>CM074755.1:6438347-7038347 GCA_037367245.1 Phrynocephalus guinanensis
CAGGACAAGCCCGCCTTGCCTCTCCCTGCTGAAGGCGGTCCCCCCCCCCGCGCGCCTCCCAGAAAAGCAAAACCAAAGTGATATGTCTGTGAAGATTCTCAGTCATCCAGGTGAGTTTATCTGGAAGTTGAGTCATGGCTACTGGACTTTTTTGAGAGATAGAAACGTTTGAGAGACAGACCGATGAAGCTGTTTGGATGAACAGCGAAACGTTTCTATCTCTCAAAAAAAGAAGTCCAGTAGCCATGACTCAACTTCCAAACAAAAGCAAAGTGGTCTGCTTATATACCTCCCCATACCACTTCAAGTAGTCTTTGGGCGGTTTACAGCTTAATTTTGCAGGCTACACATTGCCCCCCCCCCTGCTCCCAGCAAGCTGGGTACTCATTTGACCGACGTCGGAAGGATGGAAGGCTGAGTCAACCTTGAGCCGGCTGCTACCTGGGATTGAACCTCAGGTGGTGAGCACAGTTTTACCTGCAGGACAGGCATTTAACCACTGCGCCAGGGGGCTCTCATCCCCAGGTCGTCGTTGTCGTCGTCGTTATCATCATCATCATCATCATCATCTTCATCATCAAGCTGGAAGGGGACCCCGTGGGACTATCAAGCCCTAACCCTTGCCAAGGCGGCATGGGGGGGATGGAACTCCCAACACTGAGAAGTCCAGTGGAGTAAAGTGGATAGAGGGAAGCTCTTCTCCCTCTCACAAAATACCAGAACTAGGGGGCATCCGCTCAAATTGAGGACTGGGAGAGTGAGAACAGACAAAAGAATTTTTTTTGTTACCCAGCGCATTGTTGGTCTGTGGAACTCCCTGCCACAGGAGGTGGTGGTGGGCTCTGGCCTGGATGCCTTCAAAAGGGGATCGGACAGATTCCTGGAGGAAAAGTCCATAATCACAGGTGACAAACCATGATGGAGATGTGTCATCTCCAGGCTCAAAACCAGGGTACTTCAAGGACCAGATGCAGGGGAGTGGGATCAGGAGACAGAGATCTAGTATTTTTTAAAAGGGAAGAAATTAAAGGCCAGAATCCTATTGAGGGGGCTTAGTCACTTATTTTACCTATTTTACCTATTCATTAAGGTTGATTAAAGTAAATTAATTAAAAGCTTTTTATTCTCCCCCATTTTAGATACAAATGCTTTCAATTAAAAAAAGGGGTTCCTTTAGTCTTTGGAAGACTTAAAATGAAAGAAGGGAACTTGAATCAAACCAAAATTGTCACCAGATCACCATGGATGATCTCAACTCTCCCAGCAGTGATCCAGCAAGAGTTATTTCTTGGTGATTAAAGGCTTTCACATGTACCTTGCCTGGTGGTTCCCAAAAGCTTCCCCGGGGCAAAAGAGAATCATAAGAGCTCCAGAGCTTAAAACTGAGAGATGGGAAACTTTCAATTAATTTTAATTACATATTGCCAGCCGAAACTGAACACGTCATGAGCTTCCGTGGCATAACGGTTTAGTTTGGACATTTCCAGGGAGAGCTGGGAAAAGATTCTGCTTTGAAATCCAATAGAGCGATGGCAAAGATGGGCAACACTTAGCTGGACAGGCCAAGGGTCTGCCCTCAACATGAGGCCATTTCTTAAATTTGCCTTTTGTCAAAAGGATGAAGGATGCGTGACCCCACCAAGATGATGCTAGATATCAACTCTCTTCAGTCCTCACCATTGGTTATCCTGCAAAGGACTTGCAATTCAACATGAATGAGAGGGCCAACAATTGCCTACTCCTGATTTTAATTGAAGAAACATATTTCAGGCTTGAATATTGAGTCTCTTACATCTGCAGCCATGGCTAAGAAAATAGCCTGTTTCCCCGAAAATAAGACATCCCCTGAAAATAAGACCTACTTACAGTTTTGCCCCACACTGAAATATAAGGCATCCCCCAAAAATAAGGCCTCCCCATAATAACAATAAATGTGTACCGTATTTTTCTTCGTGGAAAAATAAGACATCCCCTGAAAATAAGATCTAGCACCTCTTTGGGAGCAAAAATTAATATAAGACACTGTCTTATTTTCAGAGAAACACAGCACTAGTGCCTGAAACATCGGGGACCCACAAGCCAGTCAGGCACCATAACCCCATGTTAGATGGGACTACTGGTCCAACTGTGAAGAAGAAAACTTCCTATCATCTATTTTTGTTTTTATATCTTTCACTTCAGAGTACCAGAGTGGGCAAAAGGCATGGAAATACCCCAGAGAACAGGTTTCCAATACTGCTTAGGGGACAGCCATGGGAAGTGAGGGGGCAGAATAAGACCTAGTCAATGTGTCAGGTCAGAATGATAAAAGATGAGCTCCGTTCACATTCAGGCTGAATACTAAATAGGTATCAGAGATATGAGTTCCACATGGAAGGACAATATTTAGATCCAACAATCTCACACAAGCTCAAAAACGTGTCCTTGAGGGCCTTTTCACACGACCCCTAAGATCCGCTGGCCACTTAAATTCGGACCAGGGATCTTGGGGGTTCGTTGCTCTTCCTGCGTCCCCACCCCTCCGCACTTCCTTGATTCTGTCTGCGTGAGGGGAGGGAGGAAGAAAGAGAGGGAAAAAATGCAGACTCACCTCCGAAGCCGACCGGAGCCCCTTCGATTCCTTCTCTTCTGTTTTTTTTTCCCCTCCCGCCCCTTCTCTTAAAGGGGCAGGAGGCAAAAAAAAAAAAACCAGAAGCGAGGAGAGCCCCGCACTCACCAGATTAAATCCGGACCTGGGGATTTTCACACTTCTAAAGCAGGTACAAGAAAAGTGCACTGGGACGCGCTTAGGTGGGCGTGGCCGCACTTAATTTCCTGCAAACTCCGGAGCTGGTGGGGAAACAATTGTAAGCTCCTGAGCTGGCAGCCATTTGCGGCGGAGTTTAGGGGTCATGTACAAAGGGCCTGAGTCTCCAAAATTTTATATGAAGCAATGTTTATACTTAAAAATTAAATGAAATCCACAAGAGCCTGAAAGTGAAGTCTGTGTTTTCAGCTTTAACATTGCTTTAAAATCTTTCACTTTGTACTATTTTCATCAGAGATATTTGGGGGGGGGACTATTTTCTAAAAACTAAAACACCAGGACACCCCAGCCCACATAACCATTTAAAACAATCTAAAAGCAATTTCTGAAAAAAATAATAACTATAAAAACACTTCAGCAACCAATATGAAAACACGTCCAAGAAAATCATAATTACTGACCAGGGACTCTGCATAATATGTAAGGCATTTTGCAGAAGTGTTTTTTTTTTTTTAAAAAAAACCTGACACATTTCGGCCTCCTAAGTCAGAAGAAGAGCATTCCAGTGAGGGGGCAGTGCTACCAAAAAAAAAGTTCATATTTACAATGCCACCCAATAGGGTTCCCCCAGTGAAGGCCAGTGGCTCCCATTTTTGCAGGGGCCATGGACTGACGCTAGACTTTAATCTAAATTTTACAGGACTTGTGCAACATGTTAAAAGCTAATCCCAAAAATGCGTTTATCCCTTTCGTAGTTCCTTTAACGTAGGGGCTGGCGTCTAGAGGAGATTAACCATCCTCACCCCTCACAACCAGCATCCAGTGGTTACAGAAGGACTGTTAAGGCTTTAAGAATCTAGGAGGTTCGGCTAGGCACGTCTTAGAGAAAGCTATCTATTTAAGGTCCCGTATGTCAACAACAGATTGTGCCAGCAGTTGCTCCCATGCATTGTCTGTTCGATATTGCCAACCTGGGTGCAAAGGAGGACAAGAATCCCAGAAGGTGGGCTCTGCCCTAATCTTGAGAACTAGAAACTCTCAAATCAACAGGTCCCTCTCTTTTTTTTAGGGAAATGAAGAGGCCGGTTTTCAGCACGGAGAACCGGAGACTAGAGAGAACAAACCGGGAAAGCCTTTTGCAAGTGGGTGCCCTCCAGAGGTGTTGGACTACAACTCTCCTAATTCGCCGCCGCCACTGCTGGTTGGTGGGGATGGGAGTTGTAGTCCCACAGAGCTGGAAGGTACTAGGTTTCTCGGCTGGGCCGAACTCAGAGGACTGTTTGGGCAGAGAAATATGGTAGGCGTCCGTATCTTGCTGGAGTTTTTGCTTTATTTTGTTTCATTGGCAGTGATGTTTTTGCAAAAGGCTCAGCAAACAGATAAACTCAAAATTCCCCCCAGAATTTAGGTATCCTCCCCTCCCCAAAGCTTAGAACATTTCTGTCCCCAAAACACTTCTTTTTCTAATATTATTCAATATTTCTAGTTTTCTAATATTTGTAATTTCTAATATTATTCAATATTGAACAATAGTTCAATATTATTAAAGCACTGCACATGAAGTATGAGCAAGTCCAACCAAGAGGACAGGAAGTTTCAACATGTTTGTTATCTGCTTTTTTTGTATTTCTATTTTTATTGTAAGCTGCCCAGAGTTCCCTGTGGGAAGATGGGCGGGGTATAAGAGTAACAAATAAATAGTAAATAAACAAGTGCTTTACCTTGGGATGGGGGAAATGGGGTGTCTTTTACCAACTTCAGTTTCCTATAGATGACATTGCAGGAGAGCCATGCTGAATCAAGCCAATTCAGGAAATACTTTAAGAGATATTTGATCTTTAAGGAAAGATCCGGCTCTTTTTCTGTTCTTGAGAGTGCACAAAAGCCCAAGGAACTTGTAAATGCAGAATCTATAATTAGCAGGCCATTAGACGTGGAATTTGTCTTTCAGCTCATTTACAATGAGAAGTTTGATTTAACAGATTTTTTTTTTCAAAAAAATATTATTTGTCCTCTTGCTTACTTTAGGGCATCTCCATATCCTGATGGAATCTCCAGGGTTATTTCATTCTCTCTCTAATACTCATTTTAAATACCCTCTCTGAACCAACCAGCTCAAGGCATATTGCTGCTGTGGGTGTGTGTGTGTGTGTGTGTGTGTGTGTGTGTGTGTGTGAGAGAGAGAGAGAGAGAGAGAGAGAGAGAGATCCATACTATACTTTACCCCCACCTCCTTCTCATCCTTCAAGCTAATTAACATGCAACACATTCAATAGGGCTACTCACGTGTGTAAAATTTTATATAAAATATCTTCATAGGTGCAAGATTTTTACATAAAATATTTTCATACACATAAAATTGAATATAAAATATATTCATAGGTGCAAACTTTTATATAAAATATTTTCATAGGCGTAAAAAGATGCAAAAGAGTTGATCGGATTATTCGATGTATTAGTGTACCATAAGTGATATTTTGGCATTTCACATTTTAGTAAAAAGAAAAAAGAAAGAAAGAAATCATGAGTATGGTTTTAAAACTGAGGTGGCAAGTGTAAGTGTGTGTGTTGTGTCATTACAGTCATGACCAACTCTTCGTGACCCCATGTCCATGGAGTTTTCTTGGCAGGAATACTGGAGTGGTTTGCCAGTTCCTCCTCCAGGCACCGACAGCACCTGGTATTCCCTGGTGGTCGCCCATCCCAGTACTAACCAGGGCCGACCCTGCTTAGCTTCCGAAATCAGGCGAGATCGGATGTGCTTAGGGCATCTAGGCAGCTGAGATGGCAAGTATACTATCCTTTAAGGTACAGACTTTATTTGGAGCAGGAAGGCAACATTTGCTCTATTAAGGGCTAGAAATGCTGAGACAGTTAAAAGAGCCTGAAAAAACATTCTGCAGGTGTCAGAGACAGGACAAACCATGCATGGATTTTCATATGGAGACGGACCTCACCACTCCCGACTTCCACTGCACTGAGCTATGCCAAATGGGGTTTCTATCCGACTTCGAATGACCTTTGGTAGATAACCCTGAGACCCTTTCATCAGGGAGGGAAAGGGATAAAATGAAATCACTAAAGTTCTCCCACACCACAAGAGTTTTAAAGATGAACCAATGGTTTGCATTGGACGTAGACATGGCAAATGGCCCTGTGCTGCCACCTTGGGCCCTTTCTAGGGGAAAGATGGGATTTTTAAATAAATAAATAAATAAATAAATAAATAAATAAATAAATAAAATGAGTGCATTAGCCCAGCTCTTCCTGCCTCGCAGGCTGGTTGAAACTTCTAGGTTGTTTCCACCGATTCACCTACGATCTACTGCAGTAATCTCACTGGATGGTGACCAGATAATGGTCAGAAGGCTGTTTCTCTCCAGATAATGTTGCACTGGGACGTAAGATGAATAAACGGCATGATTGATTGACTGACTGATGAATCACAAATGACACAGGCCTGTCAGAGGATGTGCCCTTGATGGCTATCAAGGCACAATCCCTCCCTCCTCGCTTAGGATCATGCTTCGTTTAAATCCAAGGAATCCCCCACCTGCTGGTGTTGACCCCGGAATACACGAAAGTAGGATCTTGGGATTAGATCAGAAGTGATCTCTGTGGGTGTAAGGAGGGTGCTTTTCTTTACCCTCTGTATTTGCCACCAGGTGCACCTCAGTTCTAACACAGATGAAAAGAACCTGAAAGGATTTTAGGCTAGAGGCTGCAGAACATGTTTGCAATGAGTGAAGTAACTGAATAAATGTGGACAATTTGATGTGGAAAATGCATAAGCGGTGAGCCTCTAGTCTAGAGGGTTGACTTTTTTTCCATTTCCTCTTGGTGGTTTCTCTTTCCTTCCTTTATTTTTTAACACTAGGATACACATGCTCTCCTGATCAGGTGATTTGCTCTGCAATAAGAGAGCAGAAAGATGTAAGACCTGGATATTTATGCACGCACACCTGCTTTCCCTGTTAGGGATGCATGCACCAATTCCCAAATAATTGACCCAGTTATGTATATATTTTGGGCACGCTCTAGGAGTATAACAAAATAAATACAAAGGAAAGAGCCTCTCTTAACATCTCTGCTTATTTTCTGGGTGAAACCCAGCGGATTGCCTTTTTTCGGGCCTTACTCAATTATAGCATGAACTGCCACATAAGGAGTGGGCTGTTTTTATTTTCAAAAAAGCAGACAAAAGCCAAAAAGGCAATCACTCAACGGCTGGGATGTAGAAATAAATTCACAAGTGCCAAAGAGCAAACAGCACCTATTGGAGATGATATGCTTACAGGGGTGGGGGAGGGCCATAGCTCAAGAGGAGAGCACGGGATAAGTCTGCAGAAGGTCCCAGGTTCAACAGCTGGCTTCCGCAGAGAATGCTGGGGAAGCTGACTGGTGTGACCTAAATTGACACATCAGTAGAATTATTTGTTGGGTCAGAGGAAGGGCAGATGCAGGCTGAGGGTTCACTCCCTGCATCTTGAAGCCGGGCCAAAGAAGAGGTCTACCTGGAACCCCAGAGGGTTGGATCCAGCTTGCATGAACATGGCTGAGATGCACGTGCTACTAGTCTAATGTAAGGCCTCTCTGGAGCTTTCCAAGGTCCTGAACCCAATTGCCCCTATTAGCACTCTAGATTGTTTCCGTCAAATTCAGATTAACCCCTGCAGCTGATTCCCTGTCCTTCTGAAATTGAAGACATCAGCCTCCCGTAGATACAGCTCCTTCTTATGTTTCCATGGAAGTGACCTCACTCAGAAGAAAGCGCCAACTTTGCTTGTAAAAGATTCCAGGGTCATCTCCTTACAAATTACATGTACAAATCCCATCATCCCCGACCCCTGGGCATGCTGGCTGGGAATCATGGGAATCTGGACAATGCTAGACTAGACAATGTGGTTTTAGAGAAACAGAAGTCAGGGACAGAGCAGCTGTTCTTGCAGGTTAAAAAAAAATCCTCCATATTCCTAGGGCTGAGAAAGCATCTGGACCCCTGAAGTATACAGAGAGCACGCAACCTTTGGTCCTTCTAATATTTTGGACTAAGACTTCCATAATTCTCTGCCTTTGGCCATGCTGGAGGGTCCGATCAAAGTCATAGGCCAAGACAGCCGGAAAGCCGTAAGGTCCTCACCAGTGGCAGATGCTGGCCTTGATGGTTAGGGCACTGTGATCTCGTCAACAAGAGCTCGTCAAGAGATCGGACCCTAATCTTGCAATAGACTCAGCACCTTTAATGCTTAGATTGAAAATCAAGAGTTTGATTCACCGGCCTCACAAATCATCACCCTCTATTGTTCCTAGTCCCTAATCCGGGGGCTGTGGAGCTGGGCAAAGCCATGATCTGACCGTACAGAACAGCTGTCCAAGCTCACAAGTAATCCATAGTAAGAAGAGATGCCTGGAAAAATACCTCTCTTGTCATGGAGAGATTGCAGGAAGTGTTGATTCCTGCAGTATGTGTGTATGTGTCCGTATGTTAGGGAGACCGTTGGAAAACCATCCTGTTTCTTGAGTGCCATTGCAACACTTTAGACAGTCCACTGGGTATCTATAATGGACCATAAAAGGAGAGAGGGGATCAACAGAGGAAAGCTGTATTGCAGATCAAACCACATCAGACTTGAGGGGCCAGGGTGGACTCTGGCACCGAAGCAACTAGGTGTGATTGCCTAATCCAAAGAGAAGTGTAAAAAGGTGCAAATCAAGATGTAGCAAAGCTGAATTACTTTAATTAGTATGGTCACAGCCTAAGGCAGCTACCCTGCCCTTCCTTATAATAGACACAACAGTCTAAAATTGACTCAGGTGTGGAAGGGTTTTTAACCCTTTCCCCTCCACTAAGGCCAGTGTCACTTCTTCAAGGAACCTGTGCTATATATTAAAAGTCTACTGTCATATCTATTAAGCCCGAGCAGAAAGTCTCTTTAGAATAAATTGGTATTCTTATTTTAGACCAGGCTTACTCCCTTAGAAGTGGCTGGATTCATTGTGCTGGCACCAAAGAAGCATTCTAAATTGTGTGAAACTCAAATATTGATTGATTTTAATGAGAATCTCTCTTTTGTACCAGGCGGCACTATATTTTACTTCCTTTTATACTTGCATGCAATTTAAATATTGATATATTCCAATCTTCGTAAGGATACCCTTTCAGGCCAGATTTATTTTATCCTTTATATTTTATTCATCACTGTATTTTATCTTATTTTATTCTGTTAATAATCTTTTATATTTTGCTTTTATACCACCTTGGAAATCAAGGCATTTTGGGGCTAAAATATAAGGACTTTCTTCTTCTTCTTCTTTCTTCTTCTTCTTCTTCTTCTTCTTCTTCTTCTTCTTCTTCTTCTTCTTCTTCTTCTTCTTCTTCTTCTTCTTCTTCTTCTTCTTCTTCTTCTTCTTGTAATACAGTAAAGGTGCTGACTTGCCCATGTACTATAATCTTATTTGGGCATTGTTTCATTTGAGGAGAGGGCCAAATCACAAAAAGGGGCAAAAGGAACCCAGATTGGATGCTGCACCTCGCTTGATGCTGTTTTGGGGAGCTAGTAGAGAGGAGGGAAAGCTGACTTTCGCAAAGTCATGGCTTATTTTCTCCCTCATTTTAGAAACAAGAAAAGGTGCAGAGAGTGCAGTACCAAGAATGCTCTGTTCGCTGAGGCCATTGTTCTATCTCACATGAGAAAGGTGCTTGCCTGGAAATGGAAAAGTGGAAAGGGGAAGAAGTCCCAATACTGGCACGGCAAACCTCCTCTCGACGAAATCATTTCAGGGACTGATGCATAACTCCTCCAAGAGGACCCTGGAGCAGACACAAATGGGCACCAGAGGTTGAGGGGCACCTGTTTTCGTCCAGGCCTTTGGTTTCTTGCTGGGTACAGACTGTGACTTTGACGGTTGAGCTTCTAAGATTCCTTTGTAAGCCCCTGCTTTCCATCAAGCTTTCGTTTTAAACGTGCACTCCGTTCTTCTTAGCAGTTTTGGGAAGAAAGGAACGGTGCACGTTTTAAAATAAACAAATGGAATGAGATGAGCTCAAAAAGGCTGGAGCAGATCTAGAACATGTGTAGCTCTTCAGAATACGGAACACCTCAGTGAGGCGTCCGTTCGTTCATCCAGGCACGACTACTATGAAACTGAACAATCCTTATCGATCGGGATGGGGCAGGGAAACGTCTTTTACGCCTGCTGAGGATTTTAAGTTTCCCTTTAGTGAGGAAGGGCCTTTTCCTCACATAAACAACTGAAGAATTTCTTTTCAAAGCAGCTTTTTTTGGGGCGGGGGGGGGAGGAGCGATGGAAGGGGGATGGGGGGGAGAGAAATGATGAAAATAATCCACAAATATGAGCTATCTCTTTCCTCGTCTTGTAACTTGCCATCACTCTGCACAGGAGACAGCACTGCATGGCAACTGCATTCACACTTCTGTATAATAAAAGATTGTAGCAGATGGGATCACTATTAAAGACTATCCCCGTATTTGCATATTTATTATTCATGCCAAGATGGCACTGAGCACATCCTGGTAGGAACAGAGCCGAGGCGAAACACCACCGTTGAAATTAATGAAGAGGCAAAAGAGGGCGTTAACCCAGAGGCAAAAGAGGGCGTTAACTCCCAAAGTATTAGGTTAACAGGCTTTGATATCAGCAATATGGGACGGAGAGAATTCCCAGTTACTTGCTGGAACGGATCCATGACTCGAAAAATGGATGCCAGCCAGCTATTAGGCAGAATGGAAGGTGCTAGAGGAGAACCCTGTTTGCTTAGAGGAGCCCCGTGGCACAGTGGTTAAATGCCTGTCCTGCAGGTAAAACTGTGCTCACGACCTGGGGTTCAATCCCAGGTAGTAGCAGGCTCAAGGCTGACTCAACCTTCCATCCTTACTAGATCGGTAAATTGAGTACCCAGCTTGCTGGAGGTGGGAGGAATGTGTAGCCTGCATACTGTAATTAAAACTGTAACCCGCCCAGAGACTACGTGAAGTGGCATGGGGCGGTCTATAAGCAGAACACTTTGCTTTTGCTTTGCTTTCCAGCCTGTTCCGTGGTGCATCGGTCAAGTCTCCTAGCAGGGAGAAACCGGCTTCTCTTTCACCATGGATGTGGTTGTATGTCTGTGTATGATTGGTGAGGTTGGGAGAGTCAGGTAATTATTATTATCATTTATTGGATTTCTATATTTATTTATTTATCTATTTATTTAAAAACTTATATCCCGCCCATCTTCCCTGGCGGGAACTCTGGGCGGCTAACAATATCAAGGAAAGAAAGAAAAAAAAATACATAAGATAAGTAAAAGAACCACCGGGCAAAAAGCAACGGGGGACAAGATGGCCACTCCGGGTGGTCAAAGACACCACTCTATGTTATATCTTAGGCTGAGCAATCCTGGCATCAAATCAGATATTCTAATTAGTCTTCTTAACTGAAGGCCCTTGGCTGTAGGGCGCTCTTTCCTTGGAGGACTGAGTGGTATTCAAGTGGTTTTCATTTCAGCATCCAGTGAGCTGGTGGATCTTGGCCTGAGAAGCTCTGGAATTCTTTGTCATAAATAAGTAGAGTTTTCATGGTTTTAAATTGCTTAAAACGTCTCACATATATTAAACTGTAATTTGTCTTCAGGCTGAAAGAGGTTTCCCCATTTTGATTTAAAGACTTGCAGTTGTTTTCTTCTACGTTCTGCAAAGATGTAAGTATTTTTTGTATTATGTTAAGACTTGGTCTAAGCCGTTTCTCCAAGAATTGTACTTCAGAAGGTATTCTCTCTGGGTTTTCAATACCAATGCATAATTTCCCACAAGAACGTCTTCAAAATCATTCCGTACAAGCGCCATGTTGCATCAGAATCAGATGTTCAATCTCCCCTTGGATGTTAAGTAGTGGTGGTAGATTGAAGAAGGAATGGTTTGAATAAACATATTTATGGCTGCAAAAATTAAAGTGAAGCAAAGTCAAGTACGTAGAGAGCTTTTAAAAGAGATGTTTTCATTCCTTTTTGGGGTTGCTTGCATCCTCAGCAGGGAAAATTGAAATGAACTAAGGTTGCTTTAAAATTGTTTAATTTGCACGTTTCTCCTGTACTCCTACTCAGTGTTTCCATTACACTTGTTTTGACTTGCAAAGAAACTCATTTCTTTATAACAGAATATATTAATCACACCCATTTCTCTCTGATAGTAAATAGGAGTTTGGTTACTTGCCAGGAAGTCAGCAAAAGATGTAGGTCCCCAGTGAAATTTTATTTGATGTTATTAAGGCCAGGAGAGGGTTATATCTGCAAGCAGTCCACACACACCTGACTTTTTAAGTGTGGATCATAAACTTTGGCTAAGATTGATGATAGGAAGAGCGTTGGACTGAAAATTCTGACTTAGTTAGGTCAACTAGGAACCCAGCAGTTGATATAGGTCATGTCGCTATGCCCCCTGTTTGTCTTGTGTCAATGAATACATTTCAGTCTTTGCAAAAATTACGGACGTAGACAGGACTCTTGGGAAGGTGACGGCTACCACATATTTGTTGGACCTTTGTCCTTCCTGACTTATAAAGGCTGCCAGAGAGGAACTGGTTGAGTAGTTGGAAGCCTCCTTGCAGCAGTGTAGGGTCCCAAATATACCACGTTGCTTTCAAGTGTGTTTTAGAGTTGATTTTATTTATTTGCTTTTGTTTAATTCACATTTTAATATTTGTATACTTAACGATTTATAACTTTTAAATGTTGTTTTTTAAATGTAGGCTTCCTCGGGTCCTTTTGAAGCAGACAAGCAGGGTAAAAGCATTTTAAATAAATAAATATTCAATTCCCTACTGTGTCTTTTGTAAGTAGAGCCAGCCTGCACTTCTGAAAGAAGCCAAAACTACAACTCCACATTGCTTTTGATTTTTTTAAAAATGACATTTTAAAATCTGTTTAATATGTATTTTAAAATGTATGCTGTTATAAAGCATATCTCACTGTAGATCACTGTGGAAGCTTGATGAGAAGGGATTGTGTCCTTTTTAAAAAATACAAGCCAACAGAAAAACAAGGTAGCAAGAGGAACAATGGAAACATTTGCAGTTCAACCAGGGAAACTCACTAAGGTGCATTTAGAACTGGTAAAAGCCCTCCTTAAATTCCTCACTTATCTCAAAAACCCTATTAGGATCACTCTAAGTCAGTTCTTACTTGACGGCACAGAACACACACATAAGGTTAGGAATATAAAATATGTGAGAAGCATTAGAAGGTGCTGGGAAAGGTTAAGGCCAAGTTTGAAGGAAGCTTCTGCTGGATTTTTGAGTGTGGGATTATTGAGATAGAATAATCAGCTGGCTAAAATAGGGACTCTTTGAGAGATGGGACATAATGGGAAAAATAAGAAAAACAAATACATACAGCATTAGATTTCTGAATGCATCTGATCATCTACAACCTAGAACAGAAGAACCACCTGAGAGAGAGAGAGAGAGATTTTGATCATTCCTAATAGTTTGATCCTACAATGTCTGAACAACAATGATTCCTATTAGAAAATATAGGGGTTGCATCCTAAATAATTCTATTATTGTGTTTGAGCTATTTAATGCAAATGGGATACAGTACTTGCTTTGCTTGCTTTTGTGCGCAGGTCAATTCTACCAGCTGTTGCTGAGCTGGGATTATTTGTTGACATTAATTAGGAAAAATTATAAGAGACCCACCGCTATTCTCATGGTCATGTGACTTTTCCTGGGTTTTTTGCCTTTGTAGCCCTTCCTTAATGTGGGCACTTACCATGGCCACGGCTGATGATATTCAACATAATCAGCTAGTAACAGCATCAAATTATTCAGCCAATATATGAAGGAAATTCAATTCAGCTGACGACTTTGGATAAGAAAAAATCATCTCAAGGATAAGTCTATTCTTGCTTATGTTCGCAGAACAACTTTGCTAGCTTGGTGAAAACTGGAGGAGGAACTGTGCCTACAACAACTTTCTGGAAAATGACAGAAAAGTCTATAGTGACCATGCTTGATAAGAGTAAAATCTGTTGACACAGCAATGCTTCTTTACCGCAAACAAGTACACATGTTTTCTTTGCTTGTCTGGGTATTTTTATGGGAGCGCAGGCCAATAATATCATATCCCAATCTTACACATACTTTTAAGGGACTCCACAACCCTTTTTTTTTTTTTAAAAAAGGAAAGATTCGGTCTCACCAAAGATTAAGATGCCCACCTGTCTCCTTCCAAATGTAATTTTAAAAATTAAAAAAAAATTAAAATTTAAAAAAGACCACTTAAAATAATATTTTGTTTAAAAATTGCACAAGCTGCTAGCTCTTCCAAAATGCCAGAACTAGGGGACATCCACTCAGAATGAGGGTTGGGAGAGAAAGAACAGACAAAAGAAAAGACGTCTTTACTCAGTGTGTTGTTATTCTGTGGAACTCCCTGCCACAGGATGTGGTGATGGCATCTGGCATGGATGCCTTCAAAAGGGGATTGGACAGATTCGTGGAGGGTAAAGTCCATCCCAGGTGACAAACCATGATGGAGATGTGTCATCTCCAGGCTTAAACCTGGGGTATTTCAAGGACCAGAGGCAAGGAGTGGTATCAGGAGACAGATGTCTAGTCTCGTGTGCTCCCAGATGCATCTGGTGGGGCCACTGTGAGATCCAGGAAGCTGGACTAGATGGGCCTTTGGCCTGATCCAGCAGGGCTGTTCTTTGGGTCGTATATTCATATGTTCGTATGTTCTTATGTTCACAGAGAGCTTCAGGCAGGAAGTTGATTATGCCAGACTAGTGGCCACTCCTCTGCTGTTCTTTGGCCCAAGGAAGGCTCTGGATTAGGTTACTTGCCTTCTTCAAGCAGCTGTTCCCCACCTCTGTTTTCCACTCAGTAATAATGGTTGTTCAGGGTTGCCTCATCACCTGTTACTGGATCGTTTGCATCAGGGACCAAAAGGCTTTTTATATGCAAAGCAGATGCCCTGCCACTGACCTAACTTCCCTCCGAATTTCACATATTACACTGGAAAGCTGGCATTGCACTCTTTGCAATGCATTATTACACATTCTCAGGTAATAAATAATGTCTCCTTTACCACCCCAGGTGTACACTCAATAGGAAAACTGCGGCCAATCCTCCCTGATGAATGCACCGGCAGAATGTGTGTGTTTGAAATATGTGCTTGCTGCATTCAAATCACGGGTAGTTTTTGGCCTCTGCAGCTGCAAACAGAATATTTACTTGTCTGCGCTAACGGGCCTGTATTATGCATGTACTTTGCTCGCTCATGGCGCTACTGTTCAATTCTACCAGCCATTTCCAGGTGTTAAACAACAAAACTGTCACCACAATTAGCCGTGCAAATTGTTTTATTCTTTATTGTGACTTGACTTAGGGCCCAGTCATTTTGTTAATAACAATTATTCCGGAGGGGTGGGTTGTTTCTTGTTTCAGTCCAGATCAACAGGGCCGGTCTATGCCAATTTGCTACCTGAAGCTCAGAACAACCCAACACCTTCTCCTCTCGTCTCTCCGGGTGCCAACAGACTGAGAGTTGGTTTCACTTTACATTTATAGCCAGTAATCGCTGCTAATTCTAAGTACAGGAGACCCATTGACTCCATGGGATACACATTAAAATTGATTTTTCCAACCAGTCGTTGATTCATTGGTTCTACTGTCTAGCTCTACCAAGCAAACTAAACACTTGCCATTTGCTCACTTAGTGAGGGCACTCAGTCACCCGTGCAGCATCTTAGTAAGACTTTGAGTGTTCTAACCCCCCCCCCCCAGTAAAAAACTTCCACAGATCTGCATTTACAGAGTTGACGGCCTGTGCTGTAATGGGCACATGAGTAAGCACCTAAATGGTAAATCAGTGGTAGTTATAGCAACTGTAAAGTGAGATGCTATATTCATGAGCATTATACCAGACTGGATCGGGGAACGGCACTATAGACACCCAAACAATTCCCACAGGTCTTATAAAGTCCCGAGACAATCTAATTTGCCATTCAGCTCAGCCATACAAAATATTCTGCCCGTAGCTCACCACTCGTGTCTACGGTAATATACATATGGTACAAAATATTACAACGCAGAGCGCTCGTGTTCGGGACTGTAACCAGCCGGCCAGCTGTACGTATGTTTTTCTAGGTTATTCCATGCTGTCACTTCTGCCTGGGGTGAGCTGAAGATTCTTGTTTCATTCAAACCCTACCAAGGTTTTGCTTTGCCCCTTCCACGAAAAGTGCTAAATTTAGCAAATGCTCAATAATAGAGTCCTGGAGATAAAGGAGAAACCAATATACTTTATCTCAGGAATTAAAAACAGGAAGAGCAGCCATATTCCTATGGGGTTCAACTATGAAAGCAGGCGCAGTCTGAGATCCCCCCCCCGGGAGCTTTGCATAATTCCTTTGTTAGATTAAAAGTCCCATCATGATGTCCAACTTTTGAACTTTTAAGCCTGAGTCTTCTGAGAACCACTTAAGAAGGCAGTGCCCTGTTTCTGTGCTATTTGTGTGATTGCTCTGTTTATTGATGAAAATGACTTTTTTTTCATCAGGTGGCCTCAGTATCCAGAAGTGTATGAGGTACTCTTTGAACCATACAGTCTTTATTTTGCTGATACTGTTTATTCCCTTTCATCATTGAGCGAGACCCACTGTCTTGGAGCTATAAAAGTGATTGAAAATTTACAGTGTGTAAACATGAAGTTTACAAGTTTGTCTCAGCATGTTACCACAATTAAAGGAATGTGTGTGTGTGTGTGTGCCAAGAACAAATATTGGACACTTCGGAACAAAAATCCAGATGTAAATTTTGATGCACGAAAGCTCACATTCAAATAATATTTAAAATATGGAACTACGCTTTTTTCCTTTTTTAAAAAATGTGATCTTAATTTTGCCATCTTAAAAAAAGTTACAAGTGCAGTGCGTAAGAATTCAAGATGCAATGGCAATTTGATTACGGCTTCAGTATTGGGAAGATCAATTAATTACGAGTGGCATGTCATTTGTGACTTGATACATCCATGCGTTGACCAGGATTGGGACCCAATAGCAATTCAGAGACCAAAAAAGAACATCGCTGTCCAGCTTGTCATGTGATCTAGCCCTTCGTCAGTTCACGCACCCCAGCTCAGCATCATTACGATGTCAGCCCGTAGATCTCAAATGTGTCTTTATAGCTTTTACAGCTACAACTTCTTCTCCCTAGATTTTCAATTCTATAAAGTGTTTTTCACAGTTTTAGACATGTTAAGAGCAACTGTGAAAAGTAAATGGCACTCACAGTGAGGTGTAGAGACCATTACGGCAGCTGTATACATGTAGCATCTGAAACTGGCATATATATATATATATAAAGCTTAGCCACAATAAACCGTGTCCTGCTAAACCCCTGTTTGGGGTAATGTGATGTGTCGTCTTTATGCAGGTCTGCCCTTCAAGACAGTCCAGTAGCTCCAGGAAATACAGAAAGAGTTACAGTGGACCCTTGTATAACAAGTGTTTTGTTTAATAGAAAATCTGCTTAAAGGAAAAATTTCCAGAGACAGGGGGAAATCGCTTAACAGAATTGCCTATGGGGTGAATCCGTAGAACAGAAAAATGGTTGTGATTAGGGATTACTCTGTTTTCAACGCATTCCAATGGGAAATTTGTATAAAGGAAAATGTGCTTAACAGAATCCTATTTGGAACGAATTAATTCCTTTATACAAGGTACCACTGTATCTTGTTCGCGTCAGTTGATGGTTGCCATCCTTCTGTTTAGTTGACTCTAGCCTTAATGGTGCAAATGCCCTCCTGGCAACAGCCATGACCTGGGCATTCAAGCTTAAGGATGAGTCCAAGAGCACCCCCAAGCTGCGTACCTGTTTTTTTTGAATCGGAGGGTGACCCCATCCAGTACAGGTTGCATCCCTATCCCTTGTTCTCCCTTTCGACTGACCAGGAGTACCTCTGTCTTGTTTAGATTTAGTTTAGCTAATTAATTAAATAGTAAATAGCTAAGTAATTTAAAACAAATTCTCCTCTCCCTCCTTCCTGCATGCTGAATGGCTAATTAAATCCATTGTGGGGATAACGCGGGGAAGAAGGTGAGGTGGGACTTGCTTATTGGGGGAAAAATATTGACTGTGAACGATCAATAGCATTAAAAGAGCAGCATCTTATGCATCAGTCTTTGAAGGACTCTACACGTCCCCCTCCCAATACACACCCTTCTTCCTTCCAACTTTTCTTCTTCCAGGACTTTAAGCACCTTAAGCCTTGTAACCCGTCAGCTCCAGCTTTGCCTTAGCACATTCTTTGTGGAGCAGAGGAAGAAAAATATTTTATTAAGTCAAGAATATATTACTTCCTCTGCCATTGGGAAGATCTCCTCTCTCATAGGAACGCTGGGCACCGTTTAATGAGAAAGGTGCCTCTTTCATGGTTTGCAGTAAATAATGGATGGCTAATGGTCTTTCGGAAGCCTTTGTAGTTGCAGCTCTAAGGGGTGAGGAAGGAATTAAGGACAACCCTCTCCGTCACACTTTGTAACATGCTTTTGTATAATCAATACCGTATTTTAAACATTTCCTGCACATAGATGTTTACACATGTTGTTACGCTTGCTGGTTCTTTGTCACCTACCCCCTTGCTTCCCCCCCACCCCCACCCCTTTTAAGTTAAAAGCACCAGAACAGCAGAATCGATAAGTCTCCGGGGAACGGCATGGCATATAGGCTTACTGTTTTGCAAAGGAAGAACAGAGTAAACTAAGCAAGAGGTGTTCTGCCCTGTTTAACACCCTACCGCCAGTCATCTGTGCCAACATATTGATCTCTGCAGATACGGGGGAAAGTTACTTTAGTTTTCAGGTACAAAATATTAGACATTCCCGGGAGCTGTTGTCCAAGAAGGGTGATTCTGCCCCCTTTGAATCTGCTGCTTGATTACCATCGAAACCATGCTAGTTTATATCTGTATTTACCATTTTTTAAATTTATTTTTATTAGATTCCTATACCCCCCATCTAGCACACAGGCTGCTCTTTATTAACTAATTCTAGAATAACATGGTTGTGGCTTTGTCCCAAGATAGGTGAGCTTTTCCCATTCTTCTTCGGCTTGAACATTGACAATTGATAGTGGAAATTAGGACTTGGTGTCTAAACATACAGGGATAGACTGGTTCTCTTGCCTGCCCCGTGGACCTTCCGCTGAAATGTGGGCTTTGGATGGGAGCAGCAAGCTGTATACCATCCTGTCCAACTCTATCACCTGTCCATCCCTAGAACAGATCTGCTAGTGCGTCAAAACCAACATCTTCTCACTGCTTTGAATTCAGGGGGATTAGGAATAGGCAATTAGGCATAGCTGCCTAGATGCCCTAAGCACATCCGATCTCGCCTGATTTCGGAAGCTAAGCAGGGTCTGCTCTGGTTAGTCCTTGGATGGGAGACCACCAGGGAATACCAGGTGCTTGTAGGCGCCTGGAGTAGGAACTGGCAAACCACTCCAGTCTTCCTGCCAAGAAAACTCCATGGACATGGAGTCATGAAGAGTCAATCACGACCGTAACGACACAACACACACACACAGGAATAGGCATGGACAGCAATGAGGAACAAATCATGGGATTTTAATCTATTTTATTCTTGTAAGCACTTACAAGAATACCTGTCAAGGAATCCCTGACCTCCATGATGGTTCTTGGCTCCCCGACGAGAACAAGACAAATGAGGATTAAAGGAGAAACATGAGGAAAGGAAATTTCTCCTAGAGATAAAGTATGGGTGAGCCCTAATGAATGCTTCCTTGAAAGCTCTACCCTGTATATTATTATCTTTCTCCACTAGGAAGCAAACCACACACACACACACACACACACACACACACACACACACACACACACACACACACACACACACACACACACACACACACACACACACACACACACACAAAGACAATTACAGGATTGGAAAACAAAGCAACCCATCCAATGCTTTAAAAACAATAACAATAATCACACAACAAGGGGCAGCAGCTGTCCTAGCTTTGCGCAAGGAAAAAAAAGTTCACACAAATAGGAAAACGCACATCAAGCTGTGTGGAAAATATATCTTCCTTGCAAGAACAAAAACAAGCAATGATTTACATTCCCAGTAAAAACAGATTTCATTGTTAAAGAGAGGATTAAAATCTGTTAATCCCCCTTCTAGCTTCTTCCTCTTTGCCCCCCCCCCCACACACACCATCTGATCATTCTTTCTCCTTGGAGCCATCTGTGGGAGACTCCGTTGTGCTTTTTTTCTGTTTTCAACAGCTCTGCTGTTCTCATTTTCAGATTCATGTCCAGTTGGTGCTTTTCCATGAAGGAAGGAGAGCAGTTGTCATCATCTTTGCATCTCTCTTCCCCTCCTCTCCTCCGCTGTCCTCTCTCTCTCTCTCTCTCTCTCTCTCTCTCTCAGTCTCAATCTCTTTCTATATATGTATATTAAAAGGAGGCCTCAGAGTTATGGGCATTATTATAAAAACTGAATTTTAAAATGTGAACTGTAGCAAGATTCATACACCATTATACTGAGCTTTATTTTCATCCAAATTAAAAAATGAAGCTTGGTCTCCAACCGACAGATAAAATCTGGATCTTACAAGGGGAGCAGTTGCTAGTTTATTAAATTTGGATCTCGTCATCTGCTTAAGGCATGCTTCCAAGAAAAAGAAAAGTATAAATGTGGAGATGGATCTGTGATGCTTATAGCTTTGTATATTTTTAATTTTATTTATAGGGGGAAAATACATTATTTTTCTTTAAAAAAAATAATGCTAGCAAGTATAGAATTGTGGGCTCCAACAGTGGGAATTACTTCCACTAGATTTTAAGAAGACGACATTTGCTGTTTTTCCCAAGACAGAAGAAACTGGGTGGGTATCTCAAGAGAAACAGATCTCAAAGGTCGTTAAGTGTCTTGGAGGAAATAGGTAATGAAATGTTAAAACATTTAATAAATTCGTTTGTTTTCAACTTGGTGGAAAGAACTTAGGGCAAGGAGAAAGGAATAAGAAATACCGTAGGACCCCCGTATCCACTGATTCATTATCCGCTGATTCAGTTATCCACGATTGGCAGAGGAAAAATAAATAAGTAATTCAGCAGCCGCAAAGCAAGCTACTGTCACAAAGAGCAGCTGTAAAGCAAGCTACTGTCATAAAACAGCAGCCGTAAAGCAAGCTACCATCACAAACAGCTGCTGCAAAGCAATCTACTGTTGCAAAATAGCAGCGGTAAAGCAAGTTACTATCACAAAACAGCAGTTTTGGGGAACAGTTTGGCATTCTTTCTTATCCACGGTTTTCATTATCCACGGGGAGGCTTGGAACCAATCCCCAGCGGATACTGGGGTCCTACTGTATGCACCTAACATACAGTAGATCATTGACTGTGTTCCAAAAGGAGACCGCAGCCAGAGACTTAAACTACGGAGCTCTCCAGCGATGAACGAAGTCGATGAGAAACCTGAACTTGGAACAAAACTAGGTCTTTTTGTTGTCAGCATAGACTGCAGCATCTAGTTAGACCTCTCATTCGGAGTTCCTTATTTCCGACAGTAAGCCGTGTTGTAAAACTCCAAGGGCGGCCCACGTTGCGAGAAACGCAAAGCGGAAACCCATCCCCTTACCACCGGTATGGCTGGATCACAGCCTAAGATCTATCTCAAATGGTTGAGAGACTGAGCTGTGTGTGCTGGTCATGAAAGAGTTACTTGGGAAACAAGCTTTTTTAAAAAAATAATAAAACAAAAACCACAAAAAGTGCAGATACTTCCGCATGCCTTGGATTCAGCAGTGAAAATGTGTTGTGATGAGCTCATGCTCCCAACTTACACAAGACTAGATGAACACTTTGCCACTTGGAGCTTTGCGAGGGAGAAGGCGGCACGTGGGTGGCCTTCTGGACAAGCTCCAAAAAAAAGTCCTGTTCAGCTACAAGAGTGGAATTGAGCTCCGCATTGCTAGTATTCTTCAGAGAAACAGAGCCCTGGGAGAAGCGAGTGATGGGGAGAATCCCCGCGAATAATATCTCTATCAGTAGTCTACCATCACCACTTGCACGTATACAGGTTTGGCTACCCAAAGGGCGCTTTTACACGACCCCTAAAATCCGAGGCAAAGGGCTCCCACATCCGGAGCTTAAAAATGTTTTCCCACCAGCTCCAGACTTTAAAAAAAATTAAGTACGACCACGCCCACCTAAGCGCGTCCCAGCGCACTTTTCAGGTACCTGCTCTCGGAGGGTGAAAATTCCTGATGCGGATATAACATTGTAGTGACTGTTGGGCTCTCCTTGCTTTGTTTATTTCTTTTTTTGTCCCCGCCGCCCCTTTAAGAGATCTGAATGCAGTACAGGGGAGCAAAGCGAGATGGCAGAATGGAGGTGAGCGGCATTTTTTTTCTTCCTTTTTTTCTCCTTCCCCTCATGCAGCCAGCAGCCAGGAGTGCGGAGGGGGTGGGAATGCAGGAACGGCAACAAACCCCTAAGATCTCTGGTCCAAATTTAAGTGGCCAGCAGATCTTAGGGGTCGTGTGAAAAGGCCCTTAAATTCAGACCAGAGATTGTGGGGTCTTGTCGCTCTTCCTGTGTTCCCACCCCTCCGCACTCCATTGTTCCTGTCTGCATGAGGGGATGGAGAAAAAAAGGGAGGAAAAAATGCAGGCTCACCTCCGTCTGCCGGTCGAAGCAGCCCCCAGCCGCCCTGTAGTGATTCCTGTCTCTTAAAGGGGTGGCGGGGACAAAAAAAACCAAACAAACAGAAGGCATTCACAACTTTACAATGCGCACCGGATCTGGGAGCCATTTGCCGCGGAGTTTAGGGGTCGTGTGAAAAGGCCCTAAGTTGCCTCCGGATTTTAGGGGTTGTATAAAAGCGCTCCAAGTGGTCTTAGGGTCATTGATTTTGGGCTGAAGTAGAGTTACATTTGGGGGACGGGAACTGATGGGAGAGGGCAGGAACTCAGTGACGTAGATCAACCCCGAGTGCAGGATTCATAATAAGGGGCTTAAACCACGGGAAACCAGATTTAGGCTGAATATCAAGAAAAAACTCCCTAACAGTAGGTCAACAGGACCCATGACTTCAGGTGGTGGCCAGTGGACCAATACTGAAGGCATTCAAGAGACATTTAAACAACTACCTGGTAGATATCCTTTGGTTTGGATTCCTGCCTGCCTTGAACAAGAGGTTGGACTCAGTGACCTTATAACTCCATTATTCCATGAATTTCACTGTCAGTAGAACAGTAAAGTAATTTTAGACTCCCGTCTTAGTAATTTTCTGTGCAGAGGGGGACTGTTTATTTGGTTACAGCATTTTTTGATGTATAAGACTCTTCCAACTCCGTTATTCCATGAATTCCAACTCCGTTATTCCATGAATTTCACTGTCAGTAGAACAGTAAAGAGGTTGGACTCAGTGACCTGATAACTCCATTATTCCATGAATTTCACTGTCAGTAGAACAGTAAAGTAATTTTAGAATCCCGTCTTAGTAATTTTCTGTGCAGAGGGGGGACTCTTTATTTGGTTACAGCAATTTTCTGTGTATAAGATTTTACTCTACAATTGTTAGACTAAAAACTGAGGGTCATCTTATAGACGGGTGTTCCTCCTACAATCCTTAGTTAGAGACTGTATAAAATATTTATAATAAGCAAATAAATAAATACACCCAAGAGATCTTGGCAATGCTATGAGCTCTTGGATGTCGGCAAATGTCCCACCCGGCAATTTTGCCAGTCCCTAAGAAATGTGTGTGGCCTCTCTGGAAACCCATGGCGCATGACTCATTCCATGAGGCAAAGGCAGCATCTGAAAGCAGCATGCGATGTGGCTGCTCGTATTTTGTTGCCTCAGAGTCCATGTGCCAAGAGGTGTGAGCACAGATGCTCCTTTTAAGCTCAGTGACCGCAGTTGCTTCAGATGCTGGAGGACGGCTTCTGTGTTCGCGGAACCTACAGAACATGCGAGATAAAACGCCTCAGCCCTTGACTTAGGTGCCCAAGGATGGAAATCATCCATGCTGTAGCTCCTGGCCTGCTCTATTTAAAACAGAAAATTAAAACGAACCCTGAGTATGAATACTCCTAGGGGTAGTGTTGAGGGGTGGGATTTAGTCCAAGTATCTTGGATACCGTCTTGATTTATAATGTTCATTTATTTCTAATACCAAAAAAGGTGCCGAGGGAGATCGACCTAAGGTCCTAAATATTAAAGCTGGACCTCACAGAACGTTGGTCTTTTGGAAAATATTTGCAAGGTGCAAATCAAAAGAAGAAGAAGAAGAAGAAGAAGAAGAAGAAGAAGAAGAAGAAGAAGAAGAAGAAGAAGAAGAAGAAGAAGAAGCAACTAGGGTGACGTAGAAAACGTATTGCTTACATTTTCTTCCCTTTGCAAGAACTACAGTTTCGAACTCTGATTTGTATTGTGGCGCCTTACCATGAAACACCTCTAGGCTTCTTGGAGATGCCTCGATCCGACCTATGGCCCTCTAGATGTTGGACTGCAAGTCCCACAAACCTAAAGCCAGCCCAGGCAATGGTTACGGTTGATGGGAATTATGTGGTAACACTGATGGATCACTCAGTGGTTTAGGTATCGGGCTGCAGAGCCAGGGGGTTGAGGGTTCCAAAGATAGAAAAAAGTTCTGGATAGAGAATCATCATCCGGAGAGACCTTCTTCACACTTTCATTTGTGGCAATTGCTTTGTATGCCAATGAGTTTCTCAGAAATGTGGTCGGGATGTGAAAAATCGTGAATACAGAAGCAATCCTGTTTCCTTCTCTATACCCTGTCCTTTGGAACCAGTTCCCACTTTTGATGTAGCTCAATTTCTGCACACAAACAATCAATAGGAGGAAAGATAAATCCGGTGCAACTTACAACAAACTCTAATGTGACAATGAAAAATGTTCACTCCTTGAACACACTGCGCTGAGATCCTTAAATCTTTCAACAGACAAAAACATCAATATCAAAATACTAAATAATCTTTAGATAGCAAATACCCTTCTGTCACCCATGGAGAGCGGAGGAAGCCTTTTTATTTGGCTAATCCTTTTCAAAATTGAAGGGTGAAATTAGCTCTACAAATCCAGGTTCAGGGTTATCAGATGCCACAAGCACTAAAAATGATTTACACATTGTAGGAGAGAAATACTGCAGGCCAGGCAATAGTCTTTCAAGTATTCTTCAGTAACTGAAAGGAGTTAAATCAGGAAAACCTAAAGTGTCCATGATGGAGCAGAAGCAAAGTACACGGGTTCTTTCTTTCTGGGCTAAAGGACTTAGTCAAATCCAGCTTATAGGCTATAGACACAAGTTGCTGCCCAGAGACCATTTGGTAGTGGGGGTGGCTAAATTTTTTTGTAAATAAATAAATTTGTGGAACAAGTTCAGCCTCTTAGAGCAAAACGTGAGAGAACTACTTTGAAAAGTAATCAGTTATGTGAAAGCTTGCTTTATTTTACTGATCCCACACCAGTATTCAAGTTAATTGTGCAGGTTAGGCATTGCCCAT
This sequence comes from Phrynocephalus guinanensis, assembly GCA_037367245.1. NCBI lineage: Eukaryota > Metazoa > Chordata > Lepidosauria > Squamata > Agamidae > Phrynocephalus > Phrynocephalus guinanensis. The sequence continues at coordinate 6,463,660 of CM074755.1, forward strand.
CCACTTGGTGAGCTGGGTACTCATTTTACTGGTCCAGGAGGATGGAAGGCTGAGTGAACCTTAAGCCAGCTACTTGGGATTGAATCCCAGGTCATGAGCACAGTTTTGGCTGCAGTGCGGCAGCTTAACCACTGCGCCACAAGGCTCCTAAGGCACAATCTGTCTCCTGTTTATTGTGCTGCCCTTTCATCTATCCCCAAGAAAAATCAGGAACACTTCACACCTCCACTAGGAAGGCCATTGCTATAACGACCCATGATTTGGCCACTGCCAAATGTTAGGCTGTTGGCACCAAAGAGTCTGAACAGATTAAGCCAGTGGTTCTCAACCTGTGGGTCCCCAGTTGTTCCTGGATTGCAACCTGGCCAGCTCATCTACCGATGAAGACTTCTGGGAGTTGCAATCCAGGAACATCTGGGCACCCACAGGTTGAGAACCACTGGATTAAGCTATGTTGTGTGATAAACAGCCACTGCCATGACCAACTTAGATTTGCAGAACCTATGGATTGTTGAGTCCACTTCCCATCAGTGGGGAACAGAATCTCCAACTTCTGGCTGAACAGCTAAATACCTAACTCTGAGCTATCGAGCAGTTCTTTAATACTGTATATATATTAAAGAACAGATTCTACATTCCTGACTATCTATTATTCTCTAGCAGATAGCCGGGTATACTTATTTCCTCCTCTGTTGCCTTTTTTATTAGCTTGCTTTCTTATTTTGTTATTCATCATGCAAAATCATATGCACCGTAATAATACAGAATCACAGTAAGGCTATAACAGACAGTGAAAACATGCCTTGCATTTGTCACTTAAAAACTGTTAATAGAAAATATCCATCTGTCTTATTCTTACATAGTTGTATTCATTAATAAACAAACCACTATGTTCAGGCTTTAGTTGCCCCTTTTTTTGCTGGAAGTCAGAGTAACTATCATTCTTTGTTAAGGAGAAGTAGTCTTTTGGGTTCGCTCCCTTATAATACCAGCATAGAGGCCAATATTAGGGGCCCCAGTAACCAAATTTAAGACTTTTTCTCCAATTCTCCACTTCTTGAAGTGATCAATGTTAAATTATTTAATTTTTCCTAATACAAGTTACTAGAAATGTTACTCCTAGTCAATAGCCATATGCTTGGTATTCACTTGTCACATATTGCCAGCATAAATACTCAGTATTCCTACATGCTCATGGACTGTATTTTAAGACAGCTGAGAAACTTGACTGAATTGAATTGAAATTTAAAATATTGGAATGCTTTGGCCACATGATTCAATGTGGTGGGATTCTGGATAAAATCCTCCTGCATATTTATGCCGGTGTGATTCTAATCCTGAACTACTTGAGGCAAATTGCTCTAAGGTGCTAAATCAGTGGTGGGTGTGGTGACTCAGTGGGCTAGAGCGCTGAAACTGTCGGCTGCAAAGTCAGCAGCTCGGCAGTTCTAATCCCGGGTGCCACGCACAACTCCCACAGCTCCTGCCAACCTAGCAGTTCGAAAACATGTAAATGCAAGTGGATAAATGGTACAGCCATAAAACAGTGGGAAGCTAAAACAGTGTTCCAGGTGCAGAAAGGTTGTTAAGCCATGCCGGCCACAAGGCCACGGACTTGCACAACATTGGCTCTTTGTCTTGGAAATGGAGATGAGCACTACTCCTAGAGTCCGACACAACTAGCATGCATGAGCAGGGGGGACTTTTCCCTTTACTAAGTCATTTTAGACGTTACCCATTGTGCATCAAGTTGTACAACCTGGCACGCATCAGACAATATCTATGCTAGCTTCATAACCGGAGGTAATACTAATTTTGCCTCCAAATGTTACACCAATGATTATCATCGTACTGGTGTAGCTTTGGAAGAGGATTTTGGCCTTTCATCATTTTTTTTTCAGTTCATTGGCTGCCCTGCAGTAGCTACCGAGATGCTCCGTGAAAAACCTAAACGCAACAGCCAACCTTCTTCATTATGTTTCAAATATTCCAAGTTCAGAAGTATCCATTTTCTGAATATTTGTGGTTCTATTTATCAGCGTATGACTAACAGGTCATACCAGCCTGTTCTTCATGGATGTTGCCGTTCCAAACCGCTTATTTTTAAATCGTTTTCCTCCTGCTGGATCCAACCGTTGTGTCGGCAACAGCTTTTGAAAATGTGCCTCCTCCCCCACACGTTGAAATATTTAAATATATATATATATTTCCCCCCAATTTTTTAAAAAAGAAATAAAAGCTTCGGTTCGGATTTTCGAAGTGGATGTTGTACGAACGTGGAGAAAGGCGGAACATGACTCAGAAGCACGGCTCAGTTTAAAGAAAGAAACACATATGTTTTGGAGCGGGCAACAACATTTGGATTGCAAGCTATGAGCAAAAAGCAAAAGCAGCGATTTCATTATTATTATTATTATTTTAAAAAAAGATGTTAAAAGATGGACTAATTGCAAATTGGATTGCCAACTCTCTGCAGATTCTACTGGACTCCTCCCTTCTTCAAATGTCTTCTCAGTTCTATTTCCAAGCAACTATTCTAATAACTCTACAATAACAACATATTCATCTCATTTAGATATATACCAGATTCTCTGCTCGATCCCAGAATCTGAAGGATTATTAAAAGGGTGAGGGTTGTTGTTGGTGGTGGTGGGGGGAGAGGGGGGCTGGTGCTGGGAAAGGGGGGGGGGAGACTGCAGTGGATCACATTGCTTTGAGTCCTGAGTATGACCTACAGGAACAGCCAATTATTTCTGCAGATAAAAAGGGACAAATAACGGGAGGCAGAGTGTGTGGCGCAGAAATAACAAAGTATTTCTTTGAAAATCCTCCTAATCACCCACCCCATGCCTGCTTTTGCTCTTTATGCTTTTGACTCACATGTTTTCCGCGATGTTAGGGGGTCAATCCATGAAACGGAAAGAAGGCCTTTCTTTCGCTAGGGAGCAAAAAATAAAACACCAAAAAACAATTTCAGGAGCGAGGATCTGCCCGTGTGTGACACCCCACTCACCCACCCGAGGCAAACAAACAAGCAAACGCCAAAGCCACAGCAGGTTGTAAGGCTTATAAGCGCCAAAAGATGGGTCAATTAACGTCTGCATCATACTGAAAAAATAATAATTTGTATCGTTTATTCGGACTGCTCTCTCCGTTTCTCTCCTAACCCACGGCTGGACCTCTTTTGTTGTCTTTAAATACCGCTTAGACACCATGGATGAATAAATTGTCTAAGGCCCTTTGTACATGACCCCTAAACTCCGCCGCAAATGGCTCCCAGCTCCGGAGCTTAAAATTGTTTCCCCACCAGCTCCGGAGTTTACAGATAATTAAGTGCGACCACGCCCACCTAAGCGCGTCCCAGCGCACTTTTCAGGTACCTGCTCTCCGGAGGTGAAAATTCCTGATGCGGATATAACAGTAGTGACTGCTGGGCTCTCCTTGCTTCTGTTTGTTCTTTTTTTTGCCCCCCACCCCTTTAAGAGATGTGAATGCAGTGCCGGGAGGGCAGAACGGAAGGTGAGCGGCATTCTTTTCTTCCTTTTTTTCTCCCTCCCCTCACGCATCCAGCAGCCAGGAGTGCGGAGGGGGTGGGAATGCAGGAACAGCGACAAACCCCTAAGATCTCTGGTCCGAATTTAAGTGGCCAGCGGATCTTAGGGGTCGTGTGAAAAGGCCCTAAGCTACCCAAAGTAGCAGGGAAGCTTTCCATTTAGTAGGTTCACCATGGGGGGGGGGAACCCAGTGCTGTTGTCGCTGTGATTCAGGCCAAGAACCACAGAATCATCAAAAAGCAAGGACAGTGAGTTTACCCTTTTTCTTATGCTCTTCAGGTTCTCACCAAAAAGCCACCCTCTCCCTAGCAGGGACGGAAACTCAAATTGGCAGGACTCGTTGTCTAATCTGACCGAAGTTTCACCGCTGATTTGACTCAAGCCCCCCCTACACACAAATGTGTGTGTGTTGTGTCGTTACAGTCGTGACCGACTCTTCGTGACCCCATGTCCATGGAGCTTTCTTGGCAGGAATACTGGAGTGGTTTGCAAGTTAATACTCCAGGCGCCTAACAGCACCTGGTATCCCCTGGTGGTCTCCCATCCAAGTACTAACCAGGCCTGACCCTACACACAAATATTTAGACTGTAACCTGCCCACCCCTTCCCTTTTTTCTGGATGGGTGGGGGGGGAGAGTTTATATTTAATAGGGACTCAGACTTGAGACTTGAGACCAAAGGCTCAGACTTGGGACTTGGACACCCCCCAAACAGATATCGCTTAATCAGCGTTAGTCAAAGAGTTGACGATGCCAGGAGACCCCCTGCCCAAAAGTCAGTTTGGACCCCATAAAATAAATCAGACAGTCTAACTTGGGATTGTATCAGAAGCGATCATCCAGCCACCTTTAGATGTTTACACTTCTAGAATCACAGAATCATAGAGTTGGAAGAGACCTCAAGGGCCATCTAGTCCAACCCCCTACCATGCAGGAACCTCCATCACAAGATTCCTGACAGATGGCCATCCAGCATCACACAAAGAGAGATATAAACAGAAAGTCATAATTGGTTATAAACACAAAAGTCTGTGTAGTCATGTATAGACATATAATAAGTAGTCCATAATTTAGTGCCGCCTTATTCATGTTTTATCTATTACTTGCTTCAATGTGATTTTCTCCCAGTTAAATGCACAGGTAACACTTTGATCACAGTCTTTGCTACCCAAAGCACCTCAATCCCTCTCTGTTCTGCCTTTCATAAAGACACATCTGTTTTGCTTTAATTATGCTATTATTTCAATTTATATGAACAGTTACTGTATGCACTGTATAAACACTGAACAACGTTTGTAGTAGTTATAGAAGTAGGCAGGAGGATAGAGAAGGCAGGAGCCAAGAAATGTAAGTTGGAACAAAGGTTTGTTGCTAGATATGCTTCTAACAAAATTATAAACGTATCTAACTGTTCCTGAATCAAAAAGAATTTTCATACTCCTACCTTTGCTCAAAACACGAAGTAATCAATAGTTTAAGATTCTTAAAATCCACATTTAGCAATTTCACAAATGTCGAAACATGTTAGTAACCCCCTCAGAAGCAGTGACCTTTTGACAGCTGTGATAATTCAATAAAGGACTTGCACCTAGAAATAATTTTGTCTAAATGCTAAAAATAATGCAGTCTGGAACAACACTAATCAAACTAATCAAAAGAATAACAGATGTGTTTTTTTTTTTTAAAAAAGAAAGAGAACATCGACCACATTGTGTGGGGATTTTTTAACATCATTTTTAAAAACACTGTACCCTTTTATTTCTTAAATTTACCTGAAGTCTGCCACAGCAAAAGACAAATCGGTGTTCAGGAGTGAAGGAAATTATAGATCTTGCAGTAGAATACAGGCTCAGTTTGCTGCAGGATCTTCCTGTGCTTTGAATACAAAAAGGTTAAGTTAAGCATTAACACATTTTAAGTGGAAATATATGTGAGATGGACTTTTCCTGTGACCACAGCCTTTAGCACAGGCATGTCCAGACGTTGGCCCTCCAGATGTTTTTGGACCACAACTCCCACAGTCCTTTGCCATTGGAAATACAGGCTTGGAATTCTGGGAGTTGTGGTCCAAAACATCTGGAGGGCCGAAGTTTGGACATGCCTGCAGTTTAGCAGAAACGACACAAGGTTTAGGGAGAACCAGCCAGAGCACTGGTTCTATTTTAAATTCTGCTTGCAACATGGGTTCCATCCAGGTAGCTTGCCTGAGGTTCACACAGCCTTCCATCCCCCCTGAGATTGGTAAATGTCATTGCTTATTTATTTTATTATTTTAATCTCAAAATGAACCATTCGCAAACTGTGAAAACATTCACAATTTGTTGGTAAACTGCAACAACAAAACCAAACCAAAATTTGTCTTGAATGTCGATAGATACTCATATTTTTTCCCCCTGCCCCGCCATCACGCTAATACATTTTTTTTCTTGTTTGTTTTTTTCCCCCTATCTATGGCCCTATAATGATGTCTTATTATGATGATTTCCTAGTTCTATTTTATTGTTATTGTTTTTATTGTTTTCTTTGTGCTGTAATTTGTTGTAAACCGCCCGGAGTTCTTCAGAAGACGGGCGGTATATAAGTATTAAAATAAATAAATAAATATTTGATTTAAAAGCCCCAGGAAACAGAATAACATAATTTGAAGGAATATCACTGAGAAATGTGGGGAAAAAAACAGCCTTCTGCATCAGGTGAAGAAATCTGCTTTAGAATAACAATAACTTTGCGTCTCTGGTGGAATGAACACTGGCAATTTGGAAGATAGCTGAGTCAAATCAGCTTAACTGGCAAGGAAGAGGATCATCGCCACATATGTATCCAATATGGTTAGATACATTTTGTATCTAACTCTGTTTTTTTTTTTTCTTTTGCCAAATATTTTGGATTGAATTTTTCAGCTTCAACTGCTATCTAGAACGATTCGCCTGCATCTACTACAGGGCAAGCAAGGTTCTTTTAAAACCGGTCCTTCATCCACACGAAGCACCGAAAGACCCTAAATATCTTTTTTTGCTTATTAAATGTGGGAAGCATTACATCAGAAGCCCACAAACAGATGGAATAACAACAGCTTGACTCCCGAGGGTATTATATAAAGCAGATTATGAATGTCAGCAGTTTATACCCACACAGCTTTTTACCGTTTTTTCTGTGGAGAAACCCACAAGAAAAGGGACTAAAGCAATTCTCCGGGGGAAAAATGGGATCGAAATAAACCAGAGTCCAAAGAAGGATGGGCAGAGATGTCCTAAGTACGGTACAGTGGTCCCTTGTATAAAGGAATTGATTCATTCCAAATGAAATTCTGTAAAGCAAATTTTCCTTTATACCAATTTCCCACAGGAATGCATTGAAAATGGGAGTACTGTAATCCCATTTTTATGCTGTACGGATTTGCCCCATAGGCGATCCTGTTAAGCAAATTTCCTCTATCTCCGGAATGTTTTGTGTTGTACAGATTTTAGGTTATACAAACTGTTTGTTATACAAGGGTCCGCTGTAATTCATTCCAAATGAAATTCTGTTCAGCAAATTTTCCTTCATAAAATTTCCCATAGGAATGCGCTGAAAAGGGAGTAACCCCTAATCGCAATCATTTTTATGTTGTACAGATTTGCCTCATAGGCAATTCTGTAAAGCAAATTTCGCTTATCTCTGGTTGATTCGGAAAGTACATCCATACATCCATCCATCTGTATATATGTGTGTATGACTGTATACATATAAACACACACATATTGTGACAGTTAACTTGAAGAATGAATATTTTAGGTTATATTGAAAATATTTTGGATTAGATTAAAATATATTTTAGATTGGATTGAAATGCAGTATTTTAGATTCAATTAACATGTATTTTAATGTTAATACTTTAATATTAAGATTAAAATATATTTTAATATATATTTTTAAAATATAATTTATATGTTAGGTTACATTAAAAGAAAATATTTTAGGCTATATTGAAGTATTTTGACTTTATTGAATATTAGTATTTACATTAAATTTTAGATTATACTAAATGATTTTAGACTGTACTGAATATTTATAATAAGATTTTACATTATAGGAATATTTTATTTTATAGTTTTGAAAAACCTATAATGTGTGGGGAAAACATGTGTCAGGGTGTTTGCTATTCCCTCGAATAAAGTCATTGTGAGAGACCAAAAATAAATAAATAAATAAATAAATAAATAAATAAATAAATAAATAAATAAAAAGGCAACACCTTTCCTTTCTGCCTCTTCTTCTATTTCCTAAATGTGGCAAACAAAACTTAACAAAACAAATAAAAATATATAATGTGCAAGCAGAGAGCTACGTGACAGAAAGAGGCGGGGTGGAGGGGAGTTTTTTTTTTTTTTTTTAAGGCGGGAAAGCGGCGCGAGCTTTCCTTTCCCGCCTTTTTTTTTCCTCCTCGTGCCAGGAGAGCCGCCACAAGGCGCCTCTCGAGCCGAGGGACTCCATTTCCCAGCCTGCTTTGCGGCGGGAGCGCGCTTTCCCCCGCCCTTCTCTTCTCTCTCTATCCCCGCTCTCCCTGAGCCCTTCCCAGAATTCTTTGCGTCCCCCTTCCCTCCTCAAGCGGGGCGCGTCTTTAGTCAGCCTCAGCGGCTTCACACACGCGGGCTTCGAACTACGTTTCCCGAGATGCCTCGCGGCCGCTGGCGCCTCTCTCTTCCCGTCCGTCCGTCCGTCCGTCCTCCCGACAACCGAGCAAGAGACAGGGGAGAGAGAGAGAGAGAGAGAGAGAGAAACAAGATGGCGGACGGGTCGCTGAGCGCCGGGGTGAACCTGGAAGCCTTCGCGCAGGCGATCGCGGCCATCCAGGCGCTTCGCTCCAGCGTCACCCGCGCCTTCGACTGCCTCAGGGACGGGCGGCGGAACAAGGAGGCGCTGGAAGGGCGCGAGAAGGGCTTCGTCGGCAGCTTCCAGGAGAGCCTCCACGCCGTCAGCCGGGACCTCGGGTAAGAGGAGAGGGAGACCCCCGAGGGATGGGGGGAAGAGAGGCCTGGCCTTCCTCCTCCTCCTCCTCTTCCTCTTCCTCACTTAAACAGGGGGAGGGGGGCGAGGGTGGTGAACGCTCAGGAGCTCCTCGCATCTGAGGAAGGGCTGGGTGGGTGGGCTCCAAGGGTCCCCGCGGATGCTGAGAAGCGCGGATGGGAGCGAACCCCGCGGCTAAGCAGGGCCTTGGGCTTCCTCTGGTGTACCAAAGGACCGCTAGGGAGTGGGGCAGCAATTTTTTTTTGTAAATAAATGAAAAAGTACACAAAATAAATGTTTACCTTTTATTATATCTATCTATGTGTTCCTTCTTCCCTATCTATCTATCTATCTATCTATCTATCTATCTATCTATCTATCTATCTATCTATCTATCTATCTATCTATCTATCAAGTCATAAATATTTTTCTACTAGTAGAGCTGCAAATCAATATGCCTTGTCATTTATCTATCTATCTATCTATCTATCTATCTATCTATCTATCTATCTATCTATCTATCTATCTATCTATCTATCTATCCATCCATCCATCCATCCATCCATCCATCCATCCATCCATCCATTCATTCCATCCCTTCCTTCCTATCTATCTATCTATCTATCTATCTATCTATCTATCTATCTATCTATCTATCTATCTATCTATAAATGGTCAAATAAGGGAAAGTGAAATCAAGTCTTGTCCTAGAAAATGATATATTTTATATATAATATATACATATACATATATGTTTATATATGTTAATTTTACATGTTTTATATGTTTATTTTGCATGTTTTTATATGTTTATTCTTTTAATTTGCACCTGGTCTAATTGTAACCTATTGGAGCACAATGCCCTTGTCAAAATTGTATTTATTTATTTATTTATTTATTTATTTATTTATTATTTTACCCCACCTTCCACCTTGGAAAAGGACACAAGGCGGCTTACAGTAATGAGGGACAATACACAGTCCAGTACAATTAAGACATAGTCAAGTTTGAGAACGGGGAATTGAGGGGCATCTTATAGAATTAAAAGGCAACAATAAAGCTAAAAGGGAACACAAACAGTTTTTTAAAGAAAAGAGCAAAAAGTCCATGTAATCATGTACTGTAAGTCATCCAAAACTTATGAGGGATGGAAACTAACAGTTGATAACATAGTGTCAATGTAACCACAACAAGGAGAGATATAAATACAAAGTTATACATGCTTATAAACACAAAGTCACTCTGTAGCCATGTATGGGAGATTCATATAAAAGACAATAGGTAGCATGGTCTTTGGTTTTCTCAAGTGCAGATGATTATGAAATAGTCTTTTAAGTTGCATCTAGTCTAACTGTTACATATTGGTGCCATTGATTTGGTTAAAAACCGTAAATAAAGATTCATTCATTCATATTGGTGCCATATCCTTGACAGTCAACCCAATGTATTTATTTACTTTCTAAAAGCATTGTCTTTGGCTTTCTCTAGTGTAAATATTTATGAAATACATTTTAATTTGTCAGTCAAGAGTTTGTTGTTGTTGTTGTTCAGTCGTTCATTCTTGTCTGACTCTTCGTGACCCCATCATGGACCAGAGCTCGCCAGGCCTTCCTGTCTTCCACTGCCTCCCTGAGTTTTGTCAAATCCGTATTGGTTGCATCGATGACAAGAGTTAGACGATATTAAAGCCATCTTTTCTTGTATTAAATTAAAGAGATAGCAACAGTTGCTTTGAAGTCACACACAGTAGCATTGTTTCTAATCACTTGCTCTTTTTTCGTTTTGTTTTGTTTTGTTTTAGAGAACTGGAGCGTCTTAGTAATCTGGTCGGCAAGCCGTCCGAGAACCACCCCCTGCACAACAGCGGATTGTTGAGTTTGGATCCTGTGCAGGACAAAACTCCTCTCTACAGTCAACTTCTGCAGGCTTATAAATGGTCGAATAAGGTAAAGTGAAATCGAGTCTTGACCTAGGAATGGATGCTTAAAGTTATAATTTATTTATTTATTTGGACTTATATACCGCCCGTCTTCCCGAAGGAACTCCGGGCGGTTTACAACATAAGAAATATTAATAACAGCTATTAAGTGAGACAAATTAAACAGTTTAAAAAACAGTTAAACACAGGTAACCTAACTAAGCGTTAAGGAATGGCTTTGCAGATGGCGGGGGGGGAGAACCCTTCAGTCACCAAACGCCTCCCGGAAGAGAAGAGTTTTTAATGCCTTCCGGAAGGCTGGCAGGGACTCTGCTAGGCGCACTTCTGCTGGGAGATGGTTCCACATAGTGGGGCCAGCCACAGAGAAGGCTCGGGTACGGGTGGATGTTCTCCGAGCCTCCCTGGGCGTGGCCACACGCAGCATGTGCGCCCGCGACAACCTAGTCGGACGGGCCGATGTTGATTGCTGGTCGATCCGCTCTGTCAGGTAAAGCAAAAGCAAAGTGTTCTGCTTATATACCGCCTCATACCACTACAAGTAGTCTCTGGGCGGTTTACAATTTTGATTACAGTGTGCAGGCTACACATTGCCCCCCCCCCAGCGAGCTGGGTACTCATTTTACCGACCTCGGAAGGATGGAAGGCTGAGTGAACCTTGAGCCAGCTGCTACCGGGGATTGAACCCCAGGTGGTGAGCACAGTTTTACCTGCAGGACAGGCATTTAACCACTGCGCCACGAGGTAGTCAGGTCCTAGGCCATGGAGGGTTTTGTAAACCCTTTAATAGCTGGAGACATTGGAGATCTGTGCCCTGCCTGGTTTGAAGAGAGCTCTGATTTATTGGTAATGGCCTTTGAGGCCAAAGTGTCCTTCTAAAGATATCAGAGAGAAAGAGAGGGCGGGACTTCCTCTTGTTCTCCCTCTCTTCCTCTTGCTTGAAAACACTTTTAGGGGAAGCTGATAGGGAGAATGAAGCGAAGGGAGACCCTCCATCCCATAGAAGAAACCTTGGTTTCTTTTGCCCCAGTAATTCTCCTTAGGTGAGAATTAGCTGTAAGATGTTTTTCCAGCCCTGGTTGTGTTGGAACTGATTAGATTTCCCCCCCTCTAGCAAACTTGTTAAGCAGAGTGTCTCAGATCTGTGTGTGCAGTCAAGAAATGTACTATCTCTTAAGCAGGGTTCAGAATAATGGATTGCGTGAATAAGGGGAGACCTTCTCCGGGATTTATTCTTGGCCTGATAGCAGTGGCTTCCCAACCTTTTTCGAGTCACATCCTCCCTTTTAGAGTAGCTAAGTAACCTGTGATTCTCCCACTGTTGTGTTTTTATTTAAAAACATTTTTTTTAATGAGGGCAAAGTCATATCAGGTATTAGAGGCTTCCGTTTCACCCATAGGTCCCGTTTCTCACACTTACACACTAACTTTAATGCCCCATGCCAAAAGGTTAAGGGGGAATTATTTAACAAGGACTGCAGCTTTAAAAAGACCCCCCCCCCCAAAAAAAACCTGTGTGAGTTCATGGTTTGAACTCTGGTGTTTGCATGCTTATGGTCTACCAGGAATGACATCTGAAGAAATATTAGCAGTCTGACTTTCGTACAACTTTATATGATTTCAAATGTATTTAGGGCTGGCTAAGTGACCATCACATGTGTCATACTATACTTGTTTATCCTGTCATTTCTCCAAGAAGCAGAGAATTGTAGACAAGTATACAAGTGTAGTAGTTGATGGAAACACACTTAAGTAATGTAACAGTTAATTATCCTGCATGTTGGCTCTCTCCCTGTTGAAATCTACCGTGTTAAGGTATTGGCCTGTCAATAATACTGCCAAATTCTCTGGTCCTCTCTGACCAGTTTACTGAGTGAGCTGATTTAATAATGTTGTCCATTTCCAATGTTGATATTTTATGGTAGGAAGAAGATGAACTTGGGTCATGCCATTTTATAAACAGACTGCTCCAAATTAACTGCACAACATTTGGTGGAACAGATGCAGTCAATTTTGAATTAATGATACAGTCCTCTGTGTGTTTAATGAAAACCGTCCTATTCTGTGAGCTCATTCCACAAAGCGTGTTAAGTGTTCCAGTCTGAACTACTTCAGTTTTGTTAAATAGTTGAGAGTTCTGTTTTACTGTCATATAGTGAGTTGCGTGGCCTTCAGTGCGTGGTTGAAGCGTGTGACATTCTTCATAGTAAACGGGTTTCAACACATTTAATTCATGTTTTAAGCACTACTTGTCATCTCCTTACTAACCTGGCTCTGAATCCGTGGGGCGTACAAAAATGCTAGTTTCCAAAACACTCAAGATATAGGACAGTGTAGGTGCACTTATGGCACGGGTGCCAAAGGTGGCCCTCGGAGCCCTTTCTGTGGGCACCCGACATCGCCCCTTCACAGCCACCTGGATTCAGGTTAAATGGCTGTATTGGCACTTTGCGAAAAATTAGTGGGTTTTGAATCACAGTTTGGGCACTCGGTTCCTAAAAGGTTCGCCATCACTGTTCTAGTCCCTGCCTTCTAGAGCAGGCCTGCCCAACAGGTAGACAGCGGGCTACTGGTAGCCCGTGAAGGGTTCAAAAGTAGCCCGCCAGCCATCAATAAAAAAAAGTGAGGGGATATGTTCTCCATCCCACATCCCAAGGACCACCACCGCCCCAGCAAAGTTCTGGGTCTGCCAGCCCACGGTCTCAGCTGAGTGGGGCAGTTCAAGGGCCATGGTGCATTGAAATTTGTTCCCATCAGAACAGATTAATTGGTTTTCAATGCATTCCTATAGGAAACCATTGCTCTACTTACAAAATTTTTACTTTTGAGCATGTGCTTGGAATGGATACAATTGGTAAGTAGAGGTTTTCGTGTAGTAGCCCTCAGGCACGTTGGGCCGGAAAAAGTAGACCTTGGCCTGTTCAAAGTTGAACAGCCCTGTTCTAGAGGGCATAGGGATATAAAAATTTCTGGAAGTTTGGTGGGGAAAAAGCTATCCACTTCTCTCTTTCTCTCTCTCTTTTCATTTTGCTCTTTTACTGATTGGTTTTAACTCCAGATGGGCCCTATGACTATAATTTAATAATAAATTTGAGACCCACCTAGCTGCCTGTGATCAGTGGTTGGAGGGAGAGTTTTTTGCTGTGAAGTGCTTTTTCACCTTTCTGCATTTAATTTTTAATTGCTGACCCCCTTTGTGGCTGGCCTGTTGCAAATTTGATGAGCTGGGGCTCAGATAGCTCCCTTGCGTTTTCGGCCTGGGTCGCTCACGCACGAACAGAAGTGTGGGTAAATGCATTGCTGAGGTGGAATAAAACGTGGGCCTAAAGACAGCATCGAAAAACGGATGCCTGAAAGATGCGAAAACTTACACAGACCGATGTCTTACACACATATCTGTTCAGACGTCAGCGCTGTTCAAGTTCCATAAGCAACTTGAACAGGGCACCTATCTTCAAGTGAATTGGGTGTTCACCCGGAGACTGTTTTAAATCCATCCGTTGTCCTTTGCATGTCACTTTGTATGTCCTCACCCCAGGGTATGCCTGAGGCAGCCCTGTTAAGGCATTCCCATATATATATATATTTTTTTGCAGAATCTGGAACAACACCATTTTCAGGAGATCTGTGTGAGAATTCTTTAATAGGGAACCCATTTTCAATCACATTTATCCAGTGATTGAATGACATGAAAGTCGCACTCAGTTTTGTCCTTGGGTTGTGAATGTTTGTTTTTCTAATTGTTTTGAAAAGTACAAGTTTAGTTTGTAAGGTGTGTTTGGAATCTACGTATAAAATACCGAAGGTGTGGTTTCCGTGTATCTTTGTTTAACCACCTTGGCATATGGTTGTTTAAAAAAAAATTAACACTGAAATGAAGACTGAGCCAAATGAGACATTTATACACAAATATTTACATTATATGCAAATTAATTTTCCCTCTTAAAATGTGTTTATACAACACTAGGCGCTGTCTCAGAAACATAGACATACTCTGCTGCTTTTGTTTCTGGTATACCTGATGACTATTTTTACTGAATGCAACATGGTGGTGGTGGAGGAAACCTCTTGGATTGATGTCATTATTTAGAAGTGCATCCATCCGGAGTCTGGTTCATTTAGGATATTTTAAAAGGTGAATTCTTTCTGAGCATCGTTAGCATTGTGCCACTCTTCCATTTGTACCACATTATCGGAGCCTTTTAATGGAAACTATAATTACAATATTTCGTTCACAGTAACAAAAGCCATCTGCTGCAGGTAATCCTTCAAGGAAAAATAGATAGAATGCATGGCTCAGGGTGGAGAAGAACATTTTGGCTAAGGAATTTAAGCCAATGGTTCATAGTGGGCACAGAATAGAATAGCTTTAGATTTTAAAAACAACAACAACAGATTTTGCTACTGATCACCAATGTTCCGCGAGGACATGGCACTTAAAGAAGAAGGATGAACTCTGTTAGTTTTCAAGTACAGCAATTCCGTTCAGCAAACCTTGTTTTAGAACGCCGCGATTTGCATTTGTCCTTGCACAAGCTTTTAAACGGCTATGTCTCTTTCACACCTGTTTGGTTTGTACGGGTGTTCAGAAGCCCATGTGTCTTCTGGTGACAGCCAGCTAAATAATTTACTCCAAACGTTCCTTCCCTAAGCAACAGAAAAACAACGGGTAAATTGATAGGAAAAAAAATACAGAAAAGCTTATAGACATGAAAGGGCAGGAATTTATGATATGTATTGTTGGAAGTGAATCCCTGCAGGGCTCTGTTCGGCAGGGTGACACACATTTTTTTTAAATAATAGAAAGTTCCAGCAGGAGATAGCCTGCAACAATGACAAAACCCCTTAATTCAGTCTCTTGTCTTTGTGCGTTTTTCAGAACAAAGCGAGCAGCAGCATTAGTTGGTAACTTCCAGAAAAACCACAAATCCATTCGTTTAATTGGCACGTGTAGAGAACCTGACAAACATCTGGGGCCAAGCTTGGGTGCTCAGAGAGAGAGAGAAAAACCCCGGAGTATTTATTGTCGCACAGGTATTGTGGCTTCTGAAGGAACGGCCACCTTTGTTACGCCGTTCTGGGCACAAAGCGGGCGAGCCGACAGGCCCCTTTACACATACAAATCCCTTTCCCTCCCTGGGGCCGTTTCCGACACTAATGAGCTTATATAATCCTCCGCGGTGTATTAATATATTCTGGGTGATGGGGACCATTGTTACAACTCAGTGGCGTCCCTGGTTTCCTGCGGGTGGGATGCTTTTGTAGGTGGAAGAGGGGTCGCGGCGCCTTGCCTGGCTATGCTGGAGCCGGCGTTTTGTCTCCTCTGTCTTGTCAAGCCCTGCCTCCGAAGCGTGGAGGGTGGCCTCGGGAGCGGTCCTTTGCCTACCTCGCGCTGGCGTGGCTGGTCCTTTTGTGGATTGTAACTTCACTAAATTGAGAGGGCCCTGAGGAGTTCAACCTGAGGAGACTTAAGCAGAATGTATTTTCTTTAACAAACCATGTGCCCATCGCTGCGCTCCTCCACAATGAAGGTTCTTGGAAGGGGTGGGCCATGGTGGGAAAATGCCACCCCCCCCCCTACTTGATGCTTTTCAGACTAGGGATGCTGTCGAGAGCCTCTAGTAGACAGCTAACAAATCTTTGGAGAAAATACCAAAGCTACAAAGAAAGTCAAACCGCACAGAGAGGAAACTGGGTGGTTGCAAATTGCAACATGCTGATAATTTGGCCTGTAATAGGAATGTACAGCATTTTCCCATCTATAAGACGCCCCCATGTATAAGACGACCTCCAATTTTCCCGCTCGAAACAACAGCTTCTCTGCTGTATGTTTCTCTCATTGGCTAACTTCCATGTATAAGACGACCCCAAATTTTTAGCCTAACAATTCTAGTTTAAAAAAAAATACAGTCTTATACATGGAAAATACAGTGTTTGTGCTGTATCTAGCCACAGGTATGATACTGAGAACGCATTACATGTATATATTTAGTTATGCTGACTACAACCCTGTAAGGTAGGTTCAAATGGCCCCGTGTTGGTTGCAGGAAGGAATTGGAAAAGCCAAAAGTCTGCTTGAAAATATGTTGGGGAAGAAAAGGACTTGAATGAGAAGCCTTGTGGCTCAGTCCCTGGTAGCCAGCTGGAGGTTCACTCAGCCTTCTTTCCTTCTGAGGTCAGTCAACTGAGTAGCTAGCTCGCTAGGGTGGCAATGTACATATAAAGCCCACAGAGTGCTTTAAGACTTTATATCAGTTGCGTGCTTTGCCCTGCTTTCTCAGCCCATTAGCACATATATAGGCTATATTAATGTCCAAATTTTCCTGACTAGGAATAGGTAGACCAGTTGGAACAATGCAAAATATGGTCGTGCTTGAGAACACGACATGACGAGCATTTGAAAATAGCCCGTCTTCGTGAGTGTTCAGGTTTAATTTGAACCCTTTGTATATACAGTGGACCCTTGTATAACAAAGGGTTTGTATAACATAAAATCTGTACAACATAAAGAATTCCAGAGATTGGGGAAATTTGCTTAACAGAATTGTCTATGGGGCAAATCCATACAACATAAAAATTGTCGCAATTAGGGATTACTCTTTTCAGTGCATTCCTATGGGAAATTTGTATAAAGGAAAATTTGCTTAACCTAATTTCATTTGGAACGAGTTAATTCCTTTATATAAGGTACTGCTGTAAATGGTTTCTCAGTTACTTTGTTACGTAATCCAGAGAAACTCAAAACATTTCTGTTTCTCTCTTCTCTTTCCTCTATCTCTTGGGGAAATTCCCCTGCTATGTATATCTCAAAGGCAGTGCATTGCAGTTCACGGAGTAACGCTTTTCTCTCAGTGGACGGTTCAAGAAAGCCAACAAATAATTCAGGAAAAAAAGTGAAAAGTAGGGATCCCTTAGATTTTGGAGGCTCTTGGTGAGCTGCAGTGCCCCAATTGACACCTTAGTCCGCTACAATTGTTTGAGAGAAGCCATAACTGCGAAAATAACATAAAGGTGACATGTATTTCATAGCTCAAAATGTGAGAATTAATACATTCCAGGAGATTTATGGCGTCATTAGTCAGCCATGTGTGGGTCTTCTTCTCTATGAAGAGACATCAGGTGTTCAACTTCCACCACCTCCAGTTCACAGACTTTCCCTGCTTGCTTGGTTGCAGTTCTTGCTCGCGATGGACAGATGAAGGGGCTATTTTCAGGCTGGCAAGATAGGTAGGACCTTCTCCTGGTTGTGAATTTTAGAATATTTCTGATCAGTCATGGGTTGTTCAAGAGGGAATCATATTTTGAAATCCCCCCCCCCATTCCTTTTTCCCACTGCTGTAGGATTAAGTGAGATTACAAGCATCTCTCTATCCTCTTGCACCTCCGGTGAAAACATCCTAATAAGTATTGATACCGCATCCCTCGGCAAGAGGCTGACCTTTTGGCGTCTGCTGATGCCGCAGTTTTGAGGTGGTGGTTTTCTTGCAAGTAAAATCAATGGAGACAAACCTTGGTAACTTGTTCTGCAAAATTAAGCAGTTTCGGCTTGGCAGCTGCTTAAATGTTCTCCTTAGGCTGGCTTCGGCTTCTCTCTTCCGCCCCTCTCGTTTTCCTCCGCACACATTGATGGGTTTCTCCGCTGAGTTTAAAGGACAAAATACAAATTTCAGGGCAACTGAATAAATAACGCGGCTATTGCAATTGTATTAGTCATCTAGACAGTTTCGTTGGTGGCCACTTGCAACCTGTGTGCCAAAACTGGGCGGTGGTTGTTGTTGTTGTTCATTGGTTCAGTTGTGTCCGACTCTTCGTGACCCCATGGACCAGAGCTCGCCAGGCCTTCCTATCTTCCACTGCCTCCCGGAGTTTTGTCTAATCCATATTGGTTGCATCGATGACACCGTCCAACCATCTCATTCTCTGCCATCCCCTTTTCCTTTTGCCTTCAGTCTTTCCCAACATCGGGGACTTTTCCAAGGACTCCTCTCTCCTCATGAAGTGGCCAAAGTATTTGCCTCAGGCTGGAATATCTTATAAATGGGGGAACACTGCTACTTTTGTGTCCCAGTTGATCAGTGAGGCTACAAAATAAAACAGGCTGAACTGTGCTTTCATCATTGTAAGGCTAATTACACTGGTGACAATGAAGCCTGTAATAAGACTTCCTGGGGTAGGAACTGGCAAGCCACCCCAGGATCCCTGCCAAGAAAATTCCATGGACAGAAACAAAACACTGGGTTGACCACAACGTAAAGGAGAACTTGTGTAGACCCCTTACCTCCCCCCCCACCAAATTGATTAGACTTCATTTTCTATCACTCCTATCCAGCACGGCCAAGTGCACATGATATCTAAAGGTTCAAAGGTCCCCACCTCTAATATAGTCCCTGGTGGCTTTTGTGGATGGAGAATTAGCATCCCCGCCTTCTGAGGCCGTCCACCTCTGAGAAATATCTATCCTTTGCCGTGCTGTTTGTCAGTGCTGGACAAGCAATGTTCCAGGTTTTCTGTTCTAATAAGTAACATAGATGTCCTAAGCACATCTGATCTCGCCTGATCTCGGCAGCTATGCAGGGTTGGGCCTGGCTAGTACTTGGATGGGCGACCACCAGGGAATATCAGGTGCTATAGGCGCCCAGAGGAGGAACTGGCAAGCCACTCCAGGATTCCTGCCAAGAAAACTCCATGGACATGGGGTCACGAAGAGTCGGTCACGACTGTAATGACACAACGACAGCAAGTAACATGCAGCAGTTCCGTCTTTCCACTAAGCGAGGTTTCCTTTCGGCTTCCACATTTGTGGTCCTCGCTGTGGTCAGGCATCTTGTTCTGGCTTTTTATTTGTTTATTTCGTCAGTATCCTTGACCTGGTTTGGAAGACCTCGGGTTGTTCTCCCTCAGTTGCAGAATGCACTTGAACAAGAAGATGATGGAAAAGATTGACGCGGTTATGTTTTAGAGAGATTCTTCTGCCCTGTACTTCAGAATTGTTTGCGTTGTGGAAAGCGGGCCATTGAATTATTCTCTGGTTTGCGTTGCATTAAGGCTTACGGCACTCAATTTGCGCACATATGCACCTGGGCCGGACAAGCCCCCTTTTTTGCAAGGATTTTTATGGTCAGGCCGCTTCTGTGAATGGCTTTCATTCAGTCAGTATCATAAGGACGACTCTTATTCATATCTGGCACCTTTTCTTCCTATTCTTAGGTTGATGCTTTGACTCTTGAACCGTGACAATGTCGTCTACTCCCATCAAAAGCACATTGAGAACAAGCAGCTCTCTAATGCAATATGCTATAAGTTTTACTGAGTGAATGTTGTTGACACAGCATTAATACTATCCAAAGATTGGAGATATTTGGAATTACTCCTTTTGTTCAAGAGGCCACAAGCATGCTGTGTTGTGTAGTATCAGTGTGTTGTCCTCGTTTTTCACTTGCCGACAAGCTTTTAAAATTTATTAAGTTTCCGGCGTGCATGTTGTTAACATCTTAAAAACCGCAAACTTTCTGCCGGTCTTTTTTCTTTCAACAAGGCAGGTGAAAGGGGCGCTACGCAGTACGCTCTCTAACTTGAGTTTTGTTCAGTTCTGCATCCTTCCCTCAATTCTTTTGAGATTGGATCTTGACTCCACTCTTGAACTTGGGAATCTGTAAAACAGATGGTGCTGTTACAAATTAAAAGAATTTAGAGCAAAATCCATCAGCTGCCAACATGAAACACTCTTTTTTTTCCTGAAGGGAAGGAGCTCATTATCAAGAGTATTTAAGCAAAGTAGGTATTTAATCTTCCTTAATCATTTGCATTCTTGAGAAGACGGGTACTAGTGGCAGCTGTCATGGCAGGCCAAGCCCTGTGAATCTGCTTGCTTGTAATTACTTCACAGGATCTATTTTAATTCAATTCATGCTGAGCACAATGAAAACTGAAGCCTGAAACTAGGAACTGTTTCCATAAGCATCTTGTATATTAATTAATATTATTCCTCTGCTAATGTACTTTCTTCGTTCAGGAAGGGACACGGCGTTTCTGAAGGAATAACAGCAGAAGCCAGAAAGTATGGATGTATTTTTTCCCATTGTTTTCTTTTTCTCTATCTCTCAAACATTTAAGTGCAAAGGTACAACTCCGTACACCTTTGGGAGACTCTGATGTGATAACAGGGATTCCTCGTGTTCCTGTTATCCATTTTTGACACCTCCAGGGTGTCAAAAGGGTTTGTTTCGGTATAAAGGTTAGCGATGTGTCCGTTGAGTTCTTTGGCCAATATTCATATATTAGTACTAGGTAGTTGTTCTCATGTTTGCCAGAGCAGTTTTTTTTTAAAAGTGGTATTCATCAGGCAGAGCATTATTCTGTCACTTTTCATTTTAGAATAGAGATGGGCACGACTCAGCGAAATTTTCGTTTTCGTTTTTTGTTTCGTTTCATAACGAAAACGAAAATTTTTCAAAAACGGAAACGAAACGACCAATTTTGCTGTGTTTTTCGTTTTCGTTGAGGCAAATCCATTTAACTGAAAAGAATGCTAATGAAACAGCAATTTTTCGTTTTCGTTCTCGTTTTTTCGTTTCGTTACGAACCGAAAACGAAACGAATTTTTTTTCAAAAACGAAAAAACGAAAATGAACCGAAACGGATCCCCAAACGACCAAACGAAAAACGAAACACAATTTTTTTGAGTCGTGCCCATCTCTATTTCAGAATGACTGGTTAGATATTTTTATATCGAGTTCTAACTAACTCTGTCTCATTTGTTTTGGAGTAGAGGACAAAACATAAAAAAAGAACAACCGCAGTCAATTGAAACTACTTAAAACGAAACCTGAAAATAATTTCCCTTTGTCTGCTTTGAGAATTACAGCCAACACACAAACAATCAGCCCGTTAGGGAAGCCATAGAAAAGTTGACGAAAATGTTCACATACAGACTTGTGCTTCCTGAAAGAGTATTCTTTTGCTCCCGTGCAATTATATCATAATATACACACGGGACACCCAGATAAGGATGCATTTCCTCATAGAATGCATTTCAGTGTTCCTGGCATCATTGTGGATGTTAAAATTTGTTATTTCTCCTCCCCCCACTCCCCAAGTGCCAGAAGGAAACCACTGTGGGTTGCCGCATTAATTGAATTGAATTTTCTCTCTTGGAGTAGTCACTGTACGGACCTGTAAGAAAGATGAATGTTCATTTCTCCTAAGTTCATGAATAATGAAGTATTTTAAGGGAACTAGAAACAATCTTTGCTTGCTCGGCCTCTTAGACTGACACGCTGATGAATCTATGCTTTTCCTCCTCCGGTGTGTGTGACTGACTTGATGTAAAATGTGGAGAAGGTAAGGAGAACTCGCATTTCCATTGAGCTGAACCAGGCCCGATGGAAGGCACTGGAGTGTAATTAGGCTCCTGAGAAGTGTCTGAAACATTCCGGGATATGACGAGTCAGCAGAGGCATGAGAAATCTAAAGCTGTATCGGTAGCGTTTGCAGTCTCAGTTAAAGCTCTCTTCACAGTAGTGTAAAACTCAGCGTGCACAATTAATGGGACCGTATTGGGCTTTCAGTTGTGAAAGAAAACCTTCAGTGCACTATTGGCAGAGGAACATGTCAAAGACCCGTTATACAGGGACGGAAGGGAGGTACAATCGCACTTTTCAAACACTTGAAAGGTTGCCATAAGAACAGCCATGCTGGATCAGGCCAAAGGTCCATCTAGTCCAACTTCCTTTATCTCACAGTGGCCCCACCAGATGCCTCTGGGAGTGCACGAGACTAGATATCTGTCTCCTCATATCACTCCCCTGCATCTGGCTCTTGAAGTACCCTGGTTTTAAGCCTGGAAATTAGACATCTCCCTCATGGTTTGCAACCTGTGATGGACGTTTCTTCCAGGAATCTGTCCAATCACCCTTTTGAAGGCATCCAGGACAGATGCCATCACCACCTCCTGTGGCAGATAATTCCACAGACTAACAACACCCTAGGTAAAGAAGTCTTTTTCTTTTGTCTGCTCTCACTCTCCCAACCCTCAGTTTGAGTGGATGTCTCCTAGTTTTGGTATTTTGTGAGAGGGAGAAGCGCATCCCTCTATCCACTTGACTCATGCCCTGCATCATTTTGTACGTCTTAATCATATTCCCCCGTCAGGCGCCTTTTTTCCAGACTAAAGAGCCCCAAATGTTTTAGCCTTTCCTCCTAAGGGAGGTCCCCCAGCCCAGTAATCATTTTAGTCACTTTCTTCTGAACCTTTTCCAGTTCCACTATGTTTTTTTTTTTGCCATACAAAGGAGAAGGTTAGGATCTGCTCTTTATCACCCCAGAGTGCAGAACACGTCATAATGGGATACCGGGGGGGGAAAACTTCTTAACTGTTAGAACAGTATGACCGTGGAATGAACAACCTTGGGAGGTGGTGAGCGCTCCATCTCTGGAGGCCTTGAAGGGAAAATTGGACCGCCATCTGCCCGTTCTGCTTTGAGCAGCAGGGGGTTGGACTGGATGGCTTCAGGAGTCCAGCTCCACTCCGCTATGATTCTGTGAAACCCTGTCCGCAAGGGCCGATGAACAACTTCAAGAGCTGCCACAGAGATCTAGTCTCGTGCGCTCCCGGACGCATCTGGTGGGGCCACTGTGAGATACAGGAAGCTGGACTAGATGGGCCTTTGGCCTGATCCAGCAGGGCTCTTCTTAGGTTCTTATGTTCACATCTCACCACCACCATCCATTATTATTATTATTATTATTATTATTATTATTATTATTATTATTATTATTATTATTATTATTATTATTATTATTATTATTATTATTATTATTATTTAACCACATAGCTATCTATGCTGGATTTTATATTACCAATCACTAGTCGAACGCTTCCCAAGCGTTTAGGACTCAGTGATGTATCGGCGAATTATGCGAGCAGATCCCAGTAAAGCGGCTTTCTGCATCTGACTGATGGTGACTTTGTTCACTCCAATTTCTTCTAGATACTTGCTTAGGTCTTTGGGCACCGCACCCAGTGTGCCAATTACCACTGGGACCACCCGTACTGGTTTATGCCAGAGTCTCTGAAGTTCAATTTTGAGATCCTGATATCGGGTAATTTTTTCAAGTTGTTTCTCAGTGACTCTACCATCTCCTGGTATAGCAACATTATTATTATTATTATTATTATTATTATTATTATTATTATTATTATTATTATTATTATTATTATTATTATTATTATTATTTATTAAACACGAAGCTGTGTTCTGCCCGTCACAGTTGTGTTTCGGAGGGACCTGCCTATGCTGTTCACTTCTTCAAGCACAGCTGTATCTCTTGATGTCTTTCCCCCTGGCATCCTCCACAGTTTCCTCTCTGAATGTCATGCGTAGCTAGCCCTTGCGAAGTTGCATTTTTTTAAAAAAAAATCTGGTGTTGTGGCTATCAAGAACAAGTGTGTGCTTTGTGTTTTTCCTACTTTTAAAGAGCAATGTCAGGGCTGTATGACTGCAGGGTGTTGATGGTAGTGTGTAAACTAACTTCAGTTATCGGAGCCCTTTCCTCTGCCCCTCACATGTTAAATAAAGGCTTTGGCGATATACACGATTTCATTGCCATTCATGTAGGCCTGCATTCATTAATGTTACAACACCGCTCCTGAGACTGCTGCTGTTTTATTATTAATACTGCTGGCCTGAGCAGAGGCTGTGCCTTGCAATTTAGTGCAGGGGGATAAGAAGCTTCAGTTGCCTTGTATGAAAAAAAAATCTCAAATTGAAACTGAATATTATATAAAAGTTTTAACAGCATATGGTCAACTAGAACATTCTGCTTTCCCAAAATAGCCCTGCCTAGATGTAGCTAGACTATTTAAAGCAGTTAGATTTTTTTTTCTTGTTCAATATCAGACATTTCAATTGGCTGAGAAGTATGTAAACAATGAGAGTTACCTCCCCCTGCCCCAGGTATAAAATTTCAGAAGTTTGTGAATGCTTTATTCTAGTAAAAATAAAGGGATGGTATAGATGGGATGTGATATCTATCTATCTATCTATCTATCTATCTATCTATCTATCTATCTATCTATCTATCTATCTATCTATCTATCTATCTATCTATCTATCTATCTATCTATCTATCTATCTATCTATCTATCATCTGTCTGTCTGTCTGTCTATCTATCTATCTTCTATCTATCATCTATCTATCATCTGTCTATCTATCGATCTATGGATAAGGATTAAGGAACTGGAGGTGGGCTACAGTTTTAAACCATCTTTTCTGCTCCCCGCATCCTGAACTGTGACTGTTACTAGTTTTGTGCCATTGGTGCGCTGCTTATAATAGTATTTTTTAAATGCATAACATTGTCATTGTTAGTCCTATTAAAAACTAAGGAGGGTGGTTCTTGCAATTTTAAGTATTTCTTCTGTTCATCCAGCTAGGCTTTTCTTTTCTTTTTACTGCAGGAAATTTCTTTTCCCATTCTTCCCTAATAATATTAGCCACCTTGGGTCCTTTTGGGGAGAAAGGGGATGGATCGATGGATGGATGGTTTGGGTTGGTTGGTTGGTTGGTTGGTTGGTTGGTTGGTTGGATGGATGGATGGATGGATGGATGGATTGGTTTGGTTTGGTTTGGTTTGGTTTGGTTTGGATGGATGCATGGATATTCAGTTGGAAAAGACTTTTGAAGAAGACTGTGAAGATCTTACTGGAAGACTATCCTGTCTTCTGATTTACTGGCGACAAAAAACAATGAAAGGTCAGTTGAGATAGAAGAGAGAAACAAACAAAATAACAACAACAACAACAAAAACAAGATAGCAAAGCACTGGTTCTTTATTACAAAATTCTGATAATGATGATGAGCTGGACTTGAAGAGTTTAATGCAAGAATCCAAATCAAATCAAATCTGAGCAGAGATCCAGTTTTCTCTTGCACGCTTCCAGCGTTGGAGCTCTCACCACCTCCTAAGGTCCTCGGTTCCTTTGCCATACTGTTCTAACCGTCAAGATGTTTTTCCTGATATTTCAGCTGAAATGTGTCTTCCTGTAACTTTAGCCTATTATGGTATATCCTGCCCTCTGAGATGAGTGAGAGCAAAGTCCTGACTACTCTTCAAGTCTTTGAAAAGTGGTATCATATTATCTCCCCTCAGTCTTCATTTCTGCATGCTAAACATGCCCAGTTCTTTAACTCCTTCCTCAAAGGGCATGGTTTCCTGTCCCCTACGGAATCGCCGCTGTTGGATAACTGTTGAAGGATGAGGCCATTTTGATCAAGGTGGCTTCTCAACCGAACGGGTAGCCCAGCTTCTCATTCCTCATTTTCTTCAGCCTTCTGGCGTCAAAGCTTCAGTTTTCCAAACAGACAAACAAATACTATTCTTAAGCTCCAGCATTGGTGTAGAAAAGGTTCTTTGAAATCAACAGTTTGGCATCCATTGCAATGATGGTCATATGCACGGCTCTCCCTAATCTGGGTGTAGTCCCAGAGGTATTTCTGGAATAATTTTTTTAACATCCCAGCCCAGCCTTCCAGGCAAGGAGACAGATGGATATTCCTTGGTGTTTCTCCCTCTACTAAGTGTTGAGCTACGGCTGTTCCCAGCGGACTCTTGTCTCGCTTCCATCTGGGCTTGGTAAATTAGAAACAACGATGGCGGGCACGCTGACCGTCATGTTGAGGATAACTTTCTCCTGCAGAATGTAGGTGTCTGTCTTGTTCTCTAGCAGCCCTCCTTTAGAATATATTTGGGGGGTGTTGCGTTACGAATCACACGGACACAGCTTCAGGGTGAAAGGATCTGGTCCTCAGGCAGCAATCCCGTTCGTCTCTCTGTCTGGGCTCCATGGATGTCTGGTTGTGTGATGTGTGTGTGCATGCGTGATGTGTGTGTGGGCTGACCCTACGGCCTGAGCGACCAATGTTTTATTGATAAGAGAAGAACAATAGATACAGGAAGACACCCCTCGGTGGGAGGGGGAATGTGCGTCTATCTGTAAGACCATATTGGCCCATCTGTTGATGAGGACCCGGGGGGGGGGAGAGGAAGCTGTGGGGTCAAAGGTGATGGAACAGATGGCCCTGATGTTCTTGCCCCTGGTCTGGCATCCTGTTTACTTGCCATCCTGTTTTGCTCTGGCCTTCTTGGTCTCACTCAGCACATCCTGGTATCTGCTTCGGTCCTGGGGGGTGCTGGGAAATACAACTCAAGCAGCCCTCCTAGGCCTACAGTTGCCTTTAGTGCCTGGCCAGTTTTTGGGGCTCAGAAATACGGGCAGTGATATTACCACGGGGGGGGGGGATCCTGAAATTGCACAGATTTTATGTGTAAAATCAGTGGGGGGAAATGATAGCAAAACATTGCCTCTGATGTTCTCTTCTACACACACTGCGGGCAGTTTAGAACGATGAACCCAGAATACCAACTGAAAGTGGAAAACAACAGTGCACAGTAGGACTCTCATCAAATAAATGAAAGGACACACACACACACACACACACACACACACAAAACCAAGGACGTAAGGAACTAAAATCAATACATTAAATAAAGCCCTAAATGGCTTAGGACCTAGATACCTGAAGGACCGCCTCCTTCCATACGAACCTACCCGGCAATTAAGATCGAGCCAGGGGGCCCTCTTGAAAGAGCCATCCCTCAAGGAGGTGAGAGGGATGGCTTGTAGGAACAGGGCCTTCTCGGCAGCTGCCCCCCCCCAGCTATGGAATGCCCTCCCGAGTGAGATCCGCTTGGCGCCGACATTGATGACATTTCGGCGCCAGGTAAAAACCTTCCTGTTCCAGATGTTTTTTTAATTGATGCAACATAGACTGTGGGTCCTCCGATGGCAATGTTAGTGTAATGGTTTTAGTGTACGGTTTTTATTATTGTTTTAATTATTTATTGATATTTGATGTTTTTAACTGTTTTAATTCTTTATTGTAAGCCGCCCAGAGACCTTTGGGTAGTGGGCGGCATATAAGTTGTAAAAATGAATGAATGAATGAATGAATGAATGAATGAATGAATGAATGAATGAATAACATTAATGAGCTCAAGTTAAAAAAAATATGGTGGCTTTTGGTGGAGGTTTCTATCTCCTTGAAATTATTCATTTGACGGAGGGAGGGAGGGCTCTACTTCCCCATGGGTGAGTGCATTGGTGAGTCCCATGGTTGTGATGTTGAGGAGGCCAGCATCATAACTTTTCCTCCCGTGCGCCAGACTGCTCCTGGTGTACAACATAATAGGGTTGTTGAGCAGGGCTGTGGAGTCGGTAGATAAATGTTCCGACTCCGACTCCTAAGTTTTTTTGTACTTCCGACTCCGACTCCCCGACTCCGACTCCTCTGTATTAATATGTGAATTTATTTACTATTTACTTATTTACAGAAAGTAAATATTTACATATTTACTTAATCCCTTATCAGTGAGAGGCTAGGTTACCCATGGGCGCTGCGTAACAGCAGAACACAACACTATGGAAAGTATAAGTATTGCCGCTCCTAATTGTGCGTTGCGTGCCATATAGTGAAGCACATGAAAAGCATGCTTCTTCATGGTCACTTAACGTGTTCGTTTTGCGGTTACGTGAGGCACTGCATGCATTGGTCTTTATTTTTACAGTAGAGAAGGTCTTTAATTATAACTTTTTGTGAATTGGGACATTTAAACTTGCTATTGTCTAGATGCCCTAAGCACATCCGATCTCGCTTGATTTTGGAAGCTAAGCAGGGTCGGGCCTGGTTAGTCCTTGGATGGGCGACCACCAGGGAATACCAGGTGCTTGTAGGCGCCTGGAGTAGGAACTGGCGAGCCACTCCAGTACTCCTGCCAAGAAAACTCCATGGACATGGACTCACGAAGAGTCGGTCACGACTGTAACGACACAACACACACACATCTAAATTTAGTAGGAGTCGGAGTCGGTGCATTGTTTGCCGACTCCGACTCCAGGTACCCAAAATTTACTCCGACTCCTCGACTCCGACTCCACTGCCCTGTTGTTGAGGCAGGTATGCCAATTAGGTTTCCCTGGCCGTGTGGGAATCTAAACCTAGGCCTCCCGAGACATCGTTCACAACTCGATGGACGGCGGGTGCTCCGGTTTTGATTTCGTCACTTGCAGAAACTAATTGTGTGGAGTAGGGACATTATTTTTAGAACGCCCGCGTGCATAACCCACACACATCAATCCCCCCCCCCTTTTTCTTTCTTTTTGGGACGTTGGGTGGGTAGGTGTTACTCCGTCAAATCATTCCTACATTTCTTGAGCGCCAACTAAAAATGTGAATACTGTACTGCCTTTGGTATCCATAGTCCCGAACAAGGCGACTTCGTCGTAGTGTTAATCTATGTCATATTTGGCTGGGACTTTGGAAAAAAAATACTATGCATTAAAACGGGAATGCATGCCGATGAAGCTGTTTGGATGAACAGCGAAACGTTTCTATCTCTCAAAAGAAGTCCAGTAGCCATGACTCAACTTCCAGATAAACTCACCTGGATGACTGAGAATCTTCACAGACATTAAAACGGGAAGGAACCTTCGGTTATGAATTTAAATAGTAACTCATATATGTATTTTTCCCCTCACTGCAGTTTTGCCTTCATGATGAATTAGTTCACACCTTGACGTGGCAAACACACAGGGGCCATGATTTATTCCATTCCATTCCATTTTATTGGGTCCTTTGGGAGAGAAAGGCAGGGTAGAAATATTTTAGGCGAACAAATGTTTTATTTTATTGCAAATAGCATTCAGACACACAGAAAGCCCTCGCTTTGCTTTGCCTCCGGGCTGGGGGAGGGTAAGTGAGATAATCGTTGTGTACTGTCGGTTGTTGACCGGGTTGTCTGTGACAGAACTTTTCCCTCCGTGTCGATCTCGCAACTCTGCACATTTTAGCACCTTCCCTCCACCATCCACCTCCCGATAGCCGAGCTTGCCAATAGAAAAGCGTTCTGCGCTTCGTTATTTCTGTAACCTGAGTGCATTTTGCAAATTAATTGATGTGTGGGAGGAAAAGCATCTGCTATTGTAAAAAAAGAGAGAGAGAGAGAGAGAAAAAATGTTTTAATTATTGCAGCAAAACCAGAAATAAAACCCTGGTAGAGAAAGGCAAACTGAAAAGTGTTATAAGTGGAAATAGATTTTCAGACGAATGCCCCTTTTCTCAACCTCTCATCTACAGTCTCTTTAATGCCTAGAGCTGTTCTCTTCTTTCTTCTCTTGCCCCAGCCTTTGTTCGATGAACACTGTTCAGATTAAATGAAAGCAAATTCGTTTCGCTGTCTGACATACCAAAAAAAAAAACCCTCCCAAATTTCGGTGACTTCTGCACCCTTATCGAGCGATTAGGATGGCATCTCCTCCCCTTGTTTTTCAAAGTGGAAGATCTCCATCAAGTGAACTTACCTGATCCTCAAGTCCGTCGGCCCTCCAGATGTTTTGGGACCACAGCTCCCACCGTCCTTTGTCATTGGCAATACAGGCTCGGGATTCTGGGAGTTGTGGTGTAAAACAATTTGTGTTGAAATCAGCAGTCGTTTGCTCCCACCCGGTAAGCGAAGCGATCTATAATCTAAAGAATCTCATCATGATGTTGCTGATTTTAGAAGTGGCACAAGATTTGTTTTCTTAGCTTACCCCTCTGGAAGTTGCAGCTGGTATGGAAACAAAACACCCTGAGATGCATGTTCGCTTAATACTTTGGGGGAGACAGAATATCTGTATGGGGGTAACATTATTTCTCCACTTGGTGCACCCCCTTCTTTTGAAAATGTTTCATATTATTTAAATGTTCATGTTAAGCTAATAATCTCACTAAAAAGAAAAGTAATAGGTAGACAGACAGCTGCTTTGCTTCCAGCAAATAAGCTTTGTTGTGCGTTTGTAACCTCGTGCCTACAAAGATCATTTTTTTTACATTAAACCTCTTAATAATTTGATGAAAGGCCATTTCCCGACTTAATTAACCCGTTCGGCTGTTGCGCTGGCTTCCGCCCACACTTTCCATTTATTCATCTTTCGTAGGTACAGTTTTGTTGCATGTTGAAAATATTATGGGCTCTGTAAATAGTTTTGAAATGCCAGTCTGTGATATATAGGCCTCTGTAATACGCCTTTGATTTATGTGCTCAACGGTGAAAAAAGCAAAGGAAGCAAATTGTAGTGTTGAGGGGGAATGTTGCCAACCTTTTTTGGGGGGCGGGAGAGTAGTTAAAAACTCTACTTTTATCAATCAAATCTGTTGGGCTTCTTATTTTGCATTTTTTTAAAAAAGTCTTCACTGCTTAACTCTTTGGGGAACAGAGGGGCACTTATGGACACGTCTGCTGATATACCTCGGAGGGCCGAAGTTTGGACACCACTGCTTTATACCATTCTCTGCCACAGGATGTGGTGATGGCACTTGGCTTGGATGCCTTCAAAAGGGGATTGGACAGGTTCCTGAGGGAAAAGTCCATCATCACAGGTGACAAACCAGGATGGAGGTGTGTCATCTCCAGGCTTAAAACCAGGGTCCTTCAAGGACCAGATGCAGGGGAGTGGTATCAGGAGACAGAGATCTAGTCTCGTGCGCTCCCAGAGGCATCTGGTGGGGCCACTGTGAGATACAGGAAGCTGGACTAGATGGGCCTTTGGCCTGATCCAGCAGGGCTCTTCTTAGGTTCTTATGTCCTTATTAACTTAGTAAAAGCCCACGTGCAAATGGCTAGCTCTTGGTGTGCTTTACTACAGATGTGGCAAGGAAACAGAAGATGCTTAAACCTCTTTTCAGGGTATGAACGATGCAACCAGGATGTCCACTTGACCTCATATGAGCTTCGCAGAAGTGGTGTTTTTTTAAACTTTATTAAAAATGCCACAATAGACAAACAACAGTTCTGTGACCTGCAGCCACAGTAATTTCTGCAGTAGTTTGGATGTTGTATTGCTTCTGAATAGATAGAGGAGCTGCTGCTTGTTTTTAGGAAATCAAAACTGATGCTGATAGGGGTACTTAGAATAAATGGCTGAAATCCTCTTGCATAAATTATGCCTATAGAAGCATGATGATATCACCATGGGGGAAGATTTCCAGCAATTAAAATACATATCTCTCTCGCTCACTGTGGTCAGACTCCTGGATAATCTATTTCATTGCATGGCAGCCACCGGGCGGAAGGAGAAAGTATTTAATTATTGAATATCGCCTCTGCTGGATAGTGTCCAGGGGAGATTTTGGTAACGAAGCCTTTCTCATTCCATTCTGTGAATCTGACTTCCATGCAATGGGACTGATTGCTTGGGAGTTGGAAAAGTCACGGGCAAGTATTAGGAAGTCTCTAATTTCCAAAAATCTCTCCTGTTGAGGGACATCGTCATCCTTCCACAGACGCAACTTGCGCCAGTGGATTTCAGCCAAGTTCCTGGAGGAAAGGTCCATCACAGGTTACAAACCATGATGGGGATGTGTCATATCCAGGCTTAAAACCGGGGTACATAAGAAGAGCCCTGCTGGATCAGGCCAAAGGCCCATCTAGTCCAGCTTCCTGTATCTCACAGTGGCTCCACCAGATGCATCTGGGAGCGCACGAGACTCGATCTCTGTCTCCTGATGCCACTCCCCTGCATCTGGTCCTTGAAGGACCCCGGTTTTAAGCCTGGAGATGACACACATCTCCCTCATGGTTTGTAACCTGTGATGGACTTTTCCTCCAGGAATCTGTCCAATCCCCTTTTGAAGGCATCCAGGCCAGATGCCATCACCACCTCCTGTGGCAGGGTCCTTCAAGGGCCAGATGCAGGGGAGTGGTATCAGGAGACAGCGATCTAGTCTCGTGCGCTCCCGGACGCATCTGGTGGGGCCACTGTGAGATACAGGAAGCTGGATTAGATGGACCTTTGGCCTGATCCGGCAGGGCTCTTCTTATGTCCTTATGTTTGCCTCACTGCAACGAGGAGAATGGCGATGAGGGGCATGGGGGTGCAGAGGAGGCATGAAGAGAGAGGGGCCATGCGGTCCTTGTGCCATTTCTGTTAAGCGAGATCAACCCGGCCTCAGTCCTCGCCGGTGCCCTTCCAGTGCTGTCAAAGAGATCTCTCTCTTCTCTTTCGTTTGTCAACCCGAGGACAGGGGTGGGTGTCTCATCTTCATTTTTTTGTCCAGTATCTGTCATCACCATTGTAACTGAGCTTTTGATTGATAGGTGCTGTCCTGAGAGAAGAAAAGTCTCATCTGTAAATCAGGATAGAAATATGTGTGGTTCGGTTAGCGGTAAAACACAAAAATGCCAAAACCGAAGTAAAACACCCTTGCTTCCTTTTGAAAGAAATGGGGGAGGGGGGGTTGGGAAAATTAATTTTAAGGTTTTATGCTTTTGAGCAGAATCATAATACTGTATGAGAAAGAGATTCACTGTAGACATGTAGGCTGTCTTTGAGGTGCGTACCTCATTTGCTTTTCACTTGGGAACACAGCCTGGGTGTTTGGTTTTCCACTGCCTTCTCCATTTCGGGACACCAGAAGCTTATAAGTCTAACCCCCTCTCTGCAAAAGTGTGTTTTTGGGAGGGAAAGTGACTAAAGCTGTTCTTCGCTATTTGCAA
Organism: Phrynocephalus guinanensis; assembly: GCA_037367245.1. NCBI lineage: Eukaryota > Metazoa > Chordata > Lepidosauria > Squamata > Agamidae > Phrynocephalus > Phrynocephalus guinanensis. The sequence continues at coordinate 6,496,729 of CM074755.1, forward strand.
GATTTTTAAAAATATATATTCCCTGTGCCCTCTGCTCCTAAGCACCCCTAAGCTTATTTATTTAGTTTATTTATTTTTAGGGTATTTTTACCCCGTTTTTCTCCTTGGAAAAGGACCCAAGGTGGCTTACCGTAATGAGGGATAATATACAGTCCAGTACAAGCTTAGATCCCCCCATATGGTGTTAGTGCAGGCATGTCCAAACTTCAGCCCTCCTGATGTTTTGGACCACGACTCCCAGAATTCCAAGCCTGTATTTCCAGTGGCAAAGGACTGTGGGAGTCGTGGTCCAAAACATCTGGAGGGCCAAACTTTGGACATGCTTGTGTTAGCGGAAGTTTCCTGAGCTTGCTGGTTCCTTCCCAAAGCTCTACTAGGCAAAACCCTGAGACCAGTTTCATCTCTGATCTCGGCTATATCAAGCCAGAGAATAGAGGTTCACTTATATCTACAGCAGGGGTGGAAAACCTTCGGCCCTCCAGATGTTTTGGGACCGCAGCTCCCAGAATCCCGAGCCTAGATTGCCAAGGATCAAGGACTGGGGGAGTTTGTGGTCCGAACCATCTGGAGGGCCAAAGTTTCCACACAACCCCGATCGACAGGATACACAATTTTATAAAACAAATAAACAAATGCATTACAATACTGAAGTGTTTCTTGTTTTTAAGCTGATGTTAATTGTCTCATGTGATTTATAATAGCACTTCAGCAGCAATAGAGAAGTCGGCAGGTAGTGTAGTTAGACCCCCCCCGGGAGAATTATTCACCGCCGCCGCCCCCCACCCCACCCCCAGCAGCATGTTTCACTAAAAAGTTTCCAGATCTCGAGGAAAGGCTAAAACGTTTGGGGCTCTTTAGTCTGGGGAAAAGGTGCCTGAGGGGGGATATGATTGAGACGTACAAAATAATGCAGGGCATGAGTCAAGTGGATAGAGGGAGCCTCTTCTCCCTCTCACAAAATACCAGAACTAGGGGACATCCACTCAAATTGAGGGCTGGGAGAGTGAGAAGAGACAAAAGAAAATATTTTTTCACTCAGCGCATTGTTAGTCTGTGGAACTCCCTGCCACAGGAGGTGGGGATGGCATCTGGCCTGGATGCCTTCAAAAGGGGGTTGGACAGGTTCCTGGAGGGAAAAGTCCATCACAGGTTACAAACCATGATGGAGATGTGTAATCTCCAGGCTTAAAATCGGGGTACTTCAAGGGCCAGATGCAGGGGTGTGGGATCAGGTGAAAGATATCTAGTCTCATGCGCTCCCAGAGGCATTTGGTGGGGCCACTGTGAGATACCGGAAGCTGGACTAGATGGACCTTTGGCCTGATCCAGCAGGGCTCTTCTTATGTTCTTATGAGGAATCCCACTCGCAGTTGCTGATGCGAACCGACGGCGTTTCTGGGGCGGGCATGTATAGGACACGTTTTAATCTGAGAACCCTTGGCTGTTTAGCATTTGGACGCCAAAGGCAATCCACCGTTGACAGCGCGGCGAAGGAAGGAGGCACGGAGGATGTCTGACATAATGACTGTAGGAAGACGGAATGACACATGGGGTCAATTTTTTTTTTTTTTTTTTGTTATTGGAAGAATATGGTTCAAGACAGTCCGTGAATCGCTCCATGTGAAGCACTCCGTCCCTCCCTGTTGTGAGGAGAAGAGCCATTACAATACAGAATTGAGTCAATTTATGCTTGCAAAGGAGAGAAGTGATCCTCCTATTAAGAAGAAGAAGAATTTGGGGTGTGTGTGCAAATAGAAAAGTCAGCTGTTTGACAAGAGCACAGTTGTCGCCCTGAAGGCAATGAGCCAGAACCCCTTCCCGTGCCGATAATCTGGGACTGCGGGGATGGTGGTGTCGCCCAATTTCTTCTTTCTGTCCCATGTTTCCCCATTATTTTATATGAATTGATTGATCAGCTCTCTCTGTACGTCTCTTTTTGGGGGTGGGGGGAAATGGGCAAAGTACAGTGGACGCTTGTATAACAAACAGCTTGTATAACATAAAATTTGTACAACATAAAAAATTCCAGAGATAGGGGAAATTTGCTTAACATAATCGCCTATGGGGAAAATCCATACAACATAAAAATGGGATTACTCCATTTTCAATGAATTCCTATGGGAATTTGCATAAAGGAAAATTTGCTTAACATAATTTCATTTGGAACGAATTAATTCCTTTATACAAGGTACCACTGTACAGTAGTACCTCAGATTACAAATTTAATCCGTTCTGAATGCATGCTCCTAAGTCGAACTACTCTTAAGTCACGGTACCTATCTAAAAATTGAAAAAATAAGTTAAAAAAAATGAAAAAATGAAAAATAATATTTGTAAGTCGAGCTGACCTAAATCTAAATTTGAAAGGTGGCAGTTAAAATACCAACAGTTTTCCGCTCTTAAGTCGAGCTGCTGTTAAGTTGGGGTACCACTGTATTCTCATTTTCTGCACTTTATGATTCCTGGTTTTTTAATCGATTTAGCTCCATACTTCTTCACTGGTCACCCTCCTAACTGACAAAACCCCTGGTGTCTTGCAATAAATCTAAAGCAAAACATGTGGCTTGTATAAATAAATAAATAAGTATAATTGTTTTTGCCTTTCTTATCGTTGCCTGTGTTGAATGCCAAAAATTCTCTCCCAAAGGGGAGAACCAAGAATACATATAATGCACATTGTAACGATCTTGTTTTATGTTGCACTTTATATTCTAAAGCTGCTGGAGTCAGTGGCCGTTCTGAATTTTGTTGCATGGCTGCAACAATCCTCTTGTTTGCTTAAAACAAACTCCTATGTACCATATATACTTGAGTATAAGTCGACCCGAGTATAAGTTGAGGCCCCTAATTTAACCCCCCAAAACTGGGGAAATGTATTGACTCGAGTATAAGTCTAGGGTGGGAAATGCAGGAGGGCCTGGCAGCTCCTCCTTTGTGAGCTGGGGGAGCGGTGTGTGATGTTTAAAATGACTTTTAGCCACTGAGGCAAGTGCTTGAGTTGGTGGCTAAAAGTCATTTTAAACATTGTGCGCCGCTCCCCTGTGATGCAGAGGGGGGTCATGAGAAGTGGCACACAATGTTTAAAATGACTTTTAGCCACCGACCCAAGCACTTGCCTCAGTGGCTAAAAGTATTGACCCGAGTAGAAGTCGAGGGCCCCTTTTTTCAGCCCAAAATTAGGGCTGAAAAACTAGGCTTATATTTGAGTCTATACAGTACTTGTCATTTTCAGCGTGTCCTGCTCTTTCTGCTCATTTTCAGCGTGTCCTGCACCTTCTGCCCTCGAGGTCTCTTCTGACTCTATGATTCTATGAATCTGTGATTCATTTTGGGTCCCAAGTCAAAATTCCTGGGCTGCTTTCTTTTTTTCTTTTCTTTTCTTCTAATTGGGACCCACCCGAACCCTTCAAAACAAGGCTTATTGCTTGCATGACTTGCTCCAGGAGGAAGACAGGGAATGATTTTGGGACACTTGAAACTCCCAGGAAAGAAGCGATAGACTCTTTTTAACCGCGGTGATGAAGCTGGTGGATAGTGGAACACGGGGGCCATTCCTATGCCCGACGTGGCATAATTTTTTTTTACATGGCCATTTTACTCTTCAATCTATAAAAGTCTTCTCGTACTAGATAAGTTATTATATTTGACGTCTTGTTTCTAGATGTGATACTAAGTTGTAGAATTTACTTCATAGGCTGGTGTGTCTTTGGGGGGGTTTGCTTTATTTCCCCTCCCGTTGGCCTGGCTTTCCCTTCGAACACCCCCTGACTTACTGAGCAGCTGTGCTTTGCAGTGATGGAGGTCTGGCATGGGTACACTGCAGCCTTGAGAAACAGGATGGTAAACATAAGTCCTGGTTGCTATTTTATTCCCAGAGCTATACATCATCCTTAACTTCTAAGTTCCTGCCATTCCTGCGGAGGCTGGCTGATCTGATTATTTCTTAGCCCTTATTTCCTCCGAAGCCTTCCAAACGAGATCAGCTTTCAGCACAAGACTTCCTAACAGAATTTGCAGGCCGCTCTACGTGGCGACTGTGCAGCGGGGACGGGCTTTGGGAAGCCTCCGTTTCGACTTTTTGTGTTTCGTCACGGTCACCGCGGGGAAGTCCTGCTCCTTCGTGTAGACGAAAACAAGCCTTCCCCTCTCTCACTCTGAAAGTGCACAGTTTCTCACCAGAAGTGCTAATGGATGGGTGAAGGCTGGAGATGGAGCCGGTACGGAGTAGGAGACTGAAAAATGTGTATTAAAATAGATAATCCCTAAGGCAAACAAGAGGACTCTGTTTGGGGTGGTGGTGGAGTGAGATGATTAAATTATTGGCGCTTTCAGGTTTACATCTACCCTACCCATGATCTCCAACACTCGGTCCTGAGCTGCTTTCTTAACCTATTTTGTCATCTCAGCCATTATACCAACTCATCGTGCAATCTTCTTTGTCTAGTGCAGTGGTTCTCGACCTGTGGGGTCCCCAGATGTTCCTGGACTGCAACTCCCAGTTATCCTGGCCAGCTCAGCTAGCGATGAAGGCTTCTGGGAGTTGCAGTCCAGGAATATCTGGAGACCCACAGGTGGAGAACCACTGGTCTAGGGGGAAGGCAGAGAAAAACTGGCTCACTCAGGCACGTGTGGATATTTGACCTTGGGAGTGTACCCAAAAAGCCGTGATAGATCCCCGAGAAGAATTGCAACCTAACTTAAATGTCTCTGCCTGCTTCTCTCTTTAAATCTTACATTTAATGGACCATATTTTTCTGGATTGGCCAAAGTCCCTAGGTCCTGTCCTTAGACCCGAAGGCTAAGAAAATGTATCTAGCTGAAAAGAATGGAACCCCGTTCTGTGAAATACAGTGTCTGTTGCTTAAATAATGCATAAATCAGGTTGGACAAGAGCTGCCTGTCAGTTTTATTAACTTTGACCTTTTCTCCCATTATAAAGATGGTTTTGGTAAATATTTAATGGGCCCTTATAGATCTTGACGGTTAGATCTTTGTTCCTGGAAGAAGGGGTAGTTGGGCAGAAAAAGAGAAACGTCTATATTCTACGTGATTAACCAAAAAAAAAAACAACCCACCCCAAAACCTGAGCTTAATCGGGAGGAACCGGCCTTGAAGGACAGAGGGGTTGTTGTATGTGGTTTTCAAAATAATAATAATAGGTCCCTCTGCTCTTAGCGATGACCCCCGGAGCAAAAATCCTAGTGGGATGACTCAGTGGTGGAGTCCCTTTCTAAATGTCAGAAGTCACAGTTCGACTCTGATGAATGCAAGACTGCCGGGCGTTCTTTCCATTGTGCAGGCTGTCTAAATTGGGCCAGGCTGCCCTGGTGCCACCGCTTGGGTCCATAATAAGCCTGGCTCCTTCCAAGGTGGTGTCAGCGAGGTCTAAAATGATTGAGCACGCAGTGGCCTTAACAAGGTGCCGTGAAGAAAAAGATAAGGGAGAGCTGCTTGGATCCGAAGAGGAAGGATTTTTTTTTTTTTTTTTGGCCAGGGAGGGGGTGCTACTTTTTCATTCCATGAAAGGTGACACACATATTGCTCTCTCATTGCACATTCCAACCGTGAAGATGGGAAGATGGAGCGCTTGACGCTTTGAAGCATCGTCTTTCAAACCTGTCCTGTCCCTTCCAATGCATTGATTTCTCATTTGAGGTACCTGTGCGCAGAAAGGAAAAAACAACACAACAAATTGGAGCAAAAGTCGTTGGCCCAAGGGTGAACATGTGTGAGAGAAATGAGACCCGGCTGTCTCTCTTGTAGTGACTCTGCTTTTATTAAGAAGGCTGCGCATCGTCGTATCACCATCTAGAGCACGTGGTAAAGCAGAGAGTTCTTATTTTATTTATTTATTTATTGGGTTTTTATACCGCCCATCTGGCAGCGAGGTCCCTCTGGGCGGTATACAACAATTAACAAATTCAAACAATTCATACAATAAAACAATAAAATAGTAATTCAATAAAAATAAAAATAATATTAATATTAAAGTGACATAAAACATAAAACAATTATTGGCAGGCTAATCAGTTAAAAATCAAGATTTAATGGGTGAACACTGAAATGGCATTATATTTGAGGGAATGCCTGCTTAAATAACCAGGTTTTAAATAGTTTTTAAAGGCAGCCAAGGAGGGGGCCAGGCAGATGTCTGGTGGAAGGTTATTCCACAGGCAAGGGGCAATGGCAGAAAAGGCCCTATTTCTAATGTTTATCCTTTCGGGCCTCTCGTGGTGTTAGTTGCCTCAAACGCCTAGCCTGGGAGGATTGGTTTTTATGGGCAGTTTTCAATGGGAGAAGGCACTCTGACAATGAACAATGGGGGACACACTGACCACGGACAATTCGGTTTCTTCATTGGATGGTTTCATTAATTTCAGCGCATTTGGCAAGAAAAGCACCTTTGTTTGTCTCCCTCATTTTCATCACACAACTTTCGGTAAATCTTTTTAAAATTTTCTACATATTATTACTTGGAGCTCCTTGGACACTCACTACCAGAGATGGGTGAATCCAGATGTTGTCGAGTTGGGCTTAAGTCCCACGGGTGACTTGACTTGAATTTGACTCGGGTTTTCGCCACCATGAGTTGAGGACTTGAACTCTTAGCTTCTGGCTCCAAAGCCAGAGACCTCAACCACGGAGCTCTCCTGCAGTTATGGGATGGAGCTGGAAAATGGGGGGATTTGCTGAGAAAAGGGGGACTTCTAATGCGTAGCGTTCTGGAAGTCCCTATACCATTATACCTGTCAGAATTTCTCCCAAACGCAGAAGCGTAGTTGGGGCGTAGAGCAAGGAAAGTAGTTTTTTTAAAACAACACCACCGCCGTCAGTTGGCATATCAAGTACACAGTGAAAGGAATCTGGCCGTGTCCGTGGGATTATGGCAGCTGAGATACAGTGCAATTCCTCTAATTAATTCTGCTCCGTACGTTTATTGAATGCAGTGTCACTCGCTTTAATTGCTAAGTCATGCCCTCCCCTCCCCGTGCCAATACAACTGGGGCCAGCCTTTGAGGCAACAGGAGGGGGGGGGGAGGATATTGGCATGCTCAGAGAATAACAAGCTGAATAACAATGCAGAACATGGTGGGGGTGCGCATTGGAAAGGGGACAGTTCCCAATTACAAAGGGGACATCTTGGTACTGTATGTTCATTATTCAGGGCAAATAAAAAACAAAACAAACAGCAAAACCCCAAAAACAAGAAACAAAGGGTATACGTTAGAAAAGAAGAACAGAAGATGGGGAAAAGAATTAGGTAGAACTCATTGTGAAGCCAACCCTTCTTATTTGGGTGTGTGTTATGGAAATTCATGTCTCTGTGTGAGTGGGTCTTGCTTATAATTTAGTATTATAAAAGAACTTAGGGGCATTTAAGGAAGTTATGTGCATTTATGTCCCCCTCAGATATATACCGTGTTTTCCCAAAAATAAGACGGTGTCTTATATTTATTTTTGCTCCCAAAGATGTTCTAGGTCTTATTTTCAGGGGATGTTTTATTTTTCCATGAAGAAGAGTACAGTAGACATTTATTATCTTATTATTGGGGAGGCCTTTTTTTTGGGGGGATGCCTTATATTTCAGCGAGAGGCAAAACTGTAAGTAGGTCTTATTTTTCGGGGGATGTCTTATTTTCAGTAAAACAGGGTACAAGTAAATCCTATTTTGCCAGTAGACAGTGTGATAGCATTTCTCCCAGACTACACTGGAAGCAGTGGCCAAAAATACCGCAAAATGCCACATAAACAATTTGCTGTTTCCTTCCAACAGCCTTATCCCACTTAGCTCCACTTCTCCTTAAGTCAGGCATGCCCAAACTTCGGCCCTCCTGACGTTTTGGAACGCAACTCCCAGAATTCTAAGCTTAGCTTGCCAATAGCAAAGGACTGTGAGAGTTGCAATCCAAAACATCTGGAGGGCCGAAGTTTGGGCATGCCTGCCTTAAGTAAACATTAATGTTACCTGCTCGGATCATGTTTGCAACATGTGTCGAGGTCCGCTTTTTAAAAATGTCATGAATGATTGCAGAGGGCTCCAAAGAAAAGCCTTTTTGCCTTATGACCAATGTCACGTTTTCACACTCTTCCTCCCCCCTTTTGTAGCTGCAGTATCATGCGGGGCTGGCCTCTGGCCTCCTGAACCAGCAGTCTTTGAAGCGCTCCGCCAACCAGATGGGAGTGTCAGCCAAGCGAAGACCGAAGGCCCAGCCGACCACGTTGGTGCTACCACCTCAGTAAGTTCACCACGAGGAGTTAACTTGTCAAAAAAAAAAAAAAAACCTTTGTGCCCCTTTGTACACCCCCCTCGTCCCTCCAAAGTATGCTGGTACAAAAGCTTCACAGGGACCTCAACATGCTTGTCTAAGCGTTGCTATTTCAAGGTGGGGGGGGGGACATCAAAAAATCAGTGCATGCGAAGGGGACGCAAGCACCTCTGCAGGAATTTTGGAAACACGTTAAGTGACTCTGTACAAAAAAGGTAGAAAAGGAGATGGAAAGTGTTGCACTCAGGTGGATTAAAAATTCTTGCTGAGTCCAGCCGCCAGTCCTAAGCGGGTGGCCGAGATGGGTCTGGGCATTTCAGTCCTTTTTAAGGTTGCCCCCCAGACTTGCGTGCTAGTCCTGTCCAACTCTAGGGGCGGCGCTTATCTCCGTTTCCAAGCCAAAGAGCCAGTGTTGTGCAAATCCGTGGCCATTTGGCCGGCATGGCCGAACGCATTTCTGCGCACAGAACCCTGTTTACCTTCTGATTTTATTTACGGCGGTACCTATTTATCTGCTTGCATTTACATGCTTTTGAACTGCTGAGTTTGCAGGAGCTGGGGTTAACCTGGGATTCGAACCGCCGAGGTGCCGACTTTGCAGCCAACAGTTTCAGCACTCTAGCCCGCTGAGCCACGACGCCCCTGGATTTCAGTCCTTAGCTGAGGCTAACTCATGCTAGGAGAACGGGCTTCGTGATAGCAATTGCATGCGTAATCTTATTTTCCTGCAAAGGGTGCCGGAACTTCGAATCCCAGCCCACCTTTGGGTGAATGTAGATTTTTATAGCAGTTTTTCGGAACCCCTAGAAAAAGGACGTGGAAGAGTATTAAGTGGCAAGGAGGCGGGGAATGGTGATCTTTTCACCCTAAAACCATCAGGCCACGTTCAGTCTTTTGGACTCGCCTAAAGAGCGTTGGATCAAGGGAGAGGCAGGTCCCGCAAGGAAACGAATAAGGTAGGTAAGTGATTTTCTCCTCGTTGCTGATCAAAGCGAGAGGCTTGGAAGTCAAACCCATGGCTCTGTTCCTCTTAAGTCCTTTCTGTAATCCACCTGTCCTCCATAGGTTGGTTCTGCATTCAAATGAAAGCTGCCACTACAGGCGGTGAACAACTTAAGAGGAGGTTTAGTAACGGTGCGGGACGCGGTAGTTGGTAATTAGACCGCCTTGTTCTTTTGCCACAAAAAAAGGGGGGGGGAGAAATTACACAACCACTGAGAAATCCACCCCATAAAGATTATAAATTAATCAACTCATGAAATGTTTAGTGGCCTCTGTAAGGAGATGATCACAATAGGAAATGGAGCATAAGACGTACAGTAAAGGTAGTGTTGTGAACACCCTTTTCTCTGAAGTGTAGTTTCCTGAATTTGTTGAAGGTCTCGTTGAGGTGTAATCGGCATCCTCCTTATCACTGGCGCGCATAACTTTCCATCCGCGGCGGCGGTGGCGGTGGGGGGATGGCGTAACCCAAAGAAATGGGAACACTTCAGGAAAAAAGGATAATGGAATGGGGGAAAATGCAATTTCTTACCTGCTCCATTGGAATTCTATCTAACGCAAAGCATCTCCATATCAGTTTTTTCAAGCTCCAGGATATCCAATGCATGCAGAATGGAGCTGTCAGGGGCCGCTAATCATGATGGATATCTCCTTTGTCCAGGACTTGAGTAGAGGCAGTGCGTTGCTACATATCGGTTCCTATGAAATATAAGTGGGTGGGTGCCGTTGCACGCAGCTTTTCTGAAGGCATCACGTACATAATTGGTAGGCTGCTTTGGGCGTAGCACGATGACTAGATGATCCCCTCGGGTCAAATCCAACAAGGCAGTTCTGTAGCTAGTAGTGATTCTCGCCAGTTAATAGTGTTTGGTGGGCTTATCCGTTTTGCCCCGTGCAAAGTTAACACAAGGTAGAGACAGTGGTTGGTTTTGTTCCAGAGGGTGGGACTGAGTTCTGAATGTTTCATTTCGGAACGAGTTCTGAAACGAAACACGCTCCTCTACTTGATACCAAAGATTTGGACTTGGGACCCAAAGATTTGCCGACATCCCTGTTTTAGGGTAGTTCTGGCTTCATATTCTCCCCCCATATTTCCTTGTGAATTTTGCAGCTCTCAGTGGAGTAATTAGTAGTGACGGACATTCTCCCTTAAGTCCAGACACCAAAGGTTTGTCCTGAGTAGTCATTATTTTGCATCATGTGGACATGAAACCCTCCTCTGCAATCAGCTTTCAAGGCTTAGCATCTGGCTGCGATCAAGATTAGCCGGGATCAAATTGTTTTGGAAACAGGATTTTAATTGGGAAGTTTGTTTCTTCCTCTCTGTTTTTACGCTTGCAATTAAAAAAAAAAGTCCAACCAAATATTCTTCTGTAATATTTTCAGCATCTACAAGAGGATCAAAGCTTTGTCATCTTTTTTAGTTGAATGTGTTAACATTTTCCTAAAGACCAAGATGTTGGCTTTTGTTGTTGTTGCTGTTTTTGAGACATTTCAGTGCCTCTTCAGAGGGTTGTGTTGTTTTTTTCCTTTCTTCCAAACGTGCTTTCATCATTCAGAGTCCGTTGTCCACATCCTTGAAGACAGGAGCCGGATTTTGCTCTTCCATCACAAGGCCCAAACATTCTCTATAAAAGTTTGTATGCCTTTTCCCGTAATTAGTAGGGTGGGGGCACACATTTTCGTGTGCTGGTTGAATCTCCAGCATTTAGAGATGTGTCGGATCCCAGAAGAGTGTTGAAATATCAGAGTTGTGTCGTTTTCTTGAATTAGGCGTTGAGAGTGGCAGAAAAGAAAACTCTTCCAAAATAGATTAGAAACACAGAGATTGATACCTGCTCAGTCTGTTTGATATCCCCTGCCATCCACCATCATTCTGGACTCCCATTATCCTAAGGTTTGTAGCGAAAGCCGTAGTTCAGCATATTTGAAGAATGCTTGGAAGGATCGCATTTAAGAATGTCACATTTAAGTCATGCTGCAGAAGTGTTGTGAGGCACAGCGGTCATATTATTGCTATAATTGGGATTTATTTTATTTAGTTATTTATTTATTGAGCTTTTGTACCGCCCATCTAGCAAATACTCTGGGCCGTTCAAAAAACCAAGTGGATAACATCCACGGAACAAACAAGCAATTTAAAAACACGAGAATAGCCGTAGACGTGAGACACATCACGTTATAACTGGACAGCTATCGAGGCAGAGGCAGGATTGATGCGAAAATTAAGTGCAGATCGTAAGACATCAGAAAAAGAGCCCTAGACCAGGAAAAGCTTGCTTGAATAGCCAAGTTTCAAACTTGTGTTTAAAATCTCCTAAGGAGGGAGCCAGGCTAAGTTTTCTAGGTAGAGAATTAAGACAGAAGTGCTTTGTTACTCCTTCTTCTGTTGATACCCTGGGACTTTGTAGTTTGCCCTTTACGCTGCAGATTGGGTCCTCCTGAGAAGCATAGCTCTTGGACCACTGAGCTATCTACCCAGTCCTTAGCTCTTTTTTTAAAAGCCCCTTTTAAAATAGGAAGTGGCCGTCCTTTTTGTTTCATTTCAAAAAGCCCTCTGTTACCTGCTAGTTGCATTATGGTTGTAAGCTGTGGCCTTTTCTGTTTCCACTGCCACCTAGGCTAACCTTAAAAATTATTCATTTTAATTTATTTGAAAGGGTAAATCATGTAGCAATGGAGGTTGGCTTGGTTTCATATCCGTAGGCACAGCTGAGGTGGAAGCGAATTTTGTTGCCGTCCAAAGAACGGACATGGTGCTGGGAACCCATTTGTATATGGGTTTCCTGGCCGTGGCTGTCCCTTTTTGCTGGACTGGGATAGATCGTTCTTTTTTATTTGATGGGCAACGTGCCCGTCGTCTCTGGTGCCAGAGAGTCATCGGTCAAACCTTTTGTTCCTAGACCCAATGTTACTAAACTTTGGAATGGACCTTTCCTTCTAAAGATGTGGACTCCGCTTCTCTCTCCCGCTTGCCCGTTGACTTTGGAGACGATTATATTGGATTTTTCACGGCGGAGCTGTGGGCCTTAATGTGTTGCGAGCTGTAGGAACTTGGGGACCCCTCTTTTATGCCCCCCCCCTGTGCTCGAGATGAGGTTCCATTCGGAGAATTGTAGGTGTTGAAATTGGTTCTACCCACGGGTTTGTGGATTAGTTTCAGGTGCCCTGGTGGTACTGTTCTTCTTTGTCTTCTTTTTCTTAGCGTTTGTACCACTTGGTGGTGGGGTCTCCCAGGTGCTGTGGTGTACTACAAGTTAATTTGCGCTCGTGGAATTGGGGTTGTGGTCTACTTGACACAATGCTGTTCCGACTTCAGAAATCCTTGCTTTGAAAGATGTAATCTTAGTTTGAAAGCTTTGTTCTAGAGTCTTGCCTTGCAAGAAATACAGAAAGCCTTCACCTACCACAGGCATGTCCAAACCTCAGCCCTCCAGGTGTTTTGGACCACAACTCCCAGAATTCCAACCTTTATTTCCAATGGCAAAGGACTATGGGAGTTGTGGTCCAAAACATCTGGAGGGCCGAAGTTTGAACATGCCTGATCTACCATGCGTAGGTGGACGGAATGGCTGGGAATGTTTGAATGGCTGAAGAAGAGAGGATGATGATGATGATGATGATGATGATGATGATGATGATGATGATGATGATGGGAAACTGTTTAAGAAGCAATTTGCTCTCCTGCTTCCATTTAGCTGCAAACACTGGGGAGGGTGACAAATTTCTGTTAGTGGGATTATTATTATTTTTTGCAGCATTCCTGGCTGAAATGTAGACTCTGAGGCTCACTTAATTTCGTTACTTGCTTCTCTCTGTGTCTCCAATCTCTCCAATCTCTCCATCTGTCTGACAAGAAGAATGGAACAATAGCTAAAATTAAATAATTGCTCCAAAAATGGGGCTCGTCTTCTCATCCCCTTTGGATGATACTTTGCTGAGAAAATAGATATTGCAGTTGGACAGAATCCTCCAGCGATTTCTTGATTTGCTAAGATGTCCGATATATATTTGGGAGAGGAATCGGCAAAAGGATGAAGCGCAGAAACTTTGTAATACGGGTTTTCACTTTGCTGTTTAAATCTCAGTGCCATTCTAAGTTAAGGTCGAAATCTGTCAAATTTGGTTTCACTCGGGTTCTTTTTCCACTTCTAACTTTTGTTTTTTTTCTTCTTTGGGTTGTGACTTTTTTGTCTACCCAAAAATTCATACGGCTGTGTGTTTATTTTTAAAAGTTTATTTTATCTTATTTATACATTCCCCCACCCCCACCCCCAACTGGTATTCATGATAGCACCACGAACAGATTAAAATAGACGCAGATAAAATAATGCACAAATTAGTTCTCTGTTTGTTAGGGGAATTTACAGTGGCAGAAGCTAAAAATACAGAAATCACACCACTTTTCTAAATTTTCTTACTTCTACTCAAAAGTTTTGTGCTCTCACCCCACTACCACGGCAACTGCTGCATCTAGCAACAATATTCATTAAATACCTTAGAGATGATAACGTAATAAAGAAATAATCCATGGGCCTGGGTTTGTGCTTCTTCTTAGAAAAGTTAATATAATTAAAGATTAAAATACCATGCACATTCTCAAACATGGAGATACCTTTTTGTACATGATGGGAATTGCATTAATAAGGAAGAGATCATTTTCCAATAACTTTCAGTGCGAACGACTCACTCAATATCCCTCATTCCTGCTGGTTTATCATACCATTCCTTTAGTATTACTTTCTCAGGGAACTAAATTAGCAAGCATAGAAAACCAGCTCTGCTCTGGAAATGAACTGAAAATGTTTCTTTTCCACATTCAGATTTCTGATCTGGCCAGGAATGAGCCTGATTTTTTTTTTGTTACTACTGTTTCAGGTTGCCCGATTCAGGTTCCTTTTATTGCCTCCCCCCCCACCTTCTGATCATGTTTGTTTTAATCTTCTCATCCCCCCCTTTTTTTAAAAATATGAGTCCAAAGCTTATCGCAGCAACGGAGCAAATAGTAACCTCGTTCTAGGTCACAAAGGCATGGGGAACTGACTGCCACAGTAACAAACCGACCATGGTTAGGATGCCATTTTGTCCTTGTAAACGCTGTGAGACATGTAGAGTCGAGGCTTTCTGGGAAGAAATAGTGATAAGACACCAGTGTCTGCTCTCATGCTGCTGAAGATAAATAAGTACACAGGCTCCGTACCCTGGAGGGGATTAGGAAAATGGGAATCAAGACGAAACTCTCTGTCACCGTTGTTTATGCCTGAGATGGAACAGATCCAGTGGTGGCCAACCTTTGGCACTCCCGATGTTTTGGACCACAACTCCCAGAGTTCTGAGCCTAGATGGCAATGACAAAGGGCTGTGGGAGTTGTGGTCCAAAACATCTGGAGTGCCGAAGGTTCGCCACCACTTTCCTAATATGTTCACCTGTCCTTTTCTCCCTAGAATGAAGGACATGGCACTTGACAAACAAGTTGGAGGACTCACCACCTCCCAAGGTTATGGGTTTAATTGTTAATATCTTAATTAATTGCTTAATTAATCTAATGCATAAGAGGGTTTTTTCTCCCTGATATTCAGCTGAAATCTAGCTTCTTGTAACTTGAACCTTTTTTTTTTTACTGACCTGCACTCTGGGGTGATCGAGAGGAAAAATTCCCAACTGTTAGAGTGGTACAATAATGGAACCAGCGAGTGTGACTGAAAGCCCCATGCAGGGATGTAAAACCGAGTCCTAGTCCTCACAAATCCTTTTCCTCTTGTCTTTTTGTGATCCTTACCTAAACTAATTTGCAGCGAGAACAAATTGATGTCATTAACGAAACTGATTTCATGATTTGTCCTCGTGGCAGACAGTATAGAGATGAGATGAGGTTGACTATCTTGGTGGCATATGCCCCTTGGGCTCAGCTACTGCTGTTTATGCAGCTGTCATTATGTAGCTTCTCTCTTTTTAATGTGTTGTCATTGTACTGAAAGTTTTATTTTCTCTTTATACAAGTTACACTAGCTTCACGGTTTGGCTTTTTTTTTTATTTATAATACTTAATCCCCTTTATGAAAATCCCAGTATGTCAGTGTACCCAGATGCAGATATTCTTCTAATCCTCTTATTCTATTACAGAATAATTCCTCATTGGCTGCATACAGATCGCATTTTTCATGCTTCTAATTCCCATATTTCACTGCCGCACAATTGCTTGCAAAACAATTTTTTAAGAAAAGGCATACTGATCAATCTGTATTGACAGCCGTCTTGTTTGTGACATATAGTCTGTGGTTGCTGCTAGTAAAAGACAGATTTGCAGTTGTCCAGAGAGATACTATGCGTGTCGTGTTGTTGCAGTCGTGACTGACTCTTCGTGGCCCCATGCCCATGGAGTTTTCTTGGCAGGAAGACTGGAGTGGCTTGCCAGTCCCTACTCCAGGCGTCTACAGCACCTGGCATTCCCTGGTGGTCTCCCATCCAAGGACTAACCAGAGCAGACCCTGCTTAGCTTCCAGAGTCAGGCAAGGTCCAAACTTAGGCCCTCCAGATGTTTTGGACCACAACTCCCACCGTCCTTTGTCGTTGGCGATACAGGCTTGGGATTCTGGGATCTGTGGTCCAAAACATCAGGAGGTCTGAAGTTTGGACGTGCCTGGCCTTTGGGCATCTAGGCAGCTAAGTGCAACTCTAAACACCTCTAATAACAGGTGGAAATGGAATCGTGTTCTGGGGCCATCTATCCATTTGTTTGCCATGCCCTGTTTTTGCTGTGGAAACGCTCCTGGGTCTAACCAGACATGTGTCTTTGTGGGGAAGGAACTTTTCAAATTGGGTAATCACCAGGATTTTTCTGGGAGCGCTCTGGGAGACCTAGGGAGAGGAAGAGAGGAGAAGAGGAGTTTGCTCGCGAGAAGAGATGCCTCTTGACTGGAGCCTTCTGGTTTCCATTTCAGATGGCGCTTACGTCAGAGATGTCAGGGATTCGGGTTTATCGGGGTGGAATCATAGGATTTAGGACTCTGACCTTTTTAATTATTTCCGGTTGTTAAGCGAAATGTTCAGAGAGGCATTCTTAGTCCTCCTAGAGCCGCGCCTTGGGAAGCCTAAGCTCAGTTTAAGCCATCATATGTGGAGCGTTATTGGAAGAAAGGAAGGGAAAGAATGAATCTTTAAGAAGGTATGGAGAAGTCTAAAAATAAAGAAAGGTGGAGACTTGGGGGGAGGTAGACTATGGGCCCAAGTTGTGGGCAGAGTAAAGTTGAGGAAGGGAGAGTCTTCGAGAGGTAGTGGAAGGCAGGAAGGAGGGCCTGGCGTGCTCTGGTCCATGGGGTCACGAAGAGTAGGACACGACTTAACGATTAAACAACAGGAGCAAGCAGAAGAAGAAGAAGAAGAAGAAGAAGAAGAAGAAGAAGAAGAAGAAGAAGAAGAAGAAGAGGAGAAGAAGAAGAGGAGAAGGAGAGGAAGGAGGAAGAACAACAACAACAACAACAAGAAGAAGAAGAAACAACAACAACAAGAAGAAGAAGAACAAATAGGGGGGAAGAAGAAGAAGAAATGTGTTTTTGATTGCTTGTGTCGTGGTCCAGTAGCATTCCCAAAACATAGGGCAGTGTCGTGTTTTTGTTTGACCTTGATTTTCGTCCATCCCGAACCAGTTCCTCAATAGATCGAAAGGTTGTTTAAGGGCGATCACTCCCAGTGAAGTCACCCTTTCTGGTACAATCAGATGTGATCCCTTTTCGCGGTCCGAAAACATCCGAAAAGCAAACCGTGGTTGGCCATGATATTCAAAGAAGGTCAAGACACATCTGCACAATCTACCGTATCCTAGTTCTAAGAGTCCTCCTCGTTTTCTCATTAAAAGGCATCGTCTTTGTTTAGAGGCTTAAAATTCTCAAGAACCCTTTCTGTGATTATTTTTTTAAAATTAGCAATAGATGTTGTTCTTTGGAGCTCTCCTTCAGCAGATTAATCTCAGAAGGAGGATCTTTTGCTCTTAGATGCATTAATGCGTTACCGTGAACAAAATGTTCAGATGTGATTCCCATATTGCAGCCTGGCTAGAATATTTTATAGCTGTGTGTTGGAGGCATATTCCTGGAGTTTTGGATGATGCAGTCTTAATCTGTCGGGCATCGTTTGCCTTGCGTGCAAATATAGGACAACCTATACGGCACTTTATGAGTAGGAGTGGAATAGGAATTCCCGCTGTAGAAATATCAATTTCTAATGTAATAGCCCTGTTCATACCTTGCAGTCAAAATGAAGAGGTTTGTGGTGTTTTAAACGCAAGCAAACTGTTTGAGCTGCACTTGTTCTTGGCCTCCAGTTTATGCGGCATCATTTGGCAATTCCCAGCTGTCTACAGAATATGGTTTGCCAATTTAATCCTAGTTCTTGAATTACTGTTTTTTTTGCACGAATATTGGAGGGTAATATCCCTGGTTAATTGCCCATCTAAGGCAGTTATACCCCTAAATATGTTTTTTTTAATTATCACAGTTATCCTAATCTCTCACCATGGGCTGTGCCGACTAATGCTTATGGAGTTATTGTCCACCGTCATAGGGCCCCAGTTGCTCACCCCTCATGCAATCAGATACAGTCAAAGACAATCTTATAGTATATTCTGTGCTTTTGTAAAAAAAACAAAAAAGGGGGGGTGACACATGTACACTGCCCTTCATCAAATTACATTCAATGCTTTGTGTACTGTGTATCCATTTATATATTTATTATCTGTGAAGATCTGGGATCAGATTGTGTACCAGCACTTTGATTTGCCTGCCATATCAGCAACTGCCATATTCACACACACACACACACACACATACACAGAGTGGGCCCTCGTATAACAAACGGTTTGTATCTGTACAACATAAAAAATTCCAGAGACAGGGGAAATTTGCTTAACAGAATCGTCTATGGGGCGAATCTGTACAACATAAAAATGGTCGCGAATCGCGATTAGGGATTACTCTGTTTTCAATGCATTCCTGTGGGAAATTTGTATAAAGGAAAATTTGCTTAACATAATTTTATTTGGAACAAATTACAGTAGTTCCTTTATACAAGGCTGGTTTATGGAGAACTGGCTGTCACACGTTCTATTTTGTGAAGTTTTGGCTGGCTTGGCCCATTTGGAGTGTCCCCCGCCCTCCCCCGGCCCATTGGTTTGCCCCACATGTTCAACAAGGGTTCCCATTAGTGTTTGCCAACTTCATGAATACCAAATGGCAACCTTGGTCTAGATATTAGGTTGCTAATAAACCCCTATCCATGTCGGAAGCGGTTTTAAGTGCTTTTATTAGAAGGAGAATCCTTTTTTTTTTTTTTCAATTTGCACAGTTTTGGAATATAGCGATATGGCTATAAATAATTAATCCATGCAAAAAAGAGAATTTGTAATATTAGCAGAATGGGGATTGAGGAGAGAATCGCACTGCTATGGGCTTTCCTTCATCCACATTAAAAATAACTCTATTACTATTTTATTTTACTGTGGGGTGTTCTCCAGGCATTTGTATGTTTACAATGAACCCTGTGGGTGGGTTAAATCAAAAAGCTTGGCAAAGCAAATTCTGCTCGGTGACTTCATCTCAATTCTCCTTTTAATTGCCCTCCTTTAGAAGATCGCTTGTAGCAGTTTAAAATGTTTTGTTCCTTATTTTTATTTTTTTTAAAAGACGGCAGAATTTTTCCACCCCATGCGCTCTCGCATACCCAGTGGCTCAAGGGGAATGAATTGAGCGGCTCTGAGAGGCGGTGCGGAGTTGAAGTGGCATTTTCTGAGCAGGGTTTCGGATAATACACGGTGTTGTGACACAGAGCAACTTTTAATGGGTGGAAAATCTTTCATCCAGTCCAGTTTGTGTTCGCCCCTTTTACAATACATTACATTAAAACACAACACTAAAATTGCCACCATGACCCACTTGTTGTTGTTGTTCAATCGTTCAGTCGTGTCCAATTCTTCGTGACCCCATGGACCAGAGCTCGCCAGGCCTTCCTGTCTTCCACTGCCTCCTGGAGTTTGGTCAAATCCATCTTGGTTGCATCAATGGCACCATCCAACCATCTCATTCTCTGCCGTCCTCTTTTCCTTTTGCCTTCCATCTTTCCCAACATCAGGGACTTTTCCAAGAACTCCTCTCTCCTCATGAGGTGGCCAAAGTACTGGAGCCTCAGCTTCAAAATCTGTCCTTCCAGTGAACATTCGGGGTTGATTTCTTGCAGGATGGATAGGACCCACAATCATAAGTTAAAAAAACTTCCGGAACAGGAAGGTTTTTTACCTGTCGCCAAAATATCATCAACGTCGGGTCTCACTTGGGAGGGCATTCCATAACATGGAGGAACTGCTGAAAAAGCCCTAGAGCTTTACCGGTTCTATTCCTCTTGCAAAGCAAGGCTTTGAAACAATATTAGGTAGACAGGATTTATTTGTTTCTTCTGCTATGTTCCACCTTTTGTTGCAAACACGAACATCAAAAGCGATACCAAGACATCAATAAAATATAATAAATAAAGCTGGAAAAGGTAGCAATATATTTTTTTCTTTTTTGGATGTGTATAGCACACAGAGCTCTGTTCCTATTCATGAGCCAATGATTGGATCAGTCTTATGCAGAATCGGAATGCTAGCAGAGTTGTCGTTAGGCCTTCCTCTTAGGAGAGAGCCTTTCGCAAGATCCGTAGCCAACGGGCTCCTTGAATCTAGATCTTCTCATCCAGATTTACTACATTGAGTGAGCGGCCTGTTGAACCACAGAGAAGAAGGGTCTCTCTCCGAGTCTAGCTAGGATGACGGCTTCAAGTCAAACGTGCGACAGTGAGCAGGGCGAACCAGCAAGTATGAGCATGGTTCCTCACCTATATTTATTTATTTATTTATTTATTTATTTATTTATTTATGTACTGCCCCTCTTCCAGAGGAACTCTGTTTTAAGGGCCGTGCATCCTCGTAGCCAGGAAACATTCAAAATTCATCTGCGCATTAGCGACGGGTAAGAAATTATTGGCACTCTCTCATCCTTACTTGAAAGTCTTTATTGGGAGGGTTATCTGCTCACTGTCAGGGCCCTTCCCGATAAGTGAGCCGTGATGTATTATTGTGTATCTCTTGCCTTTTCGCCCTTAGGTACGATTTCAGGAGCTCAAAGACAAAGTGCAGCTGAAAAGCCTGACACAGCAAGCTTGGTTGGAGCCTGTCAGTCTGTGTCAAATTCCCTTGGTTACTTCAGTCTCTTAATCATTTAGCTCTTCTGCTGAGCGTTACTTCCAGGGTTGAGCATTAAAAACCAAGTGAGCTATGAAAGGTGTGTGTGTGTGGGGGGGCAGCAAACAGGGGGCAAGCAAGGTGCTGGTGGGGGCTTTCATCTGATCAAAATAGATCATCGCCTTGTAGAAATCAACCCTAATTCGAACTACAGTAGGACCCCGGGATCCACTGATTCATTATCCACTGATTCAGTTATCCACGGTTGGCAGAGGAAAAAATAAATAAATAATTCAGCAGCCGCAAAGCAAGCTACTGTCACAAAGAGCAGCTGCAAAGCAAGCTACTGTCATAAAACAGCAGCCGTAAAGCAAACTCCCGTCACAAACAGCAGCTGTAAAGCAAGCTACTGTTGCGAAACAGCAGCTATAAAGCAAGTTACTATCACAAAACAGCAGTTTTGGGGACATTTTGGTGTTCTCTCTTATCCACGGTTTTCATTATCCGTGGGAAGGCTTGGAACCAATCCAATTACAGCAGATACTGGGGTCCTACTGTACAAGGCTGTTGAGCCAGAGGCTGTGCTATCTTCTCTTTCTTTTCTTTTTTCCTGTCGTTTACTTTTCAGTTGCTTCCTGCTTTTGCCTGCAAACTCAGAAACGAGAATATTTGGTTTCCGGGTCCAATTCTCCCCCTATACAGCTTGGGTCAAGGGTACCTGAAGGACGGCATGTCTCCCTATGAGCCTTCTCAGTGCTTAAGATCATCAGAAGAGGCTCTCCACTCGTCACATGGCCAGCACTGCACGGCTGACGGGGACCCTAGAGAGGGGCTTCTCTGTGGTGGCCCCCTTGGTTATGGGATGCTCCTTCTCAGGAGACCACACTGACCCTCTCTCTTGTACTCTTCCGCCAACAGCTGAAGATCCATCTTTTGATGATCACAGTTCAGTCCCTGGATGCTTTTTTAAAGTTGAGATATTTTGAATGTTGACCAGCTTTTACTTATTCAGTTGTATCTTAATTTGTCTAATTGCTTTTTTAATGTTTTAACTTAACTTTGTTTTTAATTCTCTTCTTTTTAATATTGTGGGCCACCTTGAGTCCCTTTATCAGGGGAAAGGCAGCCTACAAATGAAACAGACAAGCAAATAAATTTCATCTCAAGCTGAGGCTGCAATTTTTTTACATCACTGTCTTTTACATAGAGGTCCCTGCCTTTATGCAAGGTGTCTCTCCATGTGCTGTGATTTAAGGGGTGGATTGAATTTTACTAGAAAGTGAAAGACGTGGAAAATTAAGGTGTACAATCTGTTGATGTTAGAATTTCTCTTTCAACGTTGCATTTAGAGTCTTCTCTTTTGTATTTCGAGCCCAACAGCTGCCGTGGGAATCTAGCTACTATTTTTAACTGTTTTTCAATTGGACAGTTGAAGGGTGCTTTGTACAACAAGCAAATTAGGGCTGTGTGTTGCAGGAGAAGAAAAGATAGGGAGAGCTTAGTTCTGCCCGATTTTTGTTAATTATTGTTTAAAGCGTTTTAAAAGCAACCTGGTTAAGAGGAGGGTTACTACCACTCTTTTTATTTTGTAATTCGCATTAATCACAGCCCAAAATTGCCTACTCATCTTCAGCTTGAGGTAGTATTTTCACATCGTTTGGGCAGATGAGTAAGAATAAAACATCTACAAGTACAGAACAGGCTTAGTACATGTAAGGGCAGAACGATCCAATGAGAGATGCACAACTGAGTAAGATAATGTCCAGATAGTATGTCGGGAATGAAAACTGGTGTTTGAAGACGCGGAAGTCAAGGTTAAAATTGAAAGTGTGCGTGTGTTATGTGCTGTCAAGTCAAAACCAGCTTGTTAGTGAACCTAATGGGTCTTTTGTATGTAATATTTAAAGATCTCCAACCCTGTTCCTGTGTCGGCAAAACACATGCCGTGTTGCACCTGCGAGAATAACCTGTTTGCTTCATTGTGTGCTTTTTTTTTTTAGATATGCATTCAGCATCTGCACAAACAAAGTGCTAAATGAAACTTGTGGCCTTGTAGTCTTCCCGCTTTTGGTCACTGGTTACCCTCCATACTGGGCTGATTTTCATCTGCCTGCTGCCTTTCTTGCCTCCAACAAGAATCCTTTCCTGGCTAAAAACAGCATCACCTAGCCATGATTTTGAGAACATCATCTAACTAAGGACTTTAAAAGTAACCTCCTGGTGAAGAACATCTTTCACCATTAGAGATGGGCATGAATCAGAAAAATGGCATTTCGTTTGTCGTTTGGAGGGTCCGTTTTGGTTTGTTTCCGTCGCAAATTTTTTGCAAA
This sequence comes from Phrynocephalus guinanensis, assembly GCA_037367245.1. NCBI lineage: Eukaryota > Metazoa > Chordata > Lepidosauria > Squamata > Agamidae > Phrynocephalus > Phrynocephalus guinanensis. The sequence goes on from CM074755.1 coordinate 6,519,538, forward strand.
AAATTCATTTTCGTTCGTTTTGTTACCATTTTGTTACCATTTATTTCAATTTTTGTGGGTTTTTTTAGGATTTTAAGCAATTCACTCATATAGCAGTAACGGAAACGAAACGCACGACAAAAATTCTGGTGTTTCTGTTCGTTTCGTTTCATTTTAGAGACAAAATTCGTTTGTTGTTTCGTTACATAACAAAACGAAAAAACAGAAAACGGAAACGAAAAATTGTTCGTTTCGTGCCCATCTCTATTCACCATGCCTGAACTTCTGGGACCTGCTTTGAAGAAGGGCGATTGACTGCATTCGAAAGCTTGCAATGTTCCTTTTTTATTTTTTAATAGTGGCCTATGAAGGTATCGCCTGTAACCTATTTTTGAAATCTTTGGGAGTTGTTTTGTTTTGTTTTGTTTTGTTTTTCTTCACAGTTTCATTCCCCTTAAAATTAGAATTAGAGAAATGCTCTTAGAGGCAAGGCTGAAAAGTGGTCCAAATATATTTGGTAATAACAAATAAAAAATACTGCAATATCCCCTGTCCCTTAGTAATCTAATTATCAAAATATAAAAGACACAGTGCCCACTCCTTTCCTCTCCCCCTGTTGATTTTATTTAAAGGACAAAATGCACTTCCAACAGGAGCAGTAAAAGCATGCATCAAAAAGTGCAGGAGAGAACTAGTTGCCGTTTATTTGGAGGTGGTGCTGATGGACCAGAAGTGGGCGGGGCTGCACCAAACCCTGCCGACTTAGCGCTGCAATGCTTGAGACTCTCTGCAAGCTGCACCGTCTCAACACACTCAACATGCATTGATGGGTCCTTGGGTTTTAAAAGCATTTTTAACTCTCTCTCTCCCCCCCCACACACACACCTTGACAAACACAGCTGCTGGTTCACACATACATTCATCAAAAGCCCTGCTTCCCCGGCCTGAGATTGGTTGTTCTGATCCCCCACGGTGCCTCCCCCACAGGAGCTCTGCTTGGTTCACAGATGGTCAGACTTCATTAGGCTACCCTATGTAGACTGTAACCAGCACAGAAAGGAAGGACACAGCCACGATGGGATGGGAAATACAGTAGGACCCCAGTATCCGCTGGGGATTGGTTCCAGGCCTTCCAGTGGATAATGAAAACCGTGGATAAGAGAGAATGCCAAAACACCCAAAACTGCTGTTTCATGACAGTAGCTTGCTTTACGGCTTCTGTTTGTGACAGTAGCTTGCTTTGCAGCTGCTGACTTATTTAATTTTTCTCTGCCAACCGTGGACAATGAATCAGTGGATAATGAATCAGTAGATACGGGAGTCCTACTGTGGCTGCAGCTAGCATCAGTGACAAGAAAATTAACTCTTGGTGGTGAAATTGGAATCAGCCTCTCTTTCCTAATTCATTTCACGTGCTTTGAACTGCAGTCATATTTGAACAGCAGGTATCCCGCTTCGTTTATTCCTTTTGCTGTTTGGATATTTATTTATTTATTTATTGCAGAAGGCAGGCTGTGTTTTGATGTGCCTGTGTTTGTGTTTGCTCTGAGTATCTGACCTTTCATGCCAATTAAAGATGGTACAATTTCTGGTTTGCATTACGGAACAGAACGTATGTGGCCTCACTTCGGTTCCCATGCCATGAATCCTTCCCTTAATCATTGCTCTTCAAAAGCTCCTCGGGGCATCTTTCATTATCCTTCTCACATTGTTAGCTTGAACAAGAGGCCGTTGCATAATATGAGGAATTGTTTTTACGCTGAACAAGCCAGTGGCATTTTAAACTTTGGAGCTGTAATTCTCTGGGGTCTCCCAAGCCGCGTGCCTCGGTTCTGCTGCTACTTTTTTCTCTGATGATGCTGTAAACCCAAATTCTTAATTGCCGGATGAAGTTTTCAGGCTAGTTACTTAACGTTTTGTATGGCAGACTTCCTTAAAATGACTTCCTGGTACGACCAGCTTCCATTCTCCTGCTTTGCCGATTTCTAGAAGAAACGGCGAAAATCCTGTTACTTGGCGTGTTAAATTGCAACTAGAAGAGACCCATTGAATGAGTAGAAATTTAGGAGATGCCAACTCACCCAATTCCCCCGGATTAAATGGGTCTACTCCAAAAACAAAGGGTGCTGCTTACGTGCTGCCCCGTAGTGCTTAAAACACTCCTTGATTGGTTTACAAGTCGTTATGCACGCAACACATTCCCCGTGGGCCTCCCATCCAGCAAGGTGGGTACTCATTGCCCCAACCTCAGAAGAATGGAAGGCTGAGTGAACCTTGAGCTGACTACCTGGGATGGGCACAGTTACAGCACTAGTGCAGCTGTTGACTGGGCTAAGCTACAAGATTTCAGCCAGCATCTCTACTTTCCAGCAACTCTACTTCTCTTAACATTCCACATGACCCACCTTTCAGCTTAAACGTCCTCCGCTTCTGTTCCTTTTGGTTCCCATGAATTAGGATATTTTAGAATCCATCCAGAATCGAGGTTTGGTCCTCTCGCACAGTGGCCCATGGGACTCCGTTGTCTCTCCCCTGATCTAAAGTTTTATCTCTTGTCCAAACAGACTTGTTCGTCTTTGGCTCGTTCTTGTCTCTTTCTTAGCAGCGTCCCCTTGTTCAGTTTTAACTCTACAAGGCAGTCGTCGTCTTAATCTGATTGCCCGGCTATCTCAGTTTTATTGAGACATTCTTTTCTGACCTCTGATATAAGCAGAATCTTGTGCACTGCAACAATTTTATCATCTTCCTTTTATTATTATTCTATGCAGTAGCATGAATATTTCAGAGTTCATTATTTGCCGTTTACTGTGTATAATAATGGATCGGATATTTTCCTGTTGCCAAGTCGGAAGACATTGGACCAAAGCCAGGGAGGGAAACGCCACGAAGTACACTTGATGGATCAGAGCCTTGGCAACAGTCAGCATCTCCTTCCTCGTTGTTCCTGTTACGTTTCTGAGAGGCTTCGAAGGGGCATTTCTCTGCGATACCGATGAGTTCAGTTAGATGTGCGTTGCTTTTAATGGTCGTATCATTTGTCAGTCTAATTGAACCCCTTATTTTTAAAAAATCAATTAATTTCTCTTTCTCTGCCTTGGTAACATTGATGCGGTTGTTTCTGGTTTTGCGTACAGTAGGACCCCCATATCCACTGATTCATTATCCACTGGTTCATTTATCCACAGTTGGCAGAGGAAAAAAATTAAATAATTCAGCAGCCACAAAGCAAACTGTAAAGCAAGCTATTGTCACAAACAGCATCTGTAAAGCAAGCTACTGTCACAAACAGCAGCCATAAAGAAAGCTACTGTCAGGAAACCGCAGTTTGGGGGTGGGACCTATCTATCTATCTATCCATCCATCCATCCATCTATCTATCTATCTATCTATCTATCTATCTATCTATCTATCTATCTATCTATCTATCTATCTATCTATCTATCTATCTATCTATCTATCTAACTAAGTAACTAAGTAACTAAGTAACTAAGTAACTAACTATGCATACCTGGTTTTATACATTAATGCATTCTCTGGGATGTTTCGTATTGCGAAAAATTCATAAACCAGAAACGCATGGAGGCGCAATGCATCCTGGAGAAACGTGCTTTGGAAAAAAAATTATAAACCGAGGTATTGCCGGAAAAAAAATCATAAACCAAGGCATTATTTTCAATGGACTTCCTTTTGTAAACCGAAAATTACATTAACAGAGGAGTTTGTAAACCGAGGTACGCCTGTATTATTTTGCTCATGGCCATATGCTCACATCCTTCCTTTGGGACCATTGCTGCTTCACGCCAGCTGAGCTTAGGACAGCCTCCACCGGAGGTGAAGGAGACCAGAGAGTGATAAAGCTTCCTTCTCGCCTTGGAGTCAGTCTTCTTCCGTTGCGTTTCGAGACGCAATGTCGGAGGACTCTCCCAGCATCGGATGAGCTCAAGAAGTTCTGAAACAGGGAGATGTGTTTGGAAGGGAATTCGTTTGCGGCTTCCGTTCATTGGTCCCCACCCCCCTCAGGTTGAGCATTTCGCTACAGGTCAGCCAAGATTCCCACTTTTAATAACAATTGTAAATTTGTCTTGCTGGCAGATCTGCACTTGGGCGTGCCTGTGCTTGCCTGAAATTAGAATGACATTATTTTTACCGCAGGACGAATAAACAATATATAGCCTGTTTTAACATTTTTACAACCCATCTTTGCTGGAAATCTTAACAGTTTGTATTTAATAGTAGGTGCCGTTGCTCACCTCTCTGCACCATTTTTATTAAAAGGGGGGGGGCAACGATTCTACTTGTGCAAAAGTAACCAAGACATTTTCTGCAGGAACTGCTCAATTTCACATGAAGAACTTCAAGCCTGGGAACCAGAGGTTGGCAGTTCGATTCCCTGGTTATTAGAGATGGGCACGAAACGAGCAATTTTTCATTTTTGTTTTCGTTTTTTTTGTTTCATTATGTAACAAACAAAAAACGAATTTTGTCTTCAAAATGAAACAAAACGAACCGAAACAACAGAAATTTTGTCATGCGTTTCGTTTTCGTTGCGGCAAATACATTGAACTGTAATGAATGCTAACGAAACAGCAATTACATAACGAAACAAAAATGATTTTTTTTTTGCAAAAAATTCACGAAAAACGAAAACGAACCGAAATGGACCCCCTAAATGACAAACGAAACACCATTTTTTTGAGTTGTGCCCATCTCTACTGGTTATGCCTTCTTGCCAGGGGCTGGTCTCAGTGATCTGTAGGGTTTTCCTTCCAGCTTTGCCGTTCTAAGAGGATGGCGATGATTAAATGAGCTGAACAAATAAACTGCCTTCCTAAGCAGTCAGCTGAGGTGTATTTGGAGGTAGACATCATATCCGATCTCGCTTGATCTCGGAACCTAAGCAGGGTTAGAAATTGGATGGGCGACCACCAGGGAAAACCAGGTGCTGTAGGCACCTGGAGGAGGAACTGGCAAACCACTCCAGTCTTCCTGCCAAGAAAACTCCATGGACATGGGGTCACGAAGAGTCAGTCACGACTGTAACAACACAACACACACACACACACACACACACACACACACACACACACACACACACACACACATACATCTTAAAGAATACACCAAGATGCATCCGAATGTGTCTATCCTCACCTCTCTGCCTTATCTGTTATGTTTGAATCTGAACTGTTCAGCCCACCTGACAGTAAAATTTAGAACAGCGATGGCCTTGAGCATGCCTGTAAGATGAATAAATTGCTGCACGACGAAAATGTAGGTAGGATTTGAGTGTTGGTTTCCAGTGGATGGAAGGACTTAATTACAGTGGTGCTTTGTATAAAGGAATGAATTCGTTCCAACTGAAATTCAGCAAATTTTCCTTCGTACAGATTTCCCATAGGAATGCATTGAAAACGGATTAATCTCTAATCGCGACCGTTTTTCTGTTGTACGGATTCGCCCCATAGGCGATTCTGTTAAGCGATTTCCCCCTATCTCCGGAAATGTTTTCCTTTAAGCGGATTTTCTGTTAAACACTTGTCATACAAGGATCCGCTGTACACCATGCTAGTTTTAAGACCAAATATATGCTGCATAGATTCTCTGGAAAGGAGAAGAGGTGTACCAAGTCCTCTTAAAAGGTTAAGCAGCCCCCATTTCCGAAGCTGGGCGAACACCGGAAGGTTGGCGTCGAATATGTCAGGTTCAACTTCATAGAAATCAACTTGAGTCTGCTGCATATATTCGTGTTGAATTTTTAGAGCGGAAACTTGGGTCGCAAATAATTGGAAGCATTGCCTACAGGAGATTCATTAAGGAGTGATGAGATGCACTCTTTAAAATTGCTGTCATTATCTGAATGTTGTAGTTACGTTCTAAATGACCTAGATGACTATTCTTGACCTTTCATCATTCTTACTCTTAACAATTCGATAAGTCGTCTTCCCGAGTGGGGCCGGATAAGTAAGCCGCCTTTCTCTCATCCTCCATAAAAACAAAAATAGAGGTTTAATGCTTTTATTTTTCTGTTTTTAAAAAAAAGTTCCTAGGCTTTGTACGTGGAGTACAAAAATGAACAGCATGTCTCTTACACACGGTGTGGGAGAAATGCTATTTAGATGCTGCCTGCGCTGCTAAACATAACAGTAACATTGAATTGCTGGATCAGATCCAATTTTTAAGAAAGGTCATACTGGAGAAGTAAACCATCTGTCCAGTGTAGAGCTGAAAAGCGTTTTATGAAGAGTGTTGCTTTTCTGCATTTGTGTGTGTGTGTGTGTGTGTGTGTGTGTGTGTGTGTGTGTGTGTGTGTGTGTGTAGCTGTGCTTCCAGGACTTAATTACGATATTTTCCTGTCTAGAAGTTTCAGTCTTCCTTTACAAGTAAATTTGTGGATTCAGCATTCTACTCCCTCCTCTGCCCTAAAGCGCGGCTTTTTGAAACTTCTTTCACCCTCTAAGCAGTGCTGTTTCCATAAAAACCTACCTAGTTTTATTGGTTTCCTGCAAAACTGCGAGAGGTGGTTATAAATTCTTTCTATGGCCTGCTATATCTGCTTTTTAAAAAACAACAACTGCAAAATTAAAAGTTTCAAGTGCTGATTATGGCACAAGACGTAATCTTGAGATTATCTAGTTTTTTTGAAGGAGGGAGCTTGGCTCCCTCCCTTCCTTCCTGTGAATATTATTATTAAGAGAGTATTATGATAGTAGGATAAACGTCTCGGCTCTTAAAATGAACATTAAAATTAGGGCTAGCAAGAGAGTATGTGTGTTTCCTGGAGGATTATGCTCTGGGTAGGATGCAGAGAAATCTTCTCAGTGTTTCATTTGCCTTTAGGCCTTTTGCTGGGAGATTACAAATTCCAAATCCAAATTCCAAATTTCGCCGCTGGCCTGCCTCCCTTCTCTGGAACTGTCTTCACGCAAAGGCGTTCTTTCGTTAGATTCCCTGAAGCCACGCGTTTCAGTAACGCTTTTTATCCGTTTCGTAGGTACGTCGACGACGTGATCAGCCGAATTGATAGAATGTTTCCTGAAATGTCCATCCACTTATCCAGGCCGAACGGGACATCTGCAATGCTGCTGGTAGGTGAAAGCTTGGTATTGGTGCCGGTAACAACAACAACAACAACAACAACAACAACAACAACAACAACAACACATTGGAATGAGGATTCTGAACCGCTTTTAACACTGAATTGTCTTCCTCCTTTCCCCACCCCCTCCACTTTGCGCAAGTCAAAAGCAGACAATCTATCCTGTTACAGCTTCCTAGTTAAGAGTGTGAGGCAAGCGTGCTTTTAAGTAACCAAACAACAAACAACAACAAAACCTGACAATGGAAGTCTGGTGGTAGAGGCTATCTGAGATCACGGTCACTGTTGAGGACTTAAGTCAGCAAGGAAGGGCTTGAAGTCATTTTAACCTTGACCTGCTGGATTCTAGCCTGCTGTGTTCTTTTATGTTTTTCACATCACAAATGACTGGTTCTACCCAGATCCCCATCTCCCATATCCAGAATTATTTTGTGGGGTTTTTTTTGGGGGGGGGGACTTTGGTTGTGAAATCCAGCATCTCCTTTTTGCTGCGCAACTGCCCAGCGCTGTGTTGCTACTGTGCAGCTGCAGAAAGTATTCCTGCCCAGCCGGTTCTGGATGTGGCCCGAACTTTGCATTCCACTCATCACTGGTGGATAATCAGAGTGAACATTGGTGAAATCGGATAACTGTTATTCAGGAGCAGAGTCAAATCCTAGCCAGTATTCTGCCTCTCTTTTGAACTTGAACTTGCCATTACAGATTGCGGAACCTGTATATGTTCCTTCTGCCCTTCATGTATTTTCTCCAGTGTCTTGTGATTCCATTGTGATTTCATTACGTATTTGCCTTTCTGTTTTATTTATAAGCCATCTTGAAGATACATTTGATGGGAGGATGACACATAAATTGTTAAAATAAATAAATGTGATCTCAGCTTCGCATCTCATTTCCTCCCACTGTCGGGTTGCACAAATAGCAAGCTTAGCAAAGGAATTTTCCAGCAACTTCTGTGCTGTGGATAACAGGCCCCAGACTCCATGTGAATGCTACAGGGAACCTTGTCCCAACTCTGAAGAACCCAGAGATTCAATGTCATTCTTCTGGAGGTACCTATGAAACCTCATTCCCCAGCTACTTCCTTCAACCTAACAGACCTTGGAGAAGTCTCCTCTGGTCTTTCCTTAACTTGCCTGTCAACACACCTAAGATTCTGGACCAAGTTTGAATCTCCACGTTGCTGTCCAAGCCTTCGTACCAGATCTCGGAGGGGACTCTCAGTCATTTTCTGCCTCTGTAGTCATGGAACGTGGCCTTCCAGATGTTCATGAACTACAGTTCCCATCCTTCCTTTGTGTGGTTCATCCTAACTGAGACCAATGGGAATTCAGCAGCATCTCTCTCTCTCTTTTGAGAACCACCCCATTAAGTTTGGGAACCACCCCATTGAGAGTTGAGAATACATGTAGCATGTAGCACCACCATTCACGGCCTTTAACATTATAGCCGTAAATCACAGCTTAGAGGAGTTGCTTCCTTTTTGCTGTGGAAATCATACCACATCCAAAAATACATTGTCAGCAAGTTGAATTTCAGGGCCGGGAAGAATAGGCAGAGGCTTAACAATAACATGTTTTTTTTTAAAACAAAGTCATTTACTGGTCCCTTCATCTGTCTCCCTGTTGCCACATTTTTCTTGGTTCTAATCTTCAGCTCGATTAATTCAGGCGGCCATTGTTTAGCCCCATGTTATAATTAGCACTTCAATGGCCGTTTGTGACATCTTTCCTTGTTGGCTTTTGATGTGGTTGATGTGTGCGCTTCAGGCACCACTGAAGACCACGGGGGATGGGTGCCCCAGTGAGGAGCGCACGCCGGGGTTGCCTGCCATCTAACAAAACCACATAGGGATTTGCGTTGGGCGCTCGTGTCACACACCCTGTTGTCCGAATTAAAATCTTGTCTCCTGCATTAACTTTCATTTTCACTTCTGCTGAGTGGAGCTGGCCGGAAGTGGAATGAAAAAGGGTGGAGGTAGTCTTGTGTCCTTGCAACTAGAGAAGATTTTATGGATACTAAAAACAAGAATGGCTTGGAGAACCGTTTAGCTATGTTCACCAACCGCTGAACATTGGGTATCTGGGTGATCAGAAGGCGTTGACTCATTTCCTTGGTGCTGTGAATGCCTTTAAGAGTTGCCGTATGGATTTAGATACCATAGATTGCCTATAGTTTTTTGCCAGTCATGGGCAGCTGTGCCCTCCAGGTCACTCCCACACTCCTGAGTCAGAGGACCTTAGCTTCCCTTCATGGCCAGGTCTTCAACCTCTGAAGACTGTGCCATGAAGGGTAGCTAAGATCCTCCAAGCCAAGTAGCACTGTTAACCATTACAACATACAGTAACCCCCTGCCGATCGCGGGGGTTAGGGACCCATCCCACCCGCGATGCACGAAAACCCATGATACGCGGAAGCGGGTGGGGGGGTGATTGCACGGCGTGCCCGCGCGGCCCCGACGCTTCTCCGGGGTGCGTGGGAGGGCCGCGTGGAGCGACCGGATCATTCCCCACCCCCCACGCGGCTCCGCGGCCTCCCAGAAGGAGCGGGGGGGCGCGGAGAGCGATCAGATTGCTCCCGGCAGCCCCCTGCGGCTCCGAGGCCTGCCAGAAGGGGCGGGGGGTGCGGAGAGTGACCGGATCGCTCCCTGCCACCCCCCACGCGACTCCGAGGCCTCCCAGAGGGGCCTGGGGGCGGCGGAGAGCGATCGGCGGAGGCTTTTCTGGGGTGTGGGAGGGCCGCGCGGAGCAACCCGGCCGCCCCCTCCCCCGGTTCTGGTACTGCGTTCCCGCGATGTAGTGGGACCGCAATCCGGAACTGTGAAATGGCAGGGGGTGACTGTACCACTCTAATTTTTTGTGGTGGAAACTTGGCAGAATACATCATTCAGTGCCAATACAATGAGGAATAAAGGTACAGTTAAGCTAATTTTTTAGGTTTGGATAGACTACCCTGTCTACCTTTCCATGCTTTCAGATGGCAGAAATATGCAGAAACAAGTGAAATCTACATGTCCTTCATTCATAGTCTTGGAGTTTTTTATGATCACCTGGTCAACCACTTAAGTCTTAAGGGGTAGAAGGGAGTGCTAATTTTTCGCATTGTAATACAGATGTACTCAACAATATTTTGCAGAATAGGCAAACAAAGGAATATGGGGAGTCATCTTTGAAGCCTTAAAATAATTTGTGTAACTTGGGAAAATATATTCCACCCCAGAACACAGCTTATTTTAAGGTCTGTCTCATCATTTCCTTTTTATAAAGCAACTTTCTCTGAAGCTCTAATTGCAGCCTTCTTCTTTACATACTGTAGTTCTTCCTTCATAGTTCTTACTAAATAAATGTCTTGAATTTTGCTCTAGACCATCTCAGCAGTCTGGCAGTATAGAAGTAGGATGCATTCTGATGGCGGATAATTAGATGTCTGTCATAGCATATACACCACAGTCTTGTTTACTTTATTACGTGCATTTTAATGGCCAAGTGTCCCTGTGTTATATTATATTCAAGTATTGTCTAATTTTTTGTTGCTTTGCAACTTTTAATTTGGGAAACAAACCCAGGAACGCCTGGGTGATCCAAGGTTGGGGGCCATTGCCGTAGAACAGTGGTGGGGAACGTTCAGCACTCTACCCATTTTGGAGCACCACTCCCAAGCCTGTCTTGCCAATGACAAAGGACTGTGGAAGTTGTGGTCCAAAACATCTGGAGTACTGAAGGTTTGCCACCACTGCCCTAAAAGAAAGGAATAATATACTGCTTCTGTATGCTTAGGAAATTCTAAAAGGTGTCACCGTTAGATGGACTTGACGCCATGATGATCGACCTTCATTTGGGATGAAATAATTGTACAATCAGTGGGACTTACCCATTGCATCACAGTTTCTTTGTCATTTCCGTACTGCTGTTTACCAGTTTAACCTCATTATGTGGCCTCAGCTTGCCAGCCAGAGGGGCAAATGGGTGGAATTTACACAGCCACCCTTCACATCAGGAAATCATTTAAAAGCCCTTAATTTGTGTTTACTTTTTAACGTGCGGCGTTGTAATTAACTTAGAGTAATGAAAGGTAAATTCCAGCTATTGGGGTTGTTGTGGGGGGGGGGAACCCTCCTTGCAAAGAACTTAATTAGCATATTTGTTTGTTTTAGCCTCTAATGGCTTAATTGCACCCTATCTTGCTATTTACAAATAGGCATCATTAGAGGAAGCTGAAGCCGAAAAGGAGCCACTCGCAGGGCGAGAGAACTGTAAAAGAAAATTACTAGCGGGAAAGTCGTTTCCTCTCACCCTTGCCGCTTATTGCTCCAAATGTGGTTTGATTTTTCAACCCCATTAATAAGGCACCAAATGAAGGAAGAAAACTTTCAGGTTGGGTTGGTCTTCCAGAGTGTAAAATGGTTGGCCTTTTTAGAGATGGCTCAGTGGATGCGAACGTCCCCGGCACAGAATCCTGCCCGTCGGCCAAGATCCCTGTTGCGTAGCCGAACAAATGCAACTCAAGAGTTGCGCCCGTGGCCGTTGGGATAGCGCTGGGGCAGAAGGGGTGTCCGCGACTTCTTCCAGTACGTACATCCTCTTCCAGGTGTACATCAGCTTTGACAAGATGGCCTAAATGCCATGCAGGGAAAAACTGTGCTCACGACCTGGGTTCAATCCCTGGTAGCAGGCTCGGGTTCTCAGCCTTCCATCCTTTCTGCGGAGAGTACCCAGCTTGCTGGGGGGGCAATTGTAGCCTGACTGTAATTAAAATTGTAAACCGCCCAGAGACTACTGTATGGGGCTTATCAGAACTTTGCTTTTTTGCAGAAAAGCAGAACACTTTGCTTATCAGGCTCAATTTGGGACCTTTATTAAAAGGGCCAGTTTCCTTGGAGAGAGGGACGAACACCCAACACATTTAAACTGGTGTAACGATATTCTTCTACCACGAAACGCTGGGTTTTGCCCACTGAGTCCCCCCAAAATGAGCCCAAACACAGCAACCTAAGTTTCTGTGGTCCAGCATCAATTCTTATGCTGTCAGCAGGAAGTGCAAATTAATTGGAAATAATATTGTAAATGGAGAAGCCTTGTATTACTGGCGATGACGGAACTTAGGTATTGTTTTTAGGTATTTAAAAGCCAGCTCGGAATGTAGTAATAGGAGACAAAGGTTTGCATGCATGTTTAACCTGCAGCTGTTCCATTTTCAGCTCAAAGAACTGGGGGGGGGCGTTTCCCCCCTATTCATATTAATTGAATTTTAGAGTGACCTTGTACCTGTATTGATTTGAATTAAAATTTCCTACATCAAGGTCAAGTTGGCACATAACCTGCAGGCAAAATATTAAAATACAACAACACCAGTATTCTGCCTATCACGGTATTGACAGAAGAAGTTGAAAAGCAGCAGTAAGAAGTGTGTCTCAGAAAATATGTTTATATAATGTGATGCAGTTGAAGAGGTAGCTAGCCTGTCCACTGAAATGAGCTGTCCGTTTGTAGTAGATTTGGAAATGGAGGCATGCACTTTTTATGGCTTTTTCAGTGGATATTATGTTTTGAGAAGGAGGAGCGTTAGACAAATGAAGAAGATAAACACTATTTACACACTGGGAGGCATCATACATTACAAACAAATGGATAATGAGAAAAAAAATAGTTGTTACGGTCATGTTTCCATTTATTCATTGGATTGAAAATGATTATTACAAGTTGTACTAGCTTAAATTTTCACAGTTGCAAACATTTACTCTTCTTTGATAGAATTATAGCCTACTCTCATGTGTGTGTGTTGTGTCGTTACAGTCGTGACCGACTCTACGTGACCCCATGTCCATGGAGTTTTCTTGGCAGGAATACTGGAGTGGTTTGCCAGTTCCTACTCCAGGTACCTACAGCACCTGGTATTCCCTGGTGGTCGCCCATCCAAGTACTAACCAGGGCCGACCCTGCTTAGCTTCCGAAATCAAACGAGATCGGATGTGCTTAGGGCATCTAGGCAGCTTAGCCTACTCTCTTACTCTCTTGCTTATGGTTTAAGATAGGACTCCCCCCAAAAAAGTGATTTACAGTATGCTTTAAAACATAAAATAAACAATTAAAATTTTCATTCATTAATTCATTCATCTGATAGTTGTGATTTTTTTGGGGCTGTTTGGCCGTGTTCTGGAAGTTTTTCTTCCTGATGTTTCGCCAGACTCTGCGGCTGGCGTCTTCAGAGGGCAAGGACCTTCATTCTTCAGTGGCTGAAATCAAGTAGCCAGTAAAATTATCTCCGCAGCAGTGATTTTCAGCAGTTCAAGACACCTCTCAGCCCCGCAGCCTCCGACAGCTTTCATTGGGTGAAAGGGAGCCTTAGGACAGGCATGTCCAAACTTCGGCCCTCCTGATGTTTTGGACCACAACTCCCACAGTTCTTTGCCATTGGAAATGCAGGCTTGGAATCCTGGGAGTTGTGGTCCAAAACATCAGGAGGGCTGAAGTTTGGACATGCCTGTCTTAGGACCCCTAAGGGTCGTAGGCTACCATCCTTAGAGTCTCGGACACGATGGCGCTTAAATTTTTGTACCTTGACGATTCTCCCTTTCCGTCCGTAGGTGACCTTGGGGAAAGTGTTAAAAGTCATAGTGGTGATGCGTAGCCTCTTCATTGACCGAACGATCGTCAAGGGGTACCATGAGAACGTTTACACCGATGAAGGCAAAGTGAGTGCTTCTCTCTCTCTCTCTCTCTCTCTCTCTCTCTCTCTCTCTCTCTCTCTCTCTCTCTCTCTCTCTCTCCGCCCCCCCCACTAGGGCCTTTTATTAAGAAACCCAGCCTTTCCGACCTATCCACAAAAGTAAATATCAGAGCCCCCGCACAAGATGCTGTCCTCATGTTTTGCAAAGCACCTCGTTTCCCTCCTCCTGTTGTTCCGTTTCTCCCCCCCAGCCAGATCCGAGCATCTGCTCGCTCGCTCGCGAAGCCCTCCCGCCCTTGCTTGAATTTCTAATTCCTCACCTCAGACCCTGGTTGCCTCATTATTAGGATCTACAGAGGGGAGGAAGGCGCCTCTTGTTTTCTTCCCCACCTGCTCCAAGTGATTTTGACCACATCTGCAGACCAAGCTTTGGTGTGTTTTCTCTCTCTCTCTCTCTCTCTCTCTCTCTCTCTCTCTCTCTCTCTCTCTCTCTCTCTCTCCCCCAGCCCAAACCACAAGAGAAATCCTGTACCAGTTTGACGCTCGACTCGATAAATTGTTAGCCAAGGAATCAGGACTTCTCGCCTGCCTAAGTAGGTTGATTTGGATGGCGGCCTTGCATTTCCAACCAGGGGTGTGGCGGAGGAGAGGAGGGAAGCGCCGTAGACCTGTTTCTAGGAGTGATTTGCTTTATGAAAAATTCACCCTGCTTGGGCCCCTAATTTCTTGCAACTGCACAGGCTCCATATGGCTTTCTGTGGAGCTTTGGAGGACACTAATGGGAGTTGACAGCCTTCAACCGGGTTTTGTTTCTCTCTTCCGCGTGGCACATCTTCGTGCTAAGATGCCCACCCTGGCTTACCTTTTGCCAGTCGCAAGCACTAAGAAAGTCTGTCTCTCTTGCCTTGATCTTCACATCACCAGATCTCTCTCTCTCTCTCTCTCTCTCTTTTTCTGTTACAAAGCCCATTAAAACCCAAGGTTCATTATAACTGGATGAGCGCTTGACACCCATAGGCCATGTTTTAATGAGGACGGGATTATTTTTCGAAAAAGGGAGACACTCTCGTAACGTGCAACGCCGTGTTATGTACTGACCCCAAATTCCTCTCTGCAGGAGCAGTTGGAGGAGCTGGCAGTTCTGAGAGAAAAAAAATGCACAATTCTGTTTTCTAGTTTATAAACACACACACATTCGTTCCCAGAGGCATTTGGTGGGGCCACTGTGAGATCCAGGAAGCTGGACTAGATGGGCCTTTGGCCTGATCCAGCACGGCTCTTCTTATGTTCTTATGTTCTTATGGAGTGGTATCAGGAGACAGAGATCTAGTCCCATGTGCTCCCAAACGCATCTGGTGGGGCCACTGTGAGATCCAGGAAGCTGGACTAGATGCGCCTTTGGCCTGATCCAGCATGATGGCTCTTCTTAGGTTCTTATGTTCTTATGGAGTGGTATCAGGAGACAGAGATCTAGTCTCGGGCACTCCCAAACGCATCTGGTGGGGCCACTGTGAGATATACAGGAAGCTGGACTAGATGGGCCTTTGGCCTGATCCAGCATGATGGCTCTTCTTAGGTTCTTATGAGGGTCAAGCTGAGATTCGGGACCTGTGCGTCGACATGTCCCATTTGGGAGCAGGCGCTCGCTAGGGGTGTGGGCAGTGGTGAAACCATTCCTTAAATGTTGCTCTCTTGACAAGCCATGAGGATAAGCCAGGGCTTATGCTTGGTCCGCAAGTCTTGACTTCCCCAGAAAGCAACAAGTTAGGAGCTCTGGTTGAAATGTAAACCTAGACAAACCACGGGGCTGAGTTTTGCCTAGCGATTGCTGCCATCTGGAAGGGCCAAAGTGCAGCAATGGAGCCAGGTACCCCAAGCAGGCTTGCGCGAGAAGCTGAAATTTCCAGCAGTTGTGTCTTGTCAACCTATTTGAACCGGTCCAGTTCGATTTCCAGTTATCTTGGGTCAGGCATGATTTATTATTAATTTATTTACTGCATTTTTTCAGGGCCGCCATTCTCCTAGCAGGGGCTTGTGGGCTTTAGTTTAGCAAGACATGCAGCTTCTTTTTTTCCAAATAACGTTTTGCTCATCTGCATTAAGACTTGGCTGTAGATGTTTCATTGGTGGGTCACAGAGGCAAATGGAAAGAAGTTAGTTTGAACTAGTGCATCACGTCCTTCTTATCACTCCCTTTTGGGATTAAGTGACTGCCATCTTAGGCCTTCGACTCAACCCCTACCTTGGGGAATCCAGAGAAGTCTTGTTGAACCAAGTTATTCTGGAGGCTCAGCCGAACAACGTAAGTGGCTGAGACAGGTAATACAGAGTAAGGGAGTCGGGTATGCACATTGAAAACTAGCACCTTACACGTGGAACAATACACTCAGCAGATACACTGTGAGTATGTAACTTGTAGTACTTTACAGCCTAACAGGGGGAAAAGAGAGAGAAAATTGCAGTTCCCTGCCTCGGACAGTTTATCTGGCCAATCAGAAATCAGAGACTTATTTGGGAAGGAGGGAGGAGTGACCAAGTTAATGGAGATGGTTTGTGTGTTTCATGAGACTTGAGGATAGCGACAGGGGAGGTAAGAATGGAAAGGTTTGAAGAGTAACGTTGGGCCTCATTTTTTTATAGCTCTGTGGGTTTCGTCTGGGCTGCTGGACTCTCTTGCACTCCTTGCAGGCTGTCGCGTCTTTGGTGGAGAGTGATTGAGGGTTTTGTTTTTGTTTTTTGTTTTTTTGTTTTTGCAAAAGGAGACGTGTTGGTTTTCACTCCACATACATTTTTTTTGGCTCCCTCTCTTCCGCCAGTCTCCTTTGGCCTCTCACTCCCACCGCTGGCTGGTGTATTTTAATGAGCTGCGCGGCGGCCGTGTGCCACCCATAATTTTGGGAAATTCGTTTCGTTTCCCCTTCTTTCTTTCGTTGGCTTTCAAGCAGCACAGCCCAAGCTGGGTAGGCAATTAACGGGAGCCGCACAGATTCTTGAGTCAACAGAATTCCAGGCAAAATCAAAGGAAAAGAAAAGAAAAGAAAAGAAAAGAAAAGAAAAGAAAAGAAAAGAAAAGAAAGAAACAGAGAGAGAGAGAGACAGACAGACAAACAGAAAGAAAGAAAGAAAGAAAGAAAGAAAGAAAGAAAGAAAGAAAGAAAGAAAGAAAGAAAGAAAGAAAGAAAGAAAGAAAGACACGTGGCACCATAAAGACTAACTTTCATATTTTATTTATATTTATTCATTTATATAGCTTGTATGCCGCCCACTATCCAAAGGTCTCTGGGCAGCTCAAAATCAAAATAATCAATTAAAACATCAAAATTACAATAAAGTTAGAACAATAAAAACATGTAAATACAATACAATACATTAAAAACACAGCACTAAAATTGCTGTCAGGACCCACAATCATCAGTTAAAAAACTTCCGGGACAGGAAGGTTTTTCCCTGGCGCCGAAATGTTATCAACGTCGGCGCCAGGCGGGTCTCACTTGGGAGGACATTCCATAGCCTGGGGCCAGTTGCTGAAAAAAGGCTCTATACCTGCAAGCCATCCCTTTCACCTCCTTGAAATGTTAATGTGACATTTCATGGACACGTCCCCTTCTTCAGACATCTAGCAGCAGAATGCTCATCCTTGCCTTGGAGCCAACCTGTTCGCTTGGCCCACCCATTTCCAATCAAAACGCCGACTGCCTTAGGGTTTCTTTGGCCTCTGACCTCTTGTCGGCCATAAATGATTCAGGCTGTAGGTTTCTTGGGCCAAAAGTCGGCTCGGCGTTGCAAGAGCTGGGGCTCAGAATGCCGGGAACAAAGCTGGCTCGTTTGGCCCGGGACGGTTTCGTCGCCAGGTGAGTTGGAGGACCGTTAATCCACCTGGGCTATGTTAATGCCCTGCCTTCGTTAATTACCCCATATCAGTAGGAAAAAGGCCGCTTTTTGCCTCGCAGCGCAGGAGAGGAGAAGGAATAGCGGTATCAAAGAGCAGCTTCAAAGTCGTCCGGAACTGTCTCTCGAGTAATTTCTGATCCCTTGCATTCTTTCCACTTCAAAGCAGGATGCCTGTGTGTTTGGGTAAAAGGGAGGGGGGTGTTGAATCCGATTCCTCTAATAAGTGTTGGCACCAGCCCGGTTTGATAGTAGATGCAGGGAACATTTTGATTTGTTATCGCCTTTGAAATTGTTCAGACGACCTTCAGAAAGCCGGCCTCTTGTTCCTTGCGCCGGGGTGGGTAGGGAGAGTGAGGCCACGGGTGGAGGGGGGGGGGAGAGAGAGAGAGAGAGAGAGAGAGGCACAATTTAATTCACATGCAGAGGATGCCTTGAAATTGTGCTTTCAGCAGCTTTTTACTTACGAATGTGTGTCTTGATTGAAAGTGAAAAGTTGAAGAATAATAGACCTGCAACAATGCCTTGTTTAACACGCCCGCCTCATTCACCGGCTTTCTGGATGGACGGTTTACAGGCCTTGCATATGACTCCCTTTTTTAAGAAAAAAAAATTAAAACCTTGGAGAACGTTAGAAGGCTAAAAAAAAAAGAGCTTGTATTGCATCAGGGCTGCTCAGTCTCTATGCTAAGGAATTGCCGTTCAGTGCCAATTTTGATTGTTATGCCAGGCATTGCTCTTTTTTCTACATGGTTCAATTTTTAATAAATGACAGAGCAACAGGGGGAAAGTTCCATCATGAGCCTTGACTACTTACGTTGACAGGTATAGTGGAGAGAGGCAGCGTATAGGCCAGTGGTGTCCAAACTTCAGCCCTCCAGGTGTTTTGGACCACAACTCCCACAGTCTTTCGTCACTGGCAATCTAGGCTTGGAATTCTGGGAGTTGAAGTCCAAAACATCTGGAGGACTCAAGTTTGGAACACCTCTGGTATAGGCCATTCCTCAGCTTCTTCTTGTGCTCATTGGGACTTTACAGCATAGATGGACGAAAGTTGAGTGGCAAAACCTAAGCCTTCTTTTCCCCGTTAACCTTATTGATGATGTTGTGTGCTGTCAAGTAGAGATGGGCACGAAACGAGCAATTTTTCGTTTTCGTTTTTTTTTGTTTCGTTACGTAACGAAACGAAAAAAACGAATTTTGTCTCCAAAATGAAACGAAACGAACCGAAACAACAGAAATTTTGTTGTGCGTTTCTTTTTCTTTGCGGCAAATACGTTGAACTGTAATGAATGCTAACGAAACAGCAATTTTTCATTTTTCGTTTTTTTGTTTCGTTACGTAACAAAACGAAAATGAATTTTTTTGCAAAAAAAAAATCACAAAAAACGAAAACGAACCGAAATGGACCCCCTAAACGACAAACGAAACACCATATTTTTTTTTTGAGTCGTGCCCATCTCTACTGTCAAGCCATTGAACCTACTACGGCAGCCCTAAGAGTCTCCGTGTCTGAGCAGGGGATTCTGAGCTCGGTCAGGTCTATGGAGACCTGGTCCAACATGTTGCCCGCTGTGGCTCTCATGTGATGCCTCGTAGTTTGAATTGTGGATGTTTCTTCAGTCACTTCCATGATAATCCAGGTACCCCCCCCCTCAGGCGAGTATATTGGTTTGGTTTATAGTGTGCGTGATGCATGCCACATAATTCCATAAGGGAATCCTCGCTGAAGTTGTGCGGTTATTGATTGCCAATATACGACCACCTGTACTTGTGTTGATGGAGCAACGCTACTGTTGCTCCCAATCCCTGAAAGCATAGCTGCCGTCCAGATGAAATTGGACTCGGTGCCCCTGCAGTGCATTTGTAACTCCATGGCTTTTCACCGTCCTTTGAACCCAGGTATGGACCAGTACTTGGGGGTCCCGTGGTTTCAGTCTCTAATGTGTTGCTTTTCCAACCGGGTCACCATTAAAGGCAAAATGTGTCCGAAATCACAAGATACATAAGATTACCCCGTGACCTTAACTTTGCTGAACCAAGATCTTTCTTCTGCTCACGCCTTCTCCCCTGAAATCGAAATGCAATATTCAAAAGGGAGGGGGCGCATTTCATCTTTGGTCCCAGCGGGCCCGTTTTCTGGCTTAATTCAGCTAAATGTTTTCTGTGTCACTTGTCACCGAATTGCTTATGTTGTGGACACAAGAATGCATCAAGGTTCGGAGAGATGCCCTTGTCGTAGGCGCCGCCTTTGGAGGCTTGTTAAATATTCACATGGCTCAGCAGATTGTGTTCCAAGCGAACCGAAGCAATCTTGCTTCCGAGGAAGACGTCGAAGGAGCCCAAGAGGATTTATTTGAACAAATCCGTGTCCAGGCTGTACAGAAATAGCTAACCGTGGGAGAAAAGTTTAGCGGAGAAAGTTCTGTTCTTCAGCGAAAGACGGTGCAGGGAACCTCGTAGACTCAAGTACAAGGAGGAGGCACTCGTGCCAGAGCCTTCTGCTTAACCTAACACTGGCCTGCTCAAAGTCCGGCCCGGGGCCCAAATTCGGCCCGCCAGGCCATTCTGAGTGGCCCGCGGCTGGCTGGCCCACCCTTCCCTCCCCCTTCTTCACCCCATGTCTTTTTAAAAGAAAGTGGGTGGGGCTTGCAGTGGGGTGGCAGGGTTGGGGAGCAACCGGCCCCTGACACATTCTCAGCCACCAAATCTGGCCCTCCTTACAAAAAGTTTGGGCACCCCTGACCTAACACCATTGCGGACACTTTGACCTAAACTGGTTCCCAGTCCGGCAGGCTCAGGTCCCATTCTCTTAACCCAGGCATGCCCAAACTTTGGCTCTCCTGATGTTTTTGGACCACAACTCCCAGAATTCTAAACTTAGATTGCCAGTGGCAAAGGACTGTGGGAGTTGTGGTCCAAAACATCTGGAGGGCCGAAGTTTGGACATGCCTGTCTTAACCACTCTGCGGTGAAAAGAGTCCAAAACCAGCCCCAAACTTTGTACTCCCTTAACTCTGAATGAAAGGAAGCAGCTTCGGTAAGGAAGTAACGGTGGCCTCTCCTGAGCGCTGGTTGAAGGAGCAGAAATATGTCTGTGGCCTTGTGGGCCCTTTAAAGAGCGCTATTGCCCCAATAGAAATCAAATCAAATAGGGATGAGCACGAAACGAAAAACAAAATGCTATTTCTTCGTTTCGTTACTTAACGAACAAAACGAAACGAGGAAGCAGCATTTCGTTACAGATGAAACGAGACTGTCATTTTTTTCCCGTTGAAACAAACCGTTTTGTTCCGTCTCTAAAAGGGGGGGTCCATTACCTGTAGGGTGGTGGCCGCTGATGGAGCCCAGGAGAGGGAAGAGGAGGTGGCGGGTCACCGCCACGGCTCCGGCGCTCCCCGCCTCCTCTCAGCTGAGAGACAGGTATGTGTGTGACTCCCCTGGGTCCTAGAGGCAGGAGGTTTGGTGCCAGGGAGCCATTTTCAGAGGGCTCCTGCCAAGTTTGTCAATGGCTGGAGCCATTTAAAACTGGCCCGGCCGGCACCAGGGTGGGGTGGGGTGGGGGAATGGTTTCCTAGGTCCTATTTGTTTGTTTGTTTTATTGATCTATCAAGGCACCACATATCTTTGCATGTCTGTATTGATTTGTTTGGACTCACGCAAGTCCCCTTTATCTCAAAATTCATGGACAAACTGTTCCATTTGCACCGCTTGTAACTTGATGTAAAAGTTGAACAGGCCACTTCAACTTCCTGTCTCTGTTTGGCCATTCCGTGATGTCTTCCAAGCCAAATTAGTCTAATAAGAAAAGGTTGGCTTGCTCTTTGCTCCTTAAATATTGTGATGTATGCATTTAAAAGTGAAATCATGTTCACGATGGCTTTTTCCTCCCACAGCTTGATATATGGTCCAAATCCAACTATCAAGTCTTTCAGAAGGCGAGTATCTTGGTTTCTAAAACGATGCCTATTTACATTTTATTTCTTTTTATTAATGATTGTATTTTGATATACTATATATTGTTCTAATGCAGTGTATTCTTTGTGTGTGCGTGCGCACGTGTGTGTGTGTAGGTGTGTGTGAGCGCGCAAACATATAAATATTAACATCATTCAGTTTTCTGGTTCTTCCATGACTCAAGTAAGGGCTAAGAGCCAAAGTGAAAATTTTAATCAATTCCCTGGTAGGATCCCCCATGATGATGAAAATTAACGGGACCAACACTTGACAGCTTACAGATGTATGTTTGGCATAATTAAGTTTTATTTCAACTTAATGGCAAAGAGGGGGCGTTGTCAGCCACTGTCTTGAGTCACCTCCCTATTAATTATGAAATGCATATCCACTTCAAATTGTACACGTTGATGGACCAACAGTTGCACGACATTTTGCCTGCTGGGGTTGCTATAAAATTGACAATGTGTTTTGAGGAATCACCTGTCTGATACAGAGTCAGCCCTGTGGAATCATTGATGACCTAAGGAAGAGAGACGTTGCAAACCACAGAGTCGAGATTTGCTGCTGCTTCTCTTGCCTTATTAAATAGTTAATTTGCCTGAATAAATAGCTAAATAAATTAGTGAATGGATTCTGTCTAATGAATTAGCCAGAAGAAAAAGATTTGATTTTAATAGTACTTGATAAAATAAAAATCAAGTTTAACATTTTAATCTAATTTGTCATGCCTTAATATGTGTCCTTATACTTGGACTTGGGCATTTTTACATTGCAGAATTAATTTTATGTAAAATATAATATTTAATGACATAAAAGAGATCATTAAAATTACAGTGACAAAATATTTTAGCAGTTGTATGCGTATTTGCATAAATCTATTAAATGTGTCTTATCATGTATGTGATATATTGTTTCTTGTATAACATTATACATATGATAGCACCTTTCTAGATTGCCTGCAGTGCTGTCCAAACTTCAGCCCTCCAGATGTTTTGGACTACAACTCCCAGAATTCCAAGCCTAGATTGCCAGTGAAACACACTATGGGATCTGTAGTCCAAATCATCTGGAGGGCCGAAGTTTGGACACCAGGATGACTAAAATACTATAATCCATTAAAAGCATTTTAAAAATAAAACAAAAAGGAATACCTAATCACAGTAAGACTGCAGGGGATAACTTCCAAGCTTCCTACCCCACAGGTGCTGTAAAATGTGGATTATAATGAATGCTATTTTAATAGCAAATGCTATGTGTAGCTTGATCTCTGTCACCTTCTAGTGGCCGGTTCAGGTAATGAAATCAGAGAAATCTATTTCTCTAGGAAATGTTATGCATAGCATACTCTTTGGCACTCTCTAGTGGCCAGTTCTGGTAGCTTCATCTTTAAAAACAAACATTTCTGGGATTTTTCTTTCAATGTTTTATTTATTTATTTATTTATTTATTTATTTATTTATTTATTTATACTGCACCATCTAGCAACAAGGCCACTCTGGGCAGTGTACAGATAATTCAGCAAACAAAACAAGAACGGTTAATATTTAAGTATTTTCAGCCCGTGGATAAGAGAACCAGCAGATATGGGATCCTACTGTAATTATTTTTGGATATGTCTCTTTCTGCTTCACTCAGACCCCCTTGAGAAGGACTGCCATCCCCACTTGGAATAGCCTGCGGTTGGTCTAGTGAAATTGATTTGAATATGCCTTGTAAGGAAACGAGTGTTGCCTATTCATGCACAGTCCTCCCAGAGTCATGCCCGTGCTCAGCTATGCGCTCAGTGCACATCAAGCAATAAGGAAAGAGACCCCCATAGACCTGCACGGCCAATGGAGGTCCTGGAGGAAAAGTTCATCACAGGTTATAAACCATGATGGAGATGTGTAATCTCCAGGCTTAAAACCAGGGTACTTCGAGGGCCAGATGCAGGGGAGTGGTATGAGGAGACAGAGATCTAGTCTCGTGCGCTCCCAAACGCATCTAGTGGGGCCACTGTGAGATACAGGAAGGTGGACTATATGGGCCTTTGGCCTGACCCAGCAGGGCTCTTCTTATGTTCTTATGTTCTTATGCAATGCAAACTGGCTGGCCACCCTGGAATAGGGTACATGCCAAGATTCGTTGCCACTCGGGAGATAACGCATTTCCCAGAAGATCGAAGGTTTTGTGTGTGTGTCTTTTTTTATAATTCAAAGACAGATGCTCAGGTTTCGCCATACCAATATGCGCAAGAGACTTCAAAGGGAATGAAAAAGCAAGGTCAGAAATGGATCGTCCAGTTTCTGTACGTGTAGTTCTTGGAACTTCCGGAGCCAGGATGTCGCGCTCAATCCATCGCGAAGACATTTTGACCCACGAAATCTACTCCTTCCACATCAAAGGGTATCTTTGGGTGGGCGGGTAGAAGTCCACCTCCAGAGCAGCATTAAAAGCGAGAATAACACACTAGTTAGTCTCGTACTCTAGAGGCAGGTAAGAATTAAAGGATTAGGCAACCTTTCTCTCTCTCTCTCTCTCTCTCTCTCTCTCTCTCTCTCTCTCTCTCTCTCTCTGTGCCAAAAACACATTCCATGTGTCAGTTCGAGAGGAACATCATACCGAGCATCCTAGGGACGGAGTCAGCCACGATAATCCTTCATCAATAATGCTTGAAACTAATTATACCCCCCTGGATGGCTTCAGTTCTTGCCATCAGAAGTGCTCTTCTGAGGCCCCCTTTTTGCATATTTTTACATTATAAAAGGTCCAGGCTGTAAGTTAGGTTCTCAAAATAGCTGGAGGTTCACCGTTAGATGGGTGGATATAATTGGCTTGTGTTTGCATAAATTTAGTTTCTTTCGGAAAGTTTTCGGTGTTAAAAGGTGTTTAAGAAGCAGCAAGGGGATTCACCAGTTTCAGGGAGAGGGGTAGAGGTGTGGGTGGGTGGGTAGGCGGACGGACGGACAGACAGATGGATGGATGGATAGATAGATAGAAGGTTGGAAGGAAGGTTAGATAGATAGGGAGAGACAGAGAGAGAGGTTGGAAGGAAGATTAGTTAGAGAGAGGGGGGTTGGAAGGAAGGTTAGATAGATAGATAGATAGATAGATAGATAGATAGATAGATAGATAGATAGATAGATAGATAGATAGATAGATAGATAGATAGATAGATAGAACGAACAGGAAAGAAGGGATAGATAGATAGATAGATAGATAGATAGATAGATAGATAGATAGATAGATAGATAGATAGATAGATAGATAGAAGGTTGGATGGGTGGGTGGAAAGAAAGAAAAAGCATTTCTTGGGTCGTGGCTTTTTCTCTTTCAACACCAGATTGGACTCAGTGATTTTGAGGTCCCTTGCCGCCTACAGTTCTGCGATCCGTTGTCTCTCTGTCTTTTAAAAATGTATTTAAAAGCAGTTAGTTCCATAGGCGACTTGACGGGATTCTGGAGCCTGTTCCCTTTCACGCTCAGTTATATGACAGATAGATCATGAGCAAGCATGAATAATACATGCATTAATGCTGCCCTTTGGTATCTGTATATAACCTGATTGAAATGTATCTCTCAGTTTCGATTCTGAACGGGGCTGATTTCGGTTTTCACTAAAACTCCACTCTCGTTCAATAGAAGCACTTAATTAACAAGCTAAATAAACAGAGCCGAGTGTGAAGAGGTGACGTGAAGCATAAGCGTAATACATGTACTCAGATAGCGTTAATGAACGTTTAGCGAGAAAATAACACTGGAAGAGGAGGAAGGCGGAAGCTGGATTAATGGAAAGGAAGGCCCACTTGGATGGTTAGTTTTGGCAGGGGGTTGTGCCTCCACCCAAATCATGACACTCAGCAAGTTTTAATATAAACCAAGATGGCTGCAACCCATAGATGTACATTGTAATCCACGCTTTCTTTTGAAATACTTTGTTAGCATCGCTTCTTGAACTGCTGGGAGAATGCCTTCCAACCCGTGCAGTTCTAAGGCCATTAAATAATTTCCAGCAACCGTCCGCAACGGACTCTTTTCCACAGCAGCCCCTTTAAATACTGTCCTATGTATTTGCATCAAATGGCAGTTGTTGTTTTTTACCCACAGTGGGCTGTAGTTGCAATCGCTTTTCAGCGACATCTGGCACTCGCGAGGCTACCTGGCTCGTAGAAGCTGCCGAAATGTTAATTTCTTAGATAGTCAAGTCACATCAGGGCCCGTTCGGGTAAAAGAGCAGAGACCTCTGCTCTTCCCCGATCCAGGCTTGTCAGGTGGAGCTGAATTTGTCTCGAGTTCTTTGTTTGCAAACTCAGCAAGATTTGTGCCGCCTCTTGATTAAGCTGGATCCCTGGGTGTGTTTTAATGTGATGGAGGGAAAGATCCCAGAGGGCCTATTATGGGTAAAACGTACAGGTATTTACTGAGCCCCCCCTCCACCCAGAGGTTTGCTTGAACCTCCTCCTGAGGTGAAGAAGCTTTTATCACCATCTAGCAAAGCAGCAGGGTGAGTTTCAGAGAATGGAGTTTAAAAAAAAAGGTATACGGGGAGGATTCTCTGAAATGGAAGAAATACAAAGAGGCGGAGAACAGGTTGGCCGACCGCCACTTTTCTCCCCCTGACATTTTAAACTCGGCAGGTGCAAAGACACTGTCGATCTTTAACCTTTTTATTAACTCCTCATATCGCGCCAGCCAGGAGTCCGAAAAGGATAGAGAAGAGATTTCTTTTAAACCAGGGTCTTTTGTTCCCACACCATAGGCTTGCCGTAGGTTTGGTGATGCATGAATGAGACCTTCTGGAAGCATTAAATTCTCCAAATAGAAACACTTAAATAACTTGTGCCTCGCGTTTAAGGGTGGCTCACCAAAACATCATCATCATCATCATCATCATCATCATCATCATCATCATCATCATCATCATCATCATCATCATTAAGGAATGAAACGCAGTAGGACCCCCTGTATCTGCTGGGGAATGGTTCCAGGTCTTCCCGTGGATAATTAAAACTGTGGATAAAAGGGAACGCCGCCCCCCCCCCCTATTTACATACTATTCCCATTAGAGGAATGTGTGGTGCCGTTAACCATAATATTGATTTAAAACTGATTAAACTCTGATATGCCCAATCTATTCCTGGACACCAAAATCAAAATGCACACGATGAGGTTTAGATATATATTTTTTAAAACACTGCTTCCAGAATGTTCTTTGACCGGATATTGGGCCAGGTCTCCATGAGGCAGAGATTGCAGGGATAGTAGGCCTTCCACGTGGCCCAGAGTTGGGCTTGGGTTTAGTGCTGAGTCTCTCTCTCTCTCTCTGTCTCTCTCTCTCTCTCTCTCTCTCTCTCTCTCTCTCTCTCTCTGTGTGTGTGTGTGTGTGTGTGTGTGTGTGTGTGTGTGTGTGTCGTTCAGGTATGGTGCCTTAAACTACAATTTCCCCAACTGCAAGGACATATAACCATTGTAATATATGAAGATGTATTTGTGCCATTAATCTCGAGACCAACTGAATACTGACAGTAGGTACTCAAGGACAGGTGATGGGCGGGTCCAGGGTTAGCCAGTAGAATCGATGCCCTGCAGGGCTCCTTTTTCTGTATTTTGTTAGCTCTGCTTAGAAATCACAGCAATTAGGTTTTGCTTGTTATTCTGTTTTCAAAAGTTTTTTTGTGGGGGGGGGGGACAGCATTCTGTTTACTACAGCCAAACGTTTCCTGTGTGGTTGATAGCAGCAATCTCGAAAGATCCTCCTACGCTTTTCCAGGTCATCAGAGGTAGGAAAGATAGTAATCCCATGTGTGCACAGAACGTGTTGACTGCACAGAGATGCTGGCAGAAAGTTCCGTGACCAAAGACAATTCCCTTCCCTTGAGCCGCTGGTATCCAGCAGCGATTATCCCACAATTTAGGGTTTTTTAAAAATAAAAGGCAATAATAAGCCCTCCTGGCTCTTTCTCTGCCCCCAAACCCATGCCGGGAGGTTATGTAAGGCCTTGACCCCTTGCCTTTTCTGTTCTTTGACGAGTATAAGAGGCCCTCTCCTCCGGTGATTCTGAAGTCTATCCGGAAGCCTTTTGAACGCATCGACGTTGGGTCTGAAATATTATTCTTCCTAATAGCAAACTCAAGAGTTGGGTGCCCCTAGGATTGGAACCAAAACAGAGCTATGAAGAGGCAAGTAGAAGAAAAAACTTGAGTGTTTGCCGAATTTCAGTGATTGTTGGAGAAAGAAGTCCAGGCGTGGTTGACGAGGGAAATCTAGCGAACCAACCGTGCCGCACTGGCGATTCGTGGTGACCCCGAATCCCGCGAATTTATGTCTTATCGGCCCTACTTTGTCATGGGCAAGGATGGTTTTTGTTAATGATTCTCCTCCCCGTTGAATCTCCTCCTCACCCTTCGGGAGGGGGGGGGGGATTGTGCTTTCAAAAGCATTTGGGTCGTGGGAGTGGGTTGTAGCGTGAAGTGCCTCCCCTTCGCTAGGCACTTAATTGCCCCCCCACCCTCCTGCCGCTGCCACTTTGCTGTATTCGGTATCAGCGTTGGTTGCTTCTTTTGTGAGCTATTCCCTACTCCACCTAGACATTCTCCCTCCTGTTTGGCACCTGTTTTGATCTAACTTAGAAGCCCCTTTTTCTTCCTCTGCCTTTGCTGCTGCTACCAGTTGGCCTGCCTTTTTTTCCCTTTTGCGCAGAAAACATTACTAGTGTTTCGGGCTCACTAGGGTGGCTTTGAATCTCCCAGTGGAATCTCATTAACTCTACATTACAATAGGAAGAACCATATGTGCTGCTATTGCCCAAGTAGCCAGTCGGTTTGAAATAGTTAATGGTAATATTTTTTCTCTCTCCCTTCAAGCCACCCCCCCCCAAACACACACACACACACACACATATATCTTGGATGCTAAATATATTTTTTTTCATTTGACAAAACAAGCAAACAACAGCACAACACTTTGTTGTGGAAGCGTTCAGCAAAAACAAAACAGGAATCCGTTCGTCGGGGGGGGGGGCTAGAACGCGACAGAAGGAGAACGGTTACTAATGGCTTGCTTTTTATGTGCGGCAGTTATGTAACTACCGTTCTGAGCCTGCTTCCTGACGATGGAAACACGAGAGCATAATGGAAATCTCACAAAGTGATAATGGGAAGATGCTTAATTACCGGCAGGTGGAGAAAACAAAGGGCAAAAAATAAAATAGAAAATACTGGGGCTTTTTAGAAAAATCTTGATTTTTTTGGGTGGGGGGGACACGTCTTGGTAGTTTCCAGCTGAGATGCCATGCAAAGTTGAAAGTTAGATACGCTGCTCCAGAAAGCTTGGCCGGTTGCTTTATCCTCCTCTTGCCCAGGGGATTGTGTGCAATTCACAGATCCTACTTGGCTAGCCTCTGCTGTAGAGTATGGCTCCTTTAGGATATTACCATAAAAAGGTAAAAGGTAAAGGTTCCCCCCACACATGGATGCTAGTCGTGTCCGACTCTAGGGGCGGTGCTCATCTCCGTATTCAAGCCGGAAGAGCCAGTGTTGTGCAAGTCAATGGCCATGTGGCCGGCATGGCTGCACGGATACACTGTTTTTACCTTCCCGCTTTTTACGGCGGTACCTATTTATCTACTTGCATTTTACATGCTTTCGAACTGCTAGGTTGGCAGGAGCTGGGGTGAACAGCGGGAGCTCGCTCCGCTGCGTGGCAGCACCCGGGATTCGAACTTGAAGTCAACAGTTTTTGGAGCCTTAGTCCACTGAGCCCCCACGCCCCCACAGGATATTACCATAGGATCCCCTTATTTTTTTAAACCCCACCACCACCACCGCCCTCAATGTGTTCCCATGGCTGAGTGTGGATTCGAACTCAGGTCTCCAGAGTCCTATCCTGTCATTCCTTGCATCTGGTCCACCACACTGAGCCTCCCATGATGTCTATGATACGGAACTGTATTGAAATTGTTCAGCGATCCGCGATCAAGCATCAGCACCTTGGTGATTGCAAGCATCGTAAGATTTGGTTGCACAGGCAGAAGGCTTATGGCCGTGCAGTACAATTCAGAGTGGAGTTGGATGAGAGCAGAAGAATGTAATATGCGTCAACAACAAAATTAAATAGACTTTGGATATGTGCGTTGTACAGTACTACATGTTTTCAGTTCCGTGGTGTGCCACGGAAGTAGGGTTTTTTTTTAACACAGGCAGTTTTAAATATGAAATGGGAACACATAGTAAACTTACCTCTCTGGAGATTTATACTGGTTTATATGTAGATAGTTTGCCCAGGATTGTAGAAGATGTGTACAAAAATATGGGTGAGTACATGTGAAATGGACTTATGGCGGTAAACTTTGAATGAATGAATGAATGAATAACTTTTTGGAGATGCTTTTCTTTCAAAGTATTACGAACTTCCTTCTCTCCGCCTTTCCAGGTAACGGACCATGCTACCACTGCCTTGCTGCATTACCAGTTGCCCCAGATGCCAGATGTGGTGGTCAGATCATTCATGGTAAGATTGGTCTAGAATCATAGAGTTGGAAGAGACCTCAAGAGCCATCTAGTCCAACCCCCAGATGTCGTGGCACCGAAGGATGCTCATCAAAAGCCTGTTTGGCTTTTTGATCTAGATTTTCAAACCGTCCTGAATGTTCTGCGTCAGAGGAGCAAGGAGCAGTGTCACTAGAAGTCTGTACGGCAGCGTGCACCTGAAAATTAATGTGCGTAGAGCACACGGGCCTGCCAGCCTCACCCCATCAATTGGCGGTATTGATTTGCTAAAACACCACTGATAACTTTTAAGAAAGCAAAGCCAGGACGTTCCTCCCGAGTGCCAATAACGGTCGGCCTTCTACCCATCAGGGGTTCAATCGGCTTGACAGGATGCCGTGAAGTCTTAATTACCCGGAGAAGAACGAAGGGCTTCTCTCGTTTCAAAGCTGCTTCCTCCTTCTACCAAACTCTTGACCACAACATTTGACCTGATTTACCACTGACGGAGGGGAGGATGGGGGAGAGAGATTTGCTTGGGGAAAATCTCACCGTTTCCCCCCCCCACACACACACACACAATGCCAGTAGCCAAAGTCAGACCAATGGACTCGAAGGCAGACGGCAGATGGCTTGTGTCCTTTGGTTGTCATTAGCCCCGTCTGGACTTGCGCTTCTCCGAGACAGCCCTGGTTCTTTTTTGAGGAAAGTTATTGACAGCTGAAGACGGAGAGCAGGCTCAAATGGAGACAGAAGGATTCATTTCAATAAACACAGCTGACCCCTTCCACAGAACAATTTTCTCTTTATCGACGTAATTCAATAGGGCTTCAGATGACGAGATTCATGAGCCTTCTTCATCGCTTGGATCTGCTTGTCTTGGAGGCTTGGTTCCCCGCCCCGCTCTGTTCCCCCCCCCGCCGCCGCAAGTTGCGTTTCTGCTCGCAATTGAGTTACATAATGTTGACTGTCGCATAAGAAGACAATGCAAAATGACCTACTTCAGGTCAACCTCAAAATGTCTTGCTGCGCAGTCTGCTTTCTCTCACCCCTGCCATGGCACACAACCACAGCCTGTTGCATCCCTGATATCTAAGGACAGAGACGGCCCTGCTTATAAGGGAAGCTGGCCATTAAAACGCAACTGACGACCTGCGATTAAGATCTAACCTTGATTTACCATTTGGCTTATAGTCAGTGTCTTGTGGAGAGACAGTAACTCTGTGCAGAAAGCCCCAGATTCTACCACAAACACTTACTAGTAGGATCAGGTATCTACCATAAACATGTAACCTGCCTCTATATTCATTGTTTTCGGTTTTAAATACTGCCGTTCAATGACGCCAAACGCCTTGGGTCCTTTTTTAAAGGAGAAAGGCAGGGTAAAAGGCTCCTTCACTGGCATCCTTCAAAAAAGCCATTAAAACCTAGCTGTTCAGGGATGCCTTTGGCAACTGCTAGTGTTTGTACCAAGGTTTTTTTTTTTAAAAAAAAAAATCATTATTATCTAATTTTATGCCTCTTGACTAGTACCTTTTATATTCTTCAATTGATGTTATGTTTTTAATCTTTTTGTGTGAATCACCCAGAGTTCCCTTTGGGAAATGGGAGCGGTATATAAATGCAAAAAAATAAATAAATAAATAAATAAATAAATAAATAAATAAATAAATAAATAAATAAATAAATAAATAATTTAAATAAGCCCCAAGCCCACGTCAAAGAGCTATGATCACGCAGAATCCACAGTCCTGGGCATGCACACCGATCTTCCCTGTCCTGTTATAGCCGTTTGATACCACGCGATCCATGCTATGGAATTTCTGCAATTGATACCAAAATGTTTAAAATATCTGCCAGGGAACACCATCCGTTCCAGAGCTACAGCAGATGAAGTGTAAGCTATTATTCTCCTTCAGTCACTCAGGAGATTTAGGGATTAGCTTTTAGGACCGCTGTTACCCGGGTGGAAATCATCTTACATGTTTTAATATTTACGGTTTCAAGATAAACATCTTGTTAGCAGACATTTGCCTAATGAGTCGGTGCCGCACATGTATGAAGAAGTGGGGATAAAAGAAGTGTGGCATAATTTATTTACTGGAAACCGTCTCGCGCACTGCATGCATTTCTCATTAAGCAGAAGATATTTTCTTGGCTTGGTGTGGACTTGATTTAAAAGTCCGCTGCCTAAAGATCGGTAGACTACCATCTCAGTAGGTTGGATGGTAAAGCATGACCAGTGCTGAAATCCAAAGTTTTGCTTGAAGAAAAATACGGGTAACACGAGCTTTCTGCAGAAAACATTGATATTTTTTTTTACTGTTCCATATATTTTTTTGAGTATTTATACCTCAAATTTATATCAGAAGTTGACACAAGAAAGTAGTCAATAAAACAAACAAAGTTTTTCAAGAGGAGCACTACAATTTCATAGGCAAAGCCGCCCATCAGTATAAATCGAACGGGACTCCTGCATCTCTTGCAACCGAGCTGGTTTGTTCCATGGCTGTCGTCCATTTTAATCTTGCACGGGTGCTTTGTAGCAGCCAGTGAGCCTCTGGGACTAACTGGTTTGCCAAAAACCAGCCGAGGTTTTCAGCTTCCTGTTCCCAACCGTTTTGTCGTACTGCCAGCAGTATGCTCCTTGTGAACGATCTCCATTTAGATTGATTCTCATTCCACTGTTTACGTTCCACCCCCACCCCCCCCCAGTCAGACGTAAGTTACACCAGTGACTTGGTTTCTCTTCCTCTCTCCCTCCAATGACTTGGATTCGACTCATAATTCAGATCCCTTTTCCCAGGTGGGGAAAAATATTATATTTAAATGAGACTTGGATTTGGGACAGTATCAAATTATGGTGTATCATTATGCCCACCTCACTTTTTCCTACCTATGGATAGCAGTTTGGGGTTTTGAGAGAGAGAGAGAGAGGAGTGCATAAGTCCATGTGTATAAAGAAATCAGCTGTATTTCCCTGAAATCTCGCACAATACAAAATCTGTTGCTCTCACAATATGCTGCATGACTCTTTTAAAAAAAATCTTGAACTGTAGCTTCTCATATTACCAAGGTCACTTGTGCGAACCAGTGGCCAACCTTAATTTCATTTCCGTCTAGCTAGAAGGAAGTTCTGGCTATCCATGACGACCCTTTAGTTCCAAATACCTGCTTGTCGCTGCAGGGATTTCTATTTATGTTGTCGCTTATTGAGAGGGTATGAGAGAATAGATACTCCAATAAAGTTGACTATCAGCTATATATATCTATGGTGACCTTGTGGCTTTTCTGCCTACTTCCTTCTAAAGTCTGCCTCTCTGGGCTAAAGCCAAAGTAAATTTTCTCTCTTGGGCATCATTTTGACAGAAGCCGGGACATTGGGAAGTGTCCGTATCCAGTTCCCTCATTTGGTCCTTCTCTTTACGTTTTCTGTTTTAGACCTGGCTCCGAAGTTACATCAAGCTCTTCCAGGCGCCATGCCAGCGCTGCGGAAAGTTTCTGCAGGACGGTCTACCACCCACGTGGCGGGACTTTCGGACGTTGGAAGCCTTCCACGACACGTGCAGGCAGTAGAGCCTGGACGCTCTTGTCCGGAGTATGTGAAGACTTTAAGTGAAGCGTGTTGGGGAGCACAGACGGTAGAGAGTGGGATGGTCCACTTCTTGGCTGCCTTTCCAGTGATTTCTAATTGTGCCTCCTCCTTAACTCTCCGAACAGTTTTGGGAGGAGGATTGTAGGGTTGGCCCTCGTGGAGGGTTGAGTACCATTCCATAGTTTTGACTCGATTCAGCGTACAAACGCTACCGATGGAGCAACGTTACTGTCCATCATCATCCTTCAATGTCCTGAGCTTCAAGTGTTGAAGCTTCCCATCATCATCCTTCAACGTCCTGAGCTTCAAGTGTTGAAGCTTCCCATCATCATCCTTCAACATCCTGAGCTTCAAGTGTTGAAGCTCCCCTGTAGGGTCATTCAGTGTCGTCACTTATCATTAATTCCAAGTGCCTTTGATTTCCCGTTTTCAGTTATGCTATGACATTTGTCTGCCATTTAGAACCTATTTTTGTATGAATAAAAGTTGGTATTCCGCTACTTTTTGGCCTCTGCTTTCTGACTGCTCCCTCATTGAGGGCTCACTATGAACAATACGGTCCTTTTGCAGAGGACTCTTCTTATTTCCAAAACGCAAGGTTTAAAAACCACAATGAATAAATTTGTTGTCGTGTTGTTGTTTTCCTTTTGTAAGTTTCCTCTTTTCCTGAATTGCAGAAAATATTATGGTAGAGTTGGGATGTGATTAAGGATGTGAGCTTTCAGGTGTAGCTCTGATAAATTCGGGAAATGTTTTGCATTCGTGCGATGTTGCTTCAAGCTTTTGGCTGGGATTCCCCTTGGCCCAGTTTAATAATGTTGTTCCGCGATGCAGCCCCTTCTGATCAGTTATAAAAAGAGATTGTAGACAAAACTTCCTCACATCCATGCGGCCCAAACTGAATGACCGACACAGCAGGACGTAACGCTCCCCTAGATTTCACACATCTCCGAATTTCATGATGCCATTCTTGGCTCAAAATATTATCAGAGTGCATTAAAAATTCATGTTTTAGGATAGAATAAGCATAGCAGCGTGTCCTTGGAAAGGGAACATATACATTCAGGGTTTGTCGGCAGTGTGTGTGTGGGGGGGAGCATGTATTTAGACGCCAATTTTTCTGACAAGTTTTGTTCAATTGCAGATGAATGTGGAAACAGGATACGGTCTGCGTTCAGATGAAGTGATGCATAATTGGCACGGATCAGAAATAGATGCTCCATCCGACCGTAGTCAAAACATCATCTTTGAGGAGTCAGGGAGGATCCTAAGATGACCTTGGCCACTTAAGAGAGCTTGGCATTTTTAGAAGCCTGGGTGTCTTTTGTACCTGGTAAGCTCCCTGGAGTTAAAATTGAAATGCCGAGAACCCTGTGGGTTCATTTCCAATTCCAATATATTAAAAAAGTCCTCGCCTTTCAAGTGGCATCTTGATCATGACAGCAGGCCATCTTTTTGGTTTCTTCTGTCGAACCAGATCAAAAGAATGTGGCACAAAGTGAGAAGGTGGTTGCAAGGTGGCGGTGGGAGTTTCACCCAGCCTTTGCCGACCGTTTCATTTATCGAAAGATTTCTCTTATGAGAAACAAATGGAAATTCTGCAAAGAGAACTGGGGAATTGGTTTCAATCTCCGTGGGTGTTGGAAACTGCGGATAGTATGAAATGCTATCCGTGGCATGGTAAAATGAAACAAAATCCATGCACATCCCCTCCCCACTGCAAAGCTGTTATTGCCTATGCTAGGTGGAGGGAAAAAAACCGCATTAGGTGAGTTGTTAGTAAGCTCCTGTTAATGGGGGGGGGGGAACCACACTCCTCCTCCTTTTCTGCCCTGGGTTTTAAGGTCTGCAGACACTACTAGAGCTTGCCAAATGCAACTTTTAAGAAAGCCGCTCGATTTACATTAGTTAACTTTTTGGCAAATCAGAAACCGTTGGCTTTTATGTTTATTTCAGGTCTCGTCCCCTCCCAATTCCTGATGAACACAGGGTTTTTTTCCTGGGCCCTCCTCCACTCTGAACAAACCACTTTTCACTTCTCTGCTGCTATTGGCCAAATGTTAGCAGGCCAGCTTTTTGTTTGTTTGTTTTTAATTTTCTGCTCTCCGTCCTCCTTCGTCCCCCTTATGCATTTTTCATTGTGACTTGCAGCGCTTTCCTTTGCCTACCTTATGAACAATATTGATCGACTGATTAAGCCATCAAGCCACAGCAATCCCCCTTTTAATTTTCTCACCAAAGGCCTTTTGGTCTCTGCTGGTATGTCGGCTGCCCTTTGGGCCGTTTTCCCCCTCACTATTGACACATACACACACAAAAAACCTTGAGACCAAAGACCAACAGAACGCACCCATGCCTCACGGATGCTAATTGGAGTTTTATAATCAACCCAAACTGAGAACAGTTGGTAGTCCTGACTATTTGCCAGTCCTAGACGAAAGAGAAAAGGGAACGGCAACGCACGATGCTGCGCAGCGCACAATCCCGTGACATGTTGTTATGGGAACTTCATGGATTTTGGAGCATGTTTTTTGTGATGCCTTTATATGTTACATTGGCCAGCATCCCGTTGAATATTGACACCTGTGCTGCCTAATACACATACACTTTATAACTTAATCCACTACCTTTAAGCCAGTGGTCTTGAACCTTCAGAACTCCAGATGTTTTGGACCACAACTCCGAGAATTCTAAGCCTAGATTGCCTTTGGAAAAAGGACTGTGGGAGTTGTAGTCCAAAACATCTGGAGTGCTGAAAGTTCACCACGACTGCTTTAAGCATTTCCTGGTTTAAATGTGATCGCTTTATAGACCCTGGTAGGCACACCCAAGTCCAACGCACCCGTTTCCTCTCAGAGGTGTTGAAATTCCCTCCGGATTGGGACAGAAAATAAAAAACTCCTCGTCCTTCAGAGCAAAACGATATTTCAATGGGCAAATTTTTAAAAAGAGAGCGAAAAGGGAGGTGCCCTTATTTATTGGTTTTGCCAATATTCCGCAGTGAGCGCAGCTGCTCTATTTAGAATAGTGTTTGATAGAAACCAGTTCAGGCTACTGATCACCAATGTTCTACGAGGACATGGCACTTGAAGAAGAGGGAGATTGAGAAAAGGCAGTGGATTGTGCTCTTTGCTTTTTTCCCCCCCAGAAGCCTGGCTGAAATGTGGATGCCCAGTCTTTGCCAGCTGGATTCAAGGTTTGCTTCCATTTTTCTTTTAACTCTTCCCCTTCCATTGAATTCTTGACCTGTTTGAAAGGCAGTTGATAATCACGGTCTGTAAAAGTTATGTGCGCGTTTCTCACTTCATGGTGTGAGTCTCACCTCATGGTCAGGAATTCCAATAAAGTGACCTATAATGTAGGGTAGGTGGTTTATTTTCGACCTTCCATCATAAAAATGTAGTACGCCCCTTGCGAACGGTGGTTCACCAGGAAGCAATGGATGTGTGTTTATTTGATTTACAGGCCACCTTTCTCCCCATAAGGGGACCTGAGGTGTCATTAAAACCATAATAAGTTAAACATCGAAAGAAAGAAACAGTTCTCTAGTCTGTCGTTATCTCCATCCTGTTTTCTAGGAGGCTACCATGAAAGCCTCAAAGGATTTAAGTACCGCAGATCTCAATGGAGTAAAGCAGACAGATTCCAGCAGTGCTATGGCCGTTTTACTAGAGACAGCTGCTTGAAAATGCATGGAGCCTGTTACGTATTGCTCTTGACTGCCACCGTTGCAGCTGGCGAGAAATAGGTACTGCTGGCTGCTACCGTCAAACAGACGGATCAGCTTCCCAGGGGCTACTTCGGGCTTTCGGCTTGAGTTATTTTCCCTCGGCTTTTAGTAACTGCACCTCTTCAGCTCACTGGGCCAAAGACCCTCTTTTCTCAGGGCCTTTTCACACGACCCCTAAGATCCGCTGGCCCCTTAAATTCGGACCAGAGATCTTGGGGGTTCGTTGCTGTTCCTCCGTCCCCACCCCTCCGCACTTCCTTGCTCCTGTCTGCGTGAGGGGAGGGAGGAAAAAAGGGGACAAAAGAATAAAGCTTACCTCCCGGTGCCGGTGGAAGCTGCTCCGAGCCCCGTCACTTCCTGATTCCTTTTCTTAAAGGGGCGGAAGGCAAAAAACAACAACAAAAAGAAGCGAGGAGAGCCCGGCACATCCGCATCAAGCAATTTTCACCTCCAAAAAGCAGGTAACTGAAAAGTGTGCTGGGTCGCGCTTAGGTGGGCGGGGTCGCACTTAATTTCCTGTAAACTCCGGAGCTGGTGGGGAAACATTTTTAAGCTCCTGGAGCTGGGAGGCATTTGCCCCGGAGTTTAGGGGTCGTGTATAAACGCCCTCAGTGAAAAAGAGTTACATACTTCTTCCTCTTTCCTCTCTCTGTCTTTGAGATTGCTTGAGTTTTGTGTGAATTGTCTTGTCAAATTCATCCAGAATGCCTCACTCGAGTTCATCAAAAACGGATACGACTTCTCAGCTCTTGTGTGTTTAAGATGCATTTGCTTTCCTCATTCCCGGGCACGGTGGTAGTAAGGAAATGTGCGTGGATGTGTGGAGCATTATTTGACGGAGTTATAACATTTCGAAGGGAGCACGTGGGAAGCCGTTTGGCGAGGGGAGTAATTTAAAATGGAATGAAGGAGCTATAACTCGGGCTTGATTTGAATTTCCTGCAGCTGAACAAAACAAGAAACAAGGCTTTGATTTCTGCCTTTCAAAGGGGGAAAATATAATAATTGCATCCATTAAAGTTCTCAGGGGGGGGATATTGGTTGTAGTAGAAATGTGTAAAATTAGGAGTCGCAGGGAAAGAGTAAGGAAAACAAGTGACCTATTACACGAGGTGGTACCTTATTTTTTATTTAAACATGACAAGCACCCTTGAAGATTGAACATGAGAGTGGAAGGGT
Source organism: Phrynocephalus guinanensis (assembly GCA_037367245.1). NCBI lineage: Eukaryota > Metazoa > Chordata > Lepidosauria > Squamata > Agamidae > Phrynocephalus > Phrynocephalus guinanensis. The sequence goes on from CM074755.1 coordinate 6,558,091, forward strand.
GGTGGCCAGGGACTCCTTTCTTCTTACACTGTTGAGCATTTGGACTTGACAAATGCTCAACAGTTGCAAGTCAATGACTTGGCCACGACTTGCAAGTTGCAAGTCAATGACTTGGCCATGACTTGCCACTTGGAACCCAGCCTCTCCTCCCATTTATTGGTGTGTATGGGTTTCTAATAGGAACTTGGACTTGGGTTTCAGTCTTGGGACTTGACCTAGACTTGGGACTTGGGAACCAAAGACTCAGACTTGGACTTGGTACCAAAAACTCAGACTTGGACTTGAGACTTGGTACCAGAGATTTGGACTTGGAACTTATACCCCCAAACAGGCCAACCTCCCTGCTTCATGGTAATGCTCAGAACTTCTCCACTGATAACCACGGGAGGTAGGTCACAGTTGTTATCGCCCCACTGGGTATGATGGTATAATACGGATTGTCTCCCTGGTAAATTCCCAGCTAGATTAAAATTTTAAATGGGGGGCTCTTGAGCAGAGGTGTAGCAAGGATTTGGAGCACCTGGGGACAAAGTTCATTTTTGCACCCTTCCTGCCGCTGCCCTACATCGTACGCACCCAGCACCAGGGGGTGAACCCTGCAGGAGTGGGGTGGGTGCATGTGTGTGCATGTGTGTGTGTCCTTACACATCTCCCACCAAGGCGAGGAAGAGGAGGAGGAGGGCACCACGGCCACCACGCTCCTGCCTGCCTGTCTGCTCTGCCACTTGCCTGGTGTGTGGCGACGGAGGGGGTGCCATCACCAAGCCATAGGGGAAAGGAGGACTGCTGGGTGGCAGGAGGGTGTACAGCTTCCTCCTGCTGCTCCCCCTCCAGGCGCCCCCAGATTGCTGCACCCGGGACAGATGTACCCTGCTGCCCCCCTCCCCAGATTCGCCCCTGCTCTTGAGTCACGCTTCAAGCTCTCACTTCTCTCTCTGTTTTTTGGCGGCTGTAGTCTTGTAACAAAGCAATTAGCAGCTTGTCTTAACATCAGGTGTTTACATGTGGTTTCTCAATCCCTGCCAGGTTCACTCCCAAAATGTTGTTATCTTAATGTTCCTGAACTGGTTTCCTATTAATCTTAATTTGTAATTTCACAGCTTGTTACGGATGACAAAAACACAGGCTTGCTGTGTCGAACACGAGCTATCAGCTTAATTATACACAGTCAATAACATGCATGCACGTGCACAATGATTTATTTGTTTCAACCCCCAACACGTTTTCTTTTTAATGCGTGTCATAATAAATGATTAAAGTCTGCGCTCAGCATTCATACACTAAGAGCATAAGAGCCATTCAGCCAGACATAATGAAAAATGTAAGCAACTAGTAATTATTAGAGCTGTCAACCGGTTAAAAGATTTTCCCTCCATTGATTATTCTTCCAGATCTGAGTTGATTTTAGGCTCCGATCCAACCAATGTGCGCTTACACACAAGTCAGCTCCACTCAACACAGCAAAGCTGATTTCTCAGTAAGCAGGAATAATAAGGGTCTACTGTTAATCCTTAAAATAGCCATTGGTTTTGCTTCAAAGTCTTTTCATTCACTGTTCTTTGCTAAGCAGGGGCTGTTCAGCCAGGAAGGCACCTCACCCTAAAATCTAAGGGAACTGCCATCACAAATGACATCCGTTGCAAATACCACCCAAGGGGCAAGATATAAGGCACCCCTGTTTCTTTGGAGGTTGAGTCCTGTCCTTTCAGAAGTTGAGTTATGGCAACTGCTGCTGCTGCCCCCTTTCCCCACCTCCTCAACCACTCACCGGTCCAGCTTGCTTGTTATTCTCACCACCACCTCCCTGGCTAATCCGCCAGTCACGGGCAAGAGCACAGACTTCTCTGTCCTGGTCTTTTGTCTGAGTAGGAGATCAGCCAAGAGGTCGGGGCACAGAAGCCCGAGCTGTTGCCAGGAACGGGAGATCAGTTAAAGAGGTACAAGAAGCAAGCATGCTGGGCCAGGGGAGTGGCTGATTGAAAACGGGAGGGGAGCGGAGCAGCCACACCTTTGCTGCTGCCTCAGCGAACTAAGGAGAACTGGTTTGTGCCCATCGCTAGTTGCAAGCTTCTCGCTGATACACACCCAGCCTCTTTTCATCCCCACCTCTGTCAGATCCCAAAGCAGAACAGCTAATGAACTCAAGCCAGGAAGGCAGGGCGGCTTCTGCCTAGAACAGGGATATCCAAACTTCGGCCCTCCAGATGTTTTGGACCACAACTCCCAGAATTCCAAGCCTGCATTGCCAATGACAAAAGACGGTGGACGTTGTAGTCCAAAACATCTGGAGGGCCGAAGTTTGGACACGACTGGCCTAGAACATCCGCCCAAGATTACCCAGTCTCTCTGCTTATCAGCTTCCCAGGATCTGAGACAAAATTCTTCCGAATCCCTTGCTACCTTTTTGTTGTTGTTGTAAAAACGAGATGGTGTGAGTTGAACCGCTTGATGCAAAGCCTGTGTTTTTACCGCCAAGCTGTGTCCTCCTCCCCCCATCATCATCATCACCATCACTTTCCATTGTGAATTTCACTCTAGAGCATCAGGTTTTCTTGACAGTGCATGTGGAGCTTGCCTGTCGGAGCCGCAGACGGGCCAAACAAAATGCACAAGCGCTTCGCTTTGAAGACTTGCACGTCGAGTCTGAGAAATTGGGGGTTGGATGCTGAAAGGGAAACGCCGCCGAGAAGAAGAATAGGCTGCTTTTCTTCTAAATGTCTCTTAGTCGATAGGTGGGAGCCGGAGGGGTCCTTTGGAAGTCAGCCATTGTCCTTCCGCCCAGCTCCCAGAAGTTCAAGGTAAAAATAGAAGACGCCGTGCACTGCAATCTGATCTTTCCCTCTGATCTTCCTTTATGTTTAGCCAGCCCTGTGTTTTTCAGGTAGTTCGGACTTGCTCGCTCACATCTTATGCCCTCCTCTACTCAAGAGCAGGGCGGTTTTGTGCATCTGCGTTTCCACCCAAGGTGCGTGTGCTACAAGGCAGCGGCGAAAATTCAAAATCTGTCCTTCTGGTTTTACGCCATGAGTTAGTAGGCGGCTCTGTCCCAGGAGGCTAAGAATTTCTTGGGTAGAGAGAGCGGACGATGATGAAGTACTAAGCCCGAGGAAGAAACGACCAGGAAATCGCACAACTTGTAAAATGCAGAGAGCGACCTTAGGCAGGATCATGGCATGATTGAGTTGGAAGGGGGTCTTGGCAGCCATAGTCCAACTTGCTCAAGGGAGGAATACAAGTCAAAGCAGATCTGACTGATGGTGGTCCAATTTCCTCTTGAAGGCCTCCAGCACTCATCACCTCCCAAGGTCATGGGTTCCATTGTCATACTCCTCTAACAGTCGAGAAGTCCACTCTTGTGCTTTTAATCCTTGAACCATGATGGTGGAAGGATGCTAAGAACATCAGGTCAAAGCAGATCTGAGATATGTTGGTCCAATTTCCTCTTGAAGGCTTCCAGCACTCATCACCTCCCAAGGTCATGGGTTCCATTGTCATACTGCTTTAACAGTTGAGAAGTACACTCTTGTGCTTTTAATCATTGAACCATGATGGTGGAAGGATGCTAAGGCCATCGGGACAAAGCAGATCTGAGAGATAGTGGTCCAATTTTCTCTTGAAGGCCTCCAGCACTCATCACCTCCCAAGGTAATGGGGTTCCATTGTCATACTTCTCTAACAGTTGAGAAGTACACTCTTGTGCTTTTAATCCTTGAACCATGATGGTGGAAAGATGCTAAGGCCATCGGGCCAAAGCAGATCTGAGAGGTGGTGGCCCAGTTTTCCTCTTGAAGGCCACCAGACATGAAACACGTCTTTGTATTTCTCCCCGGTTACAGGGCGGATTTGTCCCCAGTCCTACATGATTATTCTGGGTGGACTGATCCTGGCAACAGCCTCCCAATGAGCCTGGTAGTTGAGTTGAGCAGAATGTTGTCAAACCCTCGCAGAAGCGAGAGGGACGTTGTGACTGCCGTGTCGTCCTTTGCCTTAAGTCTTCAACATAAGGACTGAACTGGAGCGCTTGTCCCAGGGAAGGCTGATCACATTGCAAGAGTTTAATGCAGATTCTTCCTTGCTTATCGACAAATCAATCCTCTTTTGAGGAGGAGGGGCGCTCAATGGCCTCTTTCATCTTCTCATAGAGCCGTTCCCCCCCCCCAAGTGATGTGCTTGATGAGGTGAGAGCATTTAATCCCAAACCATCGGAAATCTTTACCAGATCAAAGGATTTTCTTCCTGTACAGCGAAACTTCAGAAAGCAAGGGACAGAAGCCAAGACCAAAAGCAGTTCAGAAATAGAAGTCTAAAAAAAGGGACGGAGGAGGCCTTGTGAAGACCGGGTGCTCAAAGGAATGAAACACTGGCGATGAGACTCATCATGGTGTGGGTCTTCTCATCAGGCCCTTTGTCAGCACGTCAAGGGCCAAACGTACTTGGGAAAGAGATTCCTGGCTAGGAAAGGCTAGTAAGTCAGTTTCAGAGTGCATCTGACAAAGCTGTTGGGATGAGCAGCGAAAAGTATCAATCTCTCAAGAAAAGAAGTCCGGTTGCCATAACCCAACTTCCAGATTCAGTGGGCATCCTGCCTGGAAAAGTGTTTGGGGTCGGACCTGGAGGCACATGGCCATTAGGTAGGAACTCAACACCAGGCTGTAGAACAAAATTAAGAGATTACAACTGATCAGTTTTGCTGTTGAACGGCACCCATTCTCCTTCCAAATGATCCAGGTTTTTGAGGCAGCATTTGCAGTCACAGCGTGGCCGTCCTTCGTGAGGACTGAGGGCGAGCCAGACTGTCCATTACTAGAGGAAGAATGGGAAGGCGCATGCCTGCACAAGAAGTAAACAGACCCAACACCGATCGTCAGAGGTTCGGCCGCTCAGGGACAGAACGACCATTACACGCACACTCTCTCAGTGTCTTTGAGGAATGAGTGGCAGACTTTCAGTTCCATAGGAAGAAAGAGAGTGCATTTAGGAACAATCCCTGGGGTGCACGCCTGCTGTTCACCCCTAATCTCCCCAAAAGCGCTCCTGTGTGACACAGCCAAGGTTGGCTTTTCACCCATGTTCGCCCATTGGGAGCACCGTGACAGAATTAGTTGGGACAGGCTATTCTGCCAACAGGGTCCTGCTGAGTCATCCTTTGCTGGCTGGTTTCCGACGACAGGTCATCTTGTCCCTGCCCATCCTCCTTGGCCGTGGTCCTGACTTCCTATAAGGGCAGGCCAGTGTTCATTCAGAAGAACAACGAGTCAGCAAATGTCGGCAGACAGCTCCAGGAACTGACCTACTCCTGCAGGTTCAGATCTGACCATTTATGATTAATTTGGCCCAGCACAAAAACCTGTCGCTTCCTCATTTGTTTGCCTGCCAGGACATATGTGTGTTAGAATCATAGAATCCTAGAGTTGGAAGAAACCTCAAGGGCCATCTAGTCCAACCCCCTGCCATGCAGGAAGCCCCATCACAATATTTCCGACAGATGGCCATCCAGCCTCTGCTTAAAAACCTCCAAAGAAGGAGACTTAACCACCCTCCGCGGCAGCATATTCCGCTGCCGAATAGCTCTAACTGTCATGAAGTTCTTCCTAATGTTCAAAAGGAACATGTGTTGTGCCGTTACAGTTGTGATCGACTCTTCATGACCCCATGTCCATGGAGTTATCTTGGCAGGAATTCTGGAGTGGCTTGCCAGTTCCTACTCCAGGCGCCTACAGCCCTGGTGGTCTCCCATCCAAGTACAAACCAGGCCTGACTCTGCTTAGCTTCCAAAATCAGGCGAGATTGGATGTGCTTAGGGCATCTAGGCTGCTTGCCAGGACATATCTGCTTGCAATAATCCTGCCCTCAGCAACAGGGCAAAAAGCTGTCTTTTTTTCAAGAGGAATGGACCCAGGAGAAATGGAACTCAGCATCTGGAGGGCTGCAAGCCCGGCTTGGGAACTGGAGAGGCCGTCACTGCAAATAAATATATTGCATTTATTGTATTTAAAGGTTGATTCAATTTTATTGCAATTTTGATGTTTTAATCGTCTGAATTGTTTGTTTCGATTGTGAGCCGCCCAGAGACCTTTGGGTAGTGGGCGGCATACAAGCTATAGAAAGAAAGAAAGAAAGAAAGAAAGAAAGAAAGAAAGAAAGAAAGAAAGAAAGAAAGAAAGAAAGAAAGAAAGAAAGAAAGAAAGAGAATTTAAATTGTGCCTGGAAAGAAATTGTTAACCAAGGCCCATCTCAGCATGGTTTCTGCCTCCCAGAACACTCCCTGATTCTCGTTAAGCGAAACCTACAGTTTCCTTCTCCTCTCAATTGCCCTGCTGCCTTTTTTACATACCTTGCCCTCGTCGTGGCGTCCCAGGGGAGCCATTGATAGATTAATTTCCAACAAAGATAAATCAATAATGTATGCTGAGCTTTTCACTCACCACCGAACCCCCCCTCGCCCCCCCAAGACAGACTTTGATGGGTTTTGACATGGCCAGGCACACCTCCCTTCTAATTAAAACCTGTCGTTGGAAATTACCGGGTGTGGGGCAGTGGCAGGACCTGGACAACGAGCGAAGGATGGACCGGGCAGTATTGGCTGCTAGCGATCGGATCAATCTCCGATCGCAGCTGACGGCCGGAATGCTGAAAAGACAGGGCCGATTCTCGCTGGGGAGGGAGCAGAGGCAGCCGTATTCCGATGCCCCGATGAGCAGGGTCCATTAAATGTTAATATGCCTATTGGCATTTCTGGTGCGGTGTGTGGCCTTTTGCTTGCTAGGAAATTCTGCAGCGGTGATGAATGGGACGGTGGGAGAAGGAGCTTCACATGGCGAATGCCCACCCCAGGAGAAAAAGATTTGTGTGGCTTAAGACACCAGCAGTGCATGCTACTTAGAGTAAACGCCATTGCTTTTCAGTGGACTTGCTGTCTCGGGAACGGGTATCTAACAGCCTTTATAACAGCCTTAGACAATTATGCTGAGAGTTTGGAGAGATCTCTGGTGGGCAGCTCTTTGGAGACTCTTCCACAGCTGCCTTCAGGGCTTAACCATCTTTTGCTTAACCTGGACACATCTGTACTAGAGCCTCACAGAAGTGCGATTCAGCACTAGTTAAGTTCATCTCGACAGGTTTCCAGCTCTAGATAGCGCAGTTCCAGAGGGATGCAGATAAACAGGAGGGGATTCAGAGGAAGGCAACACGGATGAGCAGAAGAATGGAAAACAAGCCCAAGGAGAAGGTGGAGAGGGGGATATGGGATGGTGGTCTTCAGATTCTTAAAAAAATGATAACACAGAAGAAGGGCAGAAACTGTCATCGGTCACTGCAGAGTGCAGGACACATAGTCAGTGGCCCCGTGGCGCAGTGGTTAAATGCCTGTACTGCGGGTAAAACTGTGCTCACGACCTGAGGTTCAATCCCAGGTACGTGGCTCATGGTTGACTCAGCCTTCCATCCTTCCCAGGTTGGTAAAATGAGTACCTAGCTTGCTGGGGGGCAATGTGTAGCCTACATGCTGTATTTAAACTGTAAACCTCCAAGAGAATACTTGAAGTGATATGGGGCAATATATAAGCAGAACACTTTCCCCCCATGAACTTAAACTACAGGAAGACGAGGTGGAAGATCAGGAAGAATCTTCCTAACTGTTAGAGCAGTACGACAACGGAACCCACACTTTGGGAGGTGGAGAGCGCTCCAGGACTGGATCCCTTCAAGGGAAAAGTGGGCCACTAGCTGATCTGCCTTGAGAAGGGGGGAGGGTTGGTGACCTTGCAGGCTCCTCCCAACTCCATTATTCTATGATTCTAGGGTTTTGAGTAACCAGAAACTGATTTTTCATTTGGAGTAAAAAGAAAAAAGAAGAGGTGGATCTTGTTTCAGAGGAGAGTCCCTCTCCTTAGAATTGTGATTATTTCCTGTTTTGCAAAAAACAAACACAGCAGATAATGTGTGGTTGCTTCCATGTGCCTCTTCCCCCCCCCCTTGGGGGAGATGAGAGGACTGCTGGGCACGCCTTGGAGACGGCATGACACCCAGGGAACGGAAGATTCCCACACCTGCTGCCCAGCTTCGTTCATCTCAGCCTGCCAACCTGAAGTTTCCTGATGCGTTGTCCGTTGGGTCGACACATCCTGACAGGTGCCAAATGCAAACCCGTCCAGTCCCGCCTTGGCTGCCCGAGGCCTTTCTCCAGACCAAAAAATTTCCCAGATTCCTTGGGAGGCTGTAGAAGAGAGAAACGCCTCCTGGTTTGGAACCTGGTCACATATTGCGTTGCACGTTGCGCCGTTTTATGGATCTGCCTTGTTTGGTGCATTTCATGTTTTTTACATGACCTGGGATTCGATATAGTAGGTTGCAAGTAGAAGAACTACAGCAAGTGTTTACTGTCATAAGAAATTGCCAGTTCCTTCATCTGTTAACTGGAACATGCTTTCATTTTCATTTCATTTCATTTATTTATTGAGGTTGCTTCTTGGGACTTTAATTACCGCTTCATGGAAATGGCAGAACTGCGCGGCGGTTCTGTTTCTTCCTGCCCTCTTTGCTCTGCAGTAACGTAGGTGGACTTGAGTAACACCTAGCTTAACGAGCCACTGGGTCCCAGAAGCTGACCTCAGCTATTTCTAGCAGTATGACTCCCCATCAATATTTTACTATCCAGCTGTCATTTTGCCAGACCTGGAACCCAGGTGAGTCACCATCTCTGAATGGCATTTGGGATGCTCGTATGATTGGAGCTGGTTCCTGGGAGATGTGAAGCCAACCACTGATTCAGAGAGATTAGACTTGCCTCCTCCAATCTGGTGCTTTCCTGGTAGGCTGGACTACTGCAGCCATCATCCCCAGGCAGGAGTCAAGGAACGGCAGAGACACCTTGCCAGTGCCTAACTGTGTGGATTTTCCTCTGGAACATGAAGGGGTGAAATGTGTGGAGTATGAGTTTAGGAGTGGTGAGGGCCAATACATTGCTTAGATGGGCCCGACCAACAGGTCTGGCTCAAGATCTTTGGTCACCTGACTCTGTCAAATATTTATCTGCAACTTGCAGTATCACTTGTAGTCACTAGGTGGCAGACTAATCAACTGAAACATGGCTGCAGGAAGCCAACTTGAGGCTGAAAGTCAGGGAAGACTTCCTAACTGTTTGAGCAGTACAACGACGACACCCATGACCGTAGGAGGTGGCTAGTGCTTCAGCGTTGGAGGCCTTCAACAGAAAATTGGACAACCACCTGTCAGAGCTGTTTTTAATTGGATTCCTTCATTGAGCAATGGGGTTGGATTTGATGGCATTAGAGGCCCCTTCCGACTCCAGGACTCGATGATTCTGTGATCCATGTCTCTTCAGGGAATAGAAGGCTCCCTCTGGGGTGCTATCACTAAGGAGGTCCTGTCGCAAAGAGCAGGCGGAAAATGTGTGCGTTTGTGTGTTTAAAAACACATGGCCATTTAACTGTCCCAACCAAAGGGCTTAGATTAAGGCCCGTATTGGCACTTCATTTTCCGTTTTTTAGGTTTCACTCATTTGACGGCATCCTTGCAATAAAAACAGAGAAAGACCTTCCAGTAACGAGAAACGTCTTACTAACCCACATTTGTGATCTGCGTCTCGAATGCTGTCGTTGGCGTGATCTGCACATTGCATTAAGTGCCATTAAACAGTAATGGCTGTCATAGCCAGATCGTGGCTGTTAAGTAAAAGAAAAATAACCTTGATTTGGATCATTCATTCTTTAAAAAAATAAAAAGGATAACCTTGGAAGACCTAACCCTAAATGCAACCCAAAGCATGGATAGGTTTTCAGCTTTAATGAGGCAGGTTCAAGGAAAACATGAATCGGTCTCTCTCTCTCTCTCTCTCTAACTCCTCCCAAACATGTACAGTACTTCTTTACTAAAACGCTGTGTTTTTCCCAGCCCACATCCGTCCTGAAAGCCACTAATGAGCAGTTATTTGCTTGGACAGGGTTCTTTTTTAGAGTCTGCTTCAGAGACCGATGACTGGAGAGAACGAACAACAACAACGACCCCGCACAAAACAAATGAAAGCTTCCGTTCCGCCTTGGAAAGTTTGGGGATGAAAACAAAAAACAGCAACAAGAAAACCCTTGTGAATCTGCCTTACTTCTTAATGATTGAGAACCTCTAATCGTAATGTTAGAATGATGGACTCTTCGGAGGTCAGGGTTTAAAGTCCACTTTGACCCTTGAAAATTACTGGGTGTTGGCAAAGCTGACCCTAAATATCTTGCATACCTTGAAAACCCTATTTTCTTTATTTGTTTGCTGATGTGTAGGTTGTTTTCGATTGACAGTGGTACCTCTGCTTCCAAGCTGCTCGACAAGAGCAATTCGTCTTAAGGGCGAAAAACGGTTGGCGTTTCAACTGCTGCCTTCCCAATTTTAGAAGTGGTCTGCTATACTTACAATTTTATATATATTTCATTTATTTATTTATTTAAAAATAATTTCAATTATTGATTGATTGATTTGTGTTTTTTTAATAATGGCTGCTCACGAGTCATTCGACTTGCGAGCATGTATTCAGAATGGATTAAACTCAAAAGTAGAGGCACCGTTGTGCTTTTTTTCTGTGCTTTGTACATACGTTGAGAGGCAGGGATTCATATTAATTGTACCCCCACCAATCAGTATTGTAATTCCAAGGTGCTATCCATCCCTTTCCCATATGCTTCAAGGGAGCGAAACCATTGCAAGTTTTGAATGCCCCTAAAAATAAACATATTTATGTGACCTGGTACTGGATCTGCTTTTATGTTCCTGCTGATGTGTGTTTAAAACTACCTTTCACTCACCTGGAACGGGGCCTGTCTCAGCAGCACAGTGGTTGTCTTGGGCCACAGTCTTCCTTCCTTTTAGGGTGTATAAAGGGTGCCTCTTAGGGCCTTTTCACACGACCCCTAAGATCCGCTGGCCAGTTAAATTCGGACCAGAGATCTTGGGGGTGCGTTGCTCTTCCTACATCCCCACCCCTCCGCACTTCCTTGCTCCTGTCTGCGTGAGGGGAGGGAGAAAAAAAGAGAGGAAAAAATGCAGGCTCACCTCCGAAGCCGCCCGGAGCCCCGTCATCGTCCTGATTCCTTCTCTTAAAGGGGCGGGAGGCAAAAAAACAACAACAAACAGAAGCGAGGAGAGCCCGGCACTCACTCCCTTAAATCCGCATCAGGGATTTTCACCCTCCGAGAGCAGGTACATGAAAAGTGCGCTGGGACGCGCTTAGGTGGGCGTGGTCGCACTTAATTTTCTGCAAACTCCGGAGCTGGTGGGGAAACAATTGTAAGCTCCGGAGCTGGCAGCCATTTGCGGCGGAGTTTAGGGGTCGTGTACAAAGGCTCTTAAAGAACGCTAACCACCAGGAAGCACAATAGGGCAGCTTCCTTTTTATATATTGCCAACAGGAAGCAAGGTCCAAGCTGTCTAGGTTTTGTGTTCTGGATAGGTTTAGTGGTACCTTGTATAAAGGAATTAATTCCTTCCAAATGAAATTCAGTTAAGCCAATTTTCCTTTATACACATTTCCCATAGGAATGCATTGAAAACAGAGTAATCCCTAATCGCAACCATTTTTATGTTGTACGGATTCACCCCATAGGCGATTCTCTTAAGCAAATTTCCCCTATCTCAGGAATATTTTATGTTGTACAGATTTTGTTATACCAACCGTTTGTTATATGAGGTCTTAAATATATACAGACCAATCCAGAGAATCTTTCCAATCTCTGTATACAGACTTTCCCCCTCCAACCGATCGCCTCCGTGCGTAGTCCAGCGGCCACACACCGAGCGGAACTTGGATTTCCAGAGTTTCCAGCTGCTCAAAAAGAGAGAGAGAGAGAGAGAGAGAGAGAGAGAGAGAAGTGGACGGGGGGAATGCTCATGAATTATTTATCTTTGCTCAGATCAATCTTTCAGCACTCTTGTCAGTTAGAAATCAAAGCCCGAACAAGGCACACACTGGAGGAAACAGCTTTCAAAACCGACAACGCGCATACACACACAGACGCACACCCCTTGACAGGATGCCCGTTTGAATGCAAGAGGCATCTTGGCCCTGCACCCAGACGCACCATCCTTCTCCTGTCATCCCCCCCCCCCCACAAAGATACACACATACCGTCAGTTCTAAACATGATGTCTTTGCCGGAAGCAGTCTTAAACCGAGACCTTGTTCTTTTTTTTTTTCTCTCTCTCTCTCTCTCCCCCCCCCCCCCCCCCGCCGCTCAGAAAATGAAATGCAACCCAGACCTAAGCACAACTATTTGGGAGTTTATTCCAATATTCGGTCTATTAATAATTGATGCCAAAAGTGGTGTCTCTTTCTTTCTCCTTCTCTCTGTGCTTTAAAAAAAGTGAGTGAGAGGAAAAGATTGGGAGTCACCTTGTTCGCAGACAGAAATTATGGAAATAAATAAGTCACCGGAGCTCAAATCGGCCTTTGTTTTGGGGGAAGCTAACGAGGAGGGCTCTTTATCCGGTTCCGATTTGCATCTCTGTGTTTTTTTGACAGTGATCTTTGGAAAGAATCGGGTTGTGTTTTTTTGTTTTGTTTTTTTCAAGTCGGGCTGTAAAAGAGACAAGAAGAAACTGAACGATCCTTTATGACTGGCAGAGAAAATTGACCTTGTTCGTCTACTTGCAATATCCCCCCTCCTCCTGAACAAGACGCACTTCTCTATTTTAAAAAAAAGCAAAAAAATATCTGCCTCTGGTTAATTTATCTTTTCCCTAATCATGCCTCGTCTTTGTTTTGGAAAACAAATTGGCATTAAAAAAATTATGTTCCAAATTTGGATTAGTAGAACTGGAAAGTTATCCCTTTTAAAAACAAAACAAAACATACAGTAAATCACACAGCCATCTTCAATATTTCACACACACACACACACACAAACTGGATTTGGAAGGGACCTCTAAGGCCATCAACTCCAACCCCTCTGCCGAGCACAGGAATCCAAATCAAAGATGGTGGTCCAGTTTTTTCTTGAAAGCCTCCAGGGTTGGAGCCCTCACCAGCTTCTGAGGTCATGAATTCCATTGTTGTACTGCTCTAACAGTTAGGAAGTCCCCCCCCCATGATAATCATTCCCTCATGCCATCACCATATCTGTAGTCCGTAGTTCACCCGGAGTATTTCCTTTTCCCTTTCTATTCATCTGATTACTAGTAGGTTCCTGTGACATCTACATACCCGGCAGATCCATGTTTCAATTTCAGCCCCACATGGTAGGAAGTTTCCAGCTAACCAAAGTGCTTTTTCTCTACTTTTTATAGAGTGTGGGTTCGATATGTGTGCTTGCCTTAGGGTAGCAGCCATTTCTAGAATTAATCCTCCCAGTTTGCCAGGCTTCGCTTTTATTTTTGGCTCAAGTGTCGCAAGAAATTTGGAAAATATAAGCATGAAGATTCTCCCTTCAATCACAACTGTCTCCCGAGAATGATGAACAGATGTGCCAAAAGACGGCAGTTGAAGAACTTCAAAACATTTCTTTCTTCCTGTTAAAGGATTATTTTTGCAATTTTGTGCCTTTAAAATGCATAAAAATAAAACACCTCTACATATGCTGCACACTACACACGGCATGCTTGGCTGTTGGAGCTTTGTTCTCAAGGCCGTGAAATTTTGATGCTCAAGGAGAATTTGAGAGTGTGTAATGGCAGATTATTCGGTTGGTAAAGTGCATCGATAAAATGTTTAATTCATTTAAAGATTTTTTTTGGTGCGTAGTACCAGCTTCAGTCATTGGGTGGCACACTTCTTTAACCAATGCATAGCTTTGTAGCCAATACTATTTGAAACATGGAATGTAATTGTATGATAGTTGTGATTTTACACCTTACACTTGCTGTGGGGAATCATCTCTCATGGGCCAATTTCTGCAAAACTTAGTAGAGGTGCACTGTAAGAATGGGCACATCTTTTGGGTAGGATGAGCACTACATGTTTAATCCTTACAGTTGCTTAGTTTGTCTTGGAAAGGTCTTGCCGTATCGAAGTAAGAGATACTATAATCCTTGCAGAGCAAGATAATTCCCTTTTGTACCTGTAGAATGCCATTATCTCCTAGCAACAAGAGGAGAATCTAGTTAATTAAAATAAAAGGTAATAAAAGATTCATTCTGTAAATCCCAACTTAAAAAGCCGCACCCTAAGCTGAGGGCTTGTGTAGGGAAGGAAACACACTCTGTATGCGACCAGAGGAAATTAGGCCGTGTTTGCCATGCTTTTGATCTTGGAAATGGAATCCAAATATACTGAGATGTACAAGGTCTTCAAAGCAGAATAACAAAGCAGCCACTAAGGAAAGCTATTTAAGTACCCAGTGCGGCGCAATGGATAAGAGATGGACTAAAACCAGGTTCAAATAGCAACTCACTGGGGGAAGTGGAACAGTAAAACCACCCTTTACATAGCGTGAAGGAACTTTGGCGCCCCTAATGGAGCTTGCAAGGCTCATGAGACCATTAAGGGGTGGCTTTCCCGGTTGCTCGCCATCAGTAAATCACCGTGGCTGAGTGGGGATTTCGAACCCAGGACCCTTGAGTCCTAGCCCACCAAATGGATGCTATGGATAGTGTTTGCTCTCATCCATGTTTTTCAGTATCTGCTGTGTCTGTAGGGAGTTGGAATCAATCCCATGCCAATTTGGGGACCCTATTAAAAATAGTAGGATGACCAATGTGCTTCTCAACAGGGATCAGGGCAGGGCATAACATCTACCTTTCCCACCCTCGTTCAGTGTGTTGGTATGGCAGTTAAGTATGTGCAAAGGATTTGCAGGAAGCCTTTGGTGCTTGCTTCTCATCTCCTGGTTCGTCAGCACTTCTTTAAACCTCGGCGGGCTAATGATGTGCATATTATCGATCTCATCTTCCTCGTTACCCCCCCCCCCACCCCACCTTTTTCAAGGAATCCTCTGCGTCCAACGCTGCTCTCCCTTTACTGATTTTTTTCCAGCTCCTCTACGATGCTCTGCACTTTTCAAATCCATCCAGGTCATTGCTTCTTCAAGTTAGGCCATGCACAGGGTCATTGCTAACGATATGCTAATCAGGACAGGCCAATCAATTCCTCCCCCCCCCTTTAATCAGGCAATCAATCAAACCCGGAGGTGTTTCTGATCTCAGCTTTGCGAGTGCGTGGTGTTGCGTTTTAATGCATCTTGTTCTTTTTTGAACCCCGGTTTGAGGTTGGTGGGTTGGAGTTTTTAGGTGGGCGGCCCAGAAAAAGGGAATAAGGATGGGATAGAGAGAGAGTGAGAGAGAGAGAGTAAAAATTGGAGTCTTTTGAAATGAGTGTTGATCCTAGCACCTGTTGACAGACCCCAAACCACCCTGAATTTAGTGTTGTGACAAAGGCCTTGCTTAGATCTCTCAAACGATGACTTTTTCTGATAATGCAAATATCGGAAGAGATGCCAAGCAAGGATGAGTCACAGGACTCTCCCTCAAGACAGACTTAAGGCACATCTAAACTCAACTTTGGGTGTTTCCCCCCCCCCTAAAGATTCAGATTCAGTTTGCAGCTCAGAGCTCACCCACTCCTCCCTACCAAAGACTCAAACTTCAGACTTGGTACCAGACTCGGACTTGGGACTTGGTACCAAAGATTTAGGACTTGAGATTTGTTACCACTGACTGACGTGGACTTGGAACTTGGTACCAAAGAAAAACTCAGACTTGGGACTTGCTACCAAAGACTTGTCAACTTCCCTGGGAGAGCAAGCCAGAAGTGTACAGTAGCGTACAGGATAGAATGCATGAGAGAGAGAGAGAGAGAGAGAGAGAGAGAGAGAGAGAGAGAGAGGAGCAGAATGAAATGAATAAACGAGTATATTTTATTTAATCAAACATCAGATGCCAAGGTGTCGTCTAAGACCTCTTGGGTTCATCTCCTGGCTTAGGAAGGTCAGCACAGAAAACCTCTTGATGGATAAAAGACTAAAAGAAGGAGGAAGTAACAGTTTTCTTTTGGTTTTTGTCTTTTAAAATTTCATATTATTTTATCTTGCTGGTTAAGCACTTTGTCTGAACTCGTGGAGGGGAGTTGATGCTGTGAGCTTCACGGACTCTTTGTAAAGTTTATGGTTAGGAATTAATCATGAGCCCTCAGGACAAATCTGTTGAGATGTAGCCTGGAGGGGCAGGGCTGGTTGGAGGGGAGGGCATGGAAAGGGAGGGGAGATAATGGAGAAATGCTCACATAAGCAGCAACCAGAATAGAAGCACGGTGAATACCAATGGGGTGTCAATTTCAGCGGAGGCAGCCAGAATACAGAGAAGCCTGCAAGAGATAGTCAAGGAACAAGCTTTTGGGAGATCCGTAAGGTTGCTCGTCAGTGGCTGACTCTGAAGGAAAACATGACTCGTGTCTGTCTGAGCTTCTATTAAGTCGAAAGAAGGGATGTTGGCAAGTCTCTGAGACCAAGTCCCAATTCTGAGTCTTTGGGACCATATCCCAAGTCTGAGTCTTTGACACTAAGTCCTGAGAATTTAATGTGAAGACCCAAGTCCGAGTCTTTGGGACCAAGTCCCAAGTCTGAGTCTTTGGCGCCAAGTCCCGAGAATTTAGTATGAAGACCCAAGTCCGAGTCTTTGGGACCAAGTCCCAAGTCTGAGTCTTTGATGCCAAGTCCCGAGAATTTAGTATGAAGACCCAAGTCCGAGTCTTTGGGACCAAGTCCCAAGTTCAAGTCTTTGGGACCAAGTCCAAAGTCTGAGTTCAAGTCTTTAGGACCAAGTCCCAAGCCAGAGTCTTTAATACCAAGTCCTGAGTCTTTGGTATTAAGACGCAAGTCCAAGTCTCTGCTATTAAGTCCAAAGTCCAACTCTTCAGTTGCAAGTCCTCCAAGTCCAAGGACCTATTGAAAACAAGCTTTCCCACCCAAAAAAACAGGAAGGGGTGGGTGAGTTCCGAGTTCCAAGTCTGAATCCAACCCAAGTCAAAATCTGAGTCAAGTCACCGGTGTGACTTATGTCCAACTTCACAGCGAGCCCCTCAACTCAAGCCCTCGATCTTTAGTAGAGTCTACCACTGTCTGGGTCAGTGGGTCCCCAGTTGTTCTTGAAATACAACACCCAGAAATCCTGGACAGCACAGCTGGTAGTGAAGTATTCTGGGAAACCAACATTGGGAACCACTGTGCATGGACGTTGGGTGGTCCCAACTCCTATGGGTGAAATCTTGTCCCTTAGCATGGTGGGCCGCAACTAGTATGGATCCCACAGAATCAATGCAACCTTTGGAGGAACTTGACTTCCCGATTTCAGCTTTTGAGTGCAGGAAGCTCCGGAGAGCCCCGTGTCATTTTCCTGGAATGATAGCATTCTTGTCCAGTTGAGGAATGGAAGATCTGCCCGTCTGATAAGCAACTGCACTGAAAGAAGCACCTCTGGAAGGACCACTGCGTCGTCCCCCTGTATTCCGAATCACTGCGCAGCACCTCCGCTTGTGCGGATCCGCCGCTCTTCAGCCCTTGCGCTTCCAGTCGTACCGAAGGAGACTCCCAACTCTCGGGCGACTTCATTAGCTCCGGCGCCCCCAGTCTGTGCAAGTTGCACGCTTCGTTATCTAGTGATGGACAGCTTTCTTTCCTCTGTCGCCCTGTTGCATGGGGGAGCCTCATTTACCCGAGAAGATGGAGCGTGTTAGTGCTGCCGTCGACTTCAACTCTTCACACTTGTTTTATCTTTTGCGTCGCCAGAGGTCTCCCCTTTCACCTGGCGACGGCGACGGGGCTGCCAGGAGGGGAGTTTGGGAAGAAACAAACTTTCTTCTAATTGCCCACCCTTGGGTCTTGCCAAGGCTCCGAAAGACTCCTGTTATGAAAGGGGGACGGTTTTGGTTTCTTTGCCGCACGATTTTCCTCCGGAATAACGTTTGGTGTGCTCGAGAAAAAATTGTGGGTTTTGTTCCCCCTTTTACACCTTGCTTATGAAAAAGACTGCTTTTCTTGACTGCTCGACACTCCCGGTGCTGCTGCTACCTAGAAACTACCCGTGAGAACTCACCCTTCTTAGGAAGACGGTCAAGGGATTCCATTCAGGAAAATTGGGTTGCAGTAGCAAAGCTGGATTATGTTTCAATAAGAATATTTCAAAACTGTGGCACTGGACTCGATGGACCCTTCTGACTATACTGTTCTGAGATATTGCTGTTGGGAAATGTACATCCCCTGCTGAGGACACACCATGGGGATCTGAACTCCCAACCAATGTTTGGGGCAGTTTTGTATGGCTCTGTCGCCCGTCCCGAGATCCTCCAACACAGGGCGAGCTACACATATTTTTTTACCCAGAGTGTTGTTAGTCTGTGGAACTCCCTGCCACAGGAGGTGGGGATGGCACCTGGCCTGGATGCCTTCAAAAGGGGATTGGACAGATTCCTGGAGGAAAAAGTCCATCACAGGTGACAAACCATGATGGAGATGTATGTCATCTCCAGGCTTAAAACCGGGGTCCTCCAAGGGCCAGATGCAGGGGACTGGCATCAGGAGACAGATATTGAGTCTCGTGCACTCCCAGAGGCATTTGGCGGGGCCACAGTGAGATACAGGAAGCTGGACTAGATGGGCCTTTGGCCTGATCCAGCAGGCTCTTCTCATGTTCTTATTTTCACACGTTAGGCACACATCCAATGATAAACCCAAGCAGAGTCTTTTCTGTGATGGCTCCAGTTCTCAGCAACTCCTACTGAAAACAAAGATGTTCCCCTCCATACCGTCTCCAGCTGGAGTCTTTTTCTTTCGCAGACTTGTGTTGCCAGTGAATAGAACAGTGCCTGATCTTTCTTTCTTTCTTTCTTTCTTTCTTTCTTTCTTTCTTTCTTTCTTTCTTTCTTTCTTTCTTTTTTCTTTCTTTCTTTTTCTTTCTTTCTTTTGTGCTTCCATTTGTGTTTTCAACTATTTTCAGCGTGGCTTTAAGTGCCCTTTCAGCTGCAAGGTGACTGATATTAATAATATATACGTTCCACACAAAAATTGCTGCCATGTGCACAATCCCGTACCTCACCACCACCACCTCGGGTAAAAGTTGACGAGAAGGTTAGAAGCAGTTTTCTCTCATTTGCTGTAATCCCCATCATGGCTCTATTTCTCAAGGGAGACCTACCTTTCACCTCCCAGACAAGACATGCAGAACGTACACTGGAAATGTTCGATTCCCGTAAATTCCTTTATTTCCGTATTTCCATGTCGGAAACTTGCCTTTATTCCCATATCAAGAAAGGTGTGTCGCTTTTAGCAGCTGATTTATGCAAAAGAGAGAGAGAGAGAAGTTCAGTCATTTGGCAGTTTGGGTGGATTTTAATTATCATTACTCGCTCATGCTATAGGCAGGAATTGTGTAGAAGAATTTTTAATTCTAGATCACGGGAAGTGATAGTACCACCCTGTTCCGCTCTGGTCAGACCCCACCTGGAGTCCTGTGTCCAGTTCTGTGCACCTCAATTTAAAAAGGATGTTGACAACCTCGAGCGGGTGCAGAGGAGGGCGACCAGGATGGTTGAGGGTCTGGAGGAAATGTCTTATGAGGAACGGCTTAGGGAGCTGGGAATGTTTAGCTTTTCAAAAAGAAGGCTGAGGTGGGATATGATAGCTATGTTTAAATATTTGAAAGGATGTCCTATTGAAGAGGGGACTGGTTTGTTTTCCATGGCTTCAGAGACTAGGACACAGGGCAATGGTTTCAAACTATAGGAAAAGAGATTCAGTTTAAACGTTAGGAAGAATTTCATGACAGTTAGAGCTGTTTGGGCAGTGGAAGATGCTGCCCCAAAGGAGGGTGGTAGAGTCTCCTTCTTTGGAGGTTTTTAAGCAGATGCTTGATGGTCATCTGTGATTGGGGTTCCTGCATGGCAGGGGGTTGGACTGGATGACCCTTGAGGTCTCTTCCAACTCTATGATTCTATGATAATTTTCTTTCTTTCTTTCTTTCTTTCTTTCTTTCTTTCTTTCTTTCTTTCTTTCTTTCTTTCTTTTTCTTTCTTTCTTTCTTTCTTTCTTTCTTTCTTTTGAGACTGAACACAGTGTTTTTTCTTCCAGTGGAAGACATAGGAGGGACTTCTTTGTGGTATGAGCTGCAAAAAGGGGCTCAAACATTTTTCCTAGGTACCCAGGTAACTTAATTCGTAGGGTGAGAACTTCCAGTACCTCACCTCTGGCGGGGACAGCACTCTGTCGATGGATGGAGGCTGAGCATGTCAAAGCCTTTGCTTCATTTCCGATCGTCCATGCCACTGGAAAGGTAGTATGTCGGGAGAGGTGTGCTGGGTAGGTTGATTAATCACTCACTGGGATAGGAAGGGGCATTAGTCATGGCAGAGAAATCTCAAAACAGATCTCCAACAAATGCAGATAATGGCTTTTAACACCCGTGGTGTTTCAAGGATCGCTGGGTTTTCTCAGCTCGCAGGCAGGAAGGTGGGGATTGCATTTTAAACGGTCACTTAATTTTCAGGCAGGATGATGGAACGGTCTATGGCTCTTCCGCTTCCTGCCCTACCCTAGAAATGACCTAGAGGAGGAACCGAGGAGACCCTTTCACCTCAAGGACTAGATGTGTCGTTGCTGCGGTTGCTACTGAGTCCCTGTGTTTAAGGGTTGACCACAGCCGCACATGTTCCCGCAAAACATAGCTTAGATTTTCATAATGTACTTTTTTTTTTTTAAAAAAGTAATACATTTTATTGGAATCAGTTTGGGTTCAACCTAAACGTTCTCTCCTCTGAGGCTGTGTAGAGTGGATGTTGTTGCTACATAGGATCAAGCCACCTCCAACTTATTGTGGCCCTGTAAATGAGCAGTCTCCTTTGAAGTACCACGGTAGAGTGGGTAAATAAATAAATAAAGTAAGTAAGTAAGTCCTGTCCTCAAAACCTCACTGTTGTAAATGCACAGTCATGCTTTTATTATTTATTATTTATTTATTATTTGCATTTCCCATTGGGAAAATTGACTTTTATGAAGTCATAATCCACATCATAATTCATGTAGAGTTCATCATCATCACCATCATCATCATCATCATCATCGTCATCCTATCTGGTGAACCTTTGGTGGCGAACCTTCGGCCCTCCAGCTGTTTTGGGACCACAACTCCCACAGCCCTTTGTCCCTCGCAATACCGGCTTGGCATTCTGGGAGTTGTGGTCCAAAACATCTGGAGGGCTGAAGGTTCGCCACCACTGCTCTAGATCATCACGTCCAAGCCTCTGTCAAGGAAACCCAATGGGGGAATCAAACTCGCAACAGCCGAGCAATCCGCTCAGCTCATATAGGTAAAGGTAAAGGTTCCCACCGCACTCTAGGGGCGGCGCTCATCTCCGTATTCAAGCCGAAAGAGCCAGTGTTGTGCAAGTCCGTGGCCACGTGGCCGGCCTGGCTGCAAGGAAGCACTGTTTTACCTTCCCGCTTTTTCCACCCGTACCTATTTATCTACTTGCATTTTACATGCTTTCGAACTGCTAGGTTGGCAGGAGCTGGGGTGATCAGCGGGAGCTCGCACCGCTGCGTGGCAGCACCCAGGATTCGAACCGCTGAGTGGCCAACTTTGCAGCCGACAGTTTTCAGAGCCTTAGTCCACCTTAGTCCGCTGAGCCACCACTCATGTAGAGCTAGGTGTCATTAGATCGATCCATTGCCCTCCCTGTTATCCTTGGGGAGCGACAGGGGGAAACTGACCGACGAAAGATGGGGAACGAGATTTTTTTGTATTTATTAATTTATTGGATTTCTATACCACCCATCTGGTAGCGGGGACACTCTGGGCGGTTGTACTACAATGCCCCAACTTTCCCAGCCAGCTTGGAGTCGTAGCCCCAAAAGACTGGTGTTGGTTGCCCAGGGGCCAGGCAGAAATTGTTTTAAAACCCCAAGGTGACATGTAAATCTCCCCCTTCCTCTCCCCCTTCCTCGGCTTTTTGGAAGACAACCTGACGAAGGCCCCCATCAATAATACATGCCACCCGGTGCTTCATTCCTGTCAGGTTCCGCCCGGAGGCTGTTTTGATATTTCCCAGAGAATTTTGTCTGCCACCTTTACAGCAAAGGAGGGCGAGGTTGAGTGTTCAGAAGTGTAAAGGACTGCTTTTTTGGGGGGGGGAGCGAGAACAGAAAGCAAATTCCCCCACGGCAGAGTTTGCAAGGGAGGGGAAGGTGGTGGTGCTGGTGATGGGGAAGACTCATTAAGTCCCAGCAATTTGCATCCCTGCTCTTTAAATAATGTATCGATTGTTCCACTTGGCTTTCATCCTTCCTCATTGCTGTGCAATCCGTATCCCTCTGTCCGCCTCTCGCTTTGTGACAGATTTGTCGGGGACATCAGACCAGGCCTTCCCCTCCTCTTACCCCTGCGCTTGCACAGCGAGACGGCAGTCGCTCCTCACAAAGAGAAGACGGACCTCCTTAAGAACCTAAGAAGAGCCATGCTGGATCAGGCCAACGACCCATCTAGTCCATCTTCCTGTATCTCACAGTGGCCCCACCAGATGCCTCTGGGAGCGCACGAGACTAGATCTCTGTCTCCTGATCCTACTCCCCTGCATCTGGCTCTTGAAAGACCCCAGTTTTAAGCCTGGAGATGACACACATCTCCATCATGGTTTGTCACCTGGGATGGACTTTTCCTACAACAATAACCCTTCTTGATATGGCTTTTGTTTCTACCTCCGAAAAGCCACAGACCAAATTAGGACCCAGCACAGCTGGGCAATGGGATAACAGAGGTGAAAGAAAAGCAAAGTGTTCTGCTTATATACTGCCCCATACCACTTCAAGTAGTCTCTGAACTGTTCACAGTTTTAATTATGCAGGCTACACCTTGCCCCCCCCTCCCCAGCAAGCTGGGTACTCATTTTACTGACCTTGGAAGGATGGAAGGCTGAGTGAACCTTGAGCCTGCTACCTTGGGATTGAACCCTCGGTCGTGAGCACAGTTTTGCCTGCAGGACAGGCATTTAACCCCAGCGCCACGAGGCTCTACACAAGTCGTCTTTTAATAGCGGTAAACAAAACCAGGACTAAAACACCTTTAAACGCAACAGAGTGCCTTCCCCTACGGGCCAAGAAGGTGGAGCGTCAAGTAGTTTTGCCCAGTTACCCTGGTCACTCCTTGCTCACCCACTTCTAGGGCGGTCCATGGGGGCTGATTTGTGGAATGGTGACACGTGCAGAAATGAGAACGAGGTTGTTGTTTATCCCCCCCCCCCAAGAACAGCTTCCTGGTCCCCTATCCTCCCAAAACTTTTGGAGTGCCAAGATAGCAAAGAACTTCAAGTCTATCAAACGTTTGGGAAACTTAAGGCCTAGAATGTATTGACTTTTCCAGGGTGTTACGTCTCCTGGTCCGTTCGTCCCTCTCTCTCTCTCTCTCTCTCTCTCTCTCTCTCTCTCCCTATTGCTTGAACCTTTTCCCACTTCTGCAACACCATTTTACACAACTGAAAATGAATTTGTAACTGGAGGTGAAAATGCACCATCCATTTAGCTACCAATAATCCAAACGAGAAGGCCTGTGACACCAGAGGAGGTCAAAAGGAGCCAAACTCTCTTTGATTATTACAAACGCGTGTGTTATGAACGAGCTCTTGCATTTCCGAATTAATCCACATATTTATCCTGCACTACAATTGTATCTTGTCCTTGGCCTAACGAGCTGAGTTTTCTTCTTCAGTGGATTTCTAATGCATGTTACTTCAAAAAAAAAAGTTGCTATGGTAGTCAACAAGAAACCAGATTAAATGAGAGTTATGGGGTAGAGTCTTGAGAGTCCCCTGGACTGCAAGGAGATCAAACCTATCCACCCTGAAAGAAATCAACCCAGGATGTTCCCCGAAGGAGGAGATAAATATATGAAAGGAAGGTTTTCTTGTCCAGAGAGCAAAAGAGACCGCAGGTTGTGATGCAAGCAGGTAGGAAGGACTGAGCGCCTGGCTTTCCCCGACATTTGCATCTCCTAAATGATGATGTGTGTAAATCATCCCAAAACCATTTCGACCAATAGGTGACCCCGAAAACAAAAAAACCTAAGATCATTGCTTGACATTCTCATGCGAGCGACCCGATGCTCAAGGTGTTGAAACAGAGGCTTCTACCTTACATGGCGTGAGAAATGTCCGCTGTTCAAGCTGGATTCTGAAAAGGAAGAGTTACTAGAGATCATATTGCAAATATTTGCCGGCGACTGGAATGTGTCGAAGGATTTCAGAAGATCGGTCTATGGTTCATTGATAACAGCAAAGCCTTGGACTGTGTGGACCATGAGATCACGGGCGGTAGTGAATGAAATGGGCATCCATCCGTATTTGATGCCTCACCTTTATTGTGGGTGAGAAGTTACCGTTAGCAAAGAATACGGAAAGACGGGCTGGTTTTACAGCACCTTTTTCTTCTTTCTGTTTCGGATGTCTCAGCAGTGAGGTATTGAAACTGTAAGTGCCAGTTGATGAGACGAAGGAATGGTCTGCTCTGTGGAATCCTGAAGCGAATTGCGATCCATCAGTCCCCGCATGTCTTCTGTACAGATAGAGGGTTTTTAATGAAAATTCAAAACTCCAACACAAACAAGTGCCCCATGGAGTCAGGGGCCTGATGATAAAAGCAAGCCAACTTGGAAAAGGCATGTGGAAGACAAAGGTTTCACGCTGCACCATTTTGTTTCAGGCTCCAGCAGTCCGATCGAATTTAAATCTTCTGCAGCCGTCCCCTGTGTGTGTCCTCCCTCAGCCCCCCCCCCCCCAAAGCACCTGCCTCCTTCTTTCCATGGCTCCAGGTCTGTTGTCAAGATAGCGGCGCTTTGTGGGAACTTGGCAAGGGGGACGGATGCTGCTTTTGGCTTCCGAAGCAACAATGCGTTGCCGGAACTTGCAAGGAGAACAGAAATTGGAGCTCGAAGCTGTCAGGTCCTGTAATGTTTCTCGCCGGGTCACCTTTCCTTCCAGAGCGTGATTTTTCAGGTTTTGACTTTTGCGGTATTGATTTTGATTTCCTTCCTTTTTGGAGTGTCGGTGTGTCGTGCTGTGTTTTTTTCCCCCCACTTGTTTTTCTGCAAAGCAAGCGCAGAGTCACCTTCAGCTTCACTCAGATTTTTTTTAAATAGTGCTGATGGTGATGATGGTGGTGGGAAGGGCACACAGGCACTGGGGAAAGAGAAAAAGTGCTTTCATTTGAATCTCTAGAAATTGATTAGGACAGGCATGTCCAAACTTCAGCCCTCCAGCTGTTTTGGACCACAGCTCCCACAGTCCTTTGCCATGGGAAACACAGGCTTGGAATTTTGGGAGTTGTGGTGCAAAACATCAGGTGGGCCGAAGTTTGGACATGCCTGAATTAGGATCTTTCTCCCTCCCTCCCTCCCTCCCTCCATCATGTCTGTCTGTCTCTGTCTGTCCGTCTGTCCGTTTATCCATCCATCCATCCATCCATCATGTCTGTGTGTCTCTTATCCGTCCGTCCGTCCGTTTATCCATCCATCCATTCATCCATCCATCCATCCATCCATCCATCCATCATGTCTGTCTGTCTCTTGTCTGTCCGTCCGTCCGTTTATCCATCCATCCATCCATCATGTCTGTCTGTCTCTGTCTGTCCATCCATCCGTTTATCCATCCATCCATCCATCCATCCATCATGTCTGTCTGTCTCTGTCTGTCCGTCCGTCCGTTTATCCATCCATCCATCCATCCATCCATCCATCGATCCATCCATCCATCATGTCTGTCTGTCTCTGTCTGTCCATCCATCCGTTTATCCATCCATCCATCCATCCATCCATCCATCCATCATGTCTGTCTGTCTCTGTCTGTCCATCCATCCGTTTATCCATCCATCCATCCATCCATCCATCCATCATGTCTGTCTGTCTCTGTCTGTCCGTCCGTCCGTTTATCCATCCATCCATCCATCGATCCATCCATCCATCATGTCTGTCTGTCTCTTGTCCGTCCGTCCGTCCGTTTATCCATCCATCCATCGATCCATCCATCCATCATGTCTGTCTGTCTCTTGTCCGTCCGTCCGTCCGTTTATCCATCCATCCATCCATCCATCCATCCATCCATCATGTCTGTCTGTCTCTGTCTGTCCATCCATCCGTTTATCCATCCATCCATCCATCATGTCTGTCTGTCTCTGTCTGTCCGTCCGTCCGTTTATCCATCCATCCATCCATCCATCCATCATGTCTGTCTGTCTCTTGTCCGTCCGTCCGTCCGTTTATCCATCCATCCATCGATCCATCCATCCATCATGTCTGTCTGTCTGTCTTTTGTCTGTCTGTCCGTCCGTTTATCCATCCATCCATCCATCCATCCATCCATCCATCATGTCTGTCTGTCTCTGTCTGTCCCTCCGTCCATCCGTCCGTCCATCCATCCATCCATCCATCCATCCATCCATCCATCCATCTCTCTCTCTCTCTCTCTCTCTCTCCTCTCTCTCTCTCTCATGATTTAATTATTTAATTATTTCATTTATATCCTGCTTCTCACCAGTGTCAAGGCGCTCCTCTGGGCAGTTCCAACAGATCTAATGCAAAACAAAACAAAGAGACAAAAGGTAAAGGCATTAAAAACAACTGCCGTGACCCTTAAAACAGCACAGACCGATTGTATAAAAACCAGAGCGGAGGGAGGAAAGTGGGGTGGGGTGGGGTGGGCGAGGTTGGTTTGGAAATCCTGATGTCCTTAGTTGTGTCCTAAATATCCACCGGGAGGGGGTGAGGCACACGGAGCCGTTTCCTTAAGTTGGGAGCCACCACCAAGAAGCCTGTGTCTTTTGTAGAAGATTTGCGGGCCTCCCTCGGGGTGGCCACCCGGAGGACCCTCGACTGGGGTGACCGTGTGAGTCGGGAGGCGACATTCAGGAAAGATGCAAGGTGGGGGCTTGGCCTGGCATCCCTCCCTTGCACACCCCCAAGGACTCCGACAATTTGCTGCCCTGCAGCCCAAAGCATGCCTGAGCAGCTGCTGTAGCATTTCCTCCCAATTATACAGATTACTAAAAAACAGTTCCCGATCCATCGCAAAAGCGGTGCCGGTTTCTCCCATGACATTTTTGCTGTCGCAATTTAATTTAAATATGCCCGAGCTGGTTGGGGGACAGGCATTCCTTATAAATAACTCATTTAATTCTCACTTACTACCTGCTGGGCAAAGGATCAATACCGGTTCCGTGATACAGTATTCCTCCTTTCTCAGCCCGGAACCTTGTGTTCCTTAAGCATCCAACGGGAACAGCTTTGTACAGAGCCTCACAAGTGTTACAGGATTTATTTATTGGTCGGATAATTCACCTGCCATAAATGATATAAGACATAAGGTTGTTCCTTGCACTGGGCATATACCGGTTTATGTTTCCCAACCGTGATCTACTTTTCGGGGGCTCGTGGGTGGATGGCTGAAGATCTTTCTTAAGCACAACAGGTGTTATTTATTTATTTATTTATTTATTTATTTATTTATTTATTTATTTATTTTTATATACCACGCCAATTTCCCAGAAGGGAATTTTGGTTGGTTCACATAAAAATACAAAAAAGTCCACAAAATAATAATAGTAAATAAAATGGCAATAATAATAAAATAAAGGGGGAAAATAACATGAATGCATAACCTATGTGGCTACTGCATTCTACCTCTAAAACCCAAGTGAGATGTTATTTTATTCATTCCCGGTTTTGATTCGTGCCATGCTGCCCCCTAGCGTCCCCGATACCGAAAATTCTCCACTCGGCCTCTAATGATAGCTTATTTATGTATCATGGCAAATCCATAATTGAATAGCGCCGGGATTTAATTATGAATTGATGGACAGCTGAAGGCTCACTCGGCTGAAAAATGCTGATAAATAAAAGAAGGGGAAATTTGGAATTATGATTTATCGCCGAACTGTCAGCAGGTGCTTGAGTCTGTAGAGACCTGGTGACTTCAAGGAAACGTGCTCCAAAATACAATAACTAAACGGTTGGAACCTAAGCAAATGCAAACAACAATTGCAAAACAAAAATGCCTTCGCTGATCTTGACTTCAAGATCGTAACTCCTTCTTGCGTTCGCTCCATGTATATGTGGTTACCTTCTCAAATTAGGTTTTTTTTTTCTTAGAAGGGGGGGGGAGTCTGGGAATGTAAACGGTTGATGGCTATTTTGTATTTTATGTTTTTATGATGATGGATTTTTCTCAAATCCGGGCACAAATCATGGAGGCATTTAACCCGTTTTTTCCACAAGGGGGCAGTCGTATTCTTTCTAACTCTCTTCTCTGCCTGGTTCTAGATCAGGTCCAGGGCAAAGACCGGTTCACTATCATCCTACCCAGAGGGTTATCCGTCCCCTGGGATGATGATGAGTCCAAGAGGAGTAGCGTGAAGGGCATGGGCTCAGGAAGAGACAGGCGCATCATAGACTCCGTTGCCTGCAGACAGAACTGAACAGATTCCTCATTCTGGTCAAGGAACTCCAACCTTGAATAAAATTTAGTAGTTTGGAATTGCTGACCCTAGTTTAAGGCCAGCCTGCCTGGCTTTCTCAGTTTAAATTTCTGCCCCCCCCTCCACCTTTTGTAGTAATTCTAAATTGTCGCTCTGGGTCCCTGCCTTGATCAGGGGGTCACGCATGATGGGCTCAGAGGACCCTTCCCGCAGCCTTCTGCTGGAATTCTCAATTTGGATTTTGTTTTAATGTTTTGTTCTACTACCCCTACTTCTCTCCCCCATGCGAAAAGCCAGGTCAGTATCCCTGTGTGTGTGTGTGTGTGTGTGTGTGTGTGTGTGTGTGTGTGTGTGTGTGTGTGTGTGTGTGTGTGTGTGTGTGTGTGTGTGTCTGTCTGTCTGTCTGTGTCTGTCTGTCTATAGAAAGATGAGATAAAAGGCTGCAAGAAGAGGTTCTAGCTGGTGCCTTTATAGGCCATCGGTTTAAAAATTAAAAAATAATTTTAACAAAATGATTTTTTTTAAAATTTAATTTTTTCATCAGCAGCCCCTTGAAAGACCTCTCGCCTCTTCTCACCTGTATCAAGAGCTGCATGCATGCATCTTTACAGGTGGAGATGCATCTTTTTGTGTGTGTGTGTGTGTGCGTGCATGCGCACGTGTGTGTGTGCATGTGTGTGTGTGTATACACACACACACACACACACACACAAAATATGTATGTCTGTATACAGTATATATATATGTGTCTGCGTATATGTATATACATATGTGTGTGTATATATATACAGTATATATATCTCTGTGTATGTGTGTGTGTGTATATGCGTGGGTATGTGTACGCACATATTACACACACACACACACACACACACACACACACACACAGGCCCATCGGCTTCCAACCCTGGGGGCGTGGGGTGTGTGGTGGCGGGGATCAGGGATATCTGCCTCTGTCTGTGTGTGTGTGTGTGTGTGTGTGTGTGTGTGTGTGCGTGTGTGTGTGTGTGTGTGTGCGTGTGTGTGTGTGTGTGTGTGTGTGTGTGTGTGTGTGTGTGTGTGTGTGTGTGTGTGTGTGTGTGTGTGTGTGTGTGCGCGCGTGCCGTCCTGCTCCTGCTCCTCCTGTTCTTCTTCCTCTTCCTCGGGCGTCCAGCAGGGGTCGCTGCCGGGTGCCGCTGCCGCTGCTGCCGCTGCTGCTGCTTCTGCTGCGGATCAAGCGGCGGAGGAGGAGGAGGAGGGAGATCAGGAGGACGTAGAAGAAAAAAAGGAGGAGGAGGAGGAGCCGCCGCCGCCGCCGCCGCCGCCGGAGCGCAGCCGCCACGAGCCGCCCTCGCTCCTCCTCCTCCTCCTCCTCCTCCTCCTCCTCTTGGCTGGGCCGGGCCGGGGCCTCCGAGGCCAAGCCGCCCCTCTTCTCCTTCCTTCCCCCCCCCTCTCCACCCTTCCTCCTCTTCTTCCTCCTCCTCCCCCCCCCCCCAAAAAAAAGCCCCGGGATCGGAGCCCAGCCCCAGCCCTTCCGCGACATGTCCGGCAAGATCGAGAAAGCAGGTGGGTGGAGCGAGCCCCGCGCCCCCGGATCGGGTGGGGGGTGTGGGGGTGTGGGGGGTTAGGGGTGGAGGTGTGGGGGGGTCGGTGGGGGAGCCCAGCAAGCCCTCTCGCCAGGTAGCCCAAGCAAGCCAAGGAGGAAGGAAAGAGGGGTGCAATTGCAAAAGGAGGAAAATTGCAAAAGCCCTTCACCCCCCACCCCCATCTCTGCCTCTCTTCTTGGGGGTGGGGGTGCAATTGGGGTCTCGGGGTGGGGTGGGGGCACGCAAACCCTGCTTTTGCATCCTTTCCTACCCCCCCCCATCCCACAGCCTCTCCCGTGCCTCTGATTTCCTCCTCTCCAACCCCCACCCCCACCCCCACCCCTCCCTAAATATAAATAAATAAAGGCACCATCGGTTGTGGGTTTCATTCATAGGGTTGGCCTGCGAAGGAAGGCAGCGGGTGGGCAATGCGCATGCGCCCCAACACCCCCCCCTCCAACCCCCCCAACCCCAGGGCGCCCTTGGGAACGAACTACCCGTTCCTGTTAAAGAAAAAAAAAAGAATTTCGTTCCTGGGGCAGGCAGGCGAAAGGAGCACAGCCCTGCAAGGCCTATGCAGTGGGTAGAGATACTATAGATGGATACAGAGGTAGATACATTGTAAATAAATAAATGCAACTTGGCAGCGTTACTTTGGGGAAAACGTTACTTCGTTCTCCAGAATTCCTTTTCTCCCTCCAAGATGCAGGCGGGTTCTGGGGTCCGCAAAGCTCTTTCTTTCTTTCTTTCTTTCTTTCTTTCTTTCTTTCTTTCTTTCTTTCTTTCTTTCTTTCTTTCTTTCTTTCTTTCTTTCTTTCTTTCTTTCTATTCCCCTTTTCTGGTCCTACACAAGTGTAACTTCCTTCTCCTCTTTCTGCCTCCCCTCCCCTTTTTTTCTGCTCAAGGGAGCTCCTTTATTAGGTCCTTTTCCAAGGAGAAAGGTGGGGTAAAAATATTCTAAATAAATAAAATTTATTAATAAAAAGAATAAAAAGGTCCTCTCCTTACCAACTTAAACAAGGGAGACCCTTCCGCGGGGGAGGAAACTTCTCATGGAGCGCTCAAGAGCTTTGCTTAAAAACAAGCCAACACGTAAAGATTTTTTTTAAAAAAAAACATTTATTTAATTTTTGCCACCACCCACCTGAGCGGTTTACACCAAGAGATAATCACAGGATAACAACAAGAACCGTCAAACGTGAGCCAGAATTAAGTACAGCTAAACTTTCAAAATAGGGTTCCTTTCTCTCTATGTGTCCCCTATAGTTTAGGTGTATTTTGGGGTTGGGGGCAAAGGGAAAGACCCCCCCCCCAACCAAAATGTAGAGGAATGCATTTATAGCATTTTCCTATTTATGTATTTATTTATTTGTCTCATTTCTGTACCGCCCCGTTTCCAATATGGAACTCTGGGCGGTGTACATGATAAAAACAGATACAGTGGACCCTTGTATAACAAACAGCTTGTATAACATAAAATCTGTACAACATAAAAAATTCCAGAGATAGGGGAAATTTGCTTAAAATAATTGCCTATGGGGAGAATCCGTACAACATAAAAATGGGATTACTCCATTTTCAATGCATTCCTATGGGAATTTGTATAAAGGAAAATTTGTTTAACACAATTTCATTTGGAACAAATTAATTCCTTTATGCAAGGTACCACTGTATGTACAAGACTATATTTTTTGTCTAAAACTGCTAAGACTAAAAATTGAGGCCCGTTTTGTACATGGAAGCAAGCCGAGGGGAGAACCACGCGGGTTGTGAAACTGTAATTTTGGGTTGCGAAAAGTGTCTGTCGGGGGGGGGGTTTCTTATAAATGGGGGTGTCTTATAGATAGGAAAATACGGTCCTTTGCCACCTGTGGTTCTCTTCTTTTTTCGCCTACGGGCAGAGAGGGATTCCCACCCCAAAATAATTAGCTTATGAATTTGTTTGGCCCTATTAGCCGTGGGACTAACATGCTCCCATCCTAAGAGTAGTTAGCTGATCCTCGGGGAGGGTGCTGCAACATAGAAGCGTCTCCCTGCCCCATAGAAGACCCCCCCCCCGAGAATAAACTCCCCCATTGGCTCACCAAATCCCGGTGCAAAAGATGGGTTGGATTTCTCCCACTGGTGGCTGTTTTTGCTTTCACAAGGCTAGTGAGTCAAAGTTTGGCCTCTTCCGCTTCTGTTTTTAGCTCCTTGGTGTGTGTATTAGTAACCTAAGAGTTATGTGTTTTCGTTATCCGTGGGGTAAACCACCCACAGTAGTGCGTTGCATCCATGGAGCGGTAGATAAACCGAACAAACAAACAAATTCCTGAGATCTGTGAAGGCCTGGTGGAGACCACCTCCGCTCACAGTTGTGTCAGACACATTTTCTCGCTCGTTGCAAACCAGCCGCCTTCCTGGCTTAAAAACCCGTTCTGCTTTTCCTGAACCCACAAACTAGTCGTGTCCGACTCTAAGGGCGGCGCTCATCTCCGTTTCCAAGCCCGAGAGCCAGGGTTGTGCGAGTCCGTGGCTGTGTGGCTGGCGTGGCTGAATCTTTGGTGAGGACTTGATTCAAAACGGTGCTTGAATTAAAACAGAGATGAAGAAACCAACTCCTGTTTGAGCCGTAGGAGGGGTAGAGGAGGAGGAGCTGTAAAAACCGAGGCTCGTGCTTAGATCTCCCGTTCGTGAGTCGTGTTTCGTGTTTCGACGTGTTGCGGTTTGCATTTCCTCTGTCTCACCTTCCCTCCCGGGCTCATTTTTTTGAAGACAAAAGCCAGAGATCGGCAGGAACAACGTATACACTGCCCATCAAATTGTCAGTAGTGGGATATATAGTCCTGATGAAAGTCCTGCCTTGCAAACGACTTTGGCTTCCATCGCTGGCTAGCTCAGCAGCTAAAGTCTCTGGCTGCAGATCCAGAGGGTGTGAGTTCAATTCCCGGCAGGACCACCTTGAGAGGTGCTGGGCTCCATGATCCATAGGGCCCCTTCCAGTTCCGCAGTTCAAAAGTTGTTGTTGTTGTTGTTGTTGTTGTTTACCCACAGGGTAGCTTCTGTCACATCCTACCCACACACATAGATACAGCCATGTTGCACCTCCAGGCTTCATAAATGCACGCCATACTCCCGGTGGAGTTTGCTTGCTTAGATCCATAACACGCTTTCCCGTCTTATGACAGAGCCTTCTGAGATAGATGTCTTTCAGCCACGAGGGCATCCTTCTTGCCTTTTGGCCTGACGGAACTGTCTTCTCACTTCATCAACGCTCATAACACCTACTCCCTGCCTTCACAACGCCTTATAAAACCAGAGGTTGGTTCTTACCCACAACCAGCATCCCTGCTGTGTGGGGGTCTTGGGGGGGGGGTAAAAAAACAAACAAAACAGCTTCTATCATAGCTCTCCCAAACATCTCTTCCACATCCCGGGACACTACATAAGAGTTTTTTCTCTCTCCCACCAACGTCCTAAAAAGCTCCACGAAACTGTCTCCCTTCCAGATATTCATCAGTTTTTTTAAAAAATATTTATTTGTTTATTTATTTATTTAAAATGTTTCTATCCCGTCCCTCTTTTCAAAAGATCCAAGCCAGTGGTTCTCCACCGGTGGGTCCCCAGATGCTCCTGGACTGCAGTTCCCAGAAGTCTCCATCACTAGCTGAGCTGGCTAGGATTTCTGGGAGTTGCAGTCCAGGAACATCTGGGGACCCACCGGTGGTGAACCAACTGATCTAAGCCTTTACGTAGAAGAGTCGCCACCCAAGTTCAAATAAATTTTGTAGGCTTTCTCCCCCTGTTTATGAAAAGGTCTCTTATCCCAACAGAAGCGGGGCGGGATTTCTCTTTCCCAGTTAGTGGAACAGCTCTGCGTTTTTAAAATCTAAAGCCTCTGCCATAAAGTGATTTGCAGATCCATCACAGCCCATAGAAAAATCCCCTTCTTTATAGAATGCCTGGCTTCACAGAATAACTTGTTTTTTTTCCACACTTCTAGAGCCGGGGCACAGGGTTGGCTTAGCTGTTTTAATCTCTTGCTACCTGTTTAACCCCTAAGAGCTGATTATGAATGATTGATATCCTGGAATGCTGACATCACGATTCCCTGTGATGTATTTCTATATGGATTTATCCATATCTGGTTTTATGATATAACTGTTGTTTCTTTCTACTAAATGGATCACTAGAAGGTCTTATTGTACAAAGCTTACTATTTTCATGTTAGGATTTGGTTAACAACCGTAAATAAGAATCCATTCATTCATTCACTTCTGGAGCGTGGCATCTACACCCTGATCCTCAAATAGGGTCGTTTGCAGAGAATGCGGGAAAAGAGGAAGGAAGCTTCTCACATGTTGTTGTTGTTGTTGTTGTTGTTGTTGTTGTTGTTGTTGTTGTTGTTGTTGTTGTTGTTGTTGTTGTTACATGCCGTGAAGTCACCTCCAGCATACGGCCATCCTATGATTGAGCGGTCTCCGACATGCTTAGCTTTTGTTCACTGGCCTTGGGGGCTTCTTTGAGGGGATCTATCCATCTCGGGTTTGGTCTTCCTCATGTCCTCCTGCCCTCCACCTACTCCCGGCATCATTTTTCTTTCTAGAGGATCTTAGTTTCTCACGATGTGACCCAAAGTAGGACAGACTAAATTTATGGCCTCTAAAGTGCCCTCGGACCCACGCGTTCGTCTTTCTGGCAACGCTCCGGCACCATAATCCAAATCAGTGTTGTTTTTCCACCCATGTACAAGAGGATGTCAAGAAGTATTGGCGCCTTACTATTACTTATTCTCCAAGTACCCTGTCATTATGCTTGACAATATCTATTGTGCAACCACCGCCAGGCTCCTTCTGCGCCTTGTCCCCGCATTTATCTCAGCGTGGCTTCAGGGAAGCTCAAATACTTTTTGGGATATTTCTTAGTAAGTGTCACATTTAACACTTCTCTAAAGCACTTTTTTGGGGAGGGGGCATTCTTGAGCTTTGCAGAAGTGCCCCAAACCAAATGGAGGTGTCCCCCCTTTTTTTAATGGGCAGTTTTTGTCCAGCGTGGTTTTTCCCCCCCCAGGGAAACAAGAGAGCAATTCTGGACGTGATATGGGGCAATCTTTGGTGTGAGTGGGTCAGCAGGCGTTTCTGTTGGAAGGTTGGTCTGCCTTGGCTGTCTCAGTGAAGATGGAGCAGGTCTAGTGTCCCAAAACAGGAAACTCCAAGAAGGACATGAAAGAAATTGTCTGCCTATTATACAGATTGCTTTTTGTGTGTGTCGTCTTGAATGGGACATCTCAGATGTTCTTTTGGTTCCTTTTTGACGCTCATATTCAGATTTTTTTTTCATGGAAAATGCAAGTTGCTTTCTGAAAAGTTTTCTCGCTATACAGTAGGTCCCCCCTATCCACTGATTCATTATCCAGTGATTCAGTTATCCACGGTTGGTAGAGGAAAAAATTAAATAATTCAGCAGCCACAAAGCAAATTGTAAAGCATGCTGTTGTCACAAATAGCAGCTGTAAAGCAAGCTACTGTCAGGAAACATCAGTTTAGGGGTGGGTGGGCAGGTGCTCTCTCTTATCCACTGTTTTCATTATCCACTGGAAAGCCTGGAACCAATCCCCAGCAGATACCGGGATCCTACTGTACTTCAGAACACTTATTTTTATTAGGCGTGTTTACTATCCAGACTCAGGCTTGTGAATGCACCGAGAGATTTATTTAATGGCTACTCTCCAAATAGCACAGGGTCACGCGTGGTGGAAATGTCACGGTGGCTCCGATTTCGGGATCTGCCTGTGTGCCCTAAAAAAAAAGGTTAGGAAGACCTTGCCCTGTTGGAAGTCTTCTGCTGCAGTGCACAATAGCTCGCCAAACCTCCTGGCTGTCTCGCCGGATTCTCCCGTTTGCCGCTGCTGACGGCCGCTTTCCCGTGTACCGGGGGGTGTTGTATTTACAGATTCAATTAGGGCCCTGCAAATCGAGCCACGAGTGGATTGGGTTTTCATTATGCAGCATTTAATTAGCACAGAGAGAAATCAATGTTTTGCACGGTGCTTGGGACTGCGAGGACTCGCCGGATGCCTCCCTTAAGGGCATGTCAAGTCACACTGTGGTGCCATGCTCTTTCATTCCGGATGACCAGTCATTTGCTCAGACCCGTCTGTCCTCTCTCTTGCGTCAAAAAGTTGATGGCTGCAAATGGGTCGTTCCCACCCCACCCACCGCCGCCGTCCTGGCTTCCGAGATCTGGGTGACATCTGAATCCGTCTCCTTGCGATGTGGTTCTGGATTCCACGGGAGTCCAAGTGACTCGGGGAGTTGTACTGCAGCCGGCTGTCCTGTATGGCCGGCATTCCCGTACGGCTGGCCGAGGGCGCAGATCGCAACTTCTGCCCCAAGGAGCTGCCTTAACAAGCGAAGTCGTGTTCTTCATGGCTGAGTAGTAGTTGCCGTGGGATCTCTCTGAACTTCTCCTGAACGCTTGGGGAAGACGGGTTAGGCCGCGGGGCATCTCTCTTCGGCAAGGCCCGTCCAAAGGGGGTCTCCTCTCTCTTGGAAGCTCTTGCACCTTGTATGGCCTGCTTTTGTACATGCCTTCGCCTTTGCTCAGGACCGGGACTCCTTCAGAGACTTAGCGAGCCACCTCCCTAGATGGACGGCCGCTCGACAGCTTAGCCTGAGACGGCGATCAAATCATCCCCCGTCGAGATTTCTCAGAAGAGCCCTGGCGGAGCACATGTATTGTAAAAACAAGACAAAAAAAATCCAAGAAACAAAATAAAAACAAATATAATACTTTGAAAACCACCCCGGGTAGTGCAGCTTGCACTAAGGGGGGGGCAGTATAGAGCAGATTACAGCTGGGAATAATGTGGATTAAAACCCAAAGAGCTACATCGGCTTTCTGTGGAAGTGTCAAAACGCCTCTCGGGGCAGGAGGCAGAGACAGCTGAAGTCTGCTGGAATGCAGGACAGCTGACTTGTGACTTCACAACATTTAAAAAAGCTGACGTTGGAAACGGATTTCTAAAATTATTTCCCGGGGTGTGGACGGACGGTCTTTTTGGGGGGTCTTGCGTTGATCCTGAAGCTGTAAATTTGGTTTTTAACGTCAGGTTGTGGCCGGGCTCTTTTTAAAAGGGGGGGGGTGACGGCCCGTCCTTCCACGGCCCGTGACAGTCCCCAGGCCTGTCTCTGGTGTGCCCGCCGGCCATCTGCGCCAGCGACGGCGTCTACCGAGGGAGACCTCTGCGAGACAAAGCAAGCCTGCCTGTAGCTGTGGCGGGTTTTAAAATAATCTGCTGACTCAAAAAAAAAAAAAGGCTGCTGCTTATAGAGTGTGAACGTCCCCTTGCGAAGCTTGGAAGTGGTTCTCGTTTTTCAAACAACAACAACCCCAGAAACGCAACCTGTTCCGCGCAAAGGGAGACGCTCGCTCGCATCGCGTGAACCTGGCTTTTTCAGATCCTCCAAGCGCAAGCATGTGCAAATTTCGGCCCTCCAGATGTTTTAGATCAGGCACGCCCGATCTTCAGCCCTCCAGATGTTTTGGACCGCAACTCCCACAGTCCTTTGCCGTTGGCCATCTAAGCTTAGAATTCTGGGAGTTGCAGTCCGAAACATCAGGAGGGCCGAGGTTTGGACACGCCTGCTCTAAGGACCTGGTCACACCTCAGCGTCGATGGCCCCTGGGGGCGCAAGAGGGTCCTGTGTACCCCTACAGCAAGCATGTCCAAACTTCGGCCTTCCAGATGCTTTGGACCACAATTCCCACAGTCCTTTGCCATTGGAAATACAGGCTTGGAATTCTGGGAGCTGTGGTCCAAAACATCAGGAGGGCCGAAGTTTGGTCATGCCTGCCCTATAGTCATGAAACAGCTTATATATATGCCTTGCAATCTGACTTTCCTTCTAGACTTGCATTGCTCTGATAGTGGAGATGGACAAGAGAATTCCTATAGCAAGTATTCCCAGGGCTGGTGAGGTGGGTTAGGGTCAGGTTGCGTCCGGGCTCTTTTTAATTTAATTCCCTCTTTTCCCCTCTTTTTGACACCTCTTGCCGATAATTTTTACTCATTATTGTTTTGTTTTCTCCTTTTCTTTTTTCCTTTTAAATTTCTCCCCCCCCCCATCGATTTTGTGATGTCACTCTCTGTGTTACTGGTTCTTTTAACCTTTATTGTTAACTGCCCGGAGTTTCCTGGGAAAGACGGGGGGTATAAAAATAAAATAAAATAAAATAATAAAAAACTACCTTTCCCAGGAGTCCTTCTGTCTGGCATGTCTCTCAAGTAGCAATCAAGAAAGGGAGAAATTAAAAATATATATTAGAATCCTCCACATTCTCTCCTGACTAGGTTTATTCTCTCTCTCTCTCTCTCTCTCTCTCTCTCTGTTTTGGAAAACTAATTCCCAGCAAAACTGGAAGTGTGTGGGGGGGGAAACATCCTTTTCCTTTCTACGCGTATCTTCTGCGGTCACCCCCACGAACGGAGTTCTTTTCACAGTTGAGTTAGCTGCACAAATGTTTATTGTTTAATCAGTCATAAAGAACACACGCATTCAAACAAACACCGAAGAGCCGTTGCCGAACTGAACGCTTCGCAGATTGGATCTCTTTGCTTATCGTCGGTCTCATGTTTAAGAATTTCACAACATATGCCGCCCAGGGGCTGTTCCCATCTAGACGGGTTTCCAGAAGGACCTGCAAGGAAACAGAACCTGGTGTAACGTTCTCTCACTTGCATGCTTCCAAACTCCAAAGACGCGCTTGTGCATTTCTTCAAAGCACTCACTGGCTTTGGACAGCACAGAAGTAGTAGAATTCGTTCCATTCATTTGCTGGCTCCAAAGCTGTTTCTTTTTTTCGATGCTTGCCCAGCCTTTCCATGGAGCCATTTGAGTGTGCTGAAATTTCAGATCTGAACTCATGCGTGTACGCACATGCGCATTTCTAAACACATTTTTGGTGCAACGGCGTTGAATGATCAGCCCCGAACGCTCTCTTTTTTAATGTCTTCCATAGCTTGTTTTTTTTTTTTTTCAAATCTTATGTTTCTCCGAAGTGCGTTTTCTAATCCAGCAAATCTCCGTGCATGTGTGGTCTGAAAAGCATTAAAATAGCCCCAGGAATCTACTCCACATTTAGAAACTTAATTTTGGGCTCTCCCTTTCTTTGGTTTCCGTTTCAACTTGTCCACTGTCCCGTAATAAATGCTCAAGGAGAAATTGATAGTTGAACTAGGGTTTTAGTTTATGCTCTGTGTATGCTAGGCAGAATCAGACACAGAGAAAAAAATCTTAATAATCTGGGATCAAGTTGTTTGACCACAGGGGTATTTTTGAAATGCAGCGGCCTGCAGATTTGAACTCAGCCCATCTTAAATCGGAGTTTTCCAAACTGCAGAAGACTAACACACACTCTCATCTGAATTAAAACCGGAGTTAGTTTTCTTTCTCAGCCTTGGAAAAGGCTACGTCATGCCTTGTCCTTGGAAGGAGGACATCTTCAGCAGTACCTGGATTGTGGAATACCCTTTCCGTCCGAATCGCGGAAGCTACCACGATGGATTCCTGTTCTGGACATTGTTAGGATTTTAAAGCAGATACGGCAAAGAAAGAGTCTTGCTTTTCTGTGGTATTTCCCTTGTTAACCACAAATAAGATAGCGAACATAAACATGCGTTTGGATAAGCAGTTATGATTTTGTGGAAACCTCCAGGGCTTTTTATTTTTATTTTTACCCAGCGTGGTGTTAGTCTGTGGAACTCCCTGCCACAGGAAGTGGTGATGGCATCAGGCCTGGATGCCTTCAAAAGGGGATTGGACAGATTCCTGGAGGGAAAAGTCCATTCCAGGTGACAAACCATGATGGAGATGTGTCATCTCTAGGCTTAAAACCGGGGTCCTTCAAGGACCAGATGCATGGGAGTGGTATCAGGAGACAGAGATCTAGTTTCGTGCACTCCCAGAGGCATCTGGTGGGGCCACTGAGATACAGGAAGCTGGACGAGATGGGCCTTTGGCCTGATCCAGCAGGACTCTTCTTATGTTCTTATGTTCTTATATCTATTAATATATTCCCGACACATTTCAAAACTGGGCTCTGCATTCCCAGCAATTCAGCTGACTGTTCTGAATTACGGTTGGGTCCCCAGCTTCCGACCATCCTTTGTGCAGAAGAGCGAGACAGTAGGGGCAGGCAGGAGTTGGCGAGGGAGATTTTTTTTCTAGCACGCTCCAGGCCTGGTCACCTCGTCTGACATCCCGTTTTGATCTACTGGCATGTGACAAGTTGGATCCCCAAACTCGCGAAGTGTAAGCAAAGTTCTGGTAGAGTCTCCGAAGGTTGTGTGTTTTCCAGAGAGTGGAGGATAAGGGGGGAGATTACATAAGCGTAGACAGCTGTTACATGTTTTAGCCGTCTTCCTTTCTCCCTCGCTGAAAAATGCATGGGTCGCTGTCTGAGTCTCTCTGGCGTCTGACATTAGAAGCAGCTGTGAAGTGAATTATTCATGTGTGCCAGGAAATTCCAGCAACTGGAGAAATCTGTGGATGGAGTCGATCTTGTACATTTAGTACTCCGTCTTGAGTCCTGGGTCTAGTTCTGGACCCTGCACTTGAAAGGGTAAACAGGAGCATTACACCCCTATTAAAACAGCTCCAATGGCTGCCAGTCAGCTATCAAGCACAATTCAAGGTGCTGACCTTGACCTACAAAGCACTATACAACCTGGGTCCTGTGTGTGTTGTGTCGTTACTGTCGTGACTGACTCTTTGTGACTCCATGTCCATGGAGTTTTCTTGGCAGGAAGACTGAAGTGGTTTGCCAGTTCCTACTCCAGGTGCCTACAGCGCCTGCTATTCCCTGGTGGTCTCCCATCCAAGTACTAACCAGGGCCGACCCTGCTTAGCTTCCGAAATCAGGCGAGATCGGATGTGCTTAGGGCAACTAGGCAGCTACCTGGGTCTTAGCGAACTCAAAGATCGGATCTCACAGTATGAACCGGTTCGGGTGTTAAGGTCATCAGGAGAGGCCCTTCTCTCCATCCTGCCACTAGAGACCAAAACTGCCCCATCTCTGTTGTCCTTCCAGAAACAGGCAAAGACCTTTCTCTTCAGTCAAGCTTTCCCTGAATGATGGACTACCATGTGTATTTTTAGATGACTCTACGGGTTCACATAGACTTTGTGTTTATAAGTACAGAACTGTGTTGCTTTCATGTAATGTTGTCTATTAATGCCGTAAGATGTCCCTCAATTCCTTGTTCTCAAATACTTGAACATGTCTTAATTGTACTGGACTATGTATTATCCCTCATTACTATTAGTCAACCTCAGTCACCCTTGCCAACTCAGGGCCTTTTCACACGACCCCTAAGATCCGCTGGCCACTTAAATTCGGACCAGAGATCTTAGGGGTTTGTCGCTGTTTCTGCGTTCCCACCCCCTCCGCACTCCTGGATGCTGGATGCGTGAGGGGAGGGAGAAAAAAAGGAAGAAAAGAATGCCGCTCATCTCCGTTCTGCCGTCCCGGCACTGCATTCAGATCTCTTAAAGGGGCGGGGGGGGCAAAAAAAGAACAAACAGAAGCAAGGAGAGCCGGGCAGTCACTACGTTATATCCGCATCAGGAATTTTCACTTCCAGAGAGCAGGTACCTGAAAAGTGCGCTGGGACGCGCTTAGGTGGGCGTGGTCGCACTTAATTATCTGTAAACTCCGGAGCTGGTGGGGAAACAATTTTAAGCTCCGGAGCTGGGAGCCATTTGCGGCGGAGTTTAGGGGTCGTGTACAAAGGGCCTTAGTTACTCTATGATTCTATATTGCATAGAATGTACAATTTGTAATTTGGGGCTCAATTAATCATTGCAACCTAACAAACGGTGAAAGTGAGAACCATAGCGGGGGGAAACCATAAAAATGGAACTGAGCAATAACCCAGTGTATCATCCAGACCAGCCCCTGTCGAGGGAAAAAAAATGGGGAATCGAACTGACAACCTCTGGATCCACCTCCAGATGCCTAAACTCCTAAGCACTCCAGTGATTTTTTTTCCCAGTTGGCAGGGAAAGAGGCTTCTCTCCACATACTTGCAAATGTCTTCTGCCTCGAATTCCTGTAAAATTCCTTACATTTCCTCCCTCCCCCCCCCACCACCACCCTGAGGGAGAGGTGGGGTAGAATTCTTTAGACCCAAGCCAAATTCCAAACGCGCACAGATTTAGCAACGGACCCAACTGTCATGCCTCGAGTGGGACAAACAGACATTCTTAGAGCAGCCGGATTGTATTAAGTGATTTTCTTTGGAAACTTCCCAGCTTTGACTCTTTAAGAGGGGGGGAGAGAAATGTTTGGAAACGTTCTGGAATCTTGAAATAAAAGCTGTCAGGAATGGAAAGCAAGGAACAGAGGACTGAATGATCAGCACTTAAATCTTGTTTACATGGAGTGCTTTGAAAATAAACAGCATATTGCCTTCGAAAGAGGGGGCGACAGTGGGTGGGAGTGATAGTGGACATTTTATCAGTTCCTCCAGTGGTTCTCCACCGGTGGGTCCCCAGATGTTCCTGGACTGCATCTCCCAGAAGCCTCCACCACTCTCGCTGTGTGGGTTTCTGGGACTTGCAGTCCAGGAACATCTGGGGACCCACCAGTTGAGAACCACTGCGTAAACCAAGCATGCCCAAACTTCGGCCCTCCATATGTTTGTCATGGGCAATCTAAGCTTAGAATTCTGGGAGTTGTGGTCCACAACATCAGGAAGGCCGAAGTTTGGACATGCCTGGTGTAAACTGAGTATGGATGGCAGGGATGGATACTCGAATGGCGGGACTTGCTGTCCGTTCGGACTTAAGCCACATCAGTAACTCAACTTGGATTTGACTCATTTTTTTTAATCAATGACTTGGGCTCAACTCATGACTTGGAACCAACTCACACTTTTTTTCCTATGGGGGAGGAAGCTTGTTTTTATTTGGAACTTGGACCTGGGACTTGGTACGAAAGACTTGGACTTGGGACTTGGTGCTAAAAACTTGGAATCAAAGACTTGGACTTGGGACTTGGTGCCCAAGATTTAGACTTGGTATCAAAGACTTGGACTTGGGACTTGGTGCCCAAGATTTAGACTTGGTATCAAAGACTTGGACTTGGGACTTGGTGCCCAACTTTTAGACTTGGTATCAAAGACTTGGACTTGGGACTTTGGATTTGCCCTTGGAAGCCCAAGATTTAGACTTGGGATCAAAAACTTGGACTTGGGACTTGGTGCCCAAGATTTAGACTTGGGATCAAAGACTTGGACTTGGGACTTGGTGCCCAAGATTTAGACTTGGGATCAAAGACTTGGACTTGGGACTTGGTGCCCAAGATTTAGACTTGGTATCAAAGACTTGGACTTGGAACTTGGTGCCCAAGATTTAGACTTGGGATCAAAGACTTGGACTTGGAACTTGGTGCCCAAGATTTAGACTTGGGATCAAAGACTTGGACTTGGGACTTGGTGCCCAAGATTTAGACTTGGGATCAAAGACTTGGACTTGGGACTTGGTGCCAAAGATTTAGACTTGGGATCAACGACCGGGTGGCACACTCCCAAGCTGAGAGGACTAGGACCATGTGGGCGGGAAGCGTGTCTTACTCTAGAAACCGCTGTCCCGACCTCTGGAAGGTGAAGAGGCAAAACGTGAGGTTAAAACTTGATCTTCACTTCAAGCATCGACACTTGAAAACCCCAGGCAAAGGGGGAACGTT
Organism: Phrynocephalus guinanensis; assembly: GCA_037367245.1. Classification (NCBI taxonomy): domain Eukaryota; kingdom Metazoa; phylum Chordata; class Lepidosauria; order Squamata; family Agamidae; genus Phrynocephalus; species Phrynocephalus guinanensis. Next base: position 6,601,820 of record CM074755.1, read on the forward strand.
GTAGTTGTTTCCATGTTTATGTCACCAGGGTCTTCTACTCAAATGCTTTGAACGTGCATGCACACACACACACACACACACTCTGCTCAGTTGTGTGCCTGGGTGTTGGCTGTGTTTTGCTTGTTGTTGTTTTTTTGTTTGTTTAAAAAATGGAAAAAAAACAACCTCTTGCCAGTGGAGATAATTTAGCCGCTGCCGTTGAGTGCCATAATGTTTGTCCTGTCGACTCTGTAGCTGCATTGTGAGCCGTCCCGGTTCGACAAGGGAGCCTTTGTAACGCCTGGGTCTTGACGGAGCTCCCAGATGGAAGAAGATCGGAGTTCAGGACTAAGCCGCAGGAGGCAGCACCGAAGGGTGTGCTGACCGCTGATAATCTTCCCCCGTGGGTGGTAGATTTGTATCCTGAGCTTGGGAGGAAACACCTGAACTGGCCAGGTATTTTGTGTGCCTTCGCACACAATCCGTGCATTCTCTTTGCTGAAGAGAATCATAGAATCATAGAATCATAGAGTTGGAAGAGACCTCAAGGGCCATCCAGTCCAACCCCCTGCCATGCAGGAACCCCATCACAATATTTCCGACCGATGGCCATCCAGCCTCTGCTTAAAAACCTACAAGGAAGGAGACTCCACCACCCTCCTTCGTGGCAGCATCTTCCACTGCCAAACAGCTCTAACTGTCATGAAGTTCTTCCTAATGTTCAAATGCAATCTCTTTTCCTGAAGTTTGAAACCATTGCCCCGAGTCCTAGTCTCTGAAGCCCTCTTCAATAGGACATCCTTTCAAATATTTAAACATAGCTATCCTATCCCCTCTCAGCCTTCTTTTTGAAAGGCTAAATTTTCCCAGTTCCCTAAGCCGTTCCTCATAAGACATTTCCTCCAGACCCTCAACCATCCTGGTCGCCCTTTTAAAGTCGTCTTAAAAAGATCGGCCGTGTTGGAACGGTGTCTTAGGAGACCTCGGAGTCCCTTGGTGGTTTTGTGAGGCTTCCGCCCGCAAGGCGATCGGTAAAATTGAGCGCGTATTCTCTGCAAACCAGCTGTCCGGACTCCTTCACCAACACCAGCAAGGCACATCTGCAAGAGAACTCTGTAGGATATACGTACCAATCACACAGTATATGTGCATATCAGAAGAAATCAATTTTTTTGGCATTTTTTTTAAAAAAATGATTTTTATCTGCCGTGGGCAGTACAAGGGCATTGATTTCTTTTTAAAAGAATAAAGCAAAGCAAAAGCATCACGTGTTCTGCTTATATACTGTCCCATACCACTTCAAGTAGTCTCTGGGTGATTTACAGTTTATTTACAGTATGCAAGCTACACATTGCCCCCCCCTCCCTGCAAGCTGGGTACTCATTTTACCCACCTCGGAAGGAGGGAAGGCTGAGTCAACCATGCGCCGGCTGCTACCTGGGATTGAACCCCAGGCTGTGAGCATAGTTTTAGCTGCAGGACAGGCGTTTAACCACTGCGCCACAGGGGTTGTGGTTAAAACTGAGGGTTTTTTTTTTAAAAAAAGACATGGGTTAGAAATTCTTCAGTTTCTTTGACATTTGCATCCAACTGGCCATTGAAATCGCCTTTTGAGTAAAGAAGGGGGATTTCCCAACAGACGCTGCACGGTGCATGGGTGCTGAAACCTCCCGGCTGCTCTTTCAGTAGCTCTGTCGCTTAGGTCCCTTGTAGCTCTGTAGTTCTAAAACTGTTTTTGTTGTTCGTGATGATGGATCCTTTCCAACTCCATGGAATCGACATCCTCTTATCCTTACCGAAGCAAGAGCTGGCGGGTGGGTGTTGCGTCATTACAGTCCTGACCGACCCTTCGTGACCCCATGTCCATGGAGTTTTCTTGGCAGGAAGACTGGAGTGGCTTGCCAGTTCCTCCTCCAGGCGCCTACAGCACCTGGTATTCTCTGGTGGTCTCCCATCCAAGTACTAACCAGGGCCAACCCTGCTTAGCTTCCGAAATTCAGCGAAATTTGGTTTGTGGGCCGCAGCCAACTGAACATAGTTCGACTTCCTTGATTGGGTGGTAAAAGACAACAATGGATCTCTCCTTTGGAGGCATTACGATTGCCTGGCTGGCTGGCTGGCTGGACGCCTGGCTCAGCCCAAGATGTCCAGTCTGCTCTGGCTCAGAGAATAGACACATTATTCTCTTGTTAGTAGAGCGAGGCGTCAATGAAACACTCCATTATATGGGTCTATCTTTCTCTACTCAGCTTCTTCACTTGAGAAGATGCTCCATCCTTCCCTCTGGCATGGCCTGTTCTTTGAAAGGCCAAGTAAGTCCAGAGAAGAGAATGCTCAACTGTCAGGCCAAGTCGCAGCTGGGAGAAGTGCTTGCATTGTCCACGCGTGGGCACTTACGAAGGATGATGATGCCCAGCCCTTTGGTCACCTTTGAGAAGAACCCTGTCCGGTCCTGCGATGGAAGCCTGACCACAGGCTCCTGAAACACCACCTCCAAAAACGGGGATTAGTTTTAATGCTCCCTGCTCAAAGCTACAGGCACCAGAAGTCATTAAGAGTTAACGAGAGCCTGGCAGAATCCAGCATATGGTTGAATTAAGCTTTGGAGAGGTCGGGCTTGATTTGCACCACCTTGGCACCCAAATGTATTTTATGTCCCCATCAGAAAGTTTTCTCTCTCTCTCTCTCTCTCTCTCTCTCTCTCTCTCTCTCTCTCTCTCTCTCCTCAGCAGAATACACTTCACCGCGCCTCTGTGTCATTGATCCTTGTCTACGTTTCTGCCTTTGCCACACTTGCGTTGGCTTCCTGATTGGCTGAGCCATCCCGGTGCCTCTTCAGACATGTCTCTTGATACATGCCTATGCCACAATGTCTAGTTATGAGGCTTTGTTGCCTCTGGAGTGGGTTCAGCAGCTCAGGCATTGCTGGTTGGTTGACTGCACAGTTGGTTGGTTGGTTGGGTTGGTTGGTTGGTTGACTGATTGGGTTGGTTGGTTGGTTGGTTGGTTGGTTGACTGATTGGGTTGGTTGGTTGACTAATTGGGTTGGTTGGATGACTGATTGGGTTGGTTGGTTGGTTGACTGATTGGGTTGGTTGGATGACTGATTGGGTTGTTTGTTTGTTTGTTTGATTGGGTTGGTTGGATGACTGATTGGGTTGGTTGGTTGTTTGTTTGATTGGGTTGGTTGGATGACTGATTGGGTTTGTTGGTTTGTTGGTTTGTTTTGCTTGTGGCAGTCGTGTTGGCAGTAACCCCTTTGTGCATGGGTTTTGCCACCGCCACCAAAATTGGGGCATCCATCCACAGCTCCGTTAATGCCCTTGTGCGGTAGCTTTGCTGAGCACATAACCCAAGGAGACCTCGCTCTTTTGTGTTGAAAGCTTTCGAGCCTCCAGGCTACAGGCAGCTGCTGTTGTCCACTCCCGGTTAATTAGAGAGCAGAGGGTGTGGAGAGCGCGGAGGCACACAACCTCCCTTGGGCGATGATGCTTTTTAGATCTGATTTTCAGTGAGAGAGTGAGAATGAACACATGAGGAGCTGAACTCTTCCATAGGCCTGGACTTTTTGAAACAAAAGACAAGGCCCTGTTTATCTCAGGAGAATAAGTCTAGTCCGGTGCTCTTTGAAACGTTGGTCTGTTTTGATAATCTTGGCTTGCTCCTTAATTTATTTATTTTATTTATTTATTTATTAGTCTTGTATCCCACCCATCTTCCCAAAGGGAACTCTGGGCGGCTAACAGCAATAAAAGCAATTAATAAAACAACAAAACAATGAAGGAAGAGGCGATGAGGCAAGATGGCGGCCGAAAGCCTCTCTAAAGAGGAGGGTCTTCAAGGCCTTAAGATCAAGAGACTATAGATAGGTGATGGCGGCGGTGGTGGTCAGTTGTATTGAACCTTGCTAGCCTGGAGGCCCGGGTGGGTGTTAAAATCAACAAGGGCTGTTTGCCCGCCACACTCTATTTAAGGCAACGAACGCCTCTTTCTGCGACCCGGCTACTGTGGCAAAGTGTTGGGCGTACGCTGTGTCTTTAAATAAGATTGGTGGAGGAGACCGCTGAATGCAAACTGGGTAGAGTTCATAATAGCGTCATTTACAACCGTTTCATTCATGCCGTTTGCCGTGGATGCCTAGGTGTTTGTACCTCATATCTAATTTGAGTTGAAATTGCTTCGGGTACTTGTGTAAATAACTCCAACCCTTGTTTTTATTTCTTTGATGTTTAACAGAGAGAGAGAGAGAGAGAGAGAGAGAGAGAGATCATAGAATAATAAAGTTGGAAAGGGCCTCTAAGGCCATCAAATCAAAACTCTCTCCCCCCCCTCAAACTCTCCCCGAATTGCTCTTAAGTCGAGCTGCTCTTAAGTCGGGGCACCCCTGTAATTCCTTTATACAAGGTACCACTGTACTGGGTTTGCAAACCAAGTATATATGGGCTTCATCCCGACCGTAAACCAGGAAGACATCCTGTGCGTAGTGTCGCCTCCTCCCCGTTCATTACGCAACATAGCAACTGCCCGGATTCCCATATGAAAAAGGACAATAATAGGGAGTTAACTCAGGCGCTGAACAACCGAGTAACCTCTCCGGGCAGTGGATTTGCAAAAGGAAGCAACCAGGAAAGTCACACCCTGCCAGAGAGAAGGGTCCAGATCGAGACAGGGTTTTTAAAAATGCAGAAGAGAATGCCCGGTGCGTGGTTTGGGATCTCGTTCAGCTTTTCCCCTGCTTAGAAAGGGTGGGGAAATGAAGACTTTGCAACTCAAGTCTTGGATTTCGAAGCTGGGCGTGTCCAAAGGACTCCTGTGTTGCGGGAGCCTGTTTACCTGTCGCCACGGCAACAGGGTGACGTCATTGCCTTTCGCGAAATGAAAATAAAATCAAATAGCACACCACGGCCAGAGCTTTGGATAACAGCCCAGCAAGCAAGAGATCTTCCTGCACAAATCTGAGAGGCCAAACGCAAGGGCCCGGCCACTAGCTGTTCCCCTTTTTAAAAAAAAGAAGCAATGGGTTTCTGCCCAGTTCCCTCTTAAGAGCACACTGAGCTGGGGAGTGCCAGCAGAAAGGTAAAGATAACCCCCCCCCCACCGGCACATGGGTGCTAGTCGTGTCCGACTCTAGGGGCAGCGCTCATTTCCGTTTTCAAGCCAAAGGGCCAGCGTTGTGCAAGTCCGTGGCCACGTGGCCGGCATGGCTGCAAAGCAACACTGTTTTACCTTCCCGCTTTTTACGGCGGTACGTATTTATCTCCTTGCATTGACGTGCTTTCGAACTGCTGGGTCGGCAGTATATCTGGGGTGAACAGCGGGAGCTCGCTCCGCTGCGTGGCACCCGGGATTCGAACCGCCGAGCGGCCGGCTTTGCGGCCGACAGTTTCAGCGCTCTGGCCCGCTGAGCCACCAGGCCCCTCGCCAGGAGAAAACACACCAAAATGAGAGCCTCGTCTAAGCCCCTCACTCGTATGCCAGGTCTTAAGAGGCGATGGCACTAGGATGTAAAGCGTCTTTAATGTACGGCGATTTTTGTTTCCAGCTGGAACGACAGGAAAGGGTGACATCCACCCTGTCCTCACGGGTAGGGTTCCCTGAAGCATCTGGTTGGCTAGTATGAGAAACAGGATGCTGGACAGGGTGGACTCTTTGGGTGGACCGAGCTCGGAAGTATGAAAACAAACGGGAGATGGACTGTTGGACCATTGGCAAACATGAGTTTCCTTCACTGGGAGGGTGAGAAACGAGAGGTCTCAAGCAAGGAAGTCTGACAGAGCTCGGGTGGGTGGGGCGTGCGAAAAAAGAATTACTTCTCTGGGTGAAAACTCCCGAGAGAAATGCAGGATGCCTGCAGAGGTTTCTGGAGGAGGTGGTGGTGGTCCAGAAGTCCAAACTTTTCAGACTCAAGGTCTGCAAATTGGACGTTGGTGCAGGGTGAGTTGCAGGAGATGCGGAGGAGCGTGTGACGGCTAGCTCACTACTGGTCCGGAATCTCACCCTCTTCATCCAGCCTTCCCAAGCACACCTCTTGTACAGGCACCCACGGCAGACAAGCACCTGCATTATGCAAGTCCGACAGCTGTGGACTCGACGAGCATCTAGCCTGGATGCCTTCAAAAGGGGATTGGACAGATTCCTGGAGGAGAAGTCCATCCCAGGTGACAAACCATGAGGGAGATGTGTCATCTCCAGGCTTAAAACCAGGGTCCTTCAAGGACCAGATGCAGGGGAGTGGTATCAGGAGACAGAGATCTAGTCTCGTGCGCTCCCAGACGCATCTGGTGGGGCCCCTGTGAGATACAGGAAGGTGGACGATATGGGCCTTTGGCCTGATCCAGCAGGGCTCTTCTTATGTTCTTAGGTTCTTAAGCGCAATTTCTCTGGGATTGGGGTCCTCAGGTCCCCTTCCCAAAGCCAACCCTGCTTGCACTAAGAGCCTTCTTCCCATGGACGGTCCCCGCTCGCCCATGCTCTTTGCAAAGGACAGAGAGATGGCATTTTTAAGCGGGCCAGGTTGCATAACAAGTTGCATAACTCATCTTGGTGCCCCAAAGAGACCCGCCCTCCCTGGTCCTAGCGCATCCGTCGGAGGACATCCTAGCGAGGGATGCTCTGCAGCTCCGTCATTGGGTCGGAAGAGAGGATGTTGGTCTCCCTCCCCTAGTTTTGGAGCCGACCTGCTTCCCCAGAGGCTGTCCGCACTTCTCTTTTTAAAAAGACATCGCAGCTCGTCAGGAGACGCTCCGTTTTGACGACAGAATCCGCCCGCTCCCGAGCGTCGGGTCCAGCGCTCTCTGGCACTCAAAGCGTTGCCGCAGTTAACCCAAAAATAAAAAAGGAACAGGTGGGGATCCAGCCGGCCGGCGTGGCGGTGTGTTTTGGGAAGAGAATGTTGCGTTCTGTCTCTCGGTGAATAATTTAAAAACCGTCCAAAGCTGTCCTTGGAGGGCAAGCGGTGATAGAAGTGCAAGCAGAACGGAGCCAACAAATAAAAGTGCAGAGGAGGTCACATCTCTGCGTGCAAATACTAAAAACAGCAGAAGGACCCAAAAACAAAACAAAACACAACAACCTGGAAACAAAAAGAACCCAGGCTGGCTTTGACTTGTCCCTTGGCATCGTGCGTGGCTGGTGCTCAAAGAGGCACCAATATATTACCCTCACAGGAGGACTGAGCATTCCTTTAGCCAGCTCAAAAAATTAGTTAGCTTATGATGGAAATAGTTGTTTATTTATTTATTCGGTTTATATGACACCCATCTGACACGAAGCCAATCTGGGCAGTTGATAGCCTAAAACAGGGCTGCCCAAACTTCGGCCCTCCAGATGTTTTGGACCACAACTCCCAGAATTCCAAAACCTGTATTGTCAATGACAAAGGACTGTGGGAGTTGTGGTCCAAAACATCTGGAGAGCTGAAGTTTGGACACCACTGGCCCAAGACAAGCAATATATAATGTACAGTAATGCAAAAAAAAAAAAACATAGCAAAAATAGCAAACAATGCATTTAAGAACATAATTAAGCTCTTCCAGTTCTAAGATGACACCAGTAAGGATTAAAACCTCTTAGATATCTCTCTCTCAAAGCACAGTCCTGAGTATTGTGTGTGTGTGTGTGTGTGTGTGTGTGTGTGTGTGTGTGTGTGCGAGTGTGTGTGCAGTGTTTGCATTGTGCAAATAGCTGCTACGGCCCTTCATTGACGACACGTATAACTTCCCAACCAGGGAGTTACTGTTGCGTCTTTTGCAAGATACCTAGCTGCAAACCAGCACCACCACCACCACCGATCCTCTGTTTCCCTTTCTGACACTTCATCCGTCCCTGTCTTTTTTTAAGAACACAACCCGTCCTTCATCGGGTCGATCGTTCGGTGTTGGCCGACCCTCCGCGCTTGTTCGATCCAGTGGCGCCCCTCCGCGCGGGTCAGAAAGCCACTGGCGCACAAAACAACGCTGCCTTTTGACGTCTCTTCTTCACCTGGACCCGTTTCTCCGCCGGCTGCTCTGTTATTTGTCCCTAGCCAGGAGCCGGGCGCGTGCCGGCCTGCATGGAGGCACGCTTCCTTGCTGCCTTGAAGCCGTGACGCAACCGCTGGAGCGTGTTCAAACCGGCCAGCCGCACAACCTGTTGGCCAAACCGATTGCTTGAGCAAAGAAAGGTTGCACGCCCGGGGAACACATACTTGAAACCCTCTGTCAGAGATGATGGGAGGGGGACGCCCGTGGTCCAGAAATCTCGTTGGCTTCCATGTTTATTCTTTTGAAGACGGAAGAGGGGCAAGTGGACGGGTCAACCCTTCAGGGCAACTAAGTGGTTCCGATCCAGTCTGCTTCCAGTGTCAGGAGCTTCCAAGTTTCTGCTCTGCATGGGTTTCCCAACTAACTGGCAATGCAACTTAGGCTCAGCAACTTAGAAGACTATCCATTGGGATCCTTCCAACTGGAACTCTAGATGGCTGCATCGTGGCTGGGCCTGCAGGTAGACTTGAGGCCAGCCACCCCCTAAACCAGGCATATCCAAACTTCGGCCCTCCTGATGTTTTGGACCACAACTCCCATCATTCTAAGCTTAGATTGCCAATGGCAAAGGGCTGTGGGAGTTGCGGTCCAAAACATCTGCAGGGCCGAAGTTTGGACATGCCTGCCCTAAACGGATCAGAAAGTGCTTCGACCACGACGGGGTGGTATCTAAGCCTCTCCCTTTTCTTGGCTTGCATATCTCTTTTAATCCTAGTACAAGGGAATCCCAGTTTGTGTGGAAACCCACTGTACGTTAATGAGATGATGTTACGTCCATAAGAGGGCAGAAAACGTTATGGATCATCGAAGGTCCTTTCTCTGTATGTCTTGGTAGCCATTGCAGGAACGTATTTTGGGAAACTGACGAAATTTTTAGCGAGTCATAAACAAAAGCAAAAGCAGTATGCTTTCAGGCGTCATCTGTTTTTGTGGATGGATTGAACGACAGCCTTGTGTTTTTCGTCCGTCCCCCCCCCCCCACTGCAGGCACTGTTGGGTTTTTAAATAACTTGAGTGGTATTTCTGAAAGGAAGACCAGCTCATGAAACTGAAGCGCTAAGGAATTTCGTAGTGAGCTAGGCACAAGTCTCAGCGTATTGGTGATTATTTTAAAAAAAAAAACAACCAACAACACAGAGATTCTTCCCTCTGCTTCTGATCCTGTGGCAAGGAGCGTACCTTTTCTTTCTAAATACTTTACGTGTTGTGACAGAACTCTCGGGAAACGTTGCCCCCAGGCATTGCTCACATGGTGTGCTCCAGTGGTGTGTGTGTTTGTGTGTGTGTGTGTGTGTGTGTGTGTGTGTGTGTGTGTGTGAGAGAGAGAGAGAGAGAGAGAGAGAGAGAGAATGAATGAATGAATGAATGAATGAATGGAAAAACCACCTTGAAATTTATTTTGTGTTTGGGTAAGAAATGGTTAACTTTAAAAAAAGAAAGAAATCAGCTTCTGGGATTTTTCCCTTGCTTGGAGTCGCATCGAGCACAAGAGGGTATCCGGTAGACCAGGCATGTCCAAACTTTGGCCTTCCAGATGTTTTTGGACCACAACTCCCACAGTCCTTTGTCATTGGCAATCTAAGCTTAGAATTCTGGGAGTTGTGGTCCAAAAACATCAGGAGGGCCAATGTTTGGACATGCCTGATCCAGAGATCTAGATCGGTGGTGGCGAACCTTCGGCACTCCAGATGTTTTTGGACCACAACTCCCAGAATTCCAAGTCTGCCTTTCCAGTGACAAAGGACTATGGGAGTTGTGGTCCAAAACATCAGGAGGGCCGAAGTTTGGACAGGCCTGCGGTAGACCATCTTGACACGCTTGGCGGTCCTTTTCCCTGCTGGCAACGTTTATGAAAGGGGGGTTGTTTGTTTTTTAAATAATTGAATCGATCTTTGGAGACACAAAGGGGTTTCGTATGAGTCATAGTCCCGCAGAGCCAAACTTAACACCACCAATGCCAACTTTTTGCTAGAGCCGGAAACCTACAGACTCATAGTTATGAGCAGACAGCTACCCGATTCCTGTTCGAGAAATCTTCTACGGCGGACAATTCGCCTTCTTCCAAAATCATCCCTTTGACTTTGGAACAGCCCTTTCCATCACGACCCTTGGGAGGTGCTAAAGATTGCGTTTGCGCGATACTGTGATGTGAGCCCAGTTGTCGCTTCCCATTGGATTGTGGTCGGCGTTTTGGCAGCGTCCAAGGGACATGGACAGCTGCTGAGTCAGCCGAGTGACTCAGCGCCTCCTGTCGGCCAGCTATCTGTGACCCCCCTCTTTCCCTGCTATATACTAGCAAGTCTTTTTGGAAGTCGACACTTATTTGTAGAGAAAGCAAAATGTCCTTCTTGGCCATTGGCCACGGAAACCAATCTAGCAACCTTCCCCCCCCCCCCTGCCATCTGCCTAGTCTATTTTGTAGTTCTATGCTGCCGGGGTTGCACGCTTCTTTTTAAAACTGTTTGTCAATCGTAGTTAGCTAATTATTGGTGTGTTTGTTGAATCGGCTGAATTTGATTCAGTTTTTGCAAACTGCCCAGAGCTCCTTCGGGAAGATGGGCGGCATAGAAGCCTCATAATAAATAAATAAATAAATAAATAAATAAATAAATAAATAAATAAATAGCCAACCCACAGCGTCGGCTGTTCTAAGTGAAGCGCACTTCTCGAGCTGAGATCCAAAGTTCTCGTCGCACATTGTTTTATCCCTATCTGGTTTTCCTAGCCTACCCACTGACAAAACAGTCGGTTTGGGGGGGGGGGTGTTCTCTCTTATCCACGGTTTTTGTTATCCACGGGAAGGCCTGGAACGGATCCCCAGAGGATACCAGGGTCCTATTGTATCTAACACATTCCTTGACGAACTCTGGTTTTTCCTCCCGACCCAATGCATACCTGTTTTCTTCTCCTTAGATTCTCAGCGCTCCCACCTCTCCTCGTTCACCATGAAGTTGATGGACAAGTTCCACTCGCCTAAAATCAAGCGGACGCCTTCCAAAAAGGGGAAGCAGCCTGACCTGCTGGTCAAGACCCCGGAGAAAGTGGTGAACAAGGTAAGGCCGGTGGTATTGGTGTCTTTGGGAAGCAGAACCGACAAGGGGGACGTTGGCCCAGTTACGGATACTCTCGGCGTCTTGGCCGATCGGGAACCTGTCGGCGTCGCAGGTGGGAGGCCAGGAAGCAGGAACCACTAGGCAAACCCATACACTCTTGGAAGTGGCGTGTCTTGTTCCGTTTCACCCTAAGGTTCCCCGAGCAGCGCGGCTGATGCGGTGTCCGCCTCTAAGAGGGTTAAACTCCTAATCCGTTTTTGAGGAGGATTTGCCCACCTGGCCAGTTGATTGAGTTAGAAAAGATGGAACTGATTAGATGAATGAGACGGGAATGATTCCCACCCTGAGCTAGGAAGGCAAAGACTGCTTCCCTAAATTTGACGGAAAACCAGGATAGGTGTTGCAGAGAGCAGGTGGGTGCACGTCTGTGTATTAATGTCTCCGGTTGTTCCTTTGTGTTTGTCTCATGGGTTGTTCGTTGATTCTTGTTTGTATGAAACTAGGGACCCTTAGTTGTGGACTAAGTAACGGTTTCTCCTTCACTGCCCTCCTTTCCTTCCTTCCTTCCTTCCTTCCTTTCTCTCTCTCTCTCTCTCTCCCTCCCTCTCTCCCTCCCTTTCTCTTTCTTTCTTTCTTTCTTTCTTTTTTTCTTTCTTTCTTTCTTTCTTTCTTTTTCCTTTTCCTTCCTTCTTTCTTCCTCCTTCTTCTATTCCTCCCTCCCTCTTTCTTTCTTTCTTTCTTTCTTTCTTTCTTTCTTTCTTTCTTTCTTTTTTCTTTTTTTCCTTCCTTCCTTCCTTCCTTCCTTCCTTCCTCCCTCTATCCATTCCTCCCTCCCTCCCTCTTTCTTTCTTTCTTTCTTTCTTTCTTTCTTTCTTTCTTTCTTTCTTTCTTTCTTTCTTTCTTTCTTTTTTCCTTCCTTCCTTCCTTCCTTCCTTCCTCCCTCTATCCATTCCTCCCTCCCTCTTTCTTTCTTTCTTTCTTTCTTTCTTTCTTTCTTTCTTTCTTTCTTTCTTTCTTTCTTTCTTTCTTTTTTCCTTCCTTCCTTCCTTCCTTCCTCCCTCTATCCATTCCTCCCTCCCTCTTTCTTTCCTTCTTTCTTTCTTTCTTTCTTTTTCTTTCTTTCTTTCTTTCTTTCTTTCTTTCTTTCTTTCTTTTGTTCTTTTTTGTTCTTTTTTCCTTCCTTCCTTCCTCTCTCTCTCTCTCCCTCCCTTCCCTCCTTCCTTCCCTTTTTCTTCCTTGCTTCCTTCCTTCCTTCCTTTCTCTCTCTCTCCCTCCCTCCTTCCCTCCCTCTTTCTTTCTTTCTTTCTTTCTTTCTTCCTTCCTTCCTTCCTTCCTTCCTTCCTTCCTTCCTTTCTCTCTCTCTGTCTCCCTCCTCCCCCCTCCCTTCCTTCCTTCCTTCCTTCCTTCCTTCCTTCCTTCCTTCCTTCCTTCCTTCCTTCCTTCCTTCCTTCCTTCCTTCTCCCTAGAATCTAACATGGCTGGAGGAGAAAGAGAAGGACGTGGTGAGCGCCTTGCGTTATTTCAAGACCATCGTGGACAAAATGGCCATCGACAACAAGGTGCTGGAGATGCTGCCGGGGTCGGCGAGCAAAGTGCTGGAGGCCATCTTGCCCCTGGTCCAGACCGACCCGCGGATCCAGCAGAGGTGAGTTACAGCCAGGGAAGAATTTGGGCATCACCTCCCCAGCGAGCTGAGGGCTCCGTCGAGTGACCTCGAAAGGACCGGACCCTGAGTCGGCTAACTGAGCTCAGGATCGAACCCGAGCCATGCGCACAGACTTGGCCTTTAGCACTGCAATTATTCTCTGTGTCCTGAGGCTGCGTTCTGCTGCTAATCGACAGGGGGCCACTGTACCGCAGCTAATTGCTGCTAACTAGCGTGGTGACGTTGCCTCTGAAAAAGCTGTGAGTGCAGGGAGGGAGGGAGGGACGGGCTGTTTTTAAAACATCGTGTGTATCTACAAGGTTCCTGCAATGATCACAAGGCCTTTGCTTTTTAACGACTTCAGGGCCAAATGTGGACCTCAATAAGTCGCACACAGAGATCTGGGAGTCCTGGCAACCGGACTTCTTTTCTTGAGCAATCGAAAGCTTTCGCTGCTCAGCTTCGTCAGGGGATGAGTAGCAAAACGCTTCGATCTCTCAAGAAAAGAAGTCTGGTTGCCTGGACTCTGCGTCCAGATAACCTCTCCTGGAGGACTGAGAATCTTCACAGGCACCTCCCACTGAGGCGTCTCGCTCCGGTTGGTGATGTTCCATTGCAGGAATCCATCACCCAGAATTTCTCAGGCCAGCGCAGGGCAAGGCGGCTTCGACCCTCCATTTTCTCAGCAAACGCCAGGGAGGTTTTATTTTTCTTTGCTCAGAATGATGGGTTTCTCCAGGCCTGTAGAGATGAGTGGTGACGGTTGAGGGCCACCCTTCCAATTGCAAATTTAGACTAAAACTTGGCCTGACTCTGAGTGCTCCATTGGAATAAGAGTCCAGACTTTTCACTTGGTCAGGCATGTCCAAACTTCGGCCCTCCAGATGTTTTGGACCACAACTCCCAAAGTCCTTTGTCATTGGCAATCTAAGGTTAGAATTCTGGGAGTTGTGGTCCAAAACATCAGGAGGGCCGAAGTTTGGACATGCCTGCACTAGGTCAATGCCACCCTGTTTGCACTAGAAAACACAGTTCCATGCATGCACAGGAGAGCTTTTAAATATAGCCCACACTGTGTATACCGAGCGACATTCCTGGAGTTTGAAGTCTGCTCTAAAGAGAAGTGTTGTTTTTTGAGGGCAACAGGGAAAGCAAAACTAGAATAAGGGAACTATTTAGTTCCACTTTTTTATTTTAATGAATGGTGTCCATGAAATGCTCTGGTTAGTTTTTAACTTAATGCCGGCCACCACCCCACCCCCACCCCATCTTCCACTGATCAGAGTAGCCGTTAACAAGGAGGTGATGTTTACCAACCCCATCCACCTTGTTGGAACCCTAATACAAACTCAGGATGAACCTTGTTAACTATCCCAACATTGAAAAGATATTTCAGAACACTCTTCCCCGCCTGGAAGTTGCGTCACGGCAAGTGGACTTCTTTTCCTGTCAGGTCAAAAACGTTTTGCTGTGACTCACTCCACCCGAATAGAAGCCCAGTTGCCATGAGTCAACTGCCAGATAAACCTCACCTGGAGGACTGAGAATCTTCGCCGACACTCTTTCCAAAGTTGGATGGGTGGGTGGGTGGACAGATGGATGGATGGATGGATGGATGGATGGAAAGAAGGATGGATAGATGAAGGGATGGGTTGGTGTACGGATGGGTGGAAGGATGGATAGATGGATAGGTTGGTGAATGGATGGATGGATGGATGGATGGATGGATGGATGGATGGATGGATGGATGGATGGAAGGAAGGAAGGAAAGAAAGGATGGATGGGTGGACGGGTGGATGGAAGAGTGGATGGATGGATGGACAGACAGATGGATAGAGAGAGAGAGAGAGACAGAGAAAGATTTGTGCAGGATGGGGAACATTTTGCTTCCAAAAAAATAGCTAATTTTGTGTGTGTGTGTGTAAAACAGTAGTGACTTGCTGGCCTGTCGCCACAACCGGCAGCGTGCCTGTGAGGTCTCTCTTCTCACGCTGGTGCTTTCCCCTCCTGCAGCTCCGCCATTTCATCCTGCTACAGCCGGGTCTACCAGAGCCTGGGGAACCTCATCCGTTGGTCCGATCAGGTCATGCTCGAGGGCATCAACTCCGAAGACAAAGAGGTGGTCAACACCGTGAAAGGGGTCATTAAGGCCGTCTTGGACGGAGTCAAGGTATGGTGTCCTCTAAAGGAGTGCCTTAAATCTCCTTGTGGGGATCACTGCTTCTCCCCAAATCATTGGTCGCGGTAACAACACTGGCCTTTCCGCCTGTGTTAAATCGGAAATTCTGGGACGCTGGAGCAAGTCCAAAGGAGGGCAGCCAGTACGATTAGGGGACTGGAAACCCAAGCTCTGAAGAGGAAAGGCCAAAAGAACAGAGTGTGTTTTGCTTTGAGATAAGAAGACCGAGCGAAGATAGAAGCACACTTCTCGAAGACTTGAAAGGTGGTCTGTTCTCTATCAGGATCTGTTCTCTGTCATCCCAGAGTGATGATAGAGTGCTCCAGCAACAGGGAGCCAGATATCGGCTGAATATCAGGGAAAAAAACCTTTTAACTGTTCGAGCGGTACAACAATGGAACCCACGACCCCAGGAGGCATGGAGCGCTCCGATGCTGGAGGCCTTCAAGAGAACATTGGACAACCTTCTGTCAGATCTCCTTTGACTTGAATTCCAGCCCTGCTCCGATTCTACAATTTCGTCCTAAGTTCCTGGACCGCGTCGACGGCCGGTTCCCTTTTGGCGTAAAGGCGTTGCAATGGCCTTTTGGCTGAGATTTTGCTGTCTTGTTGCTTTTCCTTTTAGGAACTGGTCAGGTTGACCATCGAGAAGCAGGAGCGCCCGTCCCCCACCAGCCCCGCCAAACCTAGCTTGCCGGCGTCTCTGTCTGACAGGTCAGTAGCAGCGGGCGTTCGTGGAGGGAGGAACGGCGTTTGACCCAGCGAGGACGCTAAGCGGGCCCAACGGCAGGCACTGCGTACGAGGCGCTGTGTTTTTCTCCCCTCGCCAGCACGCCCGAGCTCCCCTTGACGGATCGCGAGATTGAGATACTCAACAAGACGGCCGAGATGGCTCAACCCCCCGACGTTTTGGTGGAAGCCATGGACGATGAAGTCGCTCCCCCCAAACCGCCTCTTCCGTGCATCCGGGTGGCGGAAAACAGGTGCGTTGCAAGCCTATGAATGATCACCTTTTTAAGATTGATGCAAAAATGAAGGGCTCCTTCCTAAAGAAAGCCCTCATACCACGCCACATTAATTTCCCAACACCCAGACCGTCCTGCGTTATATCGCCAGGTTTGTTGAGCAAAAATCCCCGTATTCACTGAGACGCTAGGGAAGTTGTAACTTCCACTCCCGAGGTTGTGCTGTGTTAATCACACAAATGCAGCAGGACCCCCATATCCACTGATAACAGCAGCCATAAAGCAAGCTACTGTCGCAAAACAGCAGTTTTGGGGGTGTTCTCTCTTATCCACGGTTTTCATTATCCACGGGAATGTCTGGAACCAATCCCCAGCGGCTACCGGGGTCCTACTGTACTTGTTTCACTCATAAAGTGTTCTGGCGTTTCCCCCCTCCCCACTTTTTTCTCACTCTTCACAGTCCTCCTCCTGCGTTGCCCCCTAAAAAACGCCAGTCCGCCCCCTCTCCGACCAGAGTCGCGGTGGTGGCACCCATGAGCCGGACAACCAGTGGGTCCAGTTTACCGATTGGGATCAACAGACAGGTAACTATTTTTCGACGCACTCAGGAAAGGAAGGGCAGCCGGCCAGCTTTTCCTTGATTATCGGCTTTCCATCTTGCTTTCTTGGTGCAAATATTTTTTGCCTTCGATCCTGGGATAAAGGATTTGGTGAACGTTCACCTTCTCTAGTTTCATAGAGGGTTGACAGCGTAAAACAAAACAAGAGACCAGATATCTCACCAAACAGCTACATAATAAAATGCAGCAAGGTTTAAGCCTTTAAAACGGCAGTATCATTGATGTTCCCGTCCCATATGTTGGCCAGGTTCCGTGGGCGAATCAGAGTGAAATGCCCGATGATACAGCTGAGCCTTTTTAAAAGGCTTGTTAAAACAGACACGTTTCTCCAGATTTCAGGACACGTGGCGAGCGAAGGCTGGGGTTTTGGGGGGAGAGGAGAAAAAGTGTGACTAGTTTCAAACATGGGATGTCTTTTATATACAAAGACAAATGTTTGAAAATGAGAATCTCCTCCATCAATTTGACCAAACTGATTGTGGGGGGGAGAGAAGAGAGGTCGTCGTTGTCGTCATCATCGTCGCCGTCGTCATCATCATCATCATCATCATCATTTCTTTATTTGCATTAGCCGTGGCTTTAGCAAAAAAAGGATAACATTTACATAGATATAAGATTGGTATATTAATAGCAGCAGCAGCAGCAGCAGCAGCAGTAGTAGTAGTAGTAGTAGTAGTAGTAGTAGTAGTAGTAATAATAATAATAATAATAATAATAATAATAATAATAATAATAATAATAATAATAATAATAATAAATTTATTGTCATTGTGTGTATTTACACAGTATACACATACAACGAAATTCAGACACCCAGAGACCAGATTCAGTACACACACACACACACACACACACACACACACACACACACACACACACACCAAATTCTTTATCCAAAAAGCAAAGGTTTTGATTCCTTAAGAGGCCGTAGTAGTAGTAGTAGTAGTAGTAGTAGTAGTAGTAGTAGTAACAATAATAATAATAAATTTATTGTCATTGTGTGTATTTACACAGTATACACATACAACGAAATTCAGACACCCAGAGACCAGAGTCAGTCCACACACAGTCACACACACACACACACACACACACACCAAATTCTTTATCCAAAAAGCAAAGGTTTTGATTCCTTAAGAGGCCGTCCGCCGGAAACCAATCCGTCCCAGTTGCCCGCCTCTCGGCGTAACGCTTCCCATTTCCCTCCGCCTCCAGGATTTCGACTCGGACTGTTACGTCCAGCGGAGGCTGTCGGGGGGCAGCCAGTCTTACGGTGGGGAGTCCCCCCGCCTCTCCCCGTACAACAGCATGGGCAAGCTCAGCAAGTCGGACGAGCAGCTCTCCTCGCTGGACTGCGACAGCGGGCAGTGCTCGCGCAACACCAGCTGCGAAACGCTAGGTGAGCCGGGAGGAGGGATGGAGAGAGGAGAGAGGAGGGATTGGAACGCGCTGGTTTTTTAAAAAAAAAGCCTCCGGTTGAGGGATAGGGACTCAAGTCATAGGACTTGCAGCCAAGTCGGCCTTAAGTCTGTCCAAAGAGAGACTTACTGTATATACTCGAATATAAGCCTAGTTTTTCAGCCCTAATTTTGGGCTGAAAAAAGGGGTCCTCGGCTTATATTCAGGTCAATATTTTTAGCCACTGAGGCAAGTGCTTGCGTCGCTGGCTAAGAGTCATTTTAAACATTGTGCGCCACTTCTACTGACCCCCCCATGTTTAAAATGACTTTTTAAAAGGTCATTTTAAAACAATGTTTAAAATGACTTTTAGCCACCAACTTCAAGCACTTGCCTCGGTGGCTAAAAGTCATTTTAAACATCACACAACCAACTCACAAAGGAGGAGCTGCCAGGCCCTGCTGCATTTCCCACCCTAGGCTTATACTTGAGTCAATACATTTCCCCAGTTTTGGGGTTTTAAATTAGGGGGCCCGGCTTATACTCGGATCGACTTATACTCGAGTATATACGATAAGTCTCTCCAAAGGGAGACTTATTTAATTTTATTTATTTAATCTGATTATTATTTTTTTGGTCCCTGATTCTTCTTGCTGAGGGCTCCCCCTCTCTTTTTTGTTTATACTGTTGTTTTTACTTGTTTAACTCTTAACCACCCAGAATTCCGCTAGGAAGATGGGCGGTATAGAAATGAAACAATTAAATAATAAATAATAAGAGTCAACTCGGGGCAAGAATTTTAGTGACTGGGGACCTTACCCACCCTTTCCTTCCCCCCCCCCCCGGGGGTGGGGACTTGCTTTTATTTTATTTTATTTTATTTATTTATTTTAGAGTATTTTTACCCCGCCTTTCTCCTTGGGAAAGGACCCAAGGCGGCTTACAGCAAGGAGGGATAATACACAGTCCAGTACAATCAAGACATGTTCAAGTACAGTGGTAACTTGTATAAAGGAATTAATTCGTTCCAAATGAAATTCTGTTAAACAAATTTTCCTTTATACAGATTTCCCATAGGAATGCATTGAGAACAGAGTAATCCCTCATCGCGACCATTTTTATGTTGTACAGATTAGCCCCATAGGCAATTCTGTTAAGCAGATTTCCCCTATCTCTGGAATGCTTTATGTTGTACAGATTTTATGCTATACAAACTGTTTGTTATACGAGGGTCCACTGTATTGGCGAATAAGGAATTGAAGGACATCTTAATAGCGGCCAGGTCTTTTCCCAGCCAAACCCCTTGACCTCCTTTCTTTCTTTCTTTTTCTGGCCCTCTCCAGATCATTACGATCCGGATTACGAGTTCTTGCAGCAGGACCTCTCCAGCGCCGACCAGATCCCTCCGCCGGCATCCTCCGGCGTCCTCAGCCCCCTGCCGGAGTCCTCGGGGGAGTCTGGCTCCCCCTTCCACGGGCGCTCCTTCCAGCTGCCGGAGCACGGCGTCCCCTCGGCGCCGGCCGGCTCCACGCCGGAGATCCCTCCCGCCCTGCCGGAGAAGAAGCGTAGGGGGACGGCGGCCTCCGGTTTCGACCCCTCCGCCTGCCGAGTCTTGCTGGAGCGGCACCTCTCGCAATACGACAACATTTCAGAAGACGAGCTGCACGCCGCCGCTGCTGCCGCCTTGCTCCCCGCGATGCCTTTCACGCCGTTTGCCGCCGTGCTGCCCTTCCAGGCCGGGAACTCTCCGGCCCCCATGGAATTCCTAGCTGACTTTGCTGCTCCGGATCTCTCCGGGGACTCCGAAAAGCCTCCACCTCTGCCGGAGAAGAAAAACAAACACAGTAAGTCAGCCATGTCCAAAGCAGGGCTGTGGAGTCGGTAGATAAATGTTCTGACTCCGACTCCTAAGCTTTTTTTGTACCTCCGACTCCGACTCCGACTCCCCGACTCCGATTCCTCTGTGTTAATATATGAATGTATTTTTTACATTCCTTGAACGATTGGCCCTCCATTCCCTTCACTTATACAAGTATCTCTAGTCCTGCAAAAAACATATTTACTTAATTCCTTATCAGTGAGAGACTAGGTTACCCTTGGGCACTGCGTAACAGCAGAACAGAACACTATGGAAAGTATAAGTATTGCCGCTCCTAATTGTGCGTTACGTGCCATATTGTGAAGCACATGAAAAGCATGCTTCTTCACGGTCACTTAACGTGTTCGTTTTGCGGTTACGTGAGGCACTGCATGCATTGGTATTTATTCTTACAGTAGAGAAGTCATTAATTATAAATTTTTGTTAATTGGGACATAACTTCCTTTTTTTAAAAATTCCAATCTAAATTTAGTAGGAGTCGGAGTTGGAGTCGGTGCATTGTTTGCCGACTCCGACTCCAGGTAACCCCAAATTTCCTCCGACTCCGACTCCTCGACTCTGACTCCGACTCCACAGCCTTGGTCCAAAGTCCGGCCCAGGGGCCAAATCTGGCCTGCCAGGCCATTTTGATTGGCCCCGCAGGCTGGCTGGCCCGACCCCTCCCTCCCTTATTTGCTTGTTTGCTTGTTGTGAGTGTTGGGGCTGTTTGGATGTGTTCTGGGGGTCAGTGGTGTTCTGGGTCAGTGGGTGGGGCTTGCAAGGGGTCAGTGGGTGCAGCTTGCTGTGGGGTCAGGGTCAGGTAGTAGTTGTCCCCCCACACATTCCCAGCCGACAAATCTGGCCCTCCTTCCAAAAAGTTTGGACACCTTTGCAGTTAGTGCAAAGGTGGTGGTGGGAGATCGCAAAGCATGCAGCTTGATCCATCTCCCGGACTCGGGTTGTGTGAGCGGAGTCCTTACTGCAGTAAAAAGCACGCTGCTTATGTACTGCCCCATAGCGCTTAAAGCAGGCACGTCCAAACTTCGGCCCTCCAGATGTTTTGGACCACAACTCCCACAGTCCTTTGCCATTGGAAACACAGGCTTGGAATGCTGGGAGTTGTCGTCCAAAACATCAGGAGGGCCGAAGTTTGGAAATGCCTGGCTTAAAGCATTCTCTGGGCGGTTTACAGTTTTATTTATTTATTTATTTATTTTGAACCTTTTTTTTTTTTACCCCGCCATTCCCCTTGGAAAAGGACCCAAGGCAGCTTACAATAATGAGGGCCCATATGCAGCCCAGAAAAAAGTCATATTCAGGTTAGGAACAGGGAATTAGAAGAGACGTCTTACAGTTTTCAAAGGTAACATTAAAGCTACCAAAAAAAAAAAAAAACATGAAAAGAAAAGAGAATCCATTATGAGAGCTGGGAACTCACGTGAATAACACTGGTGTTCATGCATGGTAATGCATCTAAAAGTCACACAGTAAGTAGTCCATCATTTGGGGAAGGAGCCTCGTGGCGCAGTGGTTAAATGCCTGTACTGCAAGTAAAACTGTGCTCACGACCTGGGTTCAATCCCCGGTAGCAGGCTCAAGGTTCACTCAGCCTCCCATCCTTCTGAGGTCGGTAAAATGAGTACCCAGCTTGCTGGGGGGGGGCAATGTGTAGCCTGCACTCTGTAATTAAAATTGTAAACCGCCCAGAGACTACTTGTAGTAGTATGGGGCGGTATATAAGCAGAACACTTTGCTTTAAAAGAGATGTTAACAAGTAATGATTGGAGAAGAGCCAGTCAATGTCCCATCTCCCCCCAGCTAGTTGGGTACTCTGTTTGCCAACCTCATAAGGACGATAGGCCGAACCGAGCCGTGGTAAGCGGAGTCTTGACTGCAGCGCTGCTTATAGGCTGCTCCATAGTGCTTAAAACACTCTCTGGGCAGTTTACAATTTAGTTATGCGGGCTACTCATTTCTCCTACGCCCCGTCAAGCTGGGTACTCAGTTGACCAGCCTTGGAAGGATGGAAGGATGAGTCGCCCTTGAGCCATTTACCTGAGCCTGGTAGTATCGAACTCTTGACTGTGAGCAGAGTCTTGAGTTTTGAGTTTCAAATTACAGTGGTACCTTGTATAAAGGAATTAATTCGTTCCAAATGAAATTAGGTTAAGCAAATTTTCCTTTATACAAATTTCCCATAGGAATGCATTGAAAACAGAGTCATCCCTAATCGCGACCCTTTTATGTTGTCCAGATTCGCCCCCATAGGCGATTCTGTTAAGCAGATTTCCCCTATCTCCGGAATTTTTTTATGTTGTACAGATTTTATGTGATACACACCGTTTGTTATACAAGGGTCCACTGTACTACGTATTCAGCCATCACAGTACGAAGGACCGAGGTCTGGGAATTATCGCCAACCTCCTTCGGTTGAGGCCGCCCTGTTCTGACCTTTGATGGCTATACTCAGCTTGGAATCGTAACCGTTCTGCTCCCTAAACTGGTGGTTCTCGACCTGTGTGTGCCCAGATGCTCCTGGACCGCAACTCCCAGAAACCCCTTCCAGCACAGCGAGTGGTGGAGGCTTCTGGGAGTTGCAGTCCAGGAACATCTGGGGACCCACCGGTCGAGGACCACCTATCTCAACCGTGCTGGTCTCTCTTCCGTAAGCATCGGGCCTGTGTTTGAGGCAACCAGGTCTTGACTTTCCCGTCAACGAGCTCATTTCAAGGGCTGTGTCTGTTGAGCTGATGTAATTTTCCATCCGTTTTGTTGGCTTTCCTCTATCCTTGGAAGAAGTCGTGAATGGAGGATCCAGACAGCTAAAACCTTGGGGAATTTTGCTGCTTTCTCTTAACACTTCCTTCCAGATTTTTTGTGTATTTATTTAATGGGCTGGGGCAAAAGAAAAAAAAAATCCACCGTTATCCTTTAAACGTAGGGCCGGCGTCCCTCCTGAGAGCACCAAAAAGGCCTTCCCAAGGTCTGCTCATCTCCAAGAACTGTGGCTTATTATACACTGCTTGGTAAATTTGTTTTCCATCATGGACTAATAAAATAATACCATCCATTCGGAACACGCGGCTGTTCAGATGCTGAAAATAGGCCCAACAGCTCATAGAAAAATCAGAGTCGCCTCTTAAAGTGCAGACAGAATAATCACATTTTCCATGAGCTGTTCCGTCAGTCGTCGGTGTCTATCTTTAGAATCTCGGTGGTGAGTTATTTCATCTTGACGTAATAGTTTGTAACGGGGCGTAATTTTTTTTTTTTTGGCCGCGTTTGCCTATGTGGGCTTAAAAGGGTGGTTATAAATGTCGCCTTCTAAACAGTTTATACGTCTCTAGTTCAAATCATTTTGAATAGATCTCTGATGTTTACCTCGGTAATTCTTAATTGATTTACAGTGGTACCTTGCATAAAGGAATTAATTTTCCAAATGATGATTCTGTTAAGCAAATTTTCCTTTGTGCAAATTTCCTGTGGGAATGCATTGAAAACGGATTCATCCTTAACCGTGACCGTTTTTCTGTTGTACGGATTCGCCCCATAGGAGATTATGTTAGGTGGTTTCCTCCTATCTCTGAAATTGTTTTCCTTTAAGCGGATTTTCTCTTAAACAAACTGCTTGTTATATGAAGGTCCACTGTATTAATTCTCTCCTCCAGATAGTATGTGAAATTTGATCTCAGTCAAAGAACCAGCACAAATATACTGTAGGTGATACCATAGGACCCTGTATCCACGGGAATCAATATCCACTGATACTCTTCTCCATAGTCTGAAAATATTAAAAGAGAAGTCCTAGAAACATGTTTTTCTATGATGTTATTACCAAAAGTGGCCAATTGAGACCATGCTCACTTTAATTCCTTCTACCACCACCACCCCAGACTTGGAAACTATCACCCATGGATATGGAAACTCTACTATATAAGCTTAGATGCCCTAAGCACATCCGATCTCGCTTGATTTCGGAAGCTAAGCAGGGTCGGCCCTGGTTAGTCCTTGGATGGGAGACCACCGGGGAATACCAGGCGCTGTAGGCGCCTGGAGTAGGAACTGGCAAACCGCTCAAGTCTTCCTGCCAAGAAAACTCCATGGACATGGAGTCACGAAGAGTCGGTCACGACTGTAACGACACAACAACAGATATATGCAAATCCCAAAATAACCCATGCTGTTCAATATTTATTTATTTATTTATTTGTTCATTTGTTTGTTTGTTTGTTTATTAAATTTCTAGACCACCCGTCTTGTTACCAGGCCACTCTGGGCGGTATAGAACAAAGGAAGCAAAAAACAACTTACAAATAATAACAGCAACCACGTTACACTAGTTAGAAAACAATAGAAACAAAAATGACAGTTTTCAAAGAGCAAGAAAATTTAATTTTAAAAGCGTCCCTCGTCCCATGGGTAGCTAACGTGCAGAGTGGCCTACCAGTGTGTACCCACCATAATGAAAGGCTGAGCTGGTTGAAACTGAAACGGGAAGCTTGGCTTTAGAACAGTCCCGATCTAGATCTGTCAGCTCTGTTTGTATGTGTGGAGGAACAATTTCAAGTACCCGACAAATGGGTGACCCCCCCCTCCGCCGGCGCTCCTTTTCTGTTCCAGTGATGGCTTACATGCAGTTTGTAGAAGACTACTCCGAACCGCAGCCCTCGATGTTCTACCAGACGCCGCAGAACGAACACATCTACCAGCAAAAGAACAAGCACCTGATGGAAGTTTACGGGTTCAACGACTCCTTCAGCAGCGCAGACTCCGGCCAGGATCTGGCCCCTCCTCCTGCCCTCCCGCCCAAACAGAGGCAGTTGGTAAGTGGACCTTCCCTTCATCTCGATCCCTCCCGAAAGAAGCTCGGGTTTAATTTTTATCCATCCGATGAGGAAGGCGTCCAGTATCCCGGGTGTTGTCTCTGCTTCTGCTGTGTTGAATGTTACTTTTGTGTATTTTTATTTATAATGGACGGGACCCTAAACGGTACAGGGTTCCGTGCAGCAATCAGGACGAAGACAGGAAGCATGTACAAAGCAAACACTCCGCCCTGCCCCACCCCAAAATAGCCCTTTTCCAGATTAAAAATTGATATATTATTTTATTGCATATTTTATTTTATTTTAATCACATACCTTACTGCATTGCACTGCATTTCGGGTGGTCTGTGCTCACCCCCAAACCCATCCGCCTTTGGCATCCTCAATATATAACGCCACAGAGAGGATTGTAACACGGGCAATGTTTGCTTTGCCGACTAGAATGAAAGGGGATCCCAGTCTTTCAACACCAACAGCCTTGTTAACCTGAACCTCCTGTGTTTGAGCGATACCTTTGTATTTTTTAGGGGTAGGGGGAAGGAGTGTGGTTTTGGACGAATGCCTAAGAGTCGGGAAATCTTGCTGTCCCACCCCAGATGGGGTGCACAGCTGCCTCCTGCCGGTCTGTTTTGGGTTTCGGGAAAGAGGCCAAACAGGACGCAGGCTCCCGCCCGCTGCTCATACCTGTCAAGTGTCACGCTTTGGGCGGGATATTGACAAATCAATGACTCTTTCCTGCTGTCTTCTTGAAAAATTATTCCCCCCCCCCCAAAAAAATGTCCCACATTTCTGGCGGCTGAATTCCGGATGCTGCTGGGCGGCCGTGCGGCCGGCCTCCGGGTGGCCTACCGGAGAGCACTTCTCCCTTCGCAACCCTTAACCCACACCCTACCAGCTGTCCGGATTGGTTTTTTGCATATATACTGAGACAACTAGGTCACAGTGAGCATTTTGGATCTACCGCAAGGGATTCTGGGAACCCTGTATGCAAATGAGGCTCCACCCCCTAGCCAAAAGGCCCAGCTGCCGGCGCCCCACTCCCCTCCCTGCACCTCTCTCCTCTCATCCGGGGCGGCCGGGGCAAACACTTGACAGCTATGCCGCTGCTTGACCTAAAAGCTGGCTAGCCCTGTCTCGTATCTGCCTGTCCCTTCTTTCTCTTTCTTTCCCCTTCTCTCTCTTTTTTCCATTCTCTTTCTCTCTTCCTCTTTGTTTTTCCCCTCCAACAGGCCTCGTTTGCCGCCTCCTCCTTCTCCTCCTCTGTCTCTTACTGTCTCCAGCCGCCTAAAGTGCCCTTCGCTTCCGAGGACCTCAGCGCCGCTCAGGGCCTCAGTACGTCCGTCTCTAACTCCTTCCTTCACCAGCACAGCTCCTTTTCTGCGCACCCGGTGAGTTACTAACTGGGGGGTGGGTGGTCTTTCCCCCCCGGCCTCTTCCTTTTTAAGTCTAATTTGTTTTCCCCTGCGGGTGGGGAGGGGAGACTGTTCGTTCCTCGCTTCCCGGAAGAAGTGTGTGTGGGGGGTCCCTTGCTGCCTTGCCTCGGCCACGTTTTAAAGGCCGTGCGTTCTGCTCATTGTGCTGTTCTGCAATTTGCATTTTCGTTACTTTGTACAGGAGGGGTTTTTTTTGCTTTTTTTTTGCGTTGAAATGAGATATGAAAACGGGGTTGGTGTTTGATAGGTATCCCCTTAGACAGCTAGAAGGGACTCCAAAGAATGTGGTATAGTAGAATAGGACACACACACACACACACACACACACACACACACACACACACACACACACACACACACACACACACACACACACACACACACACACACCTGGTGTCCCCATTGGATTGGTTCCAAGCTGCCCACCGGCACTGAAAACTACGAATAATAGCAAACACATAGAGGAAAAACACATAGTAAAAGAATATAACGGGGGGAAAATATTTTCATCATGTATACCCAGAACTAGGCACTAGGGGGAGCCAGATTTGAACAAGAATATATACCATGGTCTCTGGCTCCCCCTACTGGCCTGCTCTGATAGGTACTTCCAGAAAATGTGTATTTCCACTTTTTTTTCTTTTACATATTTTTAATATTTTCAGACCATGGTCATTATTACCTGAATGGGCCACTGGAGGAAGCCAGAGACCAGGCGATCAATAGCGTTTGCTTTTAAGATAGTGTTTGCTATAATATGCATTTTTCATCATCTACCCAGGGGCAGGAGGGTGGGGAGGCTTGGTCTGTATTCTTATCCTTTCCCCCATCTTTGAATCACTCTGTGTTTTGATGTTTGCCCGGCCTTTCTCGTCTCTATCCTGGCCTTTCCTATTTTGGGTCGACACCAGAGTCTTCAACGTGCTCTCAACCTGATGCTCTGGGCAGGGATTCATGGGAGTTGTAATACTGCCCATCGGGAGGGGGAAGACTGCCTTTGTCTAGCCTTGCGAGGAAATATCCAGGCATGTCAGAACTTCAGCCCTCCAGATGTTTTGGACCAAAACTCCCACCGTCCTTTGCTATTGGCAATCTAAGCTTAGAATTCTGGGAATTGTAGTCCGAAACATCAGGAGGGCTGAAGTTTGGACATGCCTGGGACTCTAAGGTGTGACGATTCGATGGCGGAAGCAGAGTGAAGTTAGTGAAACAGGAGCTAACCAGACAACGGCGGGGCCCGGAGCCACTAAAATGCAGGGGTAGCAACACTTTTTGGCTTTTTAATTGATCAGCAGGAGAACACGGTGGAGTTTTATGAAATTGTGCATGGCTTGAATGGAGCGTATCCGGAGGCCCCAGTTGCCTTTTCGTTGTCGTACAAGATGGCGGTGCCGTTGAGTGAGGACCCTTCGCGGCCAAGGAAAGAACGTTTTCCCTCTGCAACAGGCCTTGTAGTTGGACTTTGGTGGTTTTAAAAGCGGGCGAGGCACCCAGGGGTTGTATGTGCCTTGTGCTATATTGGTTCTTCTTACTCTCAGGTTCCATTAGTGGACTTCCCAAGATGGGCCGGGTTGGCTTTTGTTGAGGAAAAGGGCTTCTGATCTCAACAAGATCAGAACTTCATGACAGTTAGAGCTGTTCGGCAGTGGAAGATGCTGCCCCAAAGGAAGGTGGTAGAGTCTCCTTCTTTGGAGGTTTTTAAGCAGAGGCTGGATGGCCATCTGTCGGAAATATTGTGATGGGGGTTCTTGCATGGCAGGGGGTTGGACTGGACGGCCCTGGAGGTCTCTTCCAACTCTATGATTCTATCAACAAGCAGGGATCCACGTTACGTTCTCATGACGCAAAAGGGTTCCAGAGGGTCGTGGTGGTGGCCCTGTTCCTTCTCAGATGCAGTCACTTCCCAGAGCTCTGGGTTCTTCTTCCATTCCTCGGCTCGAACACCGTTAATGCTAGGGATGCAGAAACCGTGTCTTTTAATGAGGATTCAGAGAGAAGACCCATACGTCCATGCCCTTATTAGTGTATGCATCTCTGAACTGCCTTGTTCCCTTCCACGGTTTCGCTGTTCCAAGGATCCTATAATCTCTTTTTGACAAGCACTGGGGGTGGGTGGGGGGGCGTGACAGGCAGAGGATCTTAGGAGAGGGAGAAGATAAAGGAGAGAAGTCCCTCTCTCCAATTCCTCTACCAGGACTAAAACTCTGATTCTTTTTAATGGAAAAGAAAATGAACCGCTGGAGAGTTTGGGTCTTTGGCTTCAGAGCCTGAGGTGGCGAGTTCAGATTCCCCGCTCTGGGCCTCCTTGGCAGGAGCTGTATCTCCCATCATCCCTAGGGCAGAGATGTTGCCCAGTCTTTGGGTCTGACTCCGGAGCCTTGGGTACCAAGTCCCAGATTGTGGTGTTGTTGCTGCTGTGGTTGTTGTGGTGGTAAGTAGGGCGGTGCATCAGCCACCTCCATGTCTAGTTTCCCCCTCCTTTTTTGTTTTTGTTCTGCTTCTTCCATGCCCCCCAACCCCCTGGAGCACCCCACCCGGCTTCGTAGGAACAGAACTTCGTCGTTGAGTGAGGAGCGCCTGTAAAAACAGAAATATGCATTTCTATGTATTTCCAGGGTGTAGTTACCAGTACTGGCCATTAGAGGGAGCCAGAAACCATGCAGTGCATAGGGGTGTGGGTCTCTTCCAACTCTATGATTCTAGGTCCCCCAACTTCCACGTGTTTCGGCATCCGCGGGGCAGAGTGGTTTGAATCCGACGAGTGCTGCGTAGAGAGGTCCGCTCTCTGTGGGCCCTATCACCGCTGCCACCGTGTAAATTTTGCCTAGGGGTTGACACGGTACTTCTTTGAGCCTCTGTGGATCTAATTACTTTCTCTTTTCTCTGTCTATCTGTCTGCCCCCTCTTTCCCTTCCCTTCCTTCCCCCCGACCCGACGCTCCCCCCCTTTGCCCACGGCCTCTCCTCCCGTCCCTCCATCTGCAGTACAAATCTGTGTTCAGGTCTTACTCCCAAGATTTCGTGCCTCGCAACCATGCGTCCATCCCTCCGTTTCTGTCATCTACCTCCACCGCCACCGCCTGTCCCCCTCCGCTGCCTTTTCCGCCTGGCCACCCGTCTTCGGGATCGGACCTGTCGTCCGGTCTGGCTCCAGCCGTCCTGGACGGGGCCCCCCCTTTTCCTCCTCCTCCTCCTCCTCCTCCTCTTCCACCTTCTCCTCTCCCTTCTTCTCAGGAGAGCGGCTTTAATGGGACTACTTCTGTCTGCCTTCCTTCTGAACCTTCTTTCACCGAGGCTGTCCAGCTATCTTCGGTGAGAACTCTTGATGGACCGGGTCCCCTCTCTAGGCGTTGGGGCCGAGACCTGCTTTCGGGGGCCTTCTGCTCCGGGGTGCGGCGGGGAGAGAATTTGGGCAGCGGGTGTAAGAAAAGAAAGAGTTGGCCAAGGATACCTAAGGGTTGGTGACCAGCCTTCTCGCCTGCGTGCCTGCGTTTGTGCCCTGTTCGTTAATCAAAAGGCACAATCAGCCACGCTGTATCGTCTCGGCTGCTGGCTTGCCCGACCCGATACTGTGTCCTGTCTTGCCAACACTGTCTCCCTAGCCAGAGGTTCGATCCCCCACCCCACCCCGGTGCCTCCTTGAGAAAGGGTTAGGGTTAGGTTTAACGCCATAATTTAAAGGTTATTAATATTATTATTAGAGCAGCCTGGCAAGAGAAGTTGCCGCACAGCTGTTTTTCCAGCTCGAGATGCCAAGAGGTTGACTATGGAATTGAGTCATCAGAATCTGTCTTCTTCCTCCAATTAATGGCCCATCCCTTTTGCCCGTCCCACTTGGACAGACTGTTGACCCCCTCAAGCTCATTGGGGGTCTTATCCTGCCCAGATGTGGGTCTCCCAGTTCTCAGACTGTCTCCGTGGTGTAGGTGTGGTCCACTGGAGGGGGCGAGGTTCTGGGTTTTCTTGGTGTTTTCTCTTATCCACGGTTTTCATTATCCGTGGGAAGGCCTGGAATCAATCTCCAGCGGATACTGGGGTCCTATTGTGTTATAATCTGCGCAACAGTGAATTCAAGGGGTTGAGGGGTTTAAGTTCTCCAGCAAAGCCTGTAAGAAAAACAGAGAAGACGAAAGTATTGTTGGCAGAACCCAAAGGCTCACAGAATCGTGTTGGTGTTTTGATAATCCAGTTGTGAAAAGTAAGGGGTCCAAAATTCCCAACGCAAAATTCAGTATACTGTTAGGGGTGGGGGTGGGGAGGGGAAGAACAGAACCTGATTGGGTATCAGGGCATTGATGGTGCCCATGAGGGCATGCAGAGACAGGCTGGTTAGAAGGCAAAAATGGAAAAACCCGGTAGGAGCCCGGAGATTTTATCCCAGGTCCTTAGGTGGCTGATGGGCAGCTGAGTGACATGCCTTTGAGGCCACCCTAAGAACCAAAGGCAGGCATGTCCAAACTTCGGCCCTAATGATGTTTTCGACCACAACTCCCAGAATTCTAAGTTTAGATTGCCAGTGGCAAAGGACTGTGGGAGTTGTGGTCCAAAACATCTGGAGGGCCGAAGTTTGGACGTGCCTGGCCTAAGGTTTGCCGAGGGATGATCGCGACGGCCTTGCAGGGTCCCCTTCTCTCCCCCCCCCCCGTCCGCCCCCCAGGTTTGCAATTCTGGCATGGATGCTTCTTGTGTTGTTGCTGCTGTTGTTGTCGTCGCCTAAAGCCAGGAGGCAGCCACCCATGTGACTTAAATTGGGAGTCAAACCAGACACTCCTTGGCTTCTCTGACATCTCACACTATGAGAAGAAGAAAGCTCCTGGCCCTTAAATTCTATGTAGAGAGACACACATGTAATTTTTTTGGCTTGTTCATTTGTTTTGCGTGCCCCTCTCTTGGGCGGACAGTGGTTGACTTGATGCAGAGCGGAAAGTAGAGTGGCCATCCTCTCCTGGCCAAAGGTTCCTAAAACCCCTAGTTCTTGGAACTAGCAGAGGCGAAGGGGTCATTCACCCTCCCGATCGATGGGCCGATCCAGCCCCACCGCCTTCCCCGCCCGTTTGGCTGGATCGGGTGCCCGGCCCTCGCAGCGCCCCTCAATCCGTTTCCTCTCGTCCTGTTTCCTGTAGAGTGAAAACGCCGGTGAGGAGGCAGGGGAGGGTGAATACGTCAACCTCTATTCCTCCGGCCAAAGCAACGGGGAACTCCCTCACTCTGAAGGAGTAAGTAGAACGGATGCCGGGGTGGTGGTCGTGGTGGTGGTAGCAGGGCTCGGCAGGGACGGGCATGCTTTTGGTGGAGGGCTGCCCGCCTCCGCCTCTGGAGCTGCACGGAATAAAGAGGTGGTGGCCTTCTCACCCAGTCTTGGCCAGGTCCTGGGGTGCTCAAAGGAGGCTCGGGGGACCTGTTGTTCATTGCATGGCCCGGGGGCACCTTGGTTTCCTCTTCACCCTTTGCTTTGGGTAGATTACGGGTGCACGCTGCCTAGAGCTGTTTCCGGCATCTTTGATTTTATTTATATATATCAAGCGTGTCCAAACTTTAGCCCTCCAGATGTTTTGGACCACAACTCCCAGAGTCCTTTGTCATTGGCAGTCTAAGCTTAGAATTCTGGGAACTGTGGTCCAAAACATCAGGAGGACCGAAGTTTGGACATGCCTGATATATACGTTGTCGTTTACATCTACATGTAAGAGGAAGTTCGAAAAGCTAGAGGTGAGGATGGGTTGGAAGGGGGAGAGCACAGCCAAAGGAAAGATGCATACTCAGTGGACGTAGAAGGTTGGACGGATTGGCCTGTCCTGGAAAAGGGGGTGGCAAGCTGGAAGGTTGAACACGAATGCTCCGTGCACTCTGTTGTTTTGTTACACGTTCCATATCATCTGTTGGGGCTGTCCATACTGATTTATAAATATGGTAAATGGCATGGTTTGAATTGGGGGTGGGGCAGAAGCCCTCGCCGGTGAGTATTGCTCCTTAGAACTCTCTGTCCCTCCCCTTTAAGAGCTGTCCCACACCTTTCTGGTCCAGTGTTAGGGCGTGCATTCTTTTTGGCACACTTGTTTTAACAGGACGATTGCAGCCTCCGGCAGCCTCAGCTTCTGACTGTTATTGTGAGATAAGGTTGGGGGAGTCTGAGTTTAGGGAAGCAGGGAAGGAAGAAGGGAGAAAATAAGAAGGACACCAAGAGAAAGAGAGAGGAGCAATGTAAAACAAAAATAATTTCACTTCCCCTGGTCCTTCCTAGACGATCAGAGGAAGTGCTTAATTGGCAGCGGATGGGAGGCAGGCACCAAATGGAACATCGCTCCTACTGACCCCTTAACAGATCCTTTGTAGCCCAATCCACCCCAGACCAAAACAGCCAATCAGCCCAGGTCTTTTGTTCCATTGAAAGTCCATCCAGTGACTTATTTCGCCACCTCCTTGAGGTAAAGCTACATGTTTCCACAACCAGGACCCGTGAAGTTTCCTTCTGTACTAAGAGGGCACTTCCTTTGTAGAACTCCCCATTTATAGATGGATATCTCGCTAACCGTAACAGTTATCTCTTCCTTCTCTATTCTGCACAGTCCTGGAATATTAAGGGCGCTTTGAGCCAATGGAACAAAATCAACACATCCATAATTTGCAAAAAAAAAAAAAAAGAGCGAGCGAGCGAGAGAGAGAGAGAGAGAGAGAGAGAGAGAGAGAGAGAGAGAGAGAGTTGGTTGGTTGATGGTCCTCCTCACCAGTGTGTTTGCTGCTGGCTGATGGGGGGAATTGCCATCATCCTCAGTGGGAGGGTCACTGTGAAGGAAGCGGACAGGTGCTGCGGCCACCTGTGAATATGAGCGTCAGAGCTTTGGGGTGTGGTGCTGGGCCTTCAGTGCTGCGTCTCGTCCGAACTGTCATGCCCCCCATGCCGGTGATTGGTCCCAGCGTGAACTTGCCGCTTCCTGCTGTCTGCCGTACAAAGCCCCTCGCGCTTGCATTCTGTGCTGCGGATATCGGTGGCGGGTGCTTGGCGTTCTGCGTTGACGGCGGTCCTCGTGGGGGAAGCCTGTAGCCACCTGGCCCGCCGGCTGCCGGGTGGTCGCAGTTTCCTGCTACATAGAGCTGGCATCGGAGACCGCAGGGCTTTTGGTATGATCTGCAGAGCGGACCTGTCGGTTGGCGTTCGAAAGGTTGAAAGCGACGGGCGCATCTGCCCGTGTCTTCCAATTTCCCTTGGCAGATGAATTCCATCCATGAGCTTGGTGAGGTTCTGAGAGCTTTGTGGCAAATGCCCAGAACGTGTGCAGAGTTCCTTCGCCCTTGCTAAGAGAGGAAGGTGAATCTTCTAGCCCTCAGCAGTGCATGCCTGTATCTCCCACTGCGCTCTCCCCCCCCTGCAGATTCTGAGACCGCGGCACAAATCCTGACGCTCCAATCAGATCCTGGGGGTTTGCAATGGGTACCTGTGGAGGGAAGGAGGGTGTCGGCTTTCCTAAACAAACCTCTTCCCTTTCCGAATTGGGAGATCACAACCAGTAGCTCTATGCAAATAAAGTTCTTTGGTGGTGGTGGTGGGGGCTCTCAGAATGTCCCAGCGAGCTGAGAGAAGTAGTGCAAAAAAAAGAAAAAAGAAAAAAGGCTTCACTTCCCCTAATCCTTCATAGACGATCAGGGGAAGCACTTAATTGGCAGCGTATTGTGTAAGATGATCCACACGGCCCGGACGAGCTGCGGTGAGAGTGGACCTTGTCATCCCTCCGAATACCTTTTGTAAACTTACAGAGACTTGACTTCTAGAGCAGAAGGGCCCAGATGTGTGTTTTTGTACATTAAGTCTCTGTTTCTAGAGGCCTCCAGACCAGTGTTAATGTTTTTTAAATCTCCACACTGCAAGTATAAACAAGTTTTTGTAATGATCAGAAACCAGCCACTCCCTGGGTCAGTACGGCACACAGAGGAGGTTGGAGGGCACCCTTTTAAGCCTCCTGCGGGTGCGCCTCGCCCACTCGTTCTAGGACGTTGCTGTCCGCGTAGTATTAAATTGCACCCCCAAATTTCAGCCGCCTGCCATTTACTTCAAAAATTGCATGCATTCCTTCGACACTCCTTTGCTCCATCTGATTTTTTGTTGCTGATAAGGGTGAGTGGTGCTTGCATTTGGTCTGGGCTGAATTACTTCCTGCCCCAATGTCCCACGTTACTGATGCAAGCTCCCCCCCTCTCTCTGTTCCAGGAATCTCCAGCCATCAAAGAGGGTCATGCCAAGGACTCGCCCCCTCTGAGTAGCACCCCGAGGAAGGAAAGTCAAGGAGGAGGCGAAAGGTAGAGCATCTGTCACAGCATTTGATTGGTAGCCGGGATTAGGATCCCTGTTTTAGGATTTCGCCTGAATATCGAGGAAAAGTTCTGAACTGTTAGAGCAGTTCAAGAACAGGACCCATGACCACTAACCTCCTTTGTAAAGAGCTAAGTGGCCAGCCCCCTTCCTTTTCCGTTTTGTAGGAACGTCGTAGAACTTAACACCCTCTTCTTCTCCATCCAGGCAGCAAAAGACTCCGGAATCTCTGGAGCCCTGCCCGTTGGAAGAGGAAGTCGATGAACTGTCTCTCATTGACCACAGCGAAATCATGTCTAGATTGACCCTGAAGCAGGAGGTAAGGAGGCCCTTCCTTCCTTCCTTCCTTCCTTCTATTCATCTTAAGTTCCTTCCTTCCTTCCTTCCTCCTCTCCATCACCAGATCGTTCCTTCCTTCCTTCCTTCCATCACCAGCTCCTTCCTTCCTTCTGTTCATCATAAGTTCCTTCCTTCCTTCCTTCCTTCCTTCCTTCCTTCCTTCCTTCCTTCCATTTATCATAAGTTCCTTCCTTCCTTCTTTCTATTCATCATAACTTCCTTCCTTCCTTCCTTCCTTCCTTCCTTCCTTCCTTCCCTTCCTTCCTTCTATTCATCTTAAGTTCCTTCCTTCCTTCCTTCCATTTATCATAACTTCCTTCCTTCCTTCTTTCTATTAATCATAACCTACTTCCTTCCTTCCTTCCTTCCTTCCTCTTCTCCATCACCAGATCGTTCCTTCCTTCCTTCCATCACCAGCTCCTTCCTTCCTTCTATTCATCATAAGTTCCTTCCTTCCTTCCTTCCTTCCTTCCTTTCCTTCCTTCCTTCCTTCCTTCCTTCCTTCCTTCCTCCTCTCCATCACCAGATCGTTCCTTCCTTCCTTCCATCACCAGCTCCTTCCTTCCTTCTATTCATCATAAGTTCCTTCCTTCCTTCCTTCCTTCCTTCCTCCTCTCCATCACCAGATCATTCCTTCCTTCCTTCCATCACCAGCTCCTTCCTTCCTTCTATTCATCATGTTCCTTCCTTCCTTCCTTCCTTCCTTCCTTCCTTCCTTCCTTCCTTCCTTCCTTCCTTCCTTCCTTCCTTCCTTCCTTCCTCCCTCCCTCCCTCCAAAATGTGGCACTCTGATTTCTGCTCGGGAATGCCATCAGTCCATATTACCATATGCACACACACCCGCCATGTAGAAGACGACAACCACCCACACCCACACCCACTTTCAAACCCAAAAGGACAGTTTGGCAACCGCGTGGTCCTCTCCTTGGATTACTTCCTTGTATAAGTCAACCTTCGATTTTCAGTCTAACTGTCTTAGACGAAAATATAGCCCTATACACGGGGAAATGCTTGAGCTCAGATTAATGGTAAATGAAAAGTGGACCAATAGCTGTCAAGTTCCTGAACGAAGCTTCGCTGGCTGTTGCAATTAACAACAAAAAAGCATTTACCTCTCTTTAAAAAACAGTGAAACCCAGGAAGAGGAACAAGTGGTTAGGACAGGCCGAACACCATAAGTTATTTTTTCGAAGGCATTGGTTTCATCAGGATTGCGGTCGTTTAAAAAGATTGCCACGGTCTTTGGGCATTTTGGTTCAAGGAAGAATGAACGGAGCAAAGGCCTGCAGAGAAAAACCACATTTGTGCTAATTGAGGATGGGATAAGAGAACAGATATCTCGAGGCACTAGTCTGGAGCGTCGTTGTATTGTTTGCTTTCGTTATCGAATTGTTAGTAAACGTTCTCAAAGGAGATCAAGAGATCTTAGGCATAAGGCATCAAGGATAAAGAAGATATGTTTATTTGCTGAACGAGGCTTTCTGAACAATAGGACATCCTTGAAAGGTTGCTGGGAAGAATAAATTCCATTTTAAAAGAATTTGGGGAGGTTCCTGGGTGGCAGATGATTTGGTGTGAATCAGGAATGTTTGGAAGAAAGAACAGAGAGCATGAGTTTATAGAGTTTTGGGAAAGGAAGTTGGCTTCTCTCTATTTAGTTGGTTTATTGGACGTTTCATGTGTAGCATTTCTTGTCGTTTTTAAACAACAGGTCCAAAAATAAGATGGCACCGTGTTTCGCAGCTGTAACTGTTTCCCGGTTCTGCTTTTTGAATTGAGGGGGTTTATGTGGCTGCACCTGAAAAAAATGTTGCTGCTTGTTGTTTAAAAAAGGGAACCCATGCCTTGGATTCGTGTTTTGATTTTATTTTTTTAAAGTTGGGGGGCCGAAGCAGAAGACAAGAAGCATTTAAAGGTCTCTTTAGCTCTTAAAGGTCTCTTTAGATACCTTAACATTTAGATGTACCAGTGACACAAGCCAGGTGCTAGATGCACTGTACTGATCTCCAAAGGACGGAAGGCCGATCGAACCTCGCGCCACGAAACCATGTTGTGAGCAGAGTTTTGACTGCCGTAGGGCAGTTTTAGCCATGGATTGACAAGGCTTGTATCATTTCTCCGCTTCTGAAACGACACCCACCCACCCCCGGTAGAAGTTTAACCGGACTTTGGAGCAAAGTTTTCTAAAGTTACCGGTGCCTACATTTGGCCTGTCCCACCTGGCTGTTCACCATCTCTGGCCCAGCTTCTCTTAGATGGTGTGAGATTAAAAAAAACAAACCTTGCAATTCCAAAGTACACGTGGAATCTCCCTTAAAAGGATGTTCAGTCTCTGGGGACTTGGTGGACCTTTCCAAATAAACTGGGCCTTTGGAGGAAAACAGTTTTGCAAACACATCTGCAACATTAATCACTCCCCCCCCCCCCCCAGATGACACTTCTGTGCCACAGAGTTGGATGTCGGCTGGAATTCCCCTCTCCTGTTCACAGAAAGTGGTGGCCCTTTCCTTGCTGTCCACGGCGTGGCTTGCCCATTCTGATCCGATGCGACTCAAGAGATGTTGGCACGCCGCGCAGATCTTCTCCGGCACCAAGGAATTGGGGGTGTCTAAGAAGGGGAGCTGCCGGACACTCTCTAAACCCATCGCCGCTTTGTTCTCCCTTGCAGGGTGATGACGGGCCGGACGTCCGCGGAGGGTCGGGGGACATCCTCTTGGTCCACGCCACCGAGACCGACCGGAAAGGTACCGCCCGAGGGAACCACGACACACCCAATTGGTGGCGTTTTCCATTTGTAAACCAGGCCGGCGGCTGGCAGATTAATGGATTTGGAAGGAAGGAGGGGGCTCCCGAAGGAAGATTCTGCTTAGCTTAAGTCAAACAAGAGATCAGCCAGATAAGCCTCCTGTCACGGTGGCGTCCGGGGCAGTAATCGTGAGGGGGATGTTTGCCCTCCTGAGGCGTTTCCCAAAACAGCCCAAACCTCGTGGTCATGTCCTCCCTTGCTGCTCCTTACCAATCCAGACCGTTGGCGGTATGCAGCAGGGAGCCTTGGGGGGGGGGGTGTTTCTTTGAAAGAGGGGGACACATACAGTCCGGCAGCAAAATACAGAAGGGGGGGCTCCTTCCGTCCTCCCAGATCACAACCATTCGTAAACTTCAAACGAGGGCAGGAAATCCCTTTGACCAAAGGACGTTCCGCAGGGGGCTAGCGCTAAAAACGTGCCATTTGCGAGTCCATATTCCTGTGGGTTGTTTTTTTTAACATTGAGACCATGCCAGACAACTCTATGTTTCCCTTTCTCTGTTTTTGGAAAGGAAGATTGTAAAAAGGTGTGTGTGTGTGTGTGTGTGAGAGAGAGAGAGAGAGAGGGAGATTGAGAGAGAGAGAGAATTTGATCATGATGCAGGGGCCAAATGTACACCATTACAGGTGTACGAAGAAGTGTGTGTGTGTGTGTGTGTGTGTGTGTGTGTGTGTGTGTGTGTGTGTGTGTGTGAGAGAGAGAGAGAGAGAGAGAGAGAGAGAGAGAGAGAGAGAAGAAAAATTGAAAGAAATGTTGATCCTAGCACCTGTTGAGGAACCCCAAACCACCCTGAATTTAGTGTTGTGACCAAGGCCTTACTTAGATCTCTCAAGCGATGACTTTTTCTGATAATGCAAATATGGGAGGTGGTACAAAGCAAGGATGAGTCGCAGGAGCAAAGAGCTTTTCTTTAGAAGGCCAGGCTGACTGATATATAATTTCTCCCCCTCCTCCGACCAGACCTGGTGCTGTATTGCGAAGCCTTCTTGACCACGTACCGGACGTTCATCACGCCGGAGGAGCTCATTAAAAAGCTGCAATACCGATATCCTTTTGAAGGCCTGGAGGGGGGGGGTCTAAAACATGCCTGTCCCCTCCCTTCACCCCACCACCATGCTCTGTGTGTATAAGAACACAAGAAGAGCCCTGCTGGATCAGGCTAAGGCAGGCATGTCCAAACTTCGGCCCTCCAGATGTTTTGGACCACAACTCCCAGAATTCCAAGCTTCTATTTCCAGTGGCAAAGGACTGTGGGAGTTGTGGTCCAAAACATCTGGAGGGACGAAGTTTGGACATGCCTGGGCTAAGGGGTCCCATGTAGTCCAGCTTCCTGTATCTCACAGTGGCCCCGCCAGATGCCGCTGGTACGTCCATAGAGACACGAGCGCCACCCATGCTGCCCCTCTCCTTTGCCGGACACTTTGCGCCTCGCGGCCGACTCCCGATTCATCGGTCCCCGGGCTGGAGTTATTCAGGTGTGCGCCACACGTGGGTCAGCTCTGCCCCCCCGTCCTGCGCATCCTTGCGGGACGCCCTGTGAAAAAGCTGACACAACGCCCGGAAGGGAAATGGCCGCAGGGGAGGTGGCGTCTCCAGTTGGGTGTTCGCCTCTGCTTTATCTCGATTTATCCTTTAACTCTCCCTCCCCCCCAAACGTACGAGAAATTCTGTCACTGTCCAGACACCTTCAAGAAACGGGTCAGCAAGAACACCTTCTTCGTTCTGGTCCGAGTGGTGGATGAGCTCTGGTGAGTGGCCCCACTTCTCTCTCGCCTGGCCAGCCCTACCCAGGTGCCTTTTTGCAGGATCTGACCCGGAAGTGTCTCGAGGGTTGCAGCCGTCATTCTCTGGAAGTTGAACTTATTTTTTGAAAAACAAAATCTGCGAGACAGCATATTAAGTTAATTAAAAATGCATTAGGACCCCCGGTATCCGCGGGATCAGCATCCGCTGATTCGCTTACCCACGGCAGAAGAGACAGAACAATTAAAACGCGGACCAAACGTTTTCTGAAAACAGTTTTTAGCCCGGAACTAGGATTGCACTTAATAAAGAACTTGAGGACCACCAGCAATGAGTGGTTGGAGAGTATTACTTGGCCTGTTGTGTAGATATTTGGGTTTTTACGGGGTGGTGGTGCAGGGAATGTTTGGGGTTTTTTTTATGTGCGTGTGTGTGTTGGGTCTGGTCTCTGGGTGTCTGCAAATTTCCTTGTAGGTGTATACTGCTTATATACATGCTACTGCTGCTGCTGCTGCTACTACTACTACTACTACTACTACTACTACTACTACATTAGCACTCCTGTATTCATTATCCACTTATTCAGTTATCCACAATTGGCAGAAGAAGAAAAATTAAGTTAAAACAGCAGCCGTAAAACAAGCTGCTGTCACAAAACAGCAGTTTTGAGGATTTTTGGCGTTATCTCTTATCCACGGTTTTCATTATCTACTGGAAGGTCTGGAACCAATCCTCAGGGGATACTTTTATTGTTGTTGTTGTTGTTGTTGAGGTTTTTTTAAACCTCTCTTCTCTTCCGCCCCCCTCCCCATCAGTTTGGTCGAATTAACGGACGAGATTCTTAAGCTGCTCATGGACCTTGTCTACCGCCTAGTCTGCAACGGGGAGCTCAGCCTGGCCCGCGTGCTGCGGAAAAACATCCTGGACAAAGCGGACCAGAAAAAGATGCTGCGATACACCAACTCCATCAAGCCTCTCGCGGCACGATGGGTCGCCGCCAGGTGAGTCGCCGCATGGACTGAGCGCCAGTCGCGTCGGCAGAACAGCGGTGCATTGGGGGTTAATTGAGCCGCGATCAAGTTGACTGAAGTGCTTCCGACGCTCTTCGTTGTAGCACTGGTTGTTTCATCTCTTCTGAACTTTTGTTTTCCTTAAAAGAGCCCAGTTTAGGGTGAGAAGCCGCTGGGGGGGGGAGGAACGGGAGGGTACAGAACTTGGCTTCACTTTTAGCCTTCTTTAAATTCTTTGACATGCATTGGTGTCCAAGCCATATTCGCAGAGGATAACTCTATCAGGGAGGACTTTAAAAGATCCTAACGACTTCAGGAATCCGCAATGCAGATCGGGTGCCTCCGGGCAGTTTTGGCTAAGAGACACCCCGTTTTCCTCTCCTTCCAGGCCTGGGACACTCCATGATTTCCACAGTCACGAGATCGCGGAACAGCTGACCCTCTTGGATGCAGAGCTGTTTTATAAGATTGAGGTACGGGTGGCAAGAGGTGATACGACCAGGAGCAGGACCCCAAATTCCAGGCACACTCAAGCCCTCCACTTCAGCCTGCTGCCTCCCATTTGTAATTGTGTCACCAATGGATATGCCGGTTCCCTCTGCTGCATTAAGCAAAGCTGGCCACTCGGG
The DNA here is from genome assembly GCA_037367245.1 of Phrynocephalus guinanensis. Classification (NCBI taxonomy): domain Eukaryota; kingdom Metazoa; phylum Chordata; class Lepidosauria; order Squamata; family Agamidae; genus Phrynocephalus; species Phrynocephalus guinanensis. The sequence goes on from CM074755.1 coordinate 6,642,626, forward strand.
GGAGCCAGAGACCATGCCACATAGAGCATAGCATGCCCTATTAGCATAGAGTTTGCTACTATCCACGGTTCCCAGCATCCGCGGGAGGGCTTGGCACCCATCCTTTGTGGAGATCAAAAACAGCAGCTAGCTTGCAATGCAAACCTGCGAGCGCTTCCGCGTCGTCCTCCTTTGAGTCAGCAACCCTGTGTCCCCTTTGTCTCTCTCCTCGTCCATGTTTTAGATCCCAGAAGTCTTGCTTTGGGCCAAAGAACAGAACGAAGAGAAAAGTCCCAACTTGACTCAGTTCACGGAGCACTTTAATAACATGTCCTACTGGTAAGCAGGAGCAACGGGAAACACACACACACACACACACACACACCTTATATCGCAAGAGAGTCCTGCAAATGGCTGCCTTCGTTGTTTATCTTTTTTTTTTGCGGGGCTGCTATTAGGTTATTTGGCTGGAAGTGGGCAGGAGAGGGGAGTGTCTTGTTTGGTGATTCCTACTCACAAGTAACTAAATCCTTAAAAAAAAATCCATATTAGGGTCGACGGACAGCCTTCACAGCCAACCAATTATAGGCAATTCATTTGCACTCGGAATTGCATTGTAAAGCTAAGTGCCAACAAGTTGCAAGACATTTGAAGCGTCGTCTGCCATTTAACGTGGCAGCGACTTGGGCCCTAATTAGAGCTTAGAAGTGTCATTGCATTGCATGTAAATTACATTGCAAATTCATAAATGCATTGCAAGTAAATCAATCAATACATTTATTACACTGCAAATACATAGATACATTGCAAGTAAATAAATAAATTAATTAAAAACCCTCGCCTTCCAAACTGAACAGGGTCCGCTCGATAATTATGCAGCAGGAGAAAGCGCAAGACCGCGAGCGGTTGCTTCTGAAGTTCATCAAGATCATGAAGGTGAGCTGGTGGATCCGCCGATATTGACGCCGCGAGGTTTCGTCGTGGGCAGCTCCGGGGTTGAGTTCTCCGGCTGCGGAGCCCGAAGAGATCAGGAGTTCGAATCCTCTACGGGGGCCTCCTTGACGGGGGGGGGGGCGGCTGGACCCCATGGTCCGTAGGTCTCCCCCCAACACACCGAGCTGTGCCCACCCAGTTCACCTTGAGCCCCCCCCCCCTTTTCTTCCAGCACTTACGGAAGCTCAACAATTTCAACTCTTACTTGGCTATTCTCTCCGCCCTGGATTCCGCCCCCATCCGTCGGCTGGAGTGGCAGAAGCAGACGTCAGAGGTGAGTCCTCCCCTGGTCAATTGGCACAGTAAACCCGTGGTGCGCAGATCCCAGCTTCTCTTGGTGCAAAGCATGAATTGGCTGCGTCAAAATACGTATTTCTAGGGGGTTGCTTGTTCTCTTAATATTTTCAGACCATAGATGAGAGGTCTATAATAATAATAATAATAATAATAATAATAATAATAATAATAATAATAATAATAATAATAATAATAATATACAAACAGCGTCATAATGTAGTTGCTCAAATGGTCCACTGGAATTTGTGTCAGAACTATCATCCGCCCATAGCAAAAAAACTGGTGGGATCCTAAGCCTGAAAAAGTGACTGAAAATGAGCACACAAAATTACTTTGGGACTTCCGAATACAGACAGACAAGGTTTTAGAGCATAATACCCCAGATATTGTGATTGTGGGGAAGAAAAAAGTGTGGATCATTGATGTTGCTATACCAGGTGATAGTAGAGTCACTGAGAAACAACTTGAAAAAATTACCCGATATCAGGATCTGAAAATTGAACTTCAGAGACTCTGGCATAAATCGGTATAGGTGGTCCCAGTTGTAATCGGCACGCTGGGTGCGGTACCTAAAGAGGTAAGCAAGTATTTAGAAGAAATTGGAGTTGACAAAAAAGTCACCATCAGTCAGCTGCAGAAAGCCGCCTTACTGGGATCTGCTCGCATAATTCGCCGATACATCACTGAGTCCTAAACACTTGGGAAGTGTTCGACTAGTGATTTGTATTACAACATCCAGCGTAGTCTGCTGTCTGCTAACTTAATAATAAGAATAAGAATAGAGGGGGATATGATAGCTATGTTTAAATATTTGAAAGGATGTCACATTGAACAAGGGACTGGTTTATTTTCCATGGCTTCAGAGACATAAGATGCGGGACAGTGGTTTCAAACTACAGGAAAAGAGGATTCAGTTTAAACATTAGGAAGAATTTCATGACAGTCAAAGCTGTCCGGCAGTGGAATAATATGCTGCCCCAAAGGAGGGTGGTGGAGTCTCCTTCTTGGGAGGTTTTTAAGCAGAGGCTGGATGGCCCATCTGTCGGAAATATTGTGATAGGGGTTCCTGCATGGCAGGGGGTTGGACTGGATGGCCCTTGAGGTCTCTTCCAACTCTAGGATTCTATGATTCTGTGATTCTATGAATAACTTTATTTCTATGGCACCTTTCTCCCCGAAGGCACCCAAGGTGGCTTACAACAATAATTCAATACAACACTATAAAAACAATACTATAAAAAGCAATACTTATACGATGCTATAAAATGCTTACACAAGTCTGGGGGCTCAGAAGTCTTATTGTGCAGAGACAGAGGTTCTACTGGACGGCAAACCTTACCACCACCACCACCACCACCATCACATTTTTTTCTCTATTCTGAATTTGCTGGGTCTAAAATTTAATAGGACATTGTGTGTGTGTGTGTGTGTGTGTGTGTGTGTTTTCTTTTTTAGGGCTTAGCTGAATACTGCACGCTGATCGACAGCTCGTCCTCCTTCCGGGCCTATCGGGCGGCTCTTTCTGAGGTGGAGCCACCCTGTATACCTTACCTGTGAGTAACTCTACAGACCCTGGCGTTTCTCCGATGCCTTGTGAATCGTGAATTCAGGAGGGCCTGACAATGAAGGAGAGCCTCGGGCGGGGGGGGGGGGGGCTTCCGTCGACCTTCCGGATCTGCTCTGTTCCTCCAAAGGCGTCTCCTTCTTAACATTCGTCCAAAATCTTTTCTCCTGCTACTTAAGCTGGGAAGATCCAGCCCTGGCCTGTTCCGTAAGAAAACCCTTCAGGTCTAGGGCGAGAGCTTGGGTGGCGGTCTTTGGCCTTAAAAACACTCCATTCGCTCGCCGATCCCTCGTGTGACTTTCCTGAGTTTCTTTGGTTGATTGCTCCTGGCCATTTGATTGGTTTTATTGCAGTATCGTTGTTGTGTTTGATTATTTTGCTGTAAACAGTCCAGAATAGGGCTTTGTACTCCTGGAGCAGTAGGATGAATGAATGAATGAATGAATGAATGAATGAATGAAATGAAATGAAATGAATGAATGAATGAATGAATGAAATGAAATGAAATGAATAAATAATTAAATTAACAAATGAATGATTGATTGAATGAATGAATGATTGAATGAACAAATTAATGATTGATTGATTGATTGAATGAATGAATGAATGAATGAATGAATGAACAAATTAATGATTGATTGAATGAATGAATGAATGATTGAATGAATGAATGAATGAAAGAATGAATAATTAAATTAACAAATGAATGATTGAATGAATGAATGATTGAATGAACAAATGAATGATTGAATGAATGATTGAATGATTGAATGAATGATTGAATGATTGAATGAATGAACGAATTAATGATTGAATGAATGAATGAATGAATGAATGAACGAATGAATGATTGAATGAATGATTGAATAAATGAATGAATAATTAAATTAACAAATGAATGATTGAATGAATGAATGATTGAATGAATAAATTAATGATTGAATGAACAAACAAACAAACAAATGGCAAGACTAGAGAATAAATTGCAAGTTTCCCCCCTCGAAACACCACCTCCTCTATCCTCTGTCAAAATCTAACTCCCACTTAAAACGCAGAGTTTGGCACTGGGTGTGTTGCACAGGGCGGGAGTGTTAGTTTGGTACAGAACCAAACCCCTTTTCCTTAGTTCCACTCCTGCCACCCACAATCACCTCCGCATTGTTTGCAGCAGCGTGTCCTGGCTGGCTCGCCTTCCGGCGGCGATCGGTCACCTCCTCTCATTTTGCCATTTTAAAGGCTTTATAACCCGGGTTTCCTCTTCTCCCCGCTCAGAGGCCTCATCTTACAAGACCTGACCTTCGTTCACTTAGGGAACCCCGACTACCTTGACGGCAAAATCAATTTTTCCAAGCGGTGGCAGCAATTCAACATCCTGGACAGCATGAGGTGTTTCCAGCAAGTGTAAGTGGAGCCGGCTGCTTGCATGGAACAGCAAAAAAAAAAGGGGGGGGGGAATGCATGGAAACAGGATGAAGGCTGAAGACTTAGGGGCACGCACCGTGGGGCTGTAGCACAGGCAAGTCCAAAGACCGGAACGGTTGTCCAGAGAGGTGATGACGTCCCACGAAGACAAGATGTTCCTTATTTCAGTGCCCATTCGCCCGGAGATGGGAGCTTAAGATCCGTTTATCGGCTTGATTGCAGCAAAACCTCGCTCGAAGGATGCCAATCCATCGGCACGATTTATGCAAGAACTGAGCGCAGAATTACGACGGCTCAGTTGCAGAATTGTTTGGTTTATTTCAGCCGAACTCCCAGGGGGTTTTTTGGGGGGGGGTCAGTGCATCAAATTATTGCAGTACAGTGTTTGTACTTCTCTCTCTGTCTCTTTCAATACACATGCGGTCGTGCCCGTAATAAAACGAGCTCTCTCTCTCTCTCTCTCTCTCTCTCTCTCTCTCTCTCTCTCTCTCTCTCTCTCTCTCTGTATGTGTGTCTCGGATTGCTGCAGGCATTACGACATCAAGCGAAACGACGACATCATCTCGTTCTTCAACGACTTTAGTGATCACCTGGCCGAGGAAGCTTTATGGGAACTTTCACTCAAAATCAAACCTCGAAACATCACACGGCCGAAAACAGACCGAGAGGAAAAAACCTAGGGGATGGGGCGGGGGTTCCTCACGGAAGCCGTGGGCGTGACAGATTGCTGGGCACCGGCACGGGCGGGATTGAGACTTGTGCCAAGCCAGCTCCTCCCCCCCCCCCGAAATCTCCCCTCCCGGGCCAGTCGCAGGGCGTGGGGGTCGTTCCCGGCGGCGAGCCCCACGCCGTGAAAGCCACCATGTGCTGCTGCGCGTATGAGGCACGGGGCTCTTTTTCCACTGCCGGTCGGCGCTCCCCCCCTACCCCCGGCTAGATCGGCTTTTTTAATGTTTTGAGTCCGGAAAGCAAAGCGAGAGCTGGACATTTTTAGGAGGGGGAGGGGGCCGAGGCCGGTGTTTTCCCGCGGTGCCAAATCAGACGTCCGGCCGGCACGACGGAGCGCGAGATCCTTCCTTCGCTGACCGGAAGTCTCGGTGCCGTGCCTTCGGCCGTATCTGTCTTGCACTCTGTTCCGCCACCCCCGCACGCAGGACGAACATCGGTGGGTTTTCAGGAGGCTCCCCTGTTAACCTTAAGAAACACCTCCTCGTTTTTCCTGTGGACACCGGGAAGGGGGGGGGAGATTATGAGGATGGGCGGCGCGGCCGGGTTTGTGTTTACAGAGATGCACGATGCGGTGTGCCCATCGCCGAGACGGGAACAGAACCTGGCGGTCAGCTGTCGTCCCCTTCTCTTCACTTCCTCCGAAATCTCTCCCCAAGGTTCCTCAACACCCCTGTCCACCCCTGGTGGGGCCGGGGGAGGCCGTCTGATTTAGCCGTGGTACTAGCTGTAACACAGTAAATATGTAGAAAACAAGACCGTCTGTAAATATGAATCTTTAGACGCTGTTGGTCTCTTTTCCGTTTTGATGCATGTCTGAATGGCCAAGGGGTTTTGTTTGTTTGTTTGTTTGTTTTTCTGAGGAGACCCGGAAAAGTTCAAAGCAATGTGTATAGGACAAATTATATATTTGAAGACTTCGTTCGACGCGTCAGAGCAAGGGCGGCCTGCCTGCTACCAACCGACAGCTGAATTCAGGTTTGGGTCTCGTGCAGTGATGGCGAACCTTTTAGAGACCCAAACTGCGATTCAAGTGCCAATACAGAAATTTAACCTGAATATAGGTGGCTGTGAAGGGGTGATGTCGGGTGCCCACAGAAAGGGCTCCTAGTGCCACCTTTGGCACCTGTGCCATGGCTTCGCCAACACTGGTATAGAGCCATCCTCTCGTAAGAACTTCAAGTATGAGAGGGCGAGCCAGAGATCCGCAGTTCTTATTAATAAGAAAAAGCAGCCTCTAAGGATGTTCTCTTATATGAGAGGACCCCCATATCCACTGTGGATTGGAATGCTTCATTGACAGAGCTTCATAACTTGGTCTCTGCTTCCCTCTAGTGGCCAGTTGTGGTAATACACGTGAAAATAGTTTTTCTGGATTTTTTTTCTTAATATTGTCAGACCATGGATAAATCAGTCAGTGGATTCTGATCCTGTCGATAAGGGGGATCTGTTCTCTCATGCTTTTTCCTGAGGCTTGGGCAGGACAGCTGTCCAGTAGGTAGCCAGGGGGCTGCTGGATGGCAGCCATTCTTGAGGCCGGTGGCTCCCTCTCACTTCGAACCCTTCTCCGTTGGAACGTTGGGGGGGGGGGCGGAGCCAAAAGGAAAAGAACACATGGGTCCTTGCATGACATCTTGTTCTCCCCACACACTTGGGAACCCGCGTCCGAATAAATTTTCATGCTGAATGTGATCCTGGGAATTCTTTTGTCGTGTATGCCTTTTTTGGACAGCGAAGGGCCCGGAGCCTTGCGTGCTCCCGGCATGCTCTCGTGGTACGAACGCCAGTGGCGGTGGGTCTTGGGCCGGCAAAGTCAAGGAAGCGTGCTGCATGGACTACCGTTCAGGCAGGGGTCTGGGAGAAACCGGAAGCAAGGCTCCCGGTTCGGAGATTCCGGGCCTAAAGCCGGAGCTGCCCAGTTTGACCCATCTCCTGCCTTGCTGAGTGGTCGACTGCCAAAATTCAAAGGAAGGTAGCCCATTTTTCCTTGGTCTGCTGGCAGGGGAATGGCAGATGGGCCATTCCATTCTCCCTAATCATCCTCCCCTAATCATCACACCCCGTACGCGCCTCCTCAACTCATGGGCTGCTGCTGCTGCTGCTGCTGCTGCTGCTGCTGTTTCAGCTCCCTTCCCCTCATCCTGCCTTCCAAATGTCAGCGCCAAAGGACGCAACTCCCTCTCCTCCGCCTCTTCCACGGGGCAGGGAAAGAAGTCCCATCATCCCCAGATGCTGGGAAGGGCGGCAGCTTGGGGAAGGCAGCTTGGGAACCCAATTCTTCTGAACCCAGGCAACGGCTTCCTTCTCAGTAAACTAGCTTGGTCTCCTTAACTTCTCCCTCTCTCGTGCCCCAGCGTAACTGATGCTGAGTTTTCACCCAGCATGATGGTCTTTGTGATACAAACCCCCGATACCTGGGGCAACACGTGCGTTTGCAGTTAACCATGGTTTTCAGCAATCTTGGGGGGAGGGGGGGAGGGGGTGGCTTGGAGCCTGTCCTCCACAGATATGGCGATTGGGTTGTAAACCCGCTGAACCTCTGGACTGGACTTCACTACCCCATAGCCTTTGGTATTTCTGTTTGTTTTGAAAGCATCTCTGACCATCCAGATTTCCACCGGCAGCTTCTCTCCTCACCCCCTACATGCTCTTCCCTGGGTCCCCCCCCTCTTTTACCATGCTGTGGATCGCATTTGCTCTTATCCACAGTTTTCAGCATCCGCGGAGCAGGGGTGTCTTAGCGCCCATCCGCTGCGGATATGGAGGTCCCGACGTACTCAAAACATTTGACTTCGAGGGTGCTAAAACTGCTGCTTTTTCGTAGTGCAGGGTGGAGACGGTGGGGTGGGTAGCCCAAACGCTTTGGGGGTGGCCGTATCTGAAGAAACAGGTCTAGGGAACAGTATTTATAACTTTTCCTTATGAGGGACCTGCTCCAGGCTCTCTTAGGTCTGCAGGTTCTCCTTCCCCAGCTCGTCTGCCTCTTCCTCTTTTAAGGTGTATTTACATTTCAGATGAACTGTCCAGGAACCCAGGGGTGTCCCCTCACAATTATTTTGGCTCTAAGGGAAGGAAGGGAACGAGGTTTTGGCCTCAAACCAGTGGCCGCTGGGATCTTGCGTTAGGAAATGTATATTAGGTCCTGATTTGGGATTCACGCTCATTAACTGGAGTGGCCCTGGTATAGAGTTGCAGCTTTTATTTCATTTTTATTTTTATTTTTCATTTTTCTGTCTCATACATTAAATACGTTGACTAGACTAAGCAAGCCAATAAACCAAATAAAATAACATGAAATGCTCAGCAAGATGGCGATTAAAATGGTGAAAAATTAAATTAAAATTTTTTTAAAATTAAATTTTTATATTTTGAATGTTTTTACCCAGCCTTTCTCCTGGGGAAAAAACACCCCAGGCGGCTTCCTATAAAGAGGGACAATAAGCCCCGCCCTTGTCCCTTGGCTCCTCCCCTTCCCCCGCCCACTCAGGAGCCTTCCATCGCGCGTCTTTCCAGCAGGGGGCGCGCCAGGACTCCATTGCCCGGCGTGCCTTGCGGGCTGGCCCAGAGCGACGTCTTCGCTGCCCCCCCTGCGCGCGCGGGGCATGCCGGGAGCTGTAGTTCCAACCGGCTGCCCTGCAAATGCCCGGAGTATGGCCGCGGCAGGCGGCGGCGGCGGCGGGGCTGGGGAAGCGGATCGCCCGCACCCGCGGCCCTTCCTTATCGGCGTGAGCGGAGGCACCGCCAGCGGCAAGGTAAGGTTTAAATTGGGGAGGGAACATCTTTGAACCGACTGCGTAGCCAGAAGGGTTCCTCCTCTCCCCACCCTCTCGGGTCGTGCAAGCCCGGCTTGAATAATGCACCCTTTTTTTGCAATGGGGCTGGGGCCGGGGGGAAAAAACCCAGCCAATAAAAATAATAATAAAAATAATAAAGAAGTTGGCATGGCATGGCATGGCATGGCATGGCTCTGGCCCAATGCAATGGCGCAGGCTCGCTTCCGAAGAGATTCCCCCCCCCCCCCCCCCTGAATTTGGAGGCCTTAAATTGGACATCGGGGGCGGACGGGGGGGTGTCTGCAACAACGCCCAGGCTGGGCTTTGCAGACCCCGGCTTGCCTTAAGCCAGCTGGCAGGGCGCGATTTGATTTGCAAACATTGCAAAAAAATAAAAATAAAAATCTTGCAAACAATAAAAATAAAAATAGAGCTGTAGAAGGTAGCCAGCTGGACCGAGCTCCTCGGGTTGGTGGTCGGATCTATCTATCTATCTATCTATCTATCTATCTATCTATCTATCTATCTATCTATCTATCTATCTATCTATCTATCTATTATGCAACACAGACTATTTATTTTTAATGCAACGCAAAAGGTGTCCCCCCCCCCTTTTTTTTTTTCTTGCAAGGATTGCCTTGTTTGGGGTGCTTTCCCGGACCACCCCAACCCTTGGGAAAGCGTGGCAGGCTTTTTTTTTTAAACTTGGTTTTGGAGGTTTTTAAAAATCAAAAATGGCCCCGGTCCTTGGATTTAGAAGAGACCCTTGTTTTCTCCGGGCAGAAAAAGGCACTTCAGCTGTTGAATTAATGACCCCTTGACAACCACCCCATCCCACCCCAAGCCCAAATCATCTCACCTGCGGGGTGTTAATTTTATTCCCACTGTTGATGCAAATTGGTTGGTTTGGACTGGTTATTTGCCTGACTGGGTTGCATCGGCTATGGAAAATTCCCTCCCCTTCTGTTTTGTGGGCCTTTAAGATTTTAAATAATGGTGGTAGTTGTTTTATTTGCCAGTTTCGGTTGTATTATAATCCTTTTCTGTGCCTTCGTTGTCCTGGACTAGTATATTGTCCCTCCTTACAGTAAGCCGCCTTGGGTCCTTTTCCAAAGAGAAAGGCAGGGTAAAAAAATATCTAAAATAAATAGATAAACCCCTGGGCAATGGTTGCCTGCAATTAAGCTCAACTTCTGTCAGGTGGTTTGACTTTTGCAGATTGGGCAGGAATTCTATCTGTCTGTCTGTCTGTCTGTCTGTCTGTCTGTCTGTCTGTCTGTCTGTCTGTCTGTCTGTCTATCCAACCTTCCATCTAACTATCCTTCCATCCTTCTATCTGTCTATCTAGCTAGCTAGCTAGCTAGCTATCTTTGCCTGCCTGTATATTTATTTTATTGTACTGTTATACTGCCCATCTGAAAACAAGGCCACTCTGGGCAGTTTACAACAAGACGAACAACAAACAACGAGATGACAATTAAAATAAGCTAGCTAAATAAATAAATAAATGAATGAATGAATGAATGAATGAATGAATGAATGAATGAATGAATGACCAAACAAACACATAACTGCATTAAAATGCAGGTTACAGTTTCAAAAAAAAAAAAAAAGCCAAGTTCTAAGATGATTCTTATTGTCATGGTCTAGATAGCTTATTTATGTGCAAGTCGGATAAATCTACCCATTGTTTCTCTTCCACCTTGTTTTTGGAATAGCCAGTATCCATGCTGGGGGGGGGGTAGTCTCTGCTCCCTAGCAGCTACTGAAAAAGGGTGGATTTTAGCAAACAGTATTTTGATAGTAAACACTATAACATTGACTAGTAGCATCTGGCATTGTCTGATAGCCAGTTCTGCTGATGACATGGTGGAAATATATTTGCAAACAAAGGCTATTTATATACCTTGGTCTCTGGCTCCCTCTCGTGGCCAGTCCTGGTAACTTCACCATTAGAAATCTCTGTTTCTAGATTTTTATATAAATGTTAATATTTCCGGACCATGGAGAAGTGAATCACCAAAGACTGATGCCACAGGTACAGGAGCAGTATTGGACACAGCCCGGAGACTCGAACCACACAGAAGGGAAATGTAGATGCTGACGGACGATTGTTGTCCTGGTCTAATCGCAGCTCATGTTGGTTTGGTTTCTCTCTCTCTCTCTCTCTCCCCCCCCCCCCCCCCCGGCCCGGTCCCTTGGAAGTCGACGGTCTGTGAGAAGATCATGGAGCTGCTGGGCCAGAATGAGGTGGACCATCGCCAGAGGAAAGTGGTCATCTTGAGCCAGGACAGGTTCTACAAAGTGCTCACGGCCGAGCAGAAAGCCAAGGCCTTGAAGGGGCAGTACAACTTTGACCACCCAGGTATGGACCACGACATCCCATAATTGCTCCCGAGGCAGCAGAGGCAAGCAGAAAGGGGAGTGACAATCTCCCTCAAGAAGTTGGTGGTTGCTTTCTCAAAAGTTATGTCTCTTCCAGGACAGTTCAGAACCTAACAAAAGTAGCATCATAGTACTGTCTGTCTATCTATCTATCTATCTATCTATCTATCTATCTATCTATCTATCTATCTATCTATCTATCTATCTATCTATCTATCTATCTATCTATCTATCTATCTATCTATCTATAGTATCTTCAGTTCCTTCCTTCCTATCTATCTATCTATCCATCCACCCACCCACCCACACAGTATAAGACTATAAGACTATATTTTTTACTAAAACTGTTAGACTGAAAATTCAGGGTTGTCTTGTACATGGAGGTAAGCCAATGAGAGAAGCATATGATAGAGAAAGTGTTATTTTGGGCTGGAAAATTGGTTTTTTTTCTTATACTGGGGGGGGGCATATTATAGATGGGAAAATATGGTGTGTGTGTGTGCGTGTGTGTGTGTTTTCTTAAGTTCAATCCCCCACTGGGACTCCTTGGCAGAGACTCAACTGGATGACCTCGGCCTGGTCCCTTTCAGCTCTGCAGCCTTGAGATTTCTAACAATATAGTAGTAATAAATTTATAAATGGAAAGGGACCCTCTGGATCACGGCATCCCAGCCCCTGTCAAGGAGTCCCCGTGGGTTGAATCGAACTCTCAACCTCTGGCTCTGTAGCCAGAGACACCGAAACCATTGTGTGGCCGTTGCATTGCAGCTTTTTTTGCGTCGGCCTCTGGAGTGGCAGAGAATCAAAGGTTTTCAGCAAGGGGGGGGGGGAAACCTCCCTAGAAAAGTTAAATTGCAAACAACCTTGTCGGGGTTTATTCTTGCAATGAAGGCGCTGCTTCCAGAAGGCTGGTCTCCTCGACCATCATCCTATCTGAGAACCCGTGCATTGCAGCCGTTTACTAGACCACCCACCCACCCCCCAAGATGGTGCTTTCAGCCCCTTCTCTTTGTTTGAAATCCCCCCCCTCCCGCAGATGCTTTTGACAACGAGTTGATGCAAACGACCTTGAAGAATATCGTGGTCGGGCAGACGGTGGAGGTCCCAAGCTACGATTTTGTCACCCATTCCAGGTCAGTGCCCTCTTTGGAGACCCAGGGTCCCGGTCGCCACCGGGTGGCCCTGCTGCCAAAGAATGTGGTTGCTGGCCCGTTTTGGAAGGTGATGGAGGTCGCCGGGTGGAAGAAGCCAGCTAGAGAAACATAGTGAGAAGCATAGCTGCTGTAGTCGTAATAACGGCCATGACCGTGCTGCCGTGTTAAATCTTAGAATCATAGAGTTGGAAGAGACCTCAAGGGCCATCTAGTCCAACCCCCTGCCATTCAGGAACCCCCATCACAATATTTCCGACAGATGGCCATCCAGCCTCTGCTTAAAAACCTCCAAAGAAGGAGACTCCACCACCCTCCTTTGTGGCAGCATATTATTCCACTGCCGAACAGCTCTAACTGTCATGAAGTTCTTCCTAATGTTCAAATGGGATCTCTTTTCCTGTCATTTGAAACCATTGCCCCGAGTCCTAGTCTCTGAAGCCATGGAAAACAAACCTGTTCCCTCTTCAATATGACATCCTTTCAAATATTTAAACATAGCTATCATATCCCCCCCCCTCAGTCTTCTTTTAGAGAGGCTAAACATTCCCAGTTCCCTAAGCCGTTCCTCATAAGACATTTCCTCCAGACCCTCAACCATCCTGGTAGCCCTCCTCTGCACCTGCTCGAGGTTGTCAACATCATTTTTAAATTGAGGAACACAGAACTGGACACAGTACTCCAGGTGGGGTCTGACAAGAGCAGAATAGAGTGGCACTATCACTTCCCTTGATCTAGACACTATGGTTCTGTTGATACACCTGGCAACACATTTTAAGGCTTTCTAGGCAGAAAAAACTTATTTATTTATTTATATAGTTTTATACTGCCCGTCTTCGGTATAAAAATAAGTTTTTATTTATTTTATTTTATTTTATTTTTATTTTATTTTTATAAGTCGGCGGTTAACAATGGCAATAAACAAGAACAAATATCAAACACACAATACAACAAACAACAAAAGGAAAATAAAATAAAATTTAAGAAAATAATAACTAATACGTTTGGGGTGCCCTAAAACAGTGCTGTCGACCCAAGGCCACCCAGGCTGGCTCTTCCCCCTAGAAGGCCAGAAGCTCAAACCACTAGGCTCTCCAGCCAGCTAGGCTGTGGCCAGTAACCCAGGGGAGCATCCCCACCTGATGGTGCAGCCTTGCCCTAGAGACACTCATAGATGTCCTAACCCTAACCCCAGACACTCAGGGAAACAGGATCCTTCTAGACATCACCCTCGGAAGCAGCTTTGCTGTTAGGTCTAATTTGCCTCCCTGCCAGTTTATGATGCCACAAAGCAGAGGAGATTGGCACAGGGGGAGATAAAGGTGCAGCGTTACCTCTTGACCTCCTCCAATGCTTCCCGTGGGACAATCACACAACCCTGTCTTTGTGGGGCATGAACGTTTGTCCCCAGCAAGAGACCTGGCTGTTTGTATGTTTTGTAGCTCAGGAAACATCCCCCCCCCCTCGACACACACAAGAGACAACACCCGCCGGGAGTATCTGAAAGTCAGCTGGATTTCCCTGTGTGGTGGTATTCACAAAACCCAGCCTAGCTTAGAAAGTTTTCTAAACTGTAGAATCTAGGATGAGGCCAAGCCCCCCCTTTTTTTTATGATGTGGGTCCTGCCCCATCCAGAAACATACCGAAAGCAGCACTATTGAATTAAGTAGTTATAATCCTTCTAGGGACATTGTAGGGTCAGCGGGAATTATCTGTTGTATGTTCCTTGCAATGCTATCAGCTGGATCCATGTTATAATGAATATCAGTTATATTTTCATTTTTTTCTGGGGGTAAAAAAAATTTCTGAAGCTTCTGAGGCTTAATCACAATACAGTGGTACCTTGTATAAAGGAATTAATTTGTTCCAAACGAAATTATGTTAAGCAAAGTTTCCTTTATACAAACTTCCCATAGGAACGCATTGAAAACAGAGTGATCCCTAATTGCGACCATTTTTATGTTGTACAGATTCGCCCCATAGGTGATTCTGTTCAGTAAATTTCCCCTATCTCTGAAGTTTTTTATGTTGTACAGATTTCATGTTATACAAACCATTTGTTATACAAGGGTCCACTGCACAGTGGTACCTTGTATAAAGAAATCAATTCATTCCCAATGAAATTATGTTAAGCAAATTTTCCTTTATACAAATTTCAAATAGGAATGCATTGAAAACAGTGTGATCCCATTTTTATGTTGTATGGGTTCTCCCCATAGGCAATTCTGTTAAGCAAATTTCCCCTCTCTCTGGAGTTTTTTATGTTGTACAGATTTTATGTTTTACAAATTGTTTGTTATACGAGGGCCCACTGTATAAGTGTACAGTGTTATGCCGGAGGGAAGGAGGCCAGCGTGTGGTGGGGCCTCCTGGACGGAAGCGGGTGGCCACTCCGGTTGGGTTTGGCCACCAGTGTTAAAGGTTAAAGGATGATGGGGCTTGTGCTCCTCCAACCTCCAACCCAGGGCCGTTCTTGCTCTTAGCGGCTGCTGGTGTGACGGCCACCTCATTCCATCCCCTTTGTGTTCAGGCTGCCGGAGACCACGATGGTCTACCCGGCGGATGTGGTCCTTTTTGAAGGCATCTTGGTTTTCTACAACCAAGAGATCCGGGACATGTTCCATCTCCGTCTCTTTGTGGACACCGACTCCGACGTCAGGCTCTCCCGAAGAGGTAGCCCTCGCAAAAGTCTCTTCGCCATTCCTTCCACCTGGCCAGCGATTGGCATGGGTGGCTGACCCTTAACTGGAAGGAGCGGGTCTTTGGGTCCAGGGGAACCACCTGGTTTTCATATCCAAGGATTTGGGAACAAAAGCCCCCTGCAAACTGTGTTAGCCGTTAGAGCAGGCATGCCCAAACTTTGGCCCTCCTGATGTTATGGACCACAACTCCCAAAATTCCAAGCCTTTATTTCCAATGGCAAAGGACGGTGGGAGTTGTGGCCCTAAACACATGGTGGGCCGAAGTTTGGACAGGCCTGCATTAGAGGGACTCTCTGCTCCATCTCACAAAATACCAGAACTAGGGGATATACACTCAAACTGAGGGCTGGAAGAGTAAGAACAGAGAAAAGAAAATATTATTTTTTTACCCAGCATGTTCTTAGTCTGTGGAACTCCCTGCCACACGAGGTGGTGATGGCATCTAGCCTGGATGCCTTCAAAAGGGGATTGGAGAGATTCCTGGAGGAAACGTCCATCCCAGGTGACAAACCATGATGGAGATGTGTCATCTCCAAGGCTTAAAACTGGGGCATTTCAAGGGCCAGATGCAGGGGGAATGGGACCAGGAGACAGATATCGAGTCTCGTGTGCTCCCAGATGCATCTGGTGGGGCCAATGTGAGATACAGGAAGCTGGACTAGATGGGTCTTTGGCCTGATCCAGCAGGGCTCTTCTTAGGTTCTTAACATGTCTCGGGGGACACGCATTTACCATAACTTTGTAAGCAATGCGTTTTCAGTTATGTTAGATCACGCCGTCTGAGCGTCCTGGGATTTTTGAACACGTTTGCCACAAAAACCTCGAAAATAAGGCCGGCGCTTCCCCCCTCGGAAGAATAAACTTTTGCCGCCGCCCCCTCCAAAAAAGAAGAAAAACCAAAACAAAACCTAAAAGTCCCACAATCTCACGCTCCAGCCCCCTGGACATCATTGGCCGGAGAATTCTGGCAGTCCCCCCCACACACACAGACAAATTTATTTATTTATTTATTTATTGGGCTTATATTCCGCCCGTCTTCCCAGAGGAACTCCGGGCGGTTTACAACAAAACCAATATAAACAATAACAGACCATTAAATAAAACACACCATGCTCTGAATAAAACATAACTGGTGTTTTTTATTTATTTATTTTGTTGGTAGTTCTCCGAGATATGAAGCGAGGAAGAGACCTGGAACAGATCTTGACCCAATACACCACTTTTGTCAAACCGGCTTTTGAAGAGTTCTGCCTGCCGGTAAGATAAAGTTTTTTTTTCCCCCCCAGTCTCGGCTTCCAACTGCTCCTCTGATTGACCTCAGGAAAGACACTGGTGTGTGTGTTTGTGTGAGACCCCTGTATTTGAGGGGATGGGTCCCAAGTTGGTTCGTTCCCAAAATGCAGATTATAGCAGATGCTATTTTAATAGTGGGCCCTAAAACATATCCTGGTCTCTGCTTCCCTCTAGTGGCCCGTTCTGGTAACTTCACCTTGAGAAATAGATTTTTCTAGGATTTTTCTTTTAATAATTTTAGACTGTGGATAAATGGATCAGTGGACAAGGGCGCTCTACTGTTTTCTTTATTACCTAAAGAAATTCCTTAACAGTTTTGTCAGAACTCACCTTGGAGTATTAGGATCCTGTCTCAAAACCAAAGCCTCGATCGCTTGTCCTTCCTTGGACCTTGGACTTCCTTGTCCTTCCTATTGGCTCAGCTGCCTCAGGTATGGTCAGCTCTGCCAGGTACCCCTTCTCTATTTTGGCAGGTAATCATGCTTTTTAATTGACTACACCCCTTGCCCCAAATATTTTTTTTTTTTTAGCCCAAGTGGCAAGGATTGAATTTAGGACTTTCCGGCTGGAGCTTTCTCACTAAAAGCAAACCGTCTTCCCAATTAAAAACCTTCCAAACGCCGTGTTTGTTTCATGGGGAGACGGCTGGGAATCTCCCACCCAGACGGAGCATCTAAGAGGGTGGGCGCCGTCCCCACAGCCAGCTTTCCCGCAGCGTGCGAAAACTAGACCCTCTTAACTAAGCTCAAGTAGCCCCAAAAGCAAGTGTGCTGATTTAGGCTTAGGTGTTTTGTTTGTTTTTTGTATGTGTGTGCAATTGGTTTTAAGAGCTAAGGCCGTAGCAAGTAGAAGACGGAGGTGGTTCATAATTTTTTATCCCTGTCTGGCAGGGAGAGGGAGCATGGAGTAAACTTCTGATAAAATACACTTCCCTTTTAGCAATACTGGCAAGGGTTGCCTTTCTTCAACTGTGGCTTTTTTAAAAAAAAAATATTTTATTTCATTTATTTCTTGGATTTTTATACCGCCCATCTGGCAGCAAGGTCACTGAAAGGTGGCTCTCTTTTTTTCCATCCACAGACGAAGAAATACGCCGATGTCATTATACCTCGAGGAGTGGACAACATGGGTAAGGGGACCGGCACTCTTTTCACCTTCCTTTTGGGCTAGCGACGCACGCACACACACCCAAACCCAGGGCCTGATGTTCTGTCCCACCCCTGAACGCCTCGCCTGCTCCTCCGTTCCCAAATGGGAAGAGGGGAAAAAAAACCCCCCACTGGAATTCAAGTTCCAAAGCATAGCGTGCTTTTTCTGAGAACATGCCGGTGCAACTAAAATTGGAGGATCTTCAAAGCTATGCTAACCTTTGGACAAACAGACAGACAGTCAATCCACTGGTAAAAATATATATATTTATTTGAGCAATCATTGATTTGCTCTACTACCTCCTTTTTCCGTAGTGTGGTTCTAACTCGTCGGGATCATATTTAACTTGCCTTTAGTTTAGCCCCCCCCCGGATATTTATTGCATTTCGTTTGTGAAGTTTTCGGATACTGATGGAAACAGACGCTGAGCAAGGCTGCTATAAATAAGCCAGCGCCCAGTGCTTCGGTGTCTAGGATGGAAAGTAGAGTGGCAGCGGGGCATTTAGTACCTCTTTAGTAGTAGAGACGAGCTAAAAGCATGATGGGGTCACGTACGCTGCCCAAGCCTGCTTAACAAATACTTGCCCGGGTGCCTGCACGGGTGAAGAGCAGCGAGTGGGCTTATTGTAATTATAACGGCATTCCCGCCGCTGCTAAAAATGCGCCCACGATCTCCAGGGAAACGAACCATTTCAGCATCCTCTGAGCCCGTAATTAGGGTTAAAAATACACCCAAACCATTCAGGATGCACGGGGCAGCTTTTAAAATAAGGTTTGTTGTCGGTTTCTCTCTCTCCCCCCGGGGTTGTTGGGGGGGGTATTTAAAACAAAAACATGATCCCCAGTTCCGGCATCGGACCATGTCTTGTAGATAGATGCTAGAGGTGAAACCGGGGGCTTCCTGCAAGCCACGTGTACCAAATAATAGTAATATTGACGTGTCTGCAGCCCAGAAAAGTTGGGGACCCTTCTCGGGCTCAAACCACCAGGGTTCCCTCCCTCTGACTCCTGGGGTGTGTGTTTTCCCATTGGCACAGCAAATGCCCTATTGTTTTGGCAGACTTCTGATGCTTGATAGGCTCCTGAGAAAACCATTTGAGGCTTACTCTTTCCAAAAAAAAAAGGCGGGGGGAGATTTTTAATGTGCTTTTTAAAGCTTCAACAGGCCAGCGTCGAGTTCCAGTTTATTGCAGACACAAAAGGGGAAAGGCTAACAACGCAGGCATGTCCAAACTTTGGCCCTCCTGATGTTTTGGACCACAACTCCCAGAATTCTAACCTTAGATTGCCAATGACAAAGGACTGTGGGGGTTGTGGTCCAAAAACATCTGGAGGGCCAAATCTGGTAGTTGAGTCATGGCTACTGGACTTCTTTTTTGAGAGAGAGAAACGTTTCGCTGCTCATCCAAACGGCTTCGTCCGTTGGGATGTGATGAAGCCGTTTGGATGTGATGAAGCCGTTTGGATGAGCAGCAAAACGTTTCTCTCTCTCTCAAAAAAAAAAAAGTCCAGTAGCCATGACTCAACTTCCAGATAAACTCACCCAGAGGGCTGAGAATCTTCACAGACATACTGGAGGGCCAAAGTTTGGACATGGCTGCAAAACGTCAAGAGGGATGGTTACCAGGCTGGAAGCACATGGGTTGACCCAGGAAAGACTCGGGTGGTAGGCTTTGTTTAAAAAAAAAAACTTTCTTGTTTCAGATCTTCAGTTGTGTTTATTTTTCATGCCTTTTCCGGATCTCCCACTGCCGGGAGACGGGCCAGGAGGAAAGGCGGCGAAAGAGCCCCCCTTGGCCAGTGAGCCCTCAGCCCCTAACCCTAACCTCAACCTCTCTCTTCCCCCCTCCCCCTTCCTCTTTTGCAGTGGCCATCAACCTCATTGTGCAACACATCCAAGACATTCTCAACGGAGACCTCGGCAAGTGGCAACGCGGGCCCGCCAACGGCCACGGGCGCTGCTCCTCCTCCAAGCGGCCCTTCCCCGACCAAGCGGACAGTAGCCTGCTCCTGGCGCCAGGCAAGCGGTCTCACTTGGAGTCCAGTAGCCGGCCTCACTGAGAGGAGAGGCCCGGACGGACGCCCCGGAAGCCTCCTCGGCGCCCGAAGGGACTTGGGACAGGTTGGGAGGTAACCTTTTGGCGTGTGTCGTCCCCTGAAGGCCTCCGGACTCCACGGCTCTTCCGTAGGTGGTGTTTCCCCCCCCCCCAACCCGTCTTCTGTTCCGGATCTTCGTTCCACCCTTACCCCGAGGGCCACTCCTTGAGCGAAACCCCGGCGTGTCCCCAGAACTGAGCACTTGGGACTCCGATCCTTTCTGATTTTTCTAGGAAAAGAACCGGGCTTGTTTACCAATAGCAAAATAAGGTGGCTCGCTCTTTCAAATTCCTCCGCTGTCCCCTTTTTTTCCTCCGATTCGGTTTTAGCGTCGCGGAGAGAGAGAGAGAGGGGGGCTGGGCGTAAAGCGTAGTAGGGGCACTTCTTCGTGGCAGGAAAGTCAAGGGCTGCGTTTTCGCTACCTTTCGTCAAAACAAAGAGAGACAGTGATATTTATCAATCTAACTTTGTAATGGCCAAAAAAATCACATTAAAAGAAGGCAAAGCTATTGTTTTGGGAGTGGAGAGGTCGCGAGCGAGCAGGGAGTGTGCCCAACTGTGCCCTCTGTGTGTGTGTGTGTGTGTGAGTGAGTGAGTGAGTGAGTGTGTGTGTGTGTGTGAGTGAGAGAGAGAGAGAGGGAGGGAGGGAGAGAGAGAGAGAGAGAGAGAGAGAGAGAGGTGGTGTCAAGTTAGAGATGAGGGACAGCGACCCTGAATAGGACTTTCAAGGTAAGTGAGATATTTAAGCATAGTTGCAAGAGGGTCAGCCTTGCTAGTCCGTGCTGCCAAGACCGTGTTTTTAAAAAGGCAAATTTATTCCCCCAAAACTGCATTGGTTCCCCCCCCCTGCACACACACACACACACACACGCACACACACACACACACACACACACACACACACACACACACACACAGAGACACATTTACGGCAAGGTGGTTTAAAGAATAGTTTTCAGACCAAGGAAGCAATACAAATGAGGGACACCCCCCCCAAAAAAAATACCAAGACCAGCTCTGTCCAGCTTTGTGATTCAATAAAACACATCCAGAAGGACATGGTTTCTCCCGTGTGTTGTGTTTTCTTTTTAATGACTTAAGCAGTCTGAGAAACATGGGCAGTGCAAGGGCCTACACAGGTTCCCCAGGCCTTTTAGCTAAGAAAGATTCCCCTAGAAATTGCCAACAAGGAAGTCGCAAGTGCTCAAGAAATACCCACACTTCTGCTACACGTTAAGAGACAAAGCAAAGAGCAAAGCTACACAACTGTTGCCCCTTAACAATTGCACCGTTTATTTTTCTTGGAGTGCATTGCCATCCTTCGCTCCATCTGCAAAGCCTGTAGCTAAATCTTTTGCAATTGATTGTAACCCACCCACCCACCCACCCACATACCAAAAAAATTCCCCAAACTGTCAGCATTTAAGGTGGAACAAAACTTCTGTTTCACAGACTTGGGGGAGGGTGGTGGTGGTGGGGGATGGGACCCACTTCTTCTGGGTGGTTTTGGAGTGTGCACGAGAGGAAGGGTCTTCCTTATCCCCTAGAGTGAGTGAGTGCTCCATTTGGAGCAGTTTCTGCTCGCGCTGTCACAATGTCAATGCTCACGCAAGGTGAGAATGACACGCTCCCTTGTTTTCACCAGGATATACTGGTCTGGGAGCGGTTGCCTAGAAAGAAGTGGGTTTCTGAGCACGGACTACACAGGTGTGGTGGCAGTTCAGAGAACCAATTTGGGGGGTGGGGTGACCTTGAAAAGGACCATCGCTTGTACCCCACCTTCCCCAACTGACGACCATGAAAGGAGCACGAGATACTAGAAAAATCCCTGAATTTAACCCAATCCGAAATCGGGCAAAGCTGTCAAACCTTGTACAGGGTACAGCTAGAATCCATAACTTTTACCGAGAAGACAATTCCTTTTATCAGTCCTTTCTTAAAAATGCTCTCCTCCCTTGGAATGCTCCCCAGCTGACGTGCTCCAAAATCAAACACAAACATTTCAAAGTGTTGCTTGAGTCGGAGGGAAGAATAACCCTCAAGTCCAGCCAGTCCACCCCTTTCTGTCTCCGTGTTCTTTCTGAGCTCTTAAGATTACGTGCCATGGTGGCTAAGAGCCAAGCTTTGCTGGGTTAGTCGTAGGAGAATCCAGCTAAGTCCAAGAGGACATGGAGTAAGCATCTCCACCCTGGATGCGACCCAAACAGTCCTTCAGCTTGCCTGAGATGTGGGTTCTCTGTGCGGTGTGAATGCCCCCCCCCAAAAAAAACAACAACATGGCTCCAGCCTCCAAAGAGAGAGAGAAGAGAGGCCAAGGTGACCCTGGCAAGCGCTCCGGGGCCCACCTGTCTGATGGTTTGGGGGGGGGCGCTACCGTTTTTTGATCAGGATGTCCCAGCTGTCTTTCCAGCGCAGGTTCTGGAGCTCGGCTTTAGAGAGCGGTGGCGCGCCGTAGGTGAGCGGCCGGAAAGTGTGGTACGTCAGGTACACGGAAGAGAACCAGGCCACCACGAAGGCGCTGTGCATACTCTTGGAGAGCTTAGATCTGAAAAGCAGAAAAGCCGACGAGGGGGGGGGGTCACGCACTCGGAAAGCCAATCCGCTTAACTAGACATTTAACTGATGCAACACAGATTGTGGGTCCCGGTGACAATTTTAGGGTATTGCATTTTAACACACAGTGGTACCTTGCATAAAGGAATTAATTCGTTCGAAATGAAATTAGGTTAAGGACATTTTTCTTTATACAAATTTCCCACGGGAATGCTTTGAAAACAAAGCAATCCCTAATCGTGACCATTTTTATGCTGTACGGATTCGCCCCAGAGGCGATCCGGTTAAGCAAAATTCCCCTCTCTCTGGAATTGTTTATGTTGTACAGATTTTGTTACACAAACCGTTTGATATACAAGGGTCCACTGTATTTTAATTGTATTGTACTGTCCTTTCATGTTTCAATTGCTTGGAATTGTTCGTTTTAGTTTTGAATTGTAAGCCGACCAGAGATCTTTTGGGTAGTGGGCAGCATATAAGCTCTATAAATAAACAAACAAACAGTGCAGGGGAAATGACCCCCCCCCAAAAAAGCAAGCTGCCTTATTTAGAGTCACCGTTATCAACCCACCCGTCCATCCATCCCCCCCCCCCCGAGATGGCAGGCCTTCCCCAGTTCCCAAGGCCTTACCGGCAGAGGTAGACGCTCGTGTGCTGCAGGACGACGGGAACCAGGAGGATTTGGAAAGAGACGGCAGGCAGGTAGTGGTAGAGGAACAGCGTCTTCTCCATCAGGAAGAAAGGGAGGTAATTCGCGGCCCAGCCGCCCACGCAGAGGCCACCGGCTTGTACCCACTGCCACCACGCCTCTGTCAGGAAAAGAGGGAGGGAAAATGTTAGGGGCGACGAGCCGGTGCCTCCGGCATTTCCTACGCAGGCCGTGCGGCCACTCCAACCACCAGGGGCTGCGGGGCTCCGCATGGGGTTCGTTGTCCTAGTCTTGGGTCTATCAAGGGCTAGCATTCTGGATGCCTAAGGACAACCTCCAGGGTTGGAGAGAGAGGCAGGAGATCTCTCAATGCCATTTGGCAGGGAATCGTAAGCAGGGGAAGATATCTGCTGGGGAATGCCCTGAAGCCAACGGGGAGCCGCTGTGTGAGACAGAATGCGGGACTGGATGGGCCGTGGTGGCCTGTTCCGGCAAGGCTCTTCTTAGGTTCTTCAGGCCAGCCAGAAATAAAATAAACTCTGCCTCATAATGGGATGTTTGTGTCCTCGATTTATTTTCTGCCGTTCGAGGTTTCTTGAACTTGAAATAAAACCTGGTCTAGGAGCTGGAACACCCGCCAAGGAGACGGGGGGGGGGGCTGGACTGTATACACCGGGGGGGTTGCAACTTGGATCACAGATCCCATCATCCTGATTCACGTGGTGCCAGCTGGAGCCGTTGGGGGGAGGTGAAGGACCCCTGGGTCAGCATGCCATTCCCAACCGGTGGAGCATAACCACCTCCCAGGAGGGTTGGTGGAAGGTTTTAGGCAAGGCAGGATATGGGGTCTGAAAAGGGGAACGGAAGCCGGGAGGGCAAACCAGAGGGGTTCCTAAAAAGGGGGGTCCCCAGCTGTTCTTGGACTACAACTCCCAGAAGTCCTGGCCAGCACAGTGGTGGCGGTGAAGGCTCCTGGGGCGTTTTAATGGATGATAAGGATGATGGGAGGGAGAGACTGAAAACCTGAAAGAGCATACCTTCAGGGATGCCGCCGACGTGCCGCCGCCGCCGCACCAGGTACCACAGGAACAGGGCCACGTACACAACCGTGGCCACGTTCGCCGACGTCCACGTGACGGCGTTCCCCAGGAGGTGGATTTGGGCCTGAAAGATCCAGACACAGAGAAAAGAGGCTCAAAGACAGGTCTTCAACGCTGTCCTTGTTCCTTCTCAGTTGCTTTCTCTCCAAATCGGCTCTCCTTCTCCCATCTGTTCTTCGTGATCTCTCCCCGAGGGCCAAGGGGTGTAAATATGGGCTCCAACGGCAGCGGGAACTATCGGTGGGAAACTTCTTAACTCTTAAGAGCAGTACGACAACGGAAACCATGACCGCTGGGAGGTGGTGATGCACTCCGGCGTTGGAGGCCTTCAAAATAATGCAGGGCATGAGTCAAGTGGATAGAGGGACGCTCTTCTCCCTCTCACAAAATACCAGAACTAGGGGACATCCACTCAAATTGAGGGCTGGGAGAGTGAGAACAGACAAAAGATTTTTTTTTTAACCCAGCCTGTTGTTAGTCTGTGGAACTCCCTGCCACAGGAGGTGGTGGTGGCATCTGGCCTGGATGCCTTCAAAAGGGTACTGGACAGATTCCTGGAGAAAAAGTCCATCACAGGTGACAAACCATGATGGAGATGTGTCATCTCTAGGCTTAAAACCGGGGTACTTCAAGGGGCAGATGCAGGGGAGTGGTATCAGGAGACAGAGATCTAGTCTCGTGCGCTCCCAGACGCATCTGGTGGGGCCACTGAGAGATACAGGAAGCTGGACTAGATGGGCCTTTGGCCTGATCCAGCAGGGCTCTTCTTGTGTAAGAAAAAACTGAACTAACACCCATCCAATCTGCTTGAGCTTAGAGGGGTTGGGTTGGATGACCTCAGAGGCCCCATCCGACTCCATGATTCTATTCTACAGTATACCCCTTGTGGGAGCCTAATGACATGGAGAATTTGTCTGTGAAGCTTCTCAGTCATCCAGGTGAAGTTACCTGGAAGTTGAGTCCTGGCAAATGGCAAAGAAGTTCAACTTCCAGATAATCAGAGAATTCTGTGCTCAGATCAACTAGCTACTGCTGCTGGTCTCAATTCTCCCACTTGGCCTGAAATACACAGTTCTGGCTTGGCTAATTCTCACAAGGAACACGGGGGGGGGGGGCTCTTATAAGAACGGCAGAGTAAGAACTGAAATTACAGGACCTTGCGGATTTTATGTAGGGGGTACTGGCTGAACCCACGTCACTGCCACATCCAAAGTCATCAGAACAGATATTAGGACACCCAGGCTCTGCCCGTAAAGGACCGAGAAGATATTATCACTCGATCAAGGAATATTTGCCAGTCTGTTCCTGGTCGCCGGTCTGGTGTCTTTTGAAGGTCAGGAAAATACTACTGTGTTTGGCCACATCTTTGAAACTAGGCTATGATTTCAATACTGTTTGGCTCTATGGATCTTTATTCCTTTGGCTTTGTTTTAACAAGCTCTGGTTCTATATACTCCTTAATTATCTCTCCATTTTCAACAGCCTGCTTGGATTCTGTTTTTTTTTTTTGCTCTAATTTGTAACTCTTACCACAGGCAAACTATTTTAAGTTCCGAGTTATAATTTTCCTAAAGCTTGCTGCAAGGTTTTATCCGGGAGGTGGGACATGAACGGAAATTAAAACAGGCAGCAAAAGAAAAAGACCAGCTACACCTTTAAGAACCGGGCTCATTTTATCACACCTGGAATCGCTTCTCAAGATGGTGACTTCTCCTCTCCCAGCAGTTACCTTGGTCATCAACTGTTGCCCAAAACAGGGTGAAATTGTTCCTCAAAATGCCTGATATTTCTCATGCCCCGTGTGTTTCAGAATTAACTCCCCCGCCCCCAAAGGGTGATTTAAACAAACAAGCTCACAAGCAAAAATATAATTAAAGTACTTTAAAATGCACAGTGGTGCCCTGATACGAAAGATTTACAATAAGCCACTGCCTTATAACTCAACGAGTTGTGTCTCAAATTAGTGCCACAGCTATATATTCACACAAGGGCCAGAAATCATGTCTTTTAAAAAGTATGCACTCCCTTGTTCTGAGCCTTTAATTGCCAATTTAAAACCCTATCAGGGACCTATCCTTCTGGCTGGAAACCAGCTTAAAACCAAGCCTTCTTGTCAGTGGAAACAAAACTCCTGTTCAAGGATGGCTTTCAACAAACATTTCTCTAGGAAAAATAGGCTGGGTTTACTTACTTCTCTCCACGCAAAATGTTCAGCCCTTCTGTCCCTGGTAAAACAAAGGACCAGAAAGGGAGAGTGCTCACAAATGATTACAGGTGGGGAAAGATGGCCCCAGACCTTAAAGGGGAAAAACCGATGTTATTTTGGCTGCCAGCTTTAATGTCTCCTGGATCCAGGATAAAGCCCTATACCCAGGGGCACACGTTCAAGAAACCCGTTTAACTTTTTTTGGGGTGGTCTGGCATCCAAACGCCACGACACTGAATATTTATGGGCTCTGTGGAAGCCACTTTTCCTACGCTTTTCCACTGCACCCGAGTTCCTCTCTGGAAGGCCGTGCTTGGCCAATAATGACTGGAGGGGGGGGGACGTAAGATGTTTTGGACCACAACTCCCACAGTCCTTTGCCACGGGCAATCGAAGCTTAGAATTCTGGGAGCGGTGGTCCAAAACATCGGGAGGGCCGAAGTTTGGACACGCCTGCCTTAAAACTCTTCCTGAACGCTCACTCGTTTGCTTTGATGGGTCTCCGAGAGGTGAATCTTGTGTGATCTTTTGGCATGGGCTGGTGAATAGATCAATCTCTCTGTCTGTCTGTCTGTCTGTCTGTCTCTCTCTCTCTCTCTTTCTGTCTGTCTCTCTCTCTCTCTCTCTCTCTTTGTCTGTCTGTCTGTCTCTCTCTCTGTCTGTCTGTCTCTCTCTCTCTTTCTGTCTCTGTCTGTCTGTCTGCTTGTTCTCTCTCTCTCTTTCTCTGTCTCTATCTTACACACACACACACACGCACACGCACACACACACACACACACACACACACAGACACGGAAATATGCAGAAGAACCAAAGACCTGGAGGGCGCCCGTGCGTGCAAGAAGGCTGGGTAAGCTTTGGGTTTTGTTTTTTTCCCTCCCCCAAGGGAGACAGGGAGTGATAGGAACGGCGCCAATGAAATAAACAACAACCATACCCCGGAGCTGGCGTGGAACCAGTAGGCAATGTTTGTGTCCAGGGTGACCCAGTCGAAAGGGGAAGAGCTGTACTTATGCTCCGCGTCTTCGTTTTTCAGGGTGAGGATCTTCCACTGGAAGAGAAGAGGCACGGAAGTCTCTGGCTGCACTTCGTGCTTTGCGTGGCATCCGCACACACACACACACCCCTGTGAGGTAGGCCGGGCAGAAGTCGTTGCCCACTGAGGGTCATGGCTGATGGGGGACTTGATCCTCTCTCTCTCTCTCTCTTTCTTTCTCTTTCTTTCTTTCTCTTTCTCAGACCCCCCCCCCAAAATCCTGACTTCTCTCCATGCCATGGAAAGCACCACAGAAACTGCAGATGAGGAACTCCCTGCCACAAGATGTGGTGATGGCATCTAGCCTGGATGCCTTCAAAGGGGGATTGGACAGATTCCTGGAGGGAAAAGTCCATCCCAGGCGACAAACCATGATGGAGGTGTGTCATCTTCAGGCTTAAAACCGGGGTCCTTCAAGGGCCAGAGGCAGGGGAGTGGTATCAGGAGACAGATATCTAGTCTCATGCGCTCCCAGAGGCATCTGGTGGGGCCACCTTGAGATATACAGGAAGCTGGACTCGATGGGCCTTTGGCCTGATCCAGCATGATGGCTCTTCTTAGGTTCTTATGAGGAACCAGGCGGCCTCTACCTGCGATGTGGTCTAATAGGGTCCCGGCCAAAGTATCGCCCACCTGCCAATGTTTTCTGCCCTTCCCGGTGCGTGGGCGAGCACGGCCGATGGTAACCCAGGAAGGTTTCGGAAGCCACCACACACACACACACCCCGCCGCCTTCCAAGCCCTCGGCTCCCCCTCCCCGCCACCTGCCCGAACCGTCCGGCTTCCCCTTTGGTTTCTCACCTGGAGCTCCGTGAACTTGGCCATGAAGCTGAGGTTCCGGCTCAGGCTGGCGTGGGTCGGAGAGTGCAGCTCTGCCTCCCTCTCCTTGGGCTCCTGGCCTGGGAAAGGGTGGAAAGAGAACGGGACTGAGCGGCCGTCCGCGTCAACTCAAACAGGGGTGGGGGTGGTGGGCCTCTGGCCGGTCAGTGAGCAGAGCAACGGGCAACCCTCCAGATGCGCACTACTCTCCCCCTTCCTGCCCTCTCGCTGGACGGGTGGCGGGCGGGCCGAGGAGGAGAGGAACTGCAACCTGCCCCGAGGGCCAGCCCTGCCCTGCTTCTGCCGTCAACGTGTTGCCTGCCCACGGACTGGCAGGGGTTACTGGTTTCATCGACAGGTGAGCCATGCTCTGCATCCAGGGCCTCAAGGCAGCTTAACGGGTAATTCTGAATGAACGCAGCTACGCTCGCAGTGGCGCAAAACCATTAAACGGACGCTGGTTTTAGAACAAACCAGCGTGGGATTCTTTTCAAGGAGCCCGTCAATTTTTCAAAGGGGGGGGGGATAAAAAAAAAAGGATATGGCTTAAAAGCCCCTTGCTTGACGGAAGAAACTCAGTTGAAGAAACGCTTCCTGCTAGAGCAGGGGTGTCCAAACGTTGGCCCTCCAGAGGTTTCGGACCACAACTCCCAGAATTCCAAGCCTGTATTGCCAAGGACAAAGGACTGTGGGAGTGGTGGTCCAAACACATCTGGAGGGCCAAAGTTTGGACGCCGCTGCGCTAGAAGGACCACAGGAAGGAGGCCGCGTTGGCTTCCTGCGGGACTGCCATCATCTCAAGGCGGCCACCAAAAAAGGCCACGTCTCGCACCGCCACCAAACGTGCCACTGAAGGGGGCGGGGAATCTTCCGCCGAAGATCTTAAAACCCCAGAAAGAGTCACACGGGGAACTACAGTCCTTCAAACAGCCCGAACCCGTGGCGTTATAATCCAGCCATGCCGATGGACGTAGCAGAGCGGACCGCTTCCCAAACTAAGACGCGAGGAAACCACGGAGCCGAGACTAGGACCGTTGACTCGGGACAGGCTGGGTGCCCACCGAGCGTCTCAACTCTTCCTGCCTTTCAGGGGAAAGGAAGGCCGGAGGAGGGGCGAGGGTCCCGGCCCGAGACTCACTTTTCCCGTACCGGTGCTCCTCCACATTCCAGAGCATGCTTGGGTGGTAGCCTTTGGAAATCTTCTCCCCCACCACCTCCAGCTGCCGGTAGCCCCACTCGGGCAGCGACAGGCCACTGAGCTGCAGGGAAACGAGACAAAGTCTAGAGGAAGGGCCTCCCTACTTGCAGCCCCCTCTGTCTCTTGCTGGCGAGGTTTTGTGGGTCAGGGCCGCTCCATCGGGCCCCTCTAATAAACACAGCACCCTTCTGTTGCACTCAACTACATATCTTAGCCTTAACTGGTTAGCTTTTCTGACACTGGTTCAACCAGGGTCGCAAGGGCAATATTTTTAAAAATCTCTTTTTAAAATAATTGGAGCAATCAACTCCAGAACACAGAACCCTACCTAACTCCCTCCATTCCTTCCTCCCTTCCTTCCTTCCTCCCTTCCACCATCAGCATCTTCCTTCCTTCCTTCCTTCCTTCCTTCCTTCCTCCGTCCATCCCTCCCTTTCTTGCTTCCTTCCTTCCTCCATCCCTCCATCCCTTCCTTCCTTCCTTCCTCCTCTCCATCACCAGCTCCTTCCTTCCTTTCGTTCTTCCTTCCTTCTCTCCATCACCAGATCGTTCCTTCCTTCCATCCATTCATCCATCACCAGCTCCTTCCTTCCTTCCTCCTCTCCATCACCAGATCATTCCTTCCTTCCTTCCATCCATTCATCCATCCATCACCAGCTCCTTCCTTCCTTCCTTCCATTTATCATAACTTCCTTCCTTCCTTCCTCCATCCCTCCGTCCCTTCCCTCCGTCCCTTCCTTCCTTCCTTCCTTCCTTCCTTCCTTCCTTCCTTCCTTCCTCAGTTTCTGCACCATCAGCCGCAGGAAACACACCTTAAGCACTGCAGAGGTGTTCACGTGGACCAACCTGACTTCAGATAAGATGGTCTTCCAAACGTCTCCATCTGTTTCCCGGTTCACAATCTCCTACAACAGGAAATGACTTTTTAATCAAAGTTACGGATAACCTTGTGTCTGCTCCTAACTTCCCCAAGAGTTATCATGTCTCCATTGGTAACTGAGTTCGAGAAAGACGCTGCTTTCCTTTCACAATGGCCCATATTCTCCTTTCTCGGACTGGCCCATTTATTTATTATTATTTATTATTATTATTTATTCAATTTATATACCGCCCATCTGGCAGCAAGGCCACTCTGGGCGGTGGACACTGAGTGTCAACTTTAACATCGCGTTTAAGGATAACTGGAAGTTAACCACCATTTTTCAGCGTCCCCTGAAACAATTCAGAACAATCCAGGATCTAACTAGTTAAGAGCGATATGCAACTGGGATCAATATCCACTGATTCACTGATCCAGTCTAAAAATACAATTTTTAAAAAAGAAAAATCTCTTAAACATTTATTTCTAACAATGAAGTTAACAGAACTGACCTCTTCTAGAGGGACCCAGAGAAATATATTTCCACCAGGCCATTACCAGAATTGACCATCAGAGGGAGCCAAAGATCACACCATGTGAAGCTTTCACTATTATACTGGTGTTCACTATAACCCACGTTTTTCAGTATCCACGGGGTCATACGGCTCAAAAGGGGTGGGTGGGTGCCTCATTATACACTTCTTCCCAACAGGTGAATGTATGTATTTAAAAACACAGTACAGGGAAGCTGTTTTTTTTTTAATGCAACACTCACACAAGTCCTTTGCAATGTCCTGTCATTTCAACGTCACGCATTACGCCTTCCGGGTCAAACCCCATCCCACCCCACCCCGTTTTCGCTCACCACTCTCCAGAGGTTCTGAGCGGGCATTGAGATGTTGTAGTCGATGTAGCAAGAAACCTCTTGAGAGTGAGGGCTCAGGGGCGCGGCGACATCGTGCCTGCAAAGACGCAAGAAAAAACGGGCTCGATACCGAAGGTCAAACCAAACTGTCCACCAAGCTCTTTCCCTCCGTTGGTAAACCGGCTCACGGCGGATGTTGATTGCCGAGGCGTGGTGCAGGGTGGGCTTTTTGGTCCCTTATTTTTATCCACTTTATTTAATATTTATTTCCTTATTTATTTATTTTAGAGTGTTTATACCCCCACCTTTTTTCCTTGGAAAAGGGCCCAAGGCGGCTTACAGTAATGGGGGATAATATACAGTCCAGTACAATTAAGACACGTTCAAGTATTTGAGAACAAGGAATCGAGGGACATCTTAGAGCAGTAGTGGCCAAACTTTGGCCCTCTAGATATTTTGGGCCACAACTCCCAGAATTCCAAGCCTGTGTTGCCAAATGACCAAGGAATGTGGGAGTTGTGGTCCAAAACTTCTGGAGGGCCGGAGTTTGGCCACCACTGTCTTAGAGCATTAATAGACAAAACATTACATTCAAGCAACACGGTTATAAGTACCGTGTTTCCCCGAAAATAAGACACTGTCTTATATTTATTTTTTCTCAAGAAGACACACTGGGGCTTATTTTCAGGGGATGTCTTACTTTTATTAAGTATAATATGCTTGAATGTCAGCCCTGGACACAACCATAGCCACGCTCATCACTAGGTCTTATTATCAGGGTAGGGCTTATAGTTAACAAATGCAGAGAAATCCTGCTAGGGCTTATTTTTTAGGGAGGTCTTATTTTCGGGGAAACAGGGTAGTCATAAAGATCATGCCTTTTGTGAGACCTGGCTTTTTATAGGGTTCGACGGAGCTTTTCATCCACTGTTGGATCTTAAAATCGTTTTGCGCTTGCTGTTGTTTTTTTTTTTAAATTGATGTAGGGTCCCCGAGATCAAATCTTAAACAGGCTGTACAATAGCGACCCGCGTCAGACACCCGGGGGGGGGAGGAGGGGGTACACGCAGAGGGTTTACGTGTTGAGGTAGCGTGTCGTGATCCCGTGGACCAGCTGCACGATGCTTCCGTGGCGGACGGGGCGTGGGGGGTTGCTCACCACCAGCTGCTGCCTGAAAAGGGGGGGGGGGTGACAAGGACAGAGAGGCGTGCCGTGAACGCCAAGCAGGTGGCCACCATCTGAGACCCGAGTGGAGAAGCAGAAGAGACAAACGGCGCAGAATCCGGGGAGAAAACCCTCCAGACGGAAGCCACCCCCCCCCCAGCTTAGCAATCAAGAAATCGAGAAAGAGGGGTCGTTCTGATTTGCAAACACTCTCCGTTTCTGAGGCCGGCCAGGAGTAAGTTCTCAGGACGAATCTTTTTTTAAAAACCAAGCGGCTCCACGGAGGGGTGGGGTGGGGGAAATCAGTTTAGCTGCAAACAGCCACAGCTCTAGGAAGGACTGTTGGATAGGAAAGTATTTCTCTGCGGTAGAATGAGTGAACCCAGGAGAGAAGGGTCTACTTGGCGACGCCGTTATAGAATGATAAGAGTTGGAAGAGACCTCAAGGGCCATCTAGTCCACCCCCCTGCCATGCAGGAACCCCCATCACAATATTTCCAACCGATGGCCATCCAGCCTCTGCTTTAAAACCTGCAAAGAAGGAGACTCCACCACCCTCCTTGGTGGCAGCCTCTTCCACTGCTGAACAGCTCTAACCGTCATGAAGTTCTTCCTAGTGTTCAAATGGAATCTCTTTTTCCTGTCGTTTGAAACCATTGCCCCGAGTCCTTGTCTCTGAAGCCATGGAAAACAAACCTGTTCCCTCTTCGATAGGACATCCTTTCAAATATTTAAACATAGCTATCATATGCCCTCTCAGTCTTCTTTTTGAAAGGCTAAACATTCCCAGTTCCCTAAGCCGTTCCTCATAAGACATTTCCTCCAGACCCTCAACCTTCCTGGTCGCCCTCCTCTGCACCCGCTCGAGGTTGTCAACATCCTTTTTAAACTGAGGCTCACAGAACTGGACAGAGGACTTCAGGGAGCCATCAGACAATTATTAAACTAAGATATTCTTTGTCCAGAAGGAGGAAGTAGACTGAAAAATTAGGTTCCTCTTAACAAGGACCACCATATTTTTTATTTTTTTTTGCTGAAATGGACAAAAGCAGCTACACATGTCCACGATGTACCTGTATTCCCCCCCATCTATAAGACTCCCCCATGTATAAAGACGGCCCCCATTTGCCCAACCCCAAAGTACTGTTTTCCAAACACGCGGGTTCTTGCTTGCGTGTATGAGATGACCCTGTTTTTAGTCTAAAAATCCAGTCTTATACACGGGAAAATACGGCTATGTCTTTTTGGCTTTCAGCACGTCTGTGTTTTAACACTGGGATCTCGTTGGGATAGTTTCTTTCTAAAACTGCGATTTTGGTGTTTGCTTTCGCATTTGTAAACCGTTCTGAGACACTGCGAGCGATACGGAACTGCTGGGCGGATATATTTTTTCACCAAGGCGAGAAATACAAGTTCAACGGGAAGCAGACAAGGGGGTGGGTTTTGTGTTCGTGATCGGGGAAGGTGCGCTAGATAAAAGCCAGTGGTGCCTTGATTCGGGTTGGGAACGTCCCAAATCTTGCTACATCAACTTAAGCCTCCGAGTGGAGAGAAGTCTCAAATTTTCCCCATACTCACGTCCCGGGGTCTTTCACAATCCACCAGTTATTCACATCCTTGAAAGGGTAGCACGTCACTTGCTGCTGGTGAGAGCTGCCGCGTCCATCTAAGTACCTGCCAAGAGAGAAGAGGGAGGGAAGGAGGGCAATGGAATCCCTGCCCAATAGTGATCATGCATGGGCTATTTAGTCTGGAAAAAAGCCGCCTGAGGGGGGATAGGATTGAGACGTATAAAATAATGCAGGGCATGAGTCAAGTGGATAGAGGGAAGCTCTTCTCCCGCTCGCGACCAAAATACCAGAACCAGGGGACATCTACACAAATTGAGGGTTGGGAGAGTGAGAAACAGACCAAAAAAAATATTTTTTTCCACCCAGCATGTTGTTAGTCTGTGGAACTCCCTGCCACAAGAGGTGGCGATGGCCTCTAGCCTGGATGCCTTCAAAAAGGGATTGGACAGGTTCCTGGAGGAGACGTCCACCCCAGGTGACAAACCATGATGGAGATGTGTGTCATCTCCAGGCTTAAAACCGGGGTCCTTCAAGGGCCAGATCCAGGGGAGTGGGATCAGGAGACAGAGATCTAATCTCGTGCGCTCCCGGACGCATCTGGTGGGGCCACGGTGAGATCCAGGAAGCTGGACTAGATGGGCCTTTGGCCTGATCCAGCAGGGCTTTTCTTCTGTTCTTACGTAATCCCATTCTTTATTCTAACTTAGACCAACTAACAGAATCCGTTAAGTTGGGCTCGTTAAGTTACAACTTATATAAGTTAACCGATGGGTTGAGTTCAGGCACGTCCAAACGTCGGCCCTCCTGATGTTTTGGACCACAACTCGCAGACTTCCAAGCTTAGACGGCCAATGGCAAACGACGGTGGGAGTTGTGGTCCAAAACATCTAAAGGGCCGAAGTTTGGACGTGCCTGGTCTAGCTGATGCAAGTCCTCTTCAGAATACCGGTGGTTTCAAAGGCACGTTTCTCCTGCGTGGGTTGCTGATGGTGGGAAGGACCCTCTGGCGGCGCTCTGTGTCTTTCGATCCTGGCTGCTTTGGAGACCCGCTCACCTGATGGGGTATGTGTTCTTGTGGGAGTGCAACCAGCAGGGCGCCGGCTTGCCAAGGACATTTCGCAAGGTGATCTGGGAGCCGTAAGCCACCTCCAGCGGCTGGCCTTGGGTGATCCGAGCCAGGCCGCCCTAGAAACAGTCGCAGGCGGGGAAGGGAAGGAAAGGGAAGGACCGGTTGAGGGGCTTTCCAAATGGCGAAGGACAATCAACACGGCCTCAAAGATGAGCAGAGTTCACCGCAGGTTTGACGCCTGGTGCTCAACGTTTGCTGATTCACATCAGCCGCCCTTTTCTCGCTTAATTAATCCTGAGATACGCACCCACCCAATATACTGTATATACTCGAATATAAGCCTAGTTTTCCAGCCCTAATTTTGGGCTGAAAAAAGGGGCCCTCGACTTATATGCGGGTCAATACTTTTAGCCACGGAGGCAAGTGCTTGGGTTGGTGGCTAAAAGTCATTTTAAACATTGCGTGCCGCTTCTCATGACCCCCCTCTGCATCACAGGGGAGCGGCGTGCAACGTTTAAAATAACTTTTAGCCACTGACCCAAGCACTTGCCTCCGTGGCTCAAAGTCATTTTAAACATCACACACCGCTCCCCCAGCTCACAAAGGAGGAGCTGCCAGGCCCTGCTGCCTTTCCCACCCTAGACTTATACTCGAGTCAATACATTTCCCCAGTTTGGGGGGGTTTAATTAGGGGCCTCAACTTATACTCGGTTCGACTTAATACTCGAGTATATACGGTAATCACCCACTGGGGAGGTAGGGCACTCCCCAAGGGCCGTTAAAAATAATCTGGATTCATCAACCTTCTGGGATGTATTGCTTTTTTCTGACTTTCCCCCCTGGCTAGGCTGTGAGTTACAGCGAGCCTAAAGCACACCCTATAGTGGCCTAAAGGACTAAAAGCAGGGCTAACGTTTAAAACCAAACCACAAGGTTTTGAAGGCCAGTTTGATCATCGCTTCCTCTTTCCCATCATTCTCCGGATCTTCCTTTCCTCACCTCTAAGCTTGCTTGGAAAGCACTGCTCATGATCTGGTCGTGCGGCCCGGAGCGATAGAGCAACGCCAAATGGATGTAGAAGAAAGACAGGTACATGGCTACTGGCACGGCCACCAGGGCGAGCATTCTGGCTAGCAAGTGGCACAGCACAGAAACCTAAGAAGAAAGAGATTAAAAGAAGATTACTGCTCAGACCCCAAAGATAGACGAGGCCAAGTTTACGGGATCATCGCATGATGCCTATGGCCTCCTTATTTCCTGCAACCCTGAGGGTCCAACAAGGCATGAGGTTTAGCATGTATGTAGAAGACGTGCTCCCTAAAGGGATAAAGGGATAAAACAGGTCTGTTGGTCGCAGCACATGTTTTTCCTCATCTATATACATCTTGCATTTTTTTTGTTTTGTAGTGGTAGAAATGCATTTAATCTGCAAGCAAGACTGTAGCTTCAAAAGAAGTCGCCAAAAATCAGTGGGAAAACGTATTCATCGCTGGAAATTTGCATTCTCCTAAGCTACCAATTTGACCCAAGGAAAGCAAAGGAAGAAGTATGAACTCAGGACTGTGTGGCTAGGATCTTATAGCTTATGTACACTAATGGGACTGCTTTGGCCTAAACCACAGCAGCAAACGGCCACTAATTAAGGAGTTACTGCTTTTGTTGTATACGCAATGCCAAATCATGTGACTGGCACACGACAAGGGACACAAGGGAGGGCTCCTGACCTCGTGGCAGTTCACGGTGGCGATTCAAGCCATGTCATTTACTCCATCCCTATGTAAGAAGCTAGAATCTGTCCACCACAGTTCTGCCAAGGTTTAAGCCACTGGTTCTCAACCTGTGGGTCCCTGGATGTTCCTGGACTGCAACACCCAGAAGCCTCCACCACTCGCTGTGCTGGAAGGGGTTTCTGGGAGTTGAAGTCCAGGAACATCTGGGGACCCACAGGTTGCGAACCACTGGTTTAAGCAATCATGTTACACATCTGACCAAGTGGTTTTAAGGTGCCGGGTGTTTATTTCATTGAAACAGGATTAGATCTTTCTCCTGGAATTTTTCCCATGGGGTGCCTTCCCTTCCACCCTCCACCCCTCAAAGGACAGCGTTGGCAGAATGAACCTCAAAGGCTCTGGAAGGTATCGCGCCTGTCTGGAAAAAAAATACAAAAAGCTCCTGCACCTTCTAAATGTGAATGCATGCCAAACATACAACTGCTTAACTCACGTTGGACAAGGTCTGGTCTCCAATCAGCTGCCAGGAGTGGACCCCTGCCATGGCCAAAATCAGGCAGTACGTGAAGAGCCCGGTATATTTTACCCTGAAAAAAAGAGATTACTTACCTGTAACTCTGGTTCTTCGAGTGGTCATTCTGTGGTTGTGTGCAATCACAGAAGGCAACGAAGAATAAAGTCCTCGGTGAGTTAACAGCAACGGACCCGGCTAGGCCTCTGTTTGCGCCCCTGTTCAAGCTCAACATCCTATTCCGCGAGGCCTTTGGTGACCTAGCTTAGTCCCCCCCCCCCCCCCCGCCATCTGCCCACCAGTTCGTTCTCCCTACCGCTCGAGGTCACGAGTAATGAATGCTATTGTAAGGGTGTTTGTAATTTTATGCTTGCATTTTATCATTTAAATTTTGCTATTTAACGTTGTGAATTGTATTCTTGTGCGCTAATTAGTTTTGTAAGCCGCCCAGCGTTCCCGGAGGGAAGATGGGCGGGGTATAAATTTAATAAATAAATAAATAAATAAATAAATAAATCAACAAGTACGGCCTTAGGACCGGACAAACGGCGGCCGAGCTTAGCGATCAGTAGCAAAACCAAACCAGACTCAAACCGTGGTTTACGTGCAGGCGCTCCTGACTTAACGACAAGGGTTCTGTTCCTATGAGGAGGTCCTTAAATGAAGGGGTCGTTAAGCGTCACAGGCAACCACTAGCGGCCACCGCTTGCCTTTCCAAAAATGGATTCGTCATCGTTTATCTCCTAATTATTTATCTCCTAATTAAAAATGCGGCGGCCAGACTGGTGGCGGGTGTGCGCCGATTTGAGCACATCACCTCAGTTCTGGCCCGCCTGCACTGGTTGCCCGTTGCAGCCCGAATCAGATTCAAGGTCCTGGTTTTGGTTTACAAAACCCTCCATGGCCTAGGACCTGACTACCAGCGGTCAACTTCGGCCCGTCCGACTAGGTTGTCGCGGGCGCACATGCTGCGTGTGGCCACGCCCAGAGAGGCTCGGAGAACTTCCACCCGTACCCGAGCCTTCTCTGTGGCTGGCCCGACGTTGTGGAATCATCTCCCAGCAGAAGTGCGCCTAGCAGAGTCCCTGCCTGCCTTCCGGAAGGCATTGAAAACCTTTCTCTTCCGGGAGGCGTTTGGATGATTTTTTTTCCCCCGCCACCTGCATCTCCTGGTATTGCTGTTTTGTCTGCTTTTTTTATTAATTTAATTTATTGGCTATTATTGTAATTTGCTGTCTTCTTAATTTGTTGTAAACCGCCCGGAGTTCCCCTCCAGGAAGACGGGCGGTATATAAGCTCTATAATAAAATAAAATAAATAAATAATTAGGAGCCTTACAGAGGTGTCAGACAGCAAACCCCCCCACCGTTCCCTGCCACCGTTCCCCGCTTTTGTGTGACTGCAAACACCCTTCTTCGTGTTGGCGTCCCCCTTAAAGTCATGCCGGGGAAACGGTTTCAATGGTGTCAAAATTGCCCCAGCAGAAGTCAGGTCCGTCCCACCCCCACCCCTTGCCCGGCCAGAAGGAGGCCACGGTTGCCCTACAAAGAATTTCACACTCCATCCAAGAGTCAAAGGAAACTTACCCAAT
The DNA here is from genome assembly GCA_037367245.1 of Phrynocephalus guinanensis. Taxonomy (NCBI): domain Eukaryota; kingdom Metazoa; phylum Chordata; class Lepidosauria; order Squamata; family Agamidae; genus Phrynocephalus; species Phrynocephalus guinanensis. The sequence goes on from CM074755.1 coordinate 6,681,080, forward strand.
GGCGCAGGAACAGGACACTCCTGTTAGTAAGAGCCAGAACCACCATCTAGTGGAAAACGGACTGGAAGACAATGAAAACAAAAAAAGGACATGGATGTAGAAATATGTCACAGGCAAACAAGTGAATTAATTGGCTTTATTTCCCCGGAGAAGCGCTCGACTAAGCAGAAACATTTGCAGTTGCTTCCCAGAATTGAAGCCGAGTTTCAGCTGACGATCAGGGAAAGCTTCTTATCTGTTCGAGCAGCACGACAACGGGATCTCCGTGACTTTCCGGAGGTGCTAAGCCAGGCATGTGCAAACTTCGGCCCTCCTTGACGCTATGGACCACTATTCCCAGAATTTTAAGCTTAGATGGCCAATGGCAAAGGACTGTGGGAGTTGCGGTCCAAAACATCTGGAGGGCCGAAGTTTGGACATGCCTGTGCTAAGCGCTCCGGCGCTGAGAAGCATTCCAGAGAAAATCGAGGCCTTCCAGAGAAAATGGGACCAACATCTGTCTAGCCTGCTTTGATTTCAATTCCGGCATTGAGAATCGGTGGCTTAACCGTCCCCTTGCAATTCTTTGATTCTAAAATTCTTGGATGACATCAGATAGCGTAGACTCTGCTGGTGGGCAGCATCCACGCATGATTATATAGGCAAACCACACCATCAGTTCCACAACGGTTAATCCTGCTGTAGCCATAATAGCACCATCCACAGACAAGGAGGAAGTACCAAATGAGGTCCAAACCTCGGCCCTCCAGATGTCCTGGACCACAACTCCCACAGTCCCTTTGTCATTGACAATACGGGCTTGGAATTCTGGGAGTTGTGGTCCAACACCTCTGGAAGGCCAAGGTTTGGACAGCCCTGAATTAGAATCTCAGGGAAATTCCCTCTTTAGCAGGAATACTTCCCCCCACCCCCCCACCCCCCCAAAAAAGAGTTGAAAATTATTATTTGTGATTTGCTTGTTGTTTACTTTGTTGTACACTGCCCAGAGTAGCCCGGTTGCCAGACGGGCGGTACGGAAACCAACCAACCAACCAATCAATGCAACTAAACAGGATCAGAAAACTAACTAGCCAAGTGGGGAGGAATGAAACTAGGTAAAACTGGATGGTTGAAAACGGAGGAATCCAACTTTTTTGTAACCTCCGAGCAGCTCCTGAAGGGGGAAACCACTTTTAAAAATAAAGAAAGGAAAAAAACAATACAAACTCAGCTTCTCCGGGCGAGCTTGGACTAGACGCAGGGAGGTAAAACAAACCATTGTGACATCCATTGGTCCTGCAGTGAGCCTGTCCCTTGAAGGCAAAATCCTTATCTTGGAAAAAAAAATATTTGGCTCTTACCTTTGCTTCTCTGTGTTGTGGAACTTCAGGTAGGACAAGACCGCCAAGAGGATGAAAAAGATTAAGACCGACTCCAGAAGCATCAGCCGCGACTGAGTAATCAGGGAATTCTCTGTCGGAGAACAAGGGGAGGGCGTTTTCAGCTGTTTCGGATGCCGGCAATCTATCGCACCCTTCTTTTGTTGTTGTTGTTGTTTAAACATTTTATTAAGCATACAAATAATTAAACATAGAAAATCAAGCCACGAACAAACGCAACATGACAGAAGGAAAAAAGAAGGAAAAAGGAACCATAAAATGTACATCCACAATTTTTCTATAATATGACAAGTCTTGCTTGGTGATTCTCTCTCATTGACATATTATTATCTATTTATCCTCTGATTCTATCTCGTCTTAGTCTAGATTACTTTATTTATTTATTTATTTATTTATTTATTTATTTATTTTTACAATTTATATGCCACCCACTCCCCAAAGGTCTCCGGGGGGCTTCCAATCAAAGAATTAAAACAGTTAAAAACATCAAACAACAATAAATAATTAAAACGATAATAAAAACCTTATACTAAAATCATCACACTAAAATTGCCATCAGAAGACCCACAATTTAAATTGTATCAATTAAAAAACTTCTGGAACAGGAAGGTTTTTACCTGGCGCCAAAATGTCATCAGTTTTCCACCAGTCATAAAAAAAGGTCACAACCCGCACTGAAATGTGATTCTTCTTGTCCTTTTAATCTTTTGGTTCTGTACATTCTGCTATATTTTTTATAATCATCTCATCAGTTGGGAGATTTTCAGATTTCCAGCACTGGGCCCTATTGTACCCTTCTGTACAACACCGGAAGACACATCTTTTCAGGCAGGCGTTGAACCATCACGCACCCCGGAATGACTTTTTCCAAGTCAAGATATTTTTCAATGCCAGCTTGCTTCTAATTATCCAATGGCATTTTAAATTAGCATAGGGTTTGATAGCTTTTTGAGGTTCACCCCGTGACGCTTTTGATCCTAACCTAAATAGCGTGAGCCCCTCCTTGGGTCTCTTTATTGCGAGAAATATGGCCAATAAATTGAGCCAACAAATAAATCATGAATCAATGAATGGCCATGGTCAAAAGGTCCTTTGGCGAATGACGCTACCCCTGGGCAAATAGGACAGGAGTAAAATCAGGAGCCAGGGACCCCCGCTTCAAAGTTAAAGGTTCCCCCTGCACGTGTGTCCTAGTCGTGTCCGACTCTAGGGGCTGTGCTCATTTCCGTATTCCAGCCGAAGAGCCAGTGTTGTCCAAGTCCGTGGCCTTGGACTGGGCACAAACAGGAAGTCCAAAACGCACCGGCCTTACCAATAATTAGTGAAAGGCCAGAGATCGTTTATTCTCCGTGAAAGGGACGATTTCTTACCAAACAGGAAGAGCAGAGCCGCCCCAAGAGCCACCATATGGGAGAAACGCAGCTCCACCAGGATTTGGTAAGCCAAGGGAACACACAGGGCTCCGGCGAGTGCCGGCAGCAGCCGCAGGGACCACACCGGCACGTTGGGGCTGTATTCTGAAAGAGTGTGCAACACAAGCGAGGGTCAGAAATTAAGGTCTGGTGAGGTTTTAAACACGGTTGGCAAAAGCCAAATCGGCTGTTTCCTCTCCTTCTAGCCTGGTTCGGGGGGAAGATCTGGGGAAGGAGGGAATGATTGAGACGTACAAAACAATGCAGGGCATGGAGTCAAGTGGATAGAGGGACGCTCTTCTCCCTCTGACAAAATACCAGAACTAGGAGACATCCACTCAAACTGAGGGCTGGGAGAGTGAGAACAGACAAAAGAAAATATATATATATTTTTAACCCAGTATGTTGTTAGCCTGTGGAACTCCCTGCCCCAGGAGGTTGTGATGGCATCGGCCCTGGATGCCATAAAAAGGGGATTGGACAGATTCCTGGAGGTAAAAGTCCATCACAGGTGACAAACCATGATGGAGAGGTGTCATCTCCAGGCACACACACACACACACACACACACACACACACACACACACACACACACACACACACACACACATTTTGTTATGGACCCAAAAGGAACTCCGGGTGGTTTACAGCAATACAAAAGAAAGGGGGGGGAAGAAAAGAAACATACAGTGTATAAAAGAAACAAATGTATAGAAATAAATAAGAATGTACAGTATAGTATCAGAATGACCTCTTACCTGCACCAATCCTGTTCCATAAGAAATTGCCATCAAACCCACCTAAGTATCCTAAAAGACAAAGAGAGGCTGCTTTCAGACTGCATCGGCCCCATTTATTACCTGCAGAAATTCATTTTTTTTAAAACAATTTGTCTTCCCACATGTGTATCCACTGTATTGGCTCCAAATTAACCATCCGGGGGGGGGGGGGGGAGTCCTCCTTACCTCCGAAGGCCAGAAGCAGGTGGCCAAATGGAGGTCCGCTGTCATCCACAAAGAAGATCCGTTTCATATACAGAGAGAGGAACTGGCCGTAATAAACTTCATCGAAACTGAAAAGTAGCAGAAAGGGAAAACATGCTCTCAGTTGTTTAGATATTATTCCACTTGTCTGTTAGAGGCTGGAAGATGAACCTACAAGCCCTGAACCTATCCACAAGACGAATTCGGGTACACCCTCTGATAATGTGCTGAAAGAATGGGATACCACTTCTGAGTACTATACACCTTAATTAATTAAACAAGTCACTAATTAATTCATTAAACCCAAAGCACAAATCCCTTTTTGCTTTCAGATGGGGCAATATTTAGATGGACTGCTATACATAACTGCTTTGCTTTTGCTGGTTTTTTTGTCCCGCTTGTGTCTACTATTTTTTCCAGGGTGGCATTTATTTATTCCTTTTCATATATGTGTGTACTTTCAATTTAGCTTTAATATTGTCTGCGAACGACGTAAGCCTCCCTTGTATCCTGACTGCAATTAGCTTTTAAATATTGTTGTTTTGTTAATTGTTGTAAGCTGCCTTGGATCCTTTTTAAGGAGAAAGGCAGGGCTAAAAAATATATTTTCAACAAATTGTTCTCAGATTGAAACGTTGCCTTTCCATGATGTCACCTGCTTTGGGTCTTTTAAAAATAGATGGAAAAGCAGGGCAAGGGGTATTTTATATGAATCTATAGGTTCACACAGACTTTGTGTCTTTACTTATATCATGGGCGTCCAAACTTTGGCCCTCCAGATGTTTTGGACCACAACTCCCAGACTTCCAAGCCTAGACTGACAAGGACAAAAGTCAGTGGGAGTTGTGGTCCAAAACACCTGGAAGGCCGAAGTTTGGACACCATTGACTTATAACCTTGTAGCTTTAATGTAATGTTGTCTATCAATGCTGTAAGAGGCCCCTCAATTCCCTGTTGTCAAATACATAAACATGTCTTCATTGTACAGGACTGTATATTGTTCCCTCGTTACTGTAAGCTGCCTTGGGTCCTTTTTCCAAGGAGAAAGGCGGAGTAAAAATACTCTAAAATAAATCAAATATTTCCAATAAGTGAGATGCAGAGCGCCTGGTGTCCTAATCGCGACGGGCGTGCAAAATGTGCGTGTGTGTCTGTCTTTTAAGGATGCCCGTGCGGAGTCGGAGTCCTTACACCACCGCTGGAGGGTAGGACAGGGCCCAGAGGCGGCTCGTGATCCCCAGCGCCGCCAAAACCGCCAGGTTCACGTTGATCTCGACGGCCAGGACGGGCGGCTGCTTCAGGAACCCCAGCATCTCGGCCGGGGGGGGGGGGGGGGGACGGACGGCGCCGAGCCTGGAAGGAAAGAAAGCAGAGAAAAAGGAGATTATTTCAAGGCATTCGTTGTGAGCATCTCAGAGGGCAATGCATTTTATTAGGTGTGTGTGTGTGTGTGTGTGTGTGTGTGTGTGTGTGTGTGTGTGTGTGTGTGTGTGTGTGTGATGTTTTGGGGTGTTATTGTTCTTTTAGAGGTGGGAAGGTGGAGCAAAACCGCCTTGGGGGTCCTTTTCCAAGGAGAAAGGTGGGGGTAAAAAAAATACTCTATAAATAAAATTAAATAAATAAGACCAAGAAAATACCCACCCCCACCCCCCAGCCTTGGGTTGCTGCTGCTTTTTGGAAGGGCAGGTAGACTGCTCCTACCCCTGGAGGCTCCATTTAGCCCCTCTTTCTGTTTCCCTCCCCCAGGGGCAACCCTTTTGCACCTCCTTTTTTGGGGTTTTTGTTTTTCCTACTCTCATGCATCCTTTTTTCCCTCTTTTTGGGGGGATGGGAGGGAAAAGGATGTTTCCATGCCTTTATTTTATTATTTCGCGTCCCAATTCCGAACCCAACGCCTCGTTCTGGGGCACAAAAATGCCAGGAAGGAGGGTGGGCGCCTGGATAGATTTTTTCTGTCTCCATATAAAAACGAACAAACCTTTCCCCTTAAAAGAAAGGAGTTTTTCTTTCCCCACCCCTTCGGCCCTGAATGGGCCCGCCCGCTTTCCATTATGGTCAAGGCGGAACTGGGTTGCACCAATGAGAAAAAAGGGGGGGGGAGGTGAGAAGAAACCGCCTTGCACCAGGTCACGTGGCCGGACCGCTCCCCCTCGACTCACCTCCGCGGCCGAACGGAGCTGCCTCCCGGAAGAGGAAGTGACGTCACCGCGTCCGCAAAATGGGCGGGACCTTAGGGAACGTCTCCCCACACCCCCTTTCGGCCTTGGCCGTTACTATGGCGACGGGGGCGCTGGCTCTCTTAGCCCGCCTCCTTAATAATAAGGCCGTGCATGTTTGGGCTGCAAATGGTCTTTTTGGACTACAAGTCCTAGCATCCAGCCGCCCGACGGGGGATACTGGGAGATGTAGTTCCGAAAAACCAGCTGCACGCCTCAAGGGTGCATTTCAATGTGGATCCACACCTCCCAATTTATTTCCCTTTTTTCTGTGGGCTGGTTTCTTTGGCTGTTGTTTATATTTCCATCCCGTTTGTTTTTGTTCTCTTCTGCTCACCCCTCTGGCGGGATACAAATATAATAAATAAAATAAAATAAAATAAATAAATAAATAAATAAATAAATGGCTTCAAGGCCAAGTGGGCAATAATAAAAGTGTAATAAACAAAACAAATCAAATCCTGCCCAACTGTTATCAGAGCCACTACCCTGGGTGGAAAACTGCAACATCAAAATACCATAATAAAAAAAGCAACCTTTTAATTCAGAAAAGAGCATAGCAAACCTCAGTCACATTAAGCACAATAAAATTACAATATAGGTTACAATCCACTTGCTTCCGTTAACACAGAAATCAGCAATCGATTTCGGTTTCTTGGAGAGGACTATCCGCCAATTGGTTTCTCCACAAACTGCCTTGCTACGTTTCGTCCGACTAACATTGATGGCTCTTCAAAAAGGATTCAGCAACCTGTGTTTGGATGGATTTGCATCTCTCCACCCTTAGCCGAGGCCCCCCCGTTCCCTTTTAATTATTGCATTAAACTGCTCCAGGCTCATAGGGACGCATTTCCTAACCCTAATTCCGATTGTTTCTGAGGAAAACACTCATTGAAGTATATGTGTGGGTCCCTAACTCAAAATATTTGGGGACTTTCAAACTTCTTAAGTTGTACAGCTCAACAGCCTTGCACCTTTGGGCTGCAATGAATTCATCCCAGTCCCCCAATGGATTCGGCCTCAAATCCGGACGTTCATTCTCGGCCTTTTCCTTCTGAGATTGTTGGCATTTCCATGTCCAAAGCCGTTCGATAGCGGTGTTCACACTTGATGCATCTGAGGCATTGCTTAAGCCAATTCTTATGGTTTTTGTCCAGGGCACGTGCTATCCTGCCGTGCCCTTTTGTCTATACAACTCTAATAGGACGAGAAACAATACTGTAGGCAAAGTTTAAAAAAAAGCGGCGCTAACGTAAGGAAGAACCTTGGCGAATTACAGGCATCATTTAGGTTTCTCGTTTCAAGCAGGCTTCTTCTCGTGGATTCACCCATTTTCTTCCAAATTACAGGCATCATTTAGGTTTCTCGTTTCAAGCAGGCTTCCTCTCGTGGATTCACCCATTTTCTTCCAAATGGTCACTTTTTTTCAGACCTTCGCGGTGATGCAGATGAAAAGTTCACCTCGCATACTTTTACGCCATCGCCAGCTGTCTTCGGATTTTGGAAGGTACTTTTCCAGATTATAGTCCACAGAATCACCCCCAGACTGGTAAAGACTTTATTGCAACCAATTTCATAAACCGGTTCTGGGTGCGCATCCACCCGTAAGAAGAGTAAGTAAGACAGGGGAAGCCAAATATTTTGTCGTACCAGGAGTGGTTCTGTCAATGCATATAGCAATGATAACGACACACGGCTGTTAAACGCTCAATACATATTAATAGCTATTCACCACTATAGGCGAGTTATTAAGTGTCTCAATGCCAGAAACAGTTCCTCTGGTGTTTGGTTCTTTCTCCTTGACCGGCCAAAGCTGTCTGGTTGGCTACTGTGCTGGGAAGGATCTAGGCCAGTGGTGGCGAACCTTTGGCACTCCAGATGTTTTGGACAACTCCTAGTCCTTGGTCATTGGCGATACAGGCTTGGAATTCTGGGAGTTGTGGTCCAAAACATCTGGAGTGCCCAAGGTTCACCACCACTGAATTCCAGGCCTTTGATATGGTCCAGATGTGCCAACGGGAAGATCGTTTGATGGTTTCCAACCTTGGGTCGCCCAGTTTGCTGTTGGACTTCAACACTAGCTGTGCTGGCCAGGGTTGCTAAGAGTTGTAGTCCAAAACAGCTGGATGACCCAAAGTTGGAGACCACCAGTGTCGTGGACCAAGTATACCTGATTAAGACTCAGGCCAGACTAGAAGACACGGACAGTCGGGCATGGAAGCGTGTAAACCATTCACACACCCGGAATTAAAAAACCCTATTCAAGCTGCCAAAAGTCAGAACCTTGATCAGCATGGAGTAACTTTCACATACACACACACACACATCCAAAGACCTCCTGAATTCTTAACCTCTGTCCAGGTTAAGAGAATATCCCAATGTTGACGAGCAGAGACTGCTTTTTTTTTTAGTTGGTTTTTTTTATTTAAATAAGGAGAATTCTTTCATATGGAAAGAGCTAATACAATCACATATTTGAAAGGATAAACGATACGAACTGAAAACGAGAAAAAGGCCAGAGAGAAGGAGCATTGCCGCCACCCAACTGGGCGTTTCTGTGATCAGACGTCCCAAGTCCATGTTAAAAGGTTTCCCCGGGGAAAAGATTTAAAACAAGTCATCATCGGTTAACATATTTAACTTGCCGTTTGCCCTTTCAAATACCTGGTCTACATGAAAAGACAAGCATGAGGAAAGGCCAAAAATAATAATAACAGTTGCTTTTACTGTACAAGTTGTGAGGTTAAAAGGAGAATATCTTTTTTTTTAAAGCAATTTATACAGGACCAAGGAGAGGGTAAGAATGGCCTGCATCAACAGTGCCGTGACAAGCCAGTGAGGGCTCACAAATCTACTACTGCCGCTTGCACTTAAACCAATTCAATGTTCACGTCTTTGTAAAAGCAACCAGACAATTAACATCTATGGACCCAAGCAAGCTCCACCATTACTCCACAAGCAATGATTCCACGGTTTCAAATTCTCTGTTGACATCTGGTTACTACTCTATGAAGGAAGATTCTGTTTCTATCCTAGATTCTTTTCTTCTTTTTTCCTACTTCAAGAGCAGGCAATAAATTGAAGATTTTTAAGGGGAGTCGAAGCATTGCACAAAAGCAGAGGCGAGATGGGGGGGGGGCGAGCGGACCCAAAGCAAAAGAACCAATCTCAAAACATGACAAGGGAGCAAAAAAAAAAAAAAAAAACACCCGGGAAGTCGGTACAAGGGGCATCTGCTAAACGGGAAAGCGTGAGCAGAAAGGGATCAGGAGTGTGCGGTTCGGGACGTCCCTGGACAGGACAACGCCTCTGCATGTTCGCAGGGCGGAATCAGGAGTGAACCCCGTGCCACGGCGTCGGATATTCCCAAAGCATCAGGAGCTGCCTTTGCTGCTTCTCAGCTCTGCGCTGATCTGCAGAACAGACCCCGACATCCGGGAGCGTAAAAAAAATCAAGGTTTTACAGGGGAAGATAAACCAAGCCCCACGTGGCAGGAGTCTCGGGAATGCTATTGACAAGGGAGTTATAGTCTGAAGGCTGCCAGCTACGCTCTCTTTCTCTCTCTCCCTCCGTGACTCAAATCATAGCTTCCCACCCTTCGGACCCAAACTGGATCGTTCCCTTGGCTGCAAAGGAACAGAATCACCCTTGAATTCGGAACCGAACAGCGAAATAAGGAGAGGAGCAACACTGGCGTCTCTCACCTCCACGGGAGAAAAAAAAATTGCATTTCAACACTCCAAAGAAAGTTTCCTGTTCCCCACCCCTAACTGGCCTGGCCCTGAAGATCACTTGTCAAAAAATGTAAAACCACGTCTTATTTCTCTTTTGCTGAAGACGAAAACAGAATTTAAAGGCTTAACAGGGCGAGGAGCCAGGGACCCTGCACTGGACACGAAGGAAAGGCTTTTCATGTTAAAAAATAAAAAGCAACGACCGTGTTTCGCAGTCACGCAAATCCAAAGCAATCGATAAACAAACAAACAAACAAAAGGATGAATGAAACGTGGTGGATTATTTCTTGGCCTTTCCTGCACATAATAAATTCAGACATTATATATAAATAGAGCAGTGAAACATTTACTTTTTTCACCTAGACCTACAACATCAAATACGTATAAATAAATTCTAATGTTTTATTTTGCTGAGTTGGGTGGGGGGATGGGGTGGGAGGGATGGGACGGGACAGGGGGGAAGAGAGATGGGTTTAAAAAGAGTGATATCTCCCCCCACTTCAAACTTCAATAAGTAATGTATATCCGATTAAATTTACATCAGCCAGAGTCTCTGTGATATTTTGCATCTAGTAATAAAACCCAACTGCCCGTAATCAAGAGGACCACCTGAAATGCATATATAAAAAAAGAGGGAGGAAATGGAGTTTGTATCTTTTAAAAACACACCAAGAGAACGGTACAGCTGGCAAAGCTATCTAGCGATAAAAAGCAGGGGGACAATTTAAAAAGGAGTACAAAAGGGTAAGACAGAGACAACAAAAGCTTGTAAAGGAAGGGCATTTGTGGCTAATTTAAACTTCTCAGTCATGATCGTTCAAAGGGGAGACATAAAGCAAAAAAAAAAAACAAAAAAGGAAACCACCATAAAAAGAGCTTCTGAGGAACTAATATCACAGTCCTTGAAAAGCCCGTGGTGGGGACAAGAGACAGGGCCTATTTAATAATAAAAAGACGACTTTTAATGCCAACCTATGTCTAAAACCCGTGCTCTAAGAGAAGACCGTGTTATCAGAAAGTTAAGCGTCCCTGAAACAACCCTTCCTCAAATGGCCATTTATTTATTTATGGAAGAGGATCATCTACGTCAAAAAAAAATCCCTTTCAGATTTTCTACGAAGGGAGGCGGACAACGGTGTGGAGAGGGTCCCCTGACGGGCTCAAGTCGAAAAGAACCCAACCGTTTGGGGCTGAAGTGCAGAGGAAGTCATAAAAAGCAAAACACCTCTTCTTTAACTAAAATTATAGGGATACCCTCTCCACCCCAACACGGATCCTGTCGAGTCTTCCATCCAGAAATACATTCCTTGTTCAACACGTCATCTTTGGAACCAACAGAAAAGCGACTGGCCCGACATTTAAGAGAGGAGAACCCGCGAAGGCTCGTTTAATCTAAAATCGGCGACGAATCTGTTCAAGAGAAATTGGACGTTTGGCTTTCGTCAGCTTCGGAGCCTGTTCGTGCGTGTTTCGAAAATGTCTCTTAACAGACGATCTAGAGGCAGCTACCGGAGCCCCCCCCCGCCCGCACCTTGTCCAAGACCGATAATGCATTGGTGGGGGCCGTGGGTTCCCCATCATTCGGCCTTCTGCACGCCATGGTAGAATCAGCAAGACTGCAATGTGATTCGGAAGCTCTACGCGCAATTACGAGGGACAATTGCAGTAGAAGGAAGATAACACAGGCAGGCGGAGTGAAAGAGAGAGGAAAAGGACTGGGGGGGGGGAGAGGACAAATAAATCCCTGCATGCAAGAATTAATTTTCTTTTCGGTTGTCGTTTGCAATGAAAGAGGGCATCAGTCACAATCTGTACAAGCAGAAACAGAAGCAACGAGGAGGCAAAGAGGATAAGGAAAGAAAACGAGGCATAGCCACTGCCACCCAAAATGAAACAAACAAACAAAACCACCCAAGTAATTCAAGTCGGGATCAATCCAGAGTGGGAGAAGAACTTCCAAGTAGGAGAGGACACCAACGGATGTGAAACCGCGAAAGAGAAATGAGAACCAGCGTGCATAAGTCCTAAAAAGCAGCGGCATAAATTGATTTTCCCTCGAGCCGTTTATCTTGTTCCATGCAAAGGGTGAGGAGCTTTGACCAAATTCTACTTGATGCCTCTTCTGAGAAATTTACATTCTCTCCCACCTACAAATCTATCTGTTTCCAGGAAATGTTCAAAATTCTACTACTATTTTAAAAAACAAACAAACCCCGAACTCCACACGGATGGCCAGATTTTGGTGGATACCACAGAATATGGAATGGGACATTGGTTTTTAAAAAAAATCTTTTCACTACGTGAGGACAGGATGGATCCACCCCCTGTCCTGAAACTACGGCATTGCAATTCACTGCCTCCGACCTACGGTAAATGCTCTTCTTACACATTTTATTTCTAAAGCAAGCTTCAGACACAGGGGGGGGGTCCGCGAGGAGAGGTGGGACATACCAAACATGGCTAAAGGCCTTTTTTTTTTGCGGGGTGTACGGGATTCGAGGCGTCAACGACCAAGAAGCTTACACAGCCTGTCTTAAGAGCGGGGGTGCTGGGGGAGGGGGAAAAAAATCGCTGTGGATTTTCGTAAGAACACGCACACACACGCACGCACACGCAGGCCTGCCTCCGTCCACGAAAGAGAAGGGTCCGTCCAAGTACGAGGTTTTGGTCGTGGGTTTCCATACCCAGAAGGCATGACAGAGCAGAGGAAGAGAAGGCGGGGGGGGGGGGGGGAATGAGAGACCCTAGAAAAGTTCGGCTATAAAACAAAGGCGCAGCATCCTGTTTTTCTTAAAAACCTCGGTGGCCCATCCGAAAAAAAAAAAGAAAAGGAAAACGCAGCCGCCGTCCTCTACACACAACTTCCCCGGCATCCTCCTGTAGACACGGCGTAGAGACTAGACCGGAGGACAACGGGGGCCGGGCTCTATTAGCAATGTAGCCGCTGCAAATTTCCCGGGGAGGCGAGGGAGGGGGGGGAAGGGCAGGGGCTCCACTCCATCGTCCCACGGCGGGTGAAAAAAAAACCCAACAGGGTCTGTTCCAGCCTTGTCAGGAAGCAAGCAGGCCGACGTCTAAATCCACGGCTCGCCGGAGGCGTTGCAGGGAGGAAGAGGAGGGCGCGGAGGCTCCGGGGTTAGGTTGCCTCCGGGGTGCTGGAAGAGGCAGCAGCGGGGAGGGCGAGGGGGGGGGAGATAGAAGGTGGCGTGGGAGGATCGGCCGAGCCACACGAGCTGGGCAGGACTCGGGGGGTGGGGGCGATGGAGTGGGGGGGGCGCACATCTGCTCAAGCTTTGCCCTCTTCCACTTTGACAGCCTGCGGCTTGATCGCTCCCTGTGCGCGACGGCTTCAGGGGACTTCCGGAAGGGGCTTCCTGCAGTTTTCGCCGCTCCGAGGCTGGTCTTGTTGTCGTCCACCCGCTGCTTTGCCTGGCGGGTCCGCGAGGAGGAGGAGGAGGAGGAGGAAGAGAGGGAGACATTTAAAGGGGGGGGGGAAAGAGTCAGAAATACAGTAAGTGGGTGGAAGTTCAAAGTCCGCCCCCTTCCCCCATAGATGCAGCATGTCCAAACTTCGGACCTCCAGATGTTTTGGACCGCAACTCCCACCCACCTTTGCCACTGGCAATCTAAGCTTAGAATTCTGGGAGTTTGTGGTCCAATACATCCGGAGGGCTGAAATTTGGACATGCTTGAATTGGTCATAAGAGTGAAAGCTGCACACGGCACACTCTCTGTCTCCCTTTGGTGATTCGTTCTAGTAAATTTATCTTTAGTAATATGTATTTCTAGCATTTGTCGGGTAGAGTTTTCAGACCGCGGATAAATGAATCAGCAGATATGGCTGCCGCTGTAATTTTTTAAAGTAAGATTCCTATTATTTATTTATTTATTTATTTATTTATTTATTTATTTATTTATTTATTTATTTATTTATTTAAGATTCTCAGTCATCCAGGTTCGTTGAACTGGGAGTTGAGTCATGGCTACTGGACTTCTTTTTTTTGAGAGATAGAAACGTTTCGCTGTTCATCCAAACAGCTTCATCAGTCTTTATAAAATAAATAAATAAATAAATAAATAAATAAATAAGGAGATTCCTATTATAAAACATTCCTATAAGGAAAGCTTAAATTATATAGAAAAGCACTGCTGCAAAAACAACAGCCCAAACCCAGCTGTCTTGCATTTGCCAAAAAACTTTTTTTTTTGCATCAATGGCTGCAAAAGATAAGGCAACTTCGATCGGTGCTACCTAACAGCGTGGGATTCTAAAAATCAGGGCGCTGGGTGAGTTATATGTATCTTTTCAATCCATCCACCATTCTATCTATCAGTCACTGCTATTTGTCTATGGATGCCTCAAACTGCAGAAATCTTGGCCCCCGGGGGGGGGGGGGAGAGAGAGACAACCCCTGCTTGTCTTATTTTCGCTCTGGAGAGGAGAGCCAAAAACGTTGTGAAGATTAACAAAATTGACGGCTCAGGTTCCCCCCCCCCCCCGGGTTTCCTTGACAGGGACTAGACTTCATGATCTATACAGAATCCCTTCCAGTACTGCTTTTCTAGGGTTAATTAATTATTTTATTTCATTTATTTATGCAACGTATATGCCGGCCACTACCCAAAGGTCTCTGGGTGGCTCACAGTCAAAGCAATTAAAATGTTAAAACACCAATAAATAATTTTTTTTAAAAAAAAAGTTGAAACAGGCTGCCTCCTGCAGAACAAATCGCCTAGGAAATTCTCAGGATGGTCTCTAGCTCGTCTGCTGTACTGCAATATTTACCTGCTGGATGAAATGCCCCTGTACGGAGCTCATATTGACGGCCGGCCCACATGATTTCCCACTGGGACTCGCAGAACTAGGCCTGCAGAGGGGAGAGAGAGAAAAAACACACACAAACAAACAGGAGATTGAGGTGGAAAACATAAAGGGCATTAAAGAGAAAAGAAACCAGCACCTCGTGAATTGAGCTGAGCAGGAGGGGCTGGTCGGCAAATCGAAAAGGAACTGGATTGATTAACGAGATCCCAATTTAAAACAAAAGAGAGAGAGAGAGAGAGACAGACAGACAAAAATCTCGAGAAGTTAAGAAAATGTTTCAAGATCTATACAGATCTCGAAAGCAGCATTTCATTGACGTGGGAAGCTGACTGCGTGAAAAATCCATTTACTACTTCCTTCCACTTGGGCCACAATCTTTTTGGCCCAAGTGTCTTTTTCCGGTTCTGGTAGGGGGAGGAAGGAGGGGGTGGCGCCTGCGGAGTTCCACTCTACTCACGCGTCGTCGGAATCTGGCCAGGAGTCGGGGACACCTCTTCCCCCAAAAGTCCCTGATTTTTACCTACCTCCCCATACTTCTGCCGCCCCGACATGTCCAGCACATTGCTCACCAAGGATCCTCTCTTGGCTGAAAAGGTCAAATCCCACCACAAAAATAAATAAAATAAATCAAAAATGCCCGGCCTCCAGAACTCTGCCACGCTTAACGCCTCCAGGCCCACCTTCTTGAACGACAACCCTGAGTTCAAACAGATTAAGAAGGTGGCTTTGGTTTCGTTTTGAGATGGAGGACCACCGTCACACTCTGAAGATGTAGCTGCTGCTCCTTTTTCTTGCCGAAAAAGAAACCATGTTCCCTTAGAGAGAGTACAGCAGTACCCCTGTATCTGAAGAAATCGCAGTTTCATTTATCCATGGTCGAAACGTATTAAAAATGGGATTTTTTTTTGGGGGGTGGGGGATCCCAGCAAAAGTGTTTTTCATGTGTATTACCAGGACCAACCACTGGAGGGGGGCCAGAGGCCACGCTACGAATAGGTCTTAGTGAGGAATTGCTCTCTCACGCCCTGTAGTGGCGAGTTCTGGTAATGCAGACGAAATTATTTTTTTCCTGGGGTTCCTTTCCATTTTTTCCATGCTATATATTTATATTAAAATATAGCGTTTGCTATTACGCACGGTTTTGAGCACTAGCGAGGGGAGGGCTTTGAACTGGGGGGTGGGCAGTTCGTTTCGGAACCGGTGCGGACACCACCTGGGGCACGAACTGCCAGCCCCTCCTTTGAACCCACTCCCAGCCGATACAGGGGTCCTACCATACACATCACAAACCCTATTCAGCCGCTCTCTTCACGGAGAGACTCGGCAGGCGTTGAGGAGAACATCAATCCGTTCTTCTCCCCGCCGTTGCTTTTACAGATGAGATCCTTCCCCTCAGTAGATCCCCTGCATGCCTTATCTAGGAGGGGAGAAACAGGAGGGGAGAACCCGGGTGTGTGTGTGTGTGTGGGGGGGGTTGCCCTCGAACTAGTCGGGAAATGGACCCATGAAAATGATTTTCGGACATGGCCGACGTGTTCAACGCGCTGTTTCCAGCCTGACAAGAAGGAAATGATCAGGCTCATGAAAGACTGTCCCGGTCAGCCGCCCTCGTGGCCACCTGGCAGGCCGCTAGGGGACTTGCCTTCCTACAAAATCCTTGTCGGCCACAGATTTCCCTTTTCATTTCCCCTCTCCATCCTCAGCAACCAGAAAAGGTTATGGGGTTGTCTAAATAACTTCTTCTACTAGGTTTCCCCCCCTCCCCATTTGTTCTTATTTTGAATTGTCAAACCATTTTGATTTGTTGTATTTGTGCTTCTTTGTTGATATGCTCTGTTTATTATGATGATTTGATGGTTTGGTTTGATTGATTAGTTTTTATTTTACCATTTTAAGTTGTTTAATCTGTTTTTATATTTTGTATGTTTGTAAACCGCCCCGAGTAGCTTTTTTGCTCGATGGTTGCAGTATATATATCAAATAAATAAATAAATAAATAAATAAATAAATAAATAAATAAAGCCACCCCGACATGAAATGAGACAAGGACTTCTGGGGAGACGTTTCAGGAATATCCCCTGTCCAACTATTTTTCAAGATCTGATGCTCCCACTGGCGCAGGTTTCCAGGATGTGGGAAGCCTCTTCCAATTGGTGCCTTCCAATTTTTTTTGACAGATAAGCTAGATCAGGGGTCCTCAACCTAAGGCCCGGGGGGGGGGGGGAATGCGGCCCCCCAGGGTCCTGAACCTGGCCCCCAGAACCAATTGCAGACCCCCACCTACCCCCTATTTTGCAAGCAAGCCACCCTCCGCAGCTGCTTCTATTGCTGAAGTGGGCTATGTCGCTTCCCCCATTCCCTCCACCCACCGCCCAGATGATTGGCATGCTAGCTGGTGGGCCAATTCAAAGTGGGAGGGCCACGGCAAGGTCTCCTGGTCCCCGTCCCCCCCCCCCCGCCGCCCAGATGGTCGAGGCACTGGCTGCAGCCAAGCGGGGCAATTTAAAATGTCGGCCTTTTGGAGGGGTGGATCGTGGTCTGGCCCCCAGTGGTGTCTGGGGGGTAGTGGACTGGCCCGCTGTTTGAAAACTTTGAGGACCCCTGAGCTAGATCAAGCCCAGCACGGAAGACCAATGGTCTAGGCTAGAGATGGGCACGAACCACCGGTTCGTCAGTTCGTGCTGGTTCGCTTTCTGTCCCGACGGGTGGGCACTGCCCTCTGACTGGGAGCGCCACAGGAGGTGGTGGGTGGGGCTGGGAAGCGCCAAAAAAAACACATTTGGACCACAAAAAAACGGGAAAAAACAAAAACAAAAACCCAACGAATCAGCGCGAATCATCAATTCGTGCCCATCTCTACTCAAAGTTGAGAGCAGAGCGAGTCCTAATCGTTTCTAGCAGAGTCAGTTGAGTGTTATCTAGTTCCCTTCCCCAATTCTAATGTTTCCCTCTGTTTCCATCCCCATACCCCACTCTTCAAACCTGCAAAACGCGCACACACTGTAACACCTGAAAGTCCAAGCTGAAAAACAGGACAGGTTAAAAATCAAGGGTGTGCGTCTTCGGAGACTCGGTGGCCACCGATTTCCCCCCCCGACTGATTGTTCATGCCACGCAGGCCACGCCCTGTCAAAACGGCCACGGGCCGTGTCCAGTTCTGAACCAGGAAGGTCAGGAGAGCAAACCAAAACCAAGTTCCACCGGCAGGCAGGCCCACCCACCCACCCACCCACCCGAACGACGGACCTTCGTGGGGGGGGGGGGGAGAAGAGAGAGGAACACAGCTCTTTAACCCATACGTCCGGAAATGATAATAAAAACGCCGTCCTTAAAATTGGAGATTCAAGCCACCGCCCCAGCCGCGCCCCACGGATAAAGCGCAACCATCATCACACCTGTACGAGTGAGAAGACTGCATCGAGCCCCCGGCAGGGATGTTTTGCTTCGTTTCGGTGAAGTGAAAGCCTTTCATATCCACATGAGAAGACTAGAGAGAGAGAGAGAGAGAGAGAGAGAGAGAGAGAGAGAGAGAGAGAGGAGGAGAGAAAAACATGAAAAAAAGTCATTTCTCATGGGGAGCACCGGTGGTAGAACCGCACACTGACAACAGCGTGACGAGGCTGTAGGAGCAGGTTATAAACCCCTGAAATAAACCCTCATTCTCAGAAATGAAAAATGTTGTTTTAATAAAAATACCTATCACTCCAAAGAATTGGGGAAGCAGAAACCTTTCAAAGCAACTCTTAGCTCCTGTTTCCTTAGATGACACCTCCCTCCATCTGATGTGTCAGCCCCGTCTGTTCCTAAACCATATGTCCCTTTTGGCAGAGAACTATTCTTCCTTCCTTCCTTCCTTCCTTCCTTCCTTCCTTCCTTCCTTCCTTCCTTCCTTCCTTCCTTTCAGGGTATTTTTACCCTGCCTTTCTCCTTGAAAAGGACCCTCTTGTCCAAAAAGGGCAAGTGTCGAGTGCCTTTATTAATTTGTTTTCTCGTCTCACTTATTTCTAACCCGCCTTTCTCCCAGTCCGGGGACCCTAATATGCTTGTCAAGACGTGTGATCTCGGAGCCAGAGGCTGTTAAGCCAGGGAGATAAACCCCACCAGCGGAGAACGTCTTTCGAAATCGGGCCGATCTTCCCTAGTCCCGACAACGAGCAACCAAGGAAGGTTCTTTAGCGCGAGCGGAATGGATTCCCCGTGAGCTCGACAGATCGGGACGTAGGATCGTGACCCTTTTTCTGGGAAAGCAGTCAAGGGGAAAGCCCAGATCAAGAGCATTACGGCAGTCTAGCTTCAACAGGTAGGGAAAAATATGAACTATAAAGGAATTACCCGTGTTTCCCCCAAAATAAGACAGTGTCTTATATTAATTTTTGCTCCCAAAGATGCGCTAGGTCTTATTTTCAGGGGATGTCTTATTTTTCCATGAAGAAGAATACACAGTTGCCTTGTATAAAGAATTAATTTGTTCCAAATGAAATTATGTGAAGCAAGTTTTCCTTTATACACATTTCCCATAGGAATGCATTGAAAACAGAGTGATCTCATTTTTATGTTGTACAAATTTGCCCCATAGGCGATTATGTTAAGCAAATTTTCCCTATCTCCGGAATTTCTTATGTTGTACAAATTTGACGTTATACAAACCGTTTGCTATACGAGGGTCCACTGTACATTTATTGTTATCTTATTATCAGGGAGGCCTTATTTTTCAGTGTGGAGCAAAACTGTAAGTAGGTCTTATTTTCAGGGGATGTCTTATTTTTCCATGAAGAAGAATACACTGTTGCCTTGTATAAAGGAATTAATTTGTTCCAAATGAAATTAGGTTAAGCAAGTTTTCCTTTATACACATTTCCCATAGGAATGCATTGAAAACAGAGTGATCTCATTTTTATGTTGTACAAATTTGCCCCATAGGCGATTATGTTAAGCAAATTTCTTATGTTGTACAAATTTGACGTTATACAAACCGTTTGCTATACGAGGGTCCACTGTACATTTATTGTTATCTTATTATCAGGGAGGCCTTATTTTCGGGGGGGGAGGGTGGGGATGCCTTACATTTCAGCGAGAGACACAACTGCAAGTAGGTCTTATTTTCGGGGGATGTCTTATTTTCAGGGGATGTCTTAACAATACACTGTTGCCTTGTATAAAGGAATTAATTTGTTCCAAATGAAATTAGGTTAAGCAAGTTTTCCTTTATACACAATCTGTGTCTGCAAGAGACCCAAACTGACCGCCCATGGAGAGACGCCCCGCTCGCGGTTCCTTACCTCTCTGCTCGTTGCCAGGACAGACGGCTGTGAGCTGGGGGAAAGGATCCTTCTGGGCGCTCCAACCGACAGGTTCTGGCCCTGGGGTAGCGGGATGGATTGCGGTAACAGCAGAGGCTGCTGGCCGGAGCCGTACCTGGGCATGGGCAGCTGGGAGCCCGGCATGGGCATGGTCAGCTGTAGGGCCAACAAGCAGACGGTGGTCACCCGAGGCGTCTGCGGGGACGCCCCGGCCTCAACGCCAGGGAAAGGGTTTTTCAGAAGGACGCGCACACACACCCCACACCCCCACACACACCTCTTTGGACCAGAAACCCGCACACAATGAAGGCCACGAGTGCTGTCGTTGTACCGCTCTAACAGTTAAGAAGTTTTCCCCCAATATTCAGTCGAAACCTGACTTCCTGTAACCCTGAGCCCCGCCCGCTGTCGCGTTTCCTGCACTTGGAGATGATGGAGAACGGATCCTGACACTCCTTTGTAGGACTGCCTTTCAAGGATTTGAAAAACACTCTCCTGTCTTCCCTTCTCCCCCCCCCCCCCCGGGGAAAATGCTCCCACTTATTTCCGCCTTTCCTCTTGAGGCTTGGCCCTAGCTCCACCAAGTCATCTTTCTTGCCCTGTTCTCCACTTGCTCTGATCTGTGGACGTATTTCTCGTGTGGGGCCCAGGACTGCACCCAGTCCTCTAGATGAGGCCTAGCCAGAGCCGAACCGAGGGAGACTAGGACCTCTCACACAAAAAAACAACGGAACTAGGGGACATCCACTCAAATTGAGGGCTGGGAGAGTAAGAACAGACAAAAGAAAATATTATTTCACCCAACGCGTTGTTAGTCTGTGGAACTCCCTGCCACAGGGAGGTGGGGATGGCATCTGGCCTGGATGCCTTCCAAAGGGGATTGGACAGATTCCTGGAGGAAAAGTCCATCATCACAGGTGACAAACCATGATGGAGATGTGTCATCTCCAGTCTTAAAACTGGAGTCCTTCAAGGGCCAGATGCAGGGGAATGGGATCAGGAGACAGAGATCTAGTCTCATGCGCTCCCAGACGCATCTGGTGGGGTCACTGTGAGATCCAGGAAGCTGGACTAGAGGGCCTTTGGCCTGATCCAGCAGGGCTCTTCTTATGTTCTTATGATTCAAAGACTCTTCTCCAACTTATGCAAACAGACAACTACCATAATTCTCCAGGAATCCCGCCTCCGTTATTCTGGAATTTGGAGCAACAACAACAACAACAACAAAAAAACACCAAGCAGGTACGTGCATGCCGGACACGCCTATAAATGGATCAAATATCAATTTTCAAAGAGCCAAATGCTCTCCAAATGACGCCGACCGACCTGGGTGAGTTGAGAGTCCATCATCTGCGAGGCTCCCATGCCGGGACCCTGGTTGATCTGGCCTTCGTAAACGAGAGCCTGGCTTCCGTTCACCGGCTGGTACGGCGACCCCGACTGCGTTTTCACCATCTCCAAAGGCTGCATGCCGGGGAACGCCGAGTAAGGGGGCTTCAGGGCGGTGCCTCCGGTTAGGACCACGGTGTTGGGCTGGGACAGGCTGGGGTGCATGTACACCTGAGACCTGAGAAGGAAGGCCGGACATTATTCCATTGACGTTTAAATTCGCCAGTGTTTCGCTGTGCTGCGCAAATAGCGCTTGGGGCGAAATAAAAGCAGATCTGAAACTAACTTGTTTTCCAATTAACGGAATAGCATAATAAGGCCTCCCCGTTGCAGCTTCCTGCAGCTGAGAGTTCCGCAGGTTCCGAGTAAACAGAGAGGATTCTGTTTACGACTGCATGGAACAATATTTCTCGACGGAATGCTCTCCATAGCCTGGTCTCTGGAGCCTTCGAGTGGCCAGTTCTGCTAACTTTGTCTTTAGAAACATGTTTTTCTAGGTTTTTTCCCCTTTCGATACTTTTACTATTTTCTGGCCGTGGATCAGTGGATCAGCAGCTATTGATCCCGTAGATAAGGCAGTGAGTGCTACCGCAATGCTGCTAATCTCCTATATTTTTCTGTTTTATTTTTGCTCCGAAGAAGACGTACTGCCAACGTCTCTTCAGTGAGACAGCAGCGACCTCCTGGCAGTAAAAAAAGAGGCAGGAATCACTCTGTTCCAAAGTCCTGCATTTGTTCTGTCCAGACAAGATCCCCTGGAGTGTTTCCCAGTGGGGGGGGGGGGAAGAGTTCTTCCTACCTGAAGGGCTGGATAGAGTTGTAGATCTCCTGTGACTGAGAAACAGGGAGGCCGCCCCTCAGGCCCAGCTGTGCCTGGGCTTGCAACGAGGTGTGGAGAGAAAGGGGAATCTGCTGAGCTGCCGCCGCCGCTGCCTGTAGGAGAAAAAGGGAGGAAACCCCAAACCCAGGTGAGACAGAAGTTGTGTGACAACCATAGTCATTCATTCAATTCAATTCAATTCAATTCAATTCATTCAATATATCATTCATCTGTTAATTTAATAATTCATTATTCCATGATTCATTCCTTCAATTATTCAATCATTCATTCGTTCATTCAATTATTCATTCATTCATTCGATGATTCATCTATTAATTTTAATAATTCATTAATTCCATGATTCATTCATTCAATTATTCAATCATTCATTCGTTCATTCAATTATTCATTCATTCATTCGATGATTCATTCATTCAATGAATCATTCATCTGTTAATTTAATTATTCATTAATTCCATGATTCATTCACTCAATTATTCAATCATTCATTCATTCATTCAATTATTCATTCATTCATTCGATGATTCATTCATTCAATCAATCATTCATCTGTTAATTTAATTATTCATTAATTCCATGATTCATTCATTCAATTATTCAATCATTCATTCGTTAATTCAATTATTCATTCATTCATTCGATGATTCATTCATTCAATCAATCATTCATCTGTTAATTTAATTATTCATTAATTCAATGACTCATTAATTCATTCAATTATTTATTCATTCATTCATTCATTCAAGTTAATTTAATGCTTCATTAATACAATGATTCATTAATTCAAAGATTCATTCAATCATTCAATGATTCATTCATTCATTCAATCAATCATTCATCTGTTAATTTAATTATTCATTAATACAACGATTCACTCACTCATTCATTGAATTATTCATTCTTTCATTCAATCGTTCATTCATTCAGTATACCGCCCATCTAGCCAAGGACCACTCTGGCTAACTGGTGTCTTCTAACGGAGCATGAGATGGCAAAAAAAGCAAAAGTGTTCTGCTTATATACCGCCCCATACCACTACAAGTAGTCTCTGGGCGGTTTTTACAATTTTGATTACAGTGTGCAGGCTACACATTGCCCCCCCCAGCAAGCTGGGTACTCATTGCCCCCCCAGCAAGCTGGCCACGGACCAATGGTTCGTGCTGGGTTGTTTACGGCCACAACAGGCTCCGCACCCCACCCCTCCGCCGGGAGGCCACCCAGGATTGGGGCCCAGAAGAGGCAAGGCAGGGAAGCTGGGACGTTGCCTCGTGAGAGTGGGCGCCCACTTTTAACTCCTCGTCTCCTCCTGCCACCCCAAAGGGGGACTCTGGATGGAAGGGAGCTGCACCTCTTCACAGTCAACGAGCCTCCTCTTCCTTAGCTCCCAGGGTTCTTGGGAGACGGTGCAGAAACATCTGGGCTACTAGTCCCCCCATGTCCAGAACCTGTGTGACTCTGGGCACCAGACCAGGGAAGACAAGTACACAGAAGAAGAGAGAGAGAGAGGAAAGGGGGGGGGGAAGAAACACCCTTGCCTGTTGGTAGCTCTGCTGCTGAGGAATCGTCTGGGGGACGAGGCGCGGCTGGCTGGCGAACACGTGGCCGTCCAAGTAGAGGGGCGGGATGTGGTTCCCTAGAGTCGGACGGTGGGGAAGAGGAGGAAGAAGGGGGGGGGACCAAGAGAGAGAGAGAGAGAGAGAGAGAGAGAGAGAGAGAGAGAGAGACAACCCCAGAGAGAGGGAAAATTAATCTCGTTCACAGCCCCGAAGGGAGGGCAAGCGGGGGGACAAGAAGTGGGCGGTCTGCTCACCATCTCCCTTCCACCCAGCCATCATAGGTACCGGGGCTCGACCCCAAACTGAGTTCCAGAATCCTACTTCGGCACTTCCTTCCCACAATGGTCCTAAATACAAAAGGGGGGGAGGGTATTGGTGAGTTAACGGAAGAAGAAAGGAGCCGGGGGGGGAGGGAGGGGGAATCTGGCCCTCAGAAAAGGAACATGCAAACATTCTCGACGCTGCCTCTCGAGTGCGAATGAAGCTGGGGGGGGGGGCAGGGAGCCTGTGGGTGTGCGCGCACACACAAACACCCTCCACAAGCTGTTGTGATCCAAATTCCCTCCCGGACCGAAGGGCTCTATTAGCCCATGAGAACGGGGTGGGGGGTTCTGAAAACCTCTGAAGCATCACAATGGTTGCAGCTGCGCCTCTTTTTGGGGGTTCCTAGAAGTCGATCCTTAAAAGATATACTGTAGGAACACAACACACACACCCCCAATATGTGCGGGGGGATTCGTTCGAAGCTCCTGCCCCAAACAGCGAATAGTGAACATAGCATTGGCAAAAGTTAAAAAAGTAAAATCCGTCAAATAACTAGGGCGCCGAGTTGTTTTAACTATTAGTATAGTTATGCTCATTGTTTTTATCGTTCTGTTTTAATTTTTATTGTGTATTGTTGCTCTGTCAATTGTTGTAAGCCGCCCAGAGTTCCTTCGGGAAGATGGGCGGGGTATAAATATAATAAATAAATAAATAAATAAATATTTTCACATGCACTACCAGAGGCGGCCACTAGAAGGCATAAGAGCACGATCTTTGGCTCCCTCTAGCCGCCGCTTTTGGTAATGCACGCACGTGAAAATGTGTCATTTTTTTCTGGATATTAATATTTCAAATATTTTCAGACTGCAGATATTGAGGGGGAGGTACCCCACTAGAATCAGTGGCTTTGGGAGAAAGGGGGGAGGTCCAGGAGACCGATTTGGAATGCGTTTTCTTCTTTTAAGGACATGACCTGCACAGCACCACAAGGGGCCATGTGGTTCCCTTGGCACTAACCAAAATAGAAAGAGCGAAAGAGTGTGAAGCAAAACAAGAAACGCTTTATACTCTAGCAATCGAAATTCCACCCTGAGGAGAAAAAAAAACGAACTCTACACCTATTGACCAAGCGCTGGCTTCTCTGATCCGCCAGCCTCCGACTTCGCGGGGCCGCTCACTCCTCCCATTTCCAGCTGGGTGTTAAGGGGGAGTGTACCATGATGCCCTGGGTGACGAAAGCTGCCCTGGGCCATTGGAGAGCAGAGACCATCTGGTAAGTGGGGCAGCTAAAAAATATATCTTTTAAACACATAAATAAATGAATAAGACAAGATGGGGCCAGCGGGAGGGGACGCCCGAGTCTCTCAGCCACAGAATCTCTTCAAAATCCCCCCCCCTCGGCCGATGGCGCCAGAAAGGGGTTCAGTAGGATCCATTGAACACATCACAGAGACTGGGGGGAAGGTGGCAGCGGGGGGGGGGGGAGTAGTGGGGCTTTGGAAAACACCCCAACCAGAAAGGCAAATGGATCGTCAACAGTTTTATCGTCAGCCACGAGAAACGGTGACGAGGACTCGGACAAGACATCCCACCACTCCTTCGTCGTGGCGGGTCCACGGATGACAAGAGTGGATCCAATGACAGTGCTTGCGATGCACAACAAAGCAGTGATCATCTGGTCCTTCCGCTAACAAAAAAAAAAAGGAGTTTCTAGCTCTTGAAAGAGTGGGAACCGAAAGCCACCCAAATGGCCACGTCTTCAGGAAAGCCGGACTCGGCAGGGGAGAAAGAAGGCAGGAAAACTTGACTCCTCTTCCCCGAAAAGGCCAGCCCATCTTCGCGATTTGGAAGAGTGAGGTCGTAGGTTAGAGGAGAACGCAAAAGAGGACAGTAGGGGGGGATCGTTTCCGTGGCCTATTGTGGATGCTGCCATCTGTGGATACGAGGAAACCCTATACGGAGCAGGCCACAAGGGAACGGAGCGAAGGCCACGGCGGGGCGTCCTTGCACATTCTATAGAGGGCTGCAGCAAACCACAAGGAACCTGCAGATGCGAGGAGTCCCCCTTCTACATCCAATTCTGCCACCCGGAAAAAAAGTTTTTAAAAAGAGAGCTGTCGCCCCGCCTCCACTGCCACCCTTTTCCAGGACAAGAAAACAGACAGCAAACCTGGAATCGAAGCCGACGGCGCCACGGAGGCCACCGGCATGGGCGGGACGGACACCCCGCCGAAGGAGCTG
Source organism: Phrynocephalus guinanensis (assembly GCA_037367245.1). Lineage (NCBI taxonomy): Eukaryota > Metazoa > Chordata > Lepidosauria > Squamata > Agamidae > Phrynocephalus > Phrynocephalus guinanensis. The sequence goes on from CM074755.1 coordinate 6,707,221, forward strand.
TAGCTGACACCGTTGGAAGCCCCGATGCTGGAAGGAGGCGGGATGCCGGAGCCGGGGCCCCCGGGAGAACTCTGCTCGGGGAGGCTGGGGGAGTTTTCCCAAGCTTTGCGCGCCGACTCCATCTGCCGGAGCAGAGAAAGGAAATCACGGGCTTGTCCCGGCAAGGGGGGAAAGCCGAGGCACCGACATGCCAGGGAGGTACCCAAGTCTTCTCTCGCAAGGCGGGTCACAAAATTGCCTTCCTTCCTCGCCGTAGGTGTGATAAATCTCTAACGAACTACAGCTAGGCCCCTGAATCCATGGGGGAACAGCTCCGAGCCCCTCCCCTGCGGATACTGAGAACCGTGGATTATGGTGAAAGCGGTCCTAACAGCAAATATTCCACATAGCCCCGTCTCTGACTCCTTTGAGGGGGCCACTTCTGGGAACTCCACCCTTAAAAACATATGTTTTAGGATTTTTCTTTTAATACGGTTTAACGTTTTATACCACGGATGGTTGAATCAGCGGATAACGATCCCGCAGATGAGGGGGTCCTATTGTATATTAAGACCTTGTTCCTGGCTGCTTTTTCTGGTATTCTAGAGGGCTTATGTCTTGGTTCTGGCCAACTGGCTCAGATCGAAGTAGTCCAGGTCGCAGCTTGGATGCAACACCTCTTGACGACTGACTCCCACGTCTAGCTTCCTGAGACGCCACTAACCCAGCCGTTTTAGGTTTTTTAACCACTATCCCTACAGAGGCCAGGATCTGCTCGGTCCCCTTCACTCAGGGGCAGATGAGACAACAGTTTACCCCACCCCACCCTTTGCCCTCCCCCCCAACTACGCCTGCGAAAAGCGGAGCACTTACTTTGAGCGTGAGGTCCGCCGTCGGGTAAGACATGGGATTTAAGCCAATGCATCGCGGGAGGTGGTGGTCTCTTCGGAGCACCGGGAGGGGCTGCGTGAGCCCAGCCTGAAGAGACGGACATTTGAGAGCCTGCACTCATGTGAGCATTGCCCCTCACCCTTCGTGGCCAAAGCCGGATTGTTCGCATAAAATCGCCGTTTTTGAAGAAGGGAGAAGAAAACGCCCATCGACTCGGCCAAATCCTAGCGGACTCAAGCCAGGTTCCGGCTGGAGCTCAGGAGAAAAAAACTTCCTGTTTAGAGCAGTACGAAAATGGAACCGGTGATTTGGGGAAGGGGAAAGGTTAACTGAATGACCTTAGAGGCCTCTCTTCCAATGGCCTTATTCTGCGATCTCTAAAACTAAGGAAACTTAAAAGGCGAGGGTCATTCGACCTTTAAAAGAAAACAGAGTCGGCGTCCAGCGGGCCTCACCAGGGAGGGAGCTTGACCACGGCAAAGAACCACCTTCCAGCTCGGTGATTTTCTAAAATGACTGTCCTTATTATTATCAACAGAATTTATAATTCTCCCCTGACGTTGTTGGAGAGCTGGGGCGTGGGCCCACGGAAGACCGGAAAGGGGGTTACTCTGGGGAGAAGCTAGCAGCGCCGCAATGCGCGGGGAGCACCGGGATTTCAATCCGTCAGCCGCGCAAGAGTTTGGGGTTTCCTAAAGCTGGAAACAAAAAACGTTCCGCTCATCCACCGCTCAGATGCCAGAGAGGGAGAGAAACGGGCCAGTCCACTTACATTGCCGGCCAAGGCATCCTGTAGTTTCGCCACTGGGTTAGCCCCTGAACCCGAAGCCGACCCGGGAGGAAGGCTGAAATCCGAGTCCTGCAAAGAGAGGTTTTACTAATTAAGCCAGCATTCCATGTGCCGTCCTAGTCAACTGTGATCAAGGGGTGGGGGTAGAACCAGGTTATATGAAAGGAAGACAAACATGCCTAACCCCCCCTTCCCCCCCAAGGGCGAACGGGAGGCCTAAAAGCCAGGTTTATCCGCCGGGATTCTTTGTCGTACGGACACCAGTCCAAATTACCTCTTTTACTTCCTCCCATGGATTGGAACTGGGCTGGGATTCAAGTGACCCCCCCCCCCAGGGACCGCCCCACAATCATTCCAACATTCAGAGAACGGAAAAAGCCCTCCGTGAGCCAACTACCCAAACACATCGCAGAGCCAAAAGGGGGGGGGGGAAGGCTGGTCTGGAGCTACAGCCAGCCGGGAAACATACAGAAGGCCCGGAGGGGCAGGCTCTGAACCGCCCACTCGGAGGTTCTCCGGGGATAAAATCAGAAAGTTGGCTCTATGGAGATCTTTGGTCCACTCTCTGGTCTACTTAGCAACGTTGATCGGCGTGAAGGCCGAGTCTGGCCTGGGGAGACCCTGCAGGGTTTTGACGAAACTGTTCCCGGACACACACACCCCGGGAACAAAAACCTTGAGAGAGGTTCTGATTTCTCCTGTCTCCCCCGAGTCCTAAGTGAAAACAAGACTTGGCATCACTAGCAAACTGAATCTTTCTCTCTCTGTAACTCTCAGGCCCCAACCAGCCCTTCCACCCGGCCGGCTCCAGTAACCTTGGGAGGAAAATATGTCTGTGAAGATTCTCAGTCCTCCAGGTGAGTTTATCTGGAAGTCGAGTCATGGCTACTGGACTTCTTTTCTGAGAAACGTTTCGCTGCTCATCCAAACAGCTTCATCGGTCTGAATACAGCTAGTGCAAGTCCTCCATCTTATAGTCAGCTTTGACCTCTTGTTTGACCTCTTGCTGACTATAAGATGGAAGACTTGCACTAGCTGTATTCAGACCGATGAAGCTGTTTGGATGAGCAGCGAAGCGTTTCTATCTCTCAAAAAAGAAGTCCAGTAGCCACGACTCGACTTCCAGACTTGGGAGGAAAAGAGGCGAAGTAAAGGCACTGGCCCTCACTTTGGGACTGACTCCAAATTCAATGGGCGGGACGGGCAGAAGTGGGTCCACATGAATCTCCACCCCGTTGACGGGAGCGATGCTGCCTTCGAGGCGCTCGGCCCCCTCCGAGCCCTTCCGGTTCTTCAGGGAGCGCTCGTTGCCGATTGGTCCCGGCTTGTGGTCTTTGCTCTGGGTCAGCCCTTGATCCAGATCCTAAACGGGGAAACAGAGACGTTGAGACGGAACAAGACGAGCAAGCAAATCCTTTTCTCTCTCTCTCTCTCTCTCTCTCTCACACACACACACACACACACACACACGACTAAAGTAAACTTTGCACCCGAGGAACTGGGAGGGAGAGGATACAGTAGGCCCTCCATATCTACGGGATCGATATCCACCCATTCACGATCTGAAAAATGTTAAAAATATTAAAAGAAAATCCCTAGAAATATTGTTTTTAAAGATGAAGTTAGCACAACAGGACGCTAGAGAGCGCCAGAGACCACCTACCGCTTAGTGTTTGCTAAACAAATAAAGTAATACCTTGTAAGACGAATGCCCCTTAAGACAAAAATATCCATAAGACGATCAAATGTCCAGGAATATAAAAACCTTGCAAGACGAATTTTCCCTATGGAATGCTTCGCAAGACAAATTCAATGCATTCCTATGGGGGTCCACATTAAACCGTGCTTCGTAGGAGGAACTGACCCGTAGAACGAATTAAATTCGTCTTAAGAGGTACCACTGTACAGTGGTCCCTCTACTTACGAGTGGCTCTACTTACAAGCAATTTAACTTGAGTGGAAAACTGTTGGCGTTTTAACTAATTATGTTTTAGATACGGCTGCTCTATTTATGAGTTGTTCAACTTATGAGCATGCATAATTCGGAATGAATTAAACTTAAGCAGAGGCACCGCTGTAAGACAGATGGTCCTGACTGAGCTGAGCGACAACATGCTAAAAACCGCTGGTTTGGTGTGCTAGAACCAGCACCTGGGTCCAGTAGCCAGCTCCAAGCGCTCTTGTGCCCGAGTGGGCAGAACCCGGTTACCTTTTTCTCTGGCTGTTTCGCTGCCGGTTCTTTCTGGCTGTCGGATTTGGGGTCCGCGAGGCCGCCTCCGCTCATCTCTTCCGGCTTGAGCGTGCCGTAGGGAGAACTGCGTTGCGAAGACGTGGCCGAAGATTCGCGCGATTCGGCGCTCAGATCAATGCCGCTGTCGCCCTGGCTGCCTTTAAACCCCTGCCAGGGCAAAAGCACACAAGAGGCTGGCATGACGAGCTCTCCCAATGTAGAAGGACAGTTTCAACTTGCCAATATCCGGTGATGATCACCATCACCGCTCAACGCAATGTACCCTTCCTTTGGCGCCACAGCTCATGAAAATCACGCAGGACATTTTGCAACCATTTCTATTAAGCAGCAAAGGTAAGGATTGTTTTCCCTGAAGGCGAGAGACATTCTGAAACACCACACCAATCCTTCTGGCTCTCTGGTGGCCCCCATGGCTCAAAGGCATTAATGCAATCAAAACTCTGCTCACAACCTGAATACCACCCTGATAGGCTGAGGGAGGCGGCTCACGCTTGAGTCCACCTCCCATCCTGCCAAGTTCGATACAAAATTAAAAGTATCCCGCTCAGTTTAATTAAATAATTAATTGTACGGCTGCATCAAATAACAGTGGGATTTTGAGCTCGTTCTTAAAACCCAGCTTGATATTTTTTTAAAAAAATGGGCAACAACACATCCATTGGTACTTGTAATCATTTGCTGGTGGTTTAACTGTTTTTATAGCTGTAAAACCTCTGTGAGGATATGTCAAACCACCGTGAAGATACAAACCAGTTGGATGGCACATACATTTGATGAACTAAAAGTTCCCACGTTTTTTACTGGTCTAGCCTGATGGAGACAAACAGCCGGATTCAGGCCGTGCAACTAAAAGCGACACAAAGGGTGAGAAAACTCTCTTAATTCAGCAACCAACCAACCGCTGGAAAGCACAGCTGCCGTCCACGTAAGTATATCCCAATTTGGTCACATTCCAACTGGCCACAACCGAAGGGTCCACTTACTTCAGTGGAGCTGGATTCGTTGCTGGTAAAAGTGCCGACGGGTTTGCTCCAGGCTTCCGCGCCTGGCGACTGAACAGAGAGTGCTGCCGAGAAAACAGAAGAACCGGGAAGGAAGCTTTAGAGGTCGTAAACGAGATGATGTGGAAGGATCCTCGTTCTTGGTTGGGATTTTTTTTTGGGGGGGGGGAGAAACATTCAAGTCGGGAAGAGTGAACGCAAGTCACCCGGGTTGGTTTGGACTGCAACTCTCAAAGCTCCTGGCCAGCACAGCTAAGGGTGAAATCCCAGCCCACCTGGGTGACCCAAGGTTTGGGAACCACAGCGTTGACCATAGGGGTTCTTTTGCTTCAAGGGAGCGAATGGTTGCAGCTGGTTGGGAAGTGCAAGGGTTTAGGTCTCCGATGGTGGACCCAGAGGTTGCGAGTTCGATTCCTCACTGGGAGAACAGCCTGCCTGGGTGAACCCAGCTCACCTGGGCCGTTGGTCTCCCAGATCTCCGTGCCGAGGCTGCTCCCCGACACCGACACCTCGCCCTGTTCCACGCACAGGCTGCTCTGCTTCTTGGCGAAACGAGGCGGGATACGGGACTGCAGCACCCGTCCTTTAGCAGGAGCCTGCGGAAGAAGGGAGGGGGGGCAAGTGAGCTTCGGAGTGCCCGTGGGGACCCAGAAAGGGTCCCACCTGCTCTGCAAGACGCCCGTGAAAGGACGAGGGCTTAAAAGCAACGGGCTCGGGAGTCAGGGGAGGCCAGCGTGGTCTCTAGACCCGCAGGACTGGCACAGGCGGCAGCTAGACACGTCGGCAGCCGCGGGGAACCGAGAGAGAAAGGGAAAGGGAGGCTGCAAAGGGAGACAAGAGAGGAAGAGACCGGAAAAGAAAAAAGAAAGGGGAGGGTCTCTCTTGGCAGCCTGGTTCCTGGAACTCTCTTCTAAGGAAATGCTGGGACTTTTCGACTTCTGTGTGCCCCCCCCCCCCCCCGGTACACAGCCTAATGAAGAAGGCTTGTACAGGTCAAAAGATACCCGCTTTTTTGAACTGTCCCCCCCCCACTCGCTTTGCACTCTGAACTCTGTAAGGACCTCGCGGCTGTTTGTGTACACAGGATCGGTCTCTTGCTGACCCACGGCCCGACTATATTAAAAGCATCGAAAAGAAACAAAAATTCTCAGACATATGTATTTCTCGCGACGAAGCTCCCAGCACTGGCCTCTAGAGGCTGCCAGAGGCCATGCAATGCATAGCATTTCCTGGAGAAAGAGATTTCCACGAGTTCATCGCCTGAACCGGCCACCAGAGGGAGCCAGTTACTAGGCTGTGCACAGGGTTTGCTCTTAACCACATTTCCCAGTATCCACCAGGGGTGGTGTAGCTAATTCCTTACAGCAATGGGGGTCCTCCTATAATTTGTTTGAAGTAGAGAGGACAGCCAAGGTGGAGGGGGGAAAAAGAGGGCAGTCGTAACCAATGGGCACAGTCACTCCCAGAACGTAGCTCCTGACGGGCATTCCCCCAAAGCACGTAATCCGTAAGAAATTATGTCGGGGTGGGGGTGGGGAAGAGACCTGACACCAAGGCTTCACCTGGGCCGCCTGCTCCTTTTTCCTTCGCTCCTCTTCCTGCAAACGCCGCTGCTTCTTGGTCAGGACCTCGATAAAGCCTTCGCTCCCCACGGGGGCCACCTCATTCTCCTCGGCAGAGCCGGGAAGTCGTCCGTCCATGATACCATCTGGGCCACGGGTTAAAACAAAACAAAAACACAAAAACACAACAGATCAGCTTGCTTCCGACGGAAAGTAACATCTGCCAGCCTTTGGGCCGCATCAAAGACAGGAGGAAAAACGGCCCACTTGGACCAGTTGTTTAACATAAAACAAGTCAGTGAGTTGTTTCTTTCCCTCTTTAAAAAAAAAAGGTAAAGGAGCCAAACACCACGCAACGTATTGCATTTAATACTTTGATTATTATTTTCTTTTTTGCCATACACGGGGCTTAGAACAAATATGCTGCCGACCGACTGGAATGAACACCACATCCTGGCTTATAAGCAAGTGTTTCTCAATTTTGACATAACAGTTAACCATGGTTTAATAAACCATCATAAGAGTCTCTGGTGCGTGAGAAGAGCACGTACGCGAGACCAACGGCTCGTGGATCCTGTGTAACTATGACTGGAGCAGACAAGGGGGAGGGGGGAACCCTGTACAAAAGGCGAGGCGTAAAATTTCCAGAAATTGTGAAGCCAGGGAGAAATAAATTTGAGAAAAAGGAGATCTGGAGGGGGGGCAACAAGATTCTTTCTGCTCTTCCCCCCTGCAGGGTTCCGGAACTTTTACATCTCTCTAAAAGGGAGAAAAGTTATGGCAACCGCCTGATCCGTCATGCATCTTTCTGGTGGGGTATCCCCCTTCCCTGGCGCTGCCCACCAGCCATCAAAACCGCCCCCTCTGTGGGTTGCCCAGAGACACTTACTTCCGTAGCTGAGCTCAAACTGAGAGATGGCCTCTCCTTTGTCACTACTTCCTGGCGGGGCCGTCGCCTTGGGCTCCGGTTTCTTCGCCAGCCCTTCCATCCCGTTCAGGCTGGCGTGGGAGCCATAGACGGAGTGTCCGCTCCCGGGGCTGCCCGAGTCAAGGCCCCCATTGCTCTCGACGGGCGATCTAGACAAGGCAGCAAAGGAGCACCGGATGAAAGGCGCACGGTCAACGGACACCCTCCTCTTCGTGACCGGCCGCGCAACTATAACCAAATTGTGTCTGCAACCCATGTTCGTTTATGCGGCCCCTTTTCTCAAGAACCGCGTAAGGAGCTCAAACATCCTGCTATCTGCAAACTACCTGAAATACCTAAAAAAATCACTACGCTGAGCTCCTCCTTCCAGAGAGGTCCCCTCAGATCAAATTGTGTTGCCAAGTTGTGCTCCGCTGCTCCGCTCAAACGCAGACGGACAAATGATAGAGGTTCGAGCTCTCCTATTTACATCTAGCGCTCTACATGCAAATGGTCTTCTTTTATAAATGATGCATCTTTCCAGCAATATATTTCATATTGTTTTACTGCATTATAATTTTTGCACTATGCATGATTTGGTTAGCAACGGTAAATAAACACATTCATTCATTCATTCATTTTCATTCATTCATTCATTCATTCACCTTGGTCCATTCATCCCTGGTTTTTTCGAGAGGCCTTTGGCAACCTTTAATTTAATTTAATTTAATTTAATTTTTTTTTCTTTTTTTCTTGTATTTTGTCCCACCCTCTTGCCACATAATGCTTTACAGTAGGGTTTTTTTTAAAATTATTATTATTGTTGTCATTATTGTTTTGCTTCTCTATTATTGCTGCTTGTTCTTATTGTTGATGTTGTAAACTGCCCGGAGTTCCTTTGGAAGACGGGCAGCATATAAACAAACAAACAAACAAACAAACCCCTCCCACGGCCGTTACCTTCTGCTTTTTGCTTGGGCTCCGCTCTGGGGACTCTCGTAGCGGAACGGAGGGCCGTTGCAACTTCCCCTGCCAGCTTTCTCGCCAAACCCGGCCGGATCGGCCTTCCGGCTTTGCCGGTCGACGACGGGCCGCTGGCCGGAGAAGCTCCTCTTGGCCAGCTCCTTTCTCTCCCCCAGGACGCCGTCGAGCTGGGCCTCTGTTTCGGAGGCGCCCCCGCCGCCCCGGCGCTCGCTGAAGTCGCTGTTCTCCGAAGCCGTCTCCCACTCCTCGTTGGCGTGGTCGGAGGAGTTCTGGCAGGAGAGCTCGGGGGACCGCCGGGCGGAAGGGCCGTTCCTCTCCGGCTCGGTGAGCTTGGCTCTCCCAGGCCACGGGCTGGCTAAGAGGTTGGTCCCTCCTCCTCCTCCTCCTCCTCCGTCTTCGGGGCTCCACTGCCCCGCCGACTCGCGCTCCTGCCTCAAGCGGCGGAACCGGGGGGGCTTGTCCTGGCGCGGCGGGCGCCTCCTCCGGAAGGGCCGGTTCTCAGCGTTCTCGGGGTCGCCGCCGTAGTCGTCCAGGAAGTAGTGCCTCTTGTCGGCCGGGTCCTCCTCGAAGGCTCGCCGGCCAAAGGGCTCCGGGGGCTTGTAGGCGTCTGGGGCGTAATCCCTCTCGGGCGGACGCCGGGCGGCGAAGGAGTCCGGAGGGGACCCTGGGCCATGCTCCTGCCAGGCGCTGGCCCCACTCCGGTCCGGCCACTGCGGGGTCTCTTTGGCGGCGAACCCTCTCCGCCCGTAAGTGGAGCTGCTCAACCGGGGGGGCAACGACCGGCCGAAAGCTCGGGGCGCCTTGGCCTTGGCGTCCAGGCTGCCCGGGTCGTCGGAGTAGACCTTGTTGGACCGCCAGGAGTCCCGGAAGTCGCCGCCGCCGCCGCCGCGCTTGGGGTCGGCCCCCTCCTCCCGTTCCGCCAGCGAGCCTTCGGATTGGCCGTTCTCCGAGCCCCTCTGCCGGCGGCGCTTGGGCAGCTCCTCGTACTCCGAGCCCTCGCTGTGGGTTTCGCTGGCGATCCGGCGCCGGGGCTTCCCCCGCGGGGACTCCTCCGGAGGGTTCAGCTCTTTCAAGGCCCGGCCTCGGCAGCTCCTCGGGGCGATGCTGCTGACGCTGCCCCCGGCAGAGGGACTGGTGCCGCCGTACGCTCCCCTGCTCCCGCTGCAGCCCACGGCGCTGGCCCGTCCTCGGAACGAAAACTCCCGGAAGCCGCGGCCTCGGCCCCGGCCGGAACCCCTCCCTCCGAAGGCCTGTTCTTCGTCAATGAAGATCCAGTTGTTCCGCTTGGTGGGGGGCAGTTCGGCAGAGTCCCTCGGCGGGGGCGTGGCCTCCCACGACTTCTTGCTCTTCTCCTCCTCCTCTTCTTCCTCCTCCTCGGGGTCCGCCTCCTCTTCCTCTTCCTCCTCTTCTTCCTCCCTCGGCTTCTCCATCTCCCGAGCCACAGGCCGAGAAGAGCCCTTCTCCTCGGGCAAATGGTAGCACGTGGGGTGCAGGAAAGCTGCCTGGTCTTCCTTCATCTTCTCCTCCTCTTCCTCCTCCTCCGCCGCCGCCTTTGGAACCGAGGCCTTCTCCTTCACTGGGTGGGAGCTTTCTCCTTCAGCTTTCACCTTCTCCAGTTCCTTCTCCTTCTCCTTCTCTTCCACCTTGAGAGCTTTCAAGACCGGCTTCTTGATCGGGCCGGATCGCCGAGCCCTGCCGGTCGGCTCCGGGTGTTGTGGGCCGCTGGCCGGCCGGCTCTCGGCAGCCCACCCTGGCTCAGCGGTTGTCGGTTTGCTGGGGGGCTCATCTGTCTTCCACCCCTCGGTCCCCGACGGCCGCTCATTCCGGGAAACTTCGGCCTCTTCCCCTTCCCCCTCTGCAGGAGGCGGCGGCTCGGGTGGTTTTGGGCCAGGGGCGGCGTCCCACCCGTTGTATTCCGGCTTCTTGTCCGCTTGGAGCGAGCTGGTCTCGGAAGGGGAACCCCTGCGGGCGAGCGGGCGGGAGTCGGAGGCATCAGGCGCAGACTCCTGCTGCTGGAAGGCACGATCCTGGCTCGCCCCTCGCGAGGAAGCCACGCAGGGAGCGCTGAAGTCGGCCGGGGGCTTCCGGTCAAAGGAATTTAAGTAGTCTTCGGAATCATCAAAGAGGTCGCGCTGGGGCACGGCACAAGGCTGCGCCGAGAAAGAATGGCCGTTCCTGAAACGGAAGCCCAGAAAAAGGAAATGAGTGGCCGGGCCGAGTTTTCATTACCCACGGTCTGAAAATATTAAAATGTTAAAAGAAAATAATAATCCGGAAACTCGTTTTGTTTAGCGTACTACCAGAACCAGACACCAGAGGGAGACAGAGACTGTGCTATGAATATTTGTTAGTGGTCTCTCACGCCTTCTAAGGGTGATCGCTGGTAATGCATGGGAAAATAACTTTTATAGGCCTTGTACCCTTTTGCTGTTTTTTCTCTCTCTCTCTAGCATTCATTATTATCTGTGGTTTTCAGTATCCGGGCAGGAGGGGCTTGGAATCGTTGGGATACGTGGCTCTTACAGTACTCAAAATGCAACCAGATAGTGCTGGAGGTTCAGTTGGTTCATTCCCCGACACACCGCCCCATAAGCCGATGCAAAGGGTCTTAAGGGAATTTATAACGGAATGATCTCACAGGGCTTCGCTCCCCCCCACCCCCCCCACCCCCTTACCTGCTGTGCAAGCCCTCCACACCCAGGCTTTCGGCTTGTTTTACACGTTGAACTGAGCAGACTTTGCCGGGCAGAGGGGTGTATCTCTCCTGGCCCCAGGCAGAGGCGGGCTCCCCCGAGACCGGTTTCCTCTCCTGGTGGTTTGAGGACGGGCCGTTCTGCTCTTCGGAGGGGGAGCTGCTCCCCTTCGCTGAGTCCTGCTGGATCACAGGCTTCATGATTCCTGTTGAGAACAGAAGCAGAGAGAGAGAGAGAGAGAGAGAGAGAGAGAGAGAGAGAGAGAGAGAGAGAGAGAGAGAGAGAGAGGACATTACGTTCAATACCTCCGAACCGGAGTTCGGAATGGACTCATCAGCCACTTAAAACTTACAACTCTGTTGTTCTGTTTGCAAGCCAGTTTTTTTTTTAAATTCAGTTGTCTGGAACACGAAAAATCTAAACTGCTATCCCTCCCCCCCCAATTTCCCATCCCATTAACTTCTTGCAGATATCGGCAATTCTAGGACGTGTCCGAAAAGTGCACCCATTTAACCAAGTACCTAACCAATCACCGACCTGTTAAAATTTATAACGTTCTAAGAGTAAAAAAAACTCAAATCTTAGGAATTTAAACTTCAGCAGGCTGTAGCTAATGTTTCCAAGTTCTGCTTGGCAGGCTTATAACCTACAGTCGGAATAGACCATGGTTAGTTTACAAACAGCGGTCGCAACAAACCATGGTTAGTTCATAAACCATGGTCACAACAAGCCATGTTTTGAGGTGATAAAAAGAAGACCAGCGGCAGAACCTTTACCAGACGGATGAAGCGCCGAAGGGTAGAAATCTGAAGGGGGGCGTCCCTGGGCCACGCGTGGGTCCATGTAAGAAGGCATCATCATCCAGCGAGGGTCGAAGCCCAGCATCTGGGGATGGGGAGGGTAGAAGCTCCTCTGAGGGTGGGAGGGAGGAGGGTAGACCTGGGACGGCGGCCACCCTTGCATCTTATACAGCTGGTCCTGGAGAAGGAAGGTGAAGCATCTATAAGACCCACTGAGCCTCCCTCTCTGTGGGGGATTGGCGCCACGCTCCCCGTGTGGTCCTCACCCCCCCTCCCAAATCAAAGGCAGCCGTTCCTTACCTGCTGCTGTTGCTGCTGCCGCTGGAATCGTGGGGGAAGCAATTTGGAGAACTTGCCAAATTCCTGCACGGGGGAAGAGCCGGCCTCTCGCAGTTCCTCTTCGCTGCTGCTGCTCCGGTGGGCCGATAAAGGTGCCGGGCCGGAGTCCTCTTCTGCCTGGCTGGAAGGAGGGTCCTGGCCGTGTAACTCGGGGTTGGCTAGGGAGGAGAGGGCGGGGAAAGGGAAAGGCAGGATTAACCTCCGGCTGAACCGCTTACGCCAGGCATGTCCAAACTTCGGCCCTCCAGATGTTTTGGACCACAACTCCCACAGTCTTTTGGCATTGGAAATACAAGCTTGGAATTCTGGGAGTTGTGGTCCAAAACATCAGGAGGGCCGAAGTCTGGTCATGCCTGGCCTACGCACACACACCCTGGCAGGAATCACAGGTTTATGCGCCAGCACATCTGGACGAAGAGAATCGAACTCCGGTCCACGCCGGTGCTAGGTCACGAGCAAAGGCCGCACACGTGGCTGAGAGGCAACCTGTCACTCGCAGGGACGGGCGTTTCATGGCCCTCCTCCCCGGGAGGACCCCTGCCTGCCCAAACTCACCGCCTTTGTAGCCCCCCCCCGCCCTAAATTGCGCTCGGCTGCAGGGAAGAGGCAGCCGGCAGGATTCAGGTCTCGAAAACTGTTTGAAAAACAAGGTGTCCCAGCGGTCGGTGGGAGGCTTAAACCCACCAGCTGGGCCTTCACTCCAAGGGAGCGCAACTGAAGTATCTTTCAAGGTGGGAAATCGAGCAGGTGGGACTTGCAGAAAAAGAGAACAATGCTATTATCTTTTTAAAAAAAGCAAAAGTAAAGCATTCTCCTTATATAATGCCTCATACCACTTCAAGTAGTCTCTGGGCGGTTTGCAGTTTTTAATTACAGTATAAAGCAGTGATAGCAAACCTTTTAGAGACCAAGTGCCCAAACTGTGATTGAAAACCCACCATTTTTTTGCAAAGTGCCAATACAGCCATTTAACCTGAATCCAGGTGGCTGTGAAGGGGCGATGCCGGGTGCCCCCAGAAAGGGCTCCGAGGGCCACCTTTGGCACCCGTGCCATAGGTTCGCCAACACTGGTAAACAGGCTGCACATTGCACACACCCCAAGCAAGCTGGGTACTCATTTGACCGACCTCGGAAGGATAGAAGGCTGAATGGACCTTGAGCCTGCTACCTGGGACTGAATCCCAGGTCGTGAGCACAGTTTGACCTGAAGGAGAGACATTTAACCACTGTGCACACCTTCCTAGTTTATCTGGAAGTTGAGTCATGGCTACTGGACTTCTTTTTTGAGAGATATAAACGTTTCGCTGTTCATCCAAACAGCTTCATCGGTCTGAATACAGCTAGTGCAAGTCCTCCATCTTATAGTCAGCTTTGACCTCTTGTCACCCTGGTCTGAATTAAGCTCACAAGATGAACAATGGCCTGAAGAGGATTTCAGCCCCTTAGGCCATTGTTCGCCTTAAGGCTAAGGATACTATTGTCTCCCTAACGAGCCTATTCAGGCCATTGTTCATCTTGTGAGCCTAATTCAGACCAGGGTGACAAGAGGTCAAAGCTGACTATAAGATGGAGGACTTGTACTAGCTGTATTCAGACCGATGAAGCTGTTTGGATGAGCAGCGAAGCGTTTCTATCTCTCAAAAAAGAAGCCCAGTAGCCCTGACTCAACTTCCAGATAAACTCACCTGGATGACTGAGAATCTTCACAGACCTTCCTAGTTTATTTCCTTACAGGAACCCTATCAGGTTAGGGTTAGATGCCCACCTTTGAAAAACCAGAGAAGCATCACCCCTTGAAAAATATTTTTTTCACCTGCCAAGGTCTTAAAAAGCCCGTAATTTTCAAAATCAAAGCCGGCTTTAGAGGGAAACATCGAGCCTTCTGTCACCCGCATGAGCCTTCTGTCACCCGAAGAAAGTAAGGAGACGGCTCGAGCAGAGCCCAGCGGCCGATACCTCTCCGGACAGCAGGGGGTCCGTTCTCGGGGGCGGTGTTCTTCTCCACCGCAGAGAGCCTCGGCTCCTCGTTCTCGGGGGGCTTGTGGCCGTCACCCGCCTTCTGAGCCAGCTTGCACTTCTGGTCCAGCTCCTTCAGCTTGGCCGCGCAGGCCGCCAGCCGCTCCTCCCGGGCCCGGCGTTCCTCCTCCTCCCGCCGCCGCCGGGCGCGCTCGACCGCCTCCGACATCTCCGAGTGGATGAACTTTTGCCGCAAGGGCGGCTTCTCCTCCTTCTCCTCCGAGGACTGCTGGCGGAGGCATCCCAAGGGGGGCTTCTGGAGGGAGGGTGGAGGGGTGGGAGAAAAAGGTTGGTCACGGCCCCTGGGGCCAAACTAGCGTCCAAGCCCCCCCCGCCCCCAATTTCATAAGGTAGCGCCCACTTCCTCCCTCGAAACCAGCCAGATCGCTTCGGGAGAAACCATTTGGGGGGGGGGGGTTTAAAAACCACAACGGCCTCAAAAGGCAGGATCACACCTCCTGGGGGGGGGGGGGAACCCACCTCTGCTGAAATAAGCCCGAGCTCGATCCTAAACCAGCTAAATCCTAAACCAAGAGGCGAGAAGGGAGCGTTCTGACGTGAGACACGCGGTGGCACTGTTTCTCATGTGGCATATACCACAAAAAAGGCTGCTATTCAAATACAAATGTTACAAGCCTTATTGTTTGGTTTAGGTTAGTTTAATTTGGGGCATCTGTTATAGCTACGTTTCACTGCGCTGTGAACCACCCAAAGGGACCAGAGGAGTAGTATAAAAAAATTGAATGAATGGATGGATGGATGGATGGATGGATGTTTCCTATAAAAGCTACTGCTTTCCATTTCGTGAGATGCGCGGCTCAAAAGCATCCCATGACAGATGAATGAAAGAATGAATGAATGAAAGAATGAATGGATGGATGTTTATTATTTATTATTATTTTATTTGTTAGGCTTGTATACCGCCCATCTTCCCGAAGGAACTCCGGGCGGTTCACATCAAGGAAATATAAACAAAACCAGAACAATTAAAATATAGCAATTAAAAACATTTAAACAGACAATAAACCAAAACAAATGGCAGATGGCGGGAGGGGAAAAAAGGATAAAATTTAGTCACCAAACACCTTTCGAAAAAGCAAGGTTTTTTTAATGCTTTTAATGTTTTTAAAGACGTTTAATGTTTTGTAGGTTTCCTACAAAAGCTACTGCTTTCCATTTCGTAAAAGTCGCAGCTCAAAAAACCCCCATAATGGATGAATGAATGAAAGAATGGATGGATGGATGGACGGATGTTTCCTACAAAAGCTACTGCTTCCCATTTACTAAAAGGCACAGCTCAAAAGCACCCCAGGATGGCCAAGCGAGCCGGGGCCAAGAACTCTCCTACCTGATAGTCCGCAAGGGGAGGCCGGCCGTTCACTTTCCTGCCCGGAGGCACCATCTCCGGGGTTTTGCGCAGCGGCCGCGACAGGCCGGCCGAGTCGATCCAGTTCTTGGCTTCCTCGGGGGGAGGTTTGGCATCAGCACTGTCGGCGGAGCTCAGGGAGAGCGGCCGCTGCTGCCTGGGGTCCCAGTTGTTCCTGCCGAGAAAAGGGTGTTAAAAAAGCGACAACTGCGTGATGCACGCACACCATGGGAACTGTCGGGGGGGGGGGAGGAGACGAGGCTATCAAGCCATACAGATAATTAGATAATTCTCTTTGGATAGACACTAAGACCCTTGTATCTGCTGGGGATCTGCTGAAAATCACAGCCAAAAAAAAAAAAAAAAAGCTGGGGAAAAAATTCACCCTGTATTAACAAAGCTGGCCAGTAGAGGAGGCCAGAGAGCAAGCTAGGTAGCCTTTATTAATACATCGTTTGGTCTCAGGCTCCCCCTAGTGCCCATTTCTGGTAAATACATTGTGAAAAATTATTTTTACTAGTTTTTTTTAAAGTTTTCAAACCCCCTCGCTTACCACTTCTGCCTCCCGTCCTTATGGGATTCCTCCTCCTCTTCATCCTCGCTGAACTTCAGCTTCTCGGAGTAATCCACTTCGTCGTGAATCCCTGGATTGGGAAAAAAACGGAGGCGAGGTGGAAGAGAATTGCGGAATCGTGAAGAGGCCTCCGAGGCCGTTGAGCCCGGACCCCCTGCTTAGGGCAAGGAATCCCACTCCAAGCACACTGGGCAGAGGGCGGGGTCCAGGTCTCTCTTCAAGGGAGGGAGGAAGCAAGGAGGCGAGCAAGGAAAAAGCTAACGATGGGTGGAAGGAAGGACGGGAGGAAGGAAGGAAGGAAGGAAGGAAGGAAGGAAGGAAGGAAGGAAGGAAGGAAGGAAGGAAGGAAGGAAGGAAGGAAGGAGCTGATGATGGAAGGAAGGAAGGAGCTGATGATGGAAGGAAGGAAGGAAGGAAGGAAGGAGCTGATGATGGATGGATTGAAGGAAGGAAGGAAGGAGCTGATGATGGAAGGAAGGAAGGAAGGAAGGAAGGAGCTGATGATGGATGGATTGAAGGAAGGAAGGAAGGAAGGAAGGAGCTGATGAAGGAAGGAAGGAAGGAAGGAGCTGATGATGGAAGGAAGGAAGGAAGGAAGGAAGGAAGGAAGGAGCTGATGGTGGATGGATTGAAGGAAGGAAGGAAGGAAGGAAGCAAGCAAGGAAGGACCTGGTGATGGAGAGGAGAAAGGAAGGAAGGAAGGATCTGGTGATGGATAGAAGGAAGGAAGGAATTGGGAAGGAAAGAAGGAGCTGATGATGGGTGGAAGGAAAGATGGAAGGAGCTGAGGACTGACTCGTACCTGCCCAGCTCTCATCTCCATCATTGTCCAGCTCGTCCAGCCCCTTCAAGTTCTCTGCGTTGATGATGGTGGGCCGGGGGGGCCCCCGCTCCCCTTGTGGCCGGACGGGTCGGACCGGACGGGAGAGACGGTTTTCTTTGCTGCGGAGAGAACACATCGGAAAGGGGCCGCTGTACAGACCTGGTTAAGAAGCCACACGGCAGAAAAAGCCTCTAGCAAGAACCCTGTACCAGAAGGATTGGTACAAAGACTTGGGACTTGATAGGAAAGGCTCGGGACTTGAGACTTGATGCCCAAGACTCGGACGTGGGACCAAAGCCTTGGAACTGAGACATGGTATCAAGGGCTCGATGCTTGGTACCAAAGACAACTTGGACTCAGGACTTTGTAAGGACTTGGGACTTGGCTTCAAAGACTTGGACTTGGCTCCAAAGACTTGGACTTGGGACTTGGGACCAAAGACTTGGACTTGGCTCCAAAGACTTGGACTTGGGACCAAAGACTTGGATTTGGGACTTGGCTTCAAAGACTTGGACTTGGGACTTGGGACCAAAGACTTGGATTTGGGACTTGGCTTCAAAGACTTGGACTTGGGACTTGGGACCAAAGACTTGGATTTGGGACTTGGCTCCAAAGACTTGGACTTGGGACCAAAGACTTGGACTTGGCTCCAAAGACTTGGACTTGGGACTTGGGACCAAAGACTTGGATTTGGGACTTGGCTCCAAAGACTTGGACTTGGGTCTTGGCTCCAAAGACTTGGACTTCGGACTTGGGACCAAAGACTTGGACTTGGCTCCAAAGACTTGGACTTGGGACTTGGGACCAAAGACTTGGACTTGGGACTTGGCTCCAAAGACTTGGACTTAGGACTTGGGACCAAAGACTTGGACTTGGGACTTGGCTCCAAAGACTTGGACTTAGGACTTGGGACCAAAGACTTGGACTTGGGACTTGGCTCCAAAGACTTGGACTTGGGACTTGGGACCAAAGACTTGGACTTGGGACTTGGCTTCAAAGACTTGGACTTAGGACTTGGTACCAAAGACTTGGACTTGGCTCCAAAGACTTGGACTTGGGACTTGGGACCAAAGACTTGGACTTGGCTTCAAAGACTTGGACTTAGGACTTGGTACCAAAGACTTGGGACTTGGGACCAAAGACTTGGATTTGGGACTTGGCTTCAAAGACTTGGACTTGGGACCAAAGACTTGGATTTGGGACTTGGCTCCAAAGACTTGGACTTGGGACTTGGTACCAAAGACTTGGACTTGGCTCCAAAGACTTGGACTTGGTACTTGGTACCAAAGACTTGAACTTGGGACTTGGACCCAAAGACAGGCCAACAACCTTGATAATTAACCCAGGAAACAGACACATGTTCTCCTCTCTTATCGCCAGTACCTGTATACTGATCAAGAGCCCCACATCAAAAGCCTCGTCACGGGAAGCCTTACCCATCTTGGTTGTTCGCGGGAGGCTGTCGCAAAGGGAGGCGGGGTTCCAGGCGGAAGTGCGGGAGGGGGAAGGACGGACGTTCCAGCGACCCAGGAGTCTTCGGCGGCTGGTTCAGACACATCTGGAGGATCGGGCGGAAGGGGGCGGGGAGAGGCAAGAGACCAAACCGTGTTAAACGCCTGCCTTCTCTGTCAGTAGAAAGCAGCGGTTCTCGACCTGTGGGGTCCCCAGATGTTCCAACTCCCAGAAACCCCATTCCAGCGCAGCGAGTGGTGGAGGCTTCTGGGAGATGCAGTCCAGGAACATCTGGGGACCCAGAGCTGGAGAACCACTGGTGTAAAGAAAGGAGAGGGGACAGGAACCCAGGGGACACCCGTTTGGAGGGGAGACGGAAAGAACCATACGCAAGAGTTCGTCCCACCATGGCATCATTATTTCCTTTCATCGTTTGCTTTGTCTTGGACTCACAAAAGCCGGAAGCATGTCGTGGTAAGGACGTGGCTGGTAGGCATTTCCCATGAAGAGTGAAGCGCCTTTGCGGGCCGGTGGGGTCGGGCGGAGGGGGGGTTCCTTGGGGTCGGCGGCAGCGGTGGCAGTAGCAGCGGAAGAGGAGGAGGAGGAGGAGGAGGAAGAGGGAGGGTTCCCATCTCCGGTGCTCGAGGTCTTGGGGCCCGGCTCAGTCAGGGAGGCGGCCAGAGACGGGGCAGAGGTTATGTTTCTGCCCCCACCCTCCCTCCAGCTCGTCACATCTGGAGGGGGACAAAACAAGCGCGCCTTGAGCCGGCCAAATTCGCACGCGACGGTGAGCCGGGTCGCCGCTTCCCAGACGCCAAACCCGCCTCTCCAAACCAACCCTTACTTTTGAGGGACGTGATGCTACCGGGGACATCACTTCTTCATGATGGGGTTCCCCTTCAAGTCTGAGGGTGCTCGGCTTTTAACCCAGAAGGCCAGTGGATTTTACACTTTTTAGAGAAAACGCTTGGAAGATTGGGATCCCTTTTTTTTACCACCAACGTACCAGGCGCGATTATTTATTTAGGCGAAGCAAGCTTTTTACGGTTGTTAAGGAGGCCACCAAGTCGCTTTTTATCCCATCAAGCAGATTTTTTTAAAAAAGCTTGGCTAATCCTTTTTACATGCTGCTTATTATTATTATTATTATTATTTGAAAGAGACCGTTTAATGGATTTGCGCGGCTTTCCGTATTCGCTGCGTCAAGGTTTTTCAGAACCGAAATAAAATAAGTAGCTTCTATTTCCCCATCCCGCCCCACCCCTTTTATAGTGCCTGGGAGCTGGGACATCAGCAGAAAGATCTGAAGAGGGTCGGAGAACATTCATAAGAACCTAAGAACCTAAGAGCAGCCCTGCTGGATCAGGCCAAAGGCCCATCTAGTCCAGCTTCCTGGATCTCACATTGTGGCCCCACCAGATGCCTCTGGGAGCACACAAGACTAGATCTCTATCTCCTGATAACTAACCATAACCATAACCCCTGCATCTGGCCCTTGAAGGACCCCGGTTTTAAGCCTGGAGATGACACGTCTCCATCATGGTTTGTCACCTGGGATGGACTTTTCCCTCCAGGAATCTGTCATAAGAAGAGCCCTGCTGGATCAGGCCAAAGGTCCATCTAGTCCAGCTTCCTGTATAGCTCACAGTGGCCCCACTAGATGCCTCTGGGAGTGCCCAAGACTAGATCTCTGTCTCCTGATCCCACTCCCCTGCCTCTGGCCCTTGAAGGAGCCCGGTTTCAAACCAGGAGATGACACACATCTCCACCATGGTTTGTCATCTGTGATGGACTTTTCCTCCAGGAATCTGTCCAATCTCCTTTCGAAGGCACCCAGGCCAGAGGCCGTCGCCGCCTCCTGTTGCAGGGAGTTCCACAGACTAACAACACGCTGGGTAAGAAAAAATACTCGAGGGAAGGCAGATTCCAGAGGTTGGCTGCTGGGGAGAGGTGTCAGCTCCCCCGTCTCTCTCTCTTTCTCTCTCTCTCTCACACACACAGACACACACTGCACATACTCTGAGGGCGGAGGCTTGGTCCGGGCCCATACGACGGATCTAAGGCGCCCTTTTCTTTGCCAGCCTTGTCCTGCTTGCCAGCTGCTTTCAGCGTTGGAAATTCCTCGGGAGAGAAGGATAACAGTCGGTTTGAGCCCCTTGAACCTGCCGGAGGGACAGAAGGCTGCTTTTAAGTAAAACGGTTTGTATCGCATAAAATCTGCACCACATAAAAAAATTCCAGAGAGAGGGGGAAATTTGCTGAACAGAATCGCCTACGGGGCGAATCCGTACAACGTAAAAACGGTCGCGATGAGGGATGACTCCGTTTTCAATGCGTTCCTATGGGAAATTTGTATAAAGGGAAATTGGCTTAGAATTTCATTTGGAACGAATTAATTCCTCTATACAAGGTACCGCTGCATTTATTTGCTTAAGTTATTCATTCCTTCGTGTTTTCCTCCCCCCACAACAAGGCTGTTTTTTCTGGAGGAGTTTCAAATCAACAAACGCGATTATCTCCCGGAGTTCGCCTACACCCACCCACCCCCAAATTTGGAGGGAGAACACTGTTGCATATCTCATACGCACCACCTTCTCGTCCGGCTAGCCTTCCATTCAGATGTGCCCATGACTTTGGTCCACCTGGCGCTGAATTTGTACTCTGCAGAAGAAGAAGAAAATCCTTCCAGGTTGGTCATTCTGGAACACCAGGAGCCTGGAATCCATTTTTTTTTTGGGGGGGGGGAGTTCAAACCTCCCTCCCCAGATGCTGAAAACTGCAGATTATAGCAAAATATTTGCCATGCGTCGCACGATCTCTCTCTGTCTCCCTCAAGTGGTCAATTCTGACCTTGCAGAAATAAGAAACATTATCCCTCGCATGGTCTCTTGTCTCCCCCAAGTGGCCAGCTTTGGTAATGACACTATGGAAATACATATTTCCAGAATTTTTATCTCAATATTTTCAGGAAGGAAATAAGCGCATCAGCAGATACAAATTCTGTGAAAAAGGAAGCCCTCCTGCGCTTACTCCCTTATTTTCCAACAAAGGTACCTCTGCAACACCTAATCCACGCCCGTCACTGCCTGCTCTAGCCCACTGGTCTCTACTGCATTTCCGCTCTACCAAATTCTAAGTGCCTAACTGGCCTGGGCGCGACTTAAAAAGCCGTGGCGGGGGATGCGACGCACAGGTTTATTTCCAGGCCTGAGGTTCTGTCTGACCCCTGTGAGCCATCTCCCACCTGGGGAAAATGGTCTCCCAAGACACCTGGAAGAAAGAGGAAGACCGGGAACCGGCCGCGATGTACCCCGCCTACCTCCTGACTGATCGGCTGCGTCAGCTTCTGCAAACTGGAGACGGATTTCTGTGAACCCTGCGGCGGCGGCGACTCCGGCAGCGGTGCGGCCGTGGCACTGGAACTGGAGGAAAGAGAAAGCAGGGGCGCAGAGTCAAGAGGTCCCACGGCCACGTTCTGCCAGCCAAAAATATACACCTCCCCTCAAAAAACCCCTGCATGAATTCCTAGGGAGGTCAGAGACGATGATCGTCCCATGGGTACGGAAAAAAAAGAGAGTCTCGGAGCAATTAAAAGACCAGGATGTCGTACTCGGCATAAAATCGTGGTTCACAACCACGTTTATCAGGGGCCTCGCTACTGGTATCACGGGATGAGGAAGGAGGATGTGTAGCTTCCGTTCAATGGCTCACCATTCCCCCCCCCCATCAAATAGGACAAAAACCCCACAGATTATGATAGACACAAGAAAAGAGAGGGCGGAAAACCCAGAAAACCACCATACAGCCATTAAGAAAACTGAAAAAGACGGATATTCTGGGATCCGCAGTCCAACCTGGCTGCTTGTCCACACCTCCAAAAACAGATTTCCAAACAGGGAGGGAGGCAAGGGGACAGAACAACGGGGCCAGGACGGGGAGGGCTGCGTGTGTCTCTGAGCGCCAAGCCAACCCTCTGCTCGCAGCTGGGATCCCGGCTGGTGTGTGTGTGCACAAGTGCACGACTGGCGCACCACTGAGCGTCCTTCCACGGGGGGAGAGAGGGAGGGAAGGAGGGGGGGGGCGCCCACCTCTTTTGGTCGGGGGGTTCCTGCTTGTTTGCCCATCCTGTGCCGTCCTTGGGGATGATGATGACGTTGGGGTCGTTGCCTTTGTTCTCAGACTTCAGGCTCGGTAAGTTGGCAGGAGGGGGCATGCGCCGGGCGGGAGCGACTTTCCCAAGACTTTGCAAGCCATGTCTAGGAATAACTGGAGGAGGAGGAGGAGGAGGAGGAGGAAGAAGACGAAGACAGGGGAAATCTCCTGCTTGTCAAGGACCCTCACGCCTCCCCCCCGGTCCGTTTCCAGTTGCACGGAGCCCCCCCCCGCTTACCTGTTGTTCTGATAGCTTCTACTGACTTTCCTTTATACTTATCAAACAGGCTGAGGGTGGAGTACTTGCTTTTCCCATCCTTTCCCTTGGTTATTTGCCCCAAACGATCTGACATTGCGATGAAAGGTCATCGAGTTAAGAAATTTCTCTGCGCCGCTCCCGATCTGCCTGAGGAAGGGAAGGGAAAGAGCGTTGCGGCGCGGGCGGTCAGTTCTCAGTCCCTGCGGATGCTGAAAACCGCAGATGCTGGGGAACACGATTACCGTAGCCAATACGATACAGAGCAAGATCTCTCGCCCCCCCTCTAGTGGCTGGTTCTGGCAAATAAATACACATTGGGAATACAGTAGGAATCCTGTATCCACTGGTTCATTATCCGCTGGTTCAGTTATCCACGATAGGCAGGGGGGAAAAATAAATAAATAGTTCAGCTGCCGCAAAGCAAGCTACTGTCATAAAACAGCAGCCGTAAAGCAAGCCACTGTCACAAAGAGCAGCATGGGGTTTTCTTGGCAGGAATACTGGAGTGGTTTGCCAGTTCCTACTCCAGGCGCCTACAAGCACCTGGTATTCCCTGGTGGTCGCCCATCCAAGTACTAACCAGGGCCGACCCTGCTTAGCTTCCGAAATCAAGCGAGATGGGATGTGCTTAGGGCATGTAGGCAGCACACAGAAATATAAACAGGTATAAATAGAAAATAAGTACCCATTAAAAACAAATATTTTACACACACACACACACACACACACACATATATATATATATATATATATAAGTACACATTATTAAATTCTTTTATTTTGTATTTTCAGGCAGGGGATAAGTGAATTGGTGGATAATGGGGCCCCCATATACGTGGGTCATACGGGACTCCACAACAGCAGACAAACCCACCACTTTTTTTGGGGGGGGGGGAACATCCCTGAAAATGATGAAGTGCGACTGTAAAGCACAAGAAAGTTGCAAATCCGTCGCCAAAAAAGAAGATGAACAGGTGCCCTTCAGGTCTGCTGGGCTACAGACTACGAACCCCATGTGCCCCTGTCACCAGAGTTGGCGGGCACTGGTCTCACAAGTTGCCGATACATGTTACTTTAACGTCTAGAGCCGCTCACCGCGAGAAAACACCAAGCGATCCACCCTCATCCCGCCAACCGTATATCTGAAGACACGGGTAACCTTTGCGTGCAAGGCGTTTGTCCCGTGGGTTTTGCCACTGGCTTTTCCTATTTCCCCAGTTGACCCCTTTGCCGTCGGGCCCCTCCAGTGGCCATCTGCTCCTGCCCCTCCGAACTCAACCGCCCGTCCCATAAGCCAAAAGAAAACTCAACATCAAGGAAGCATTTTGCAAAATAAATAAATAAATAAAAAAATTGCCGAGCGGGCCCTTTGCTTTTGTGAATTATTTCGTATATTTAAGGGGTGGACGTTTGCAGCTACAGGGCCGGTCCATGCATGGGAGGGGGGCTTTATTGCAATTGCCGCCAAGGCAAAAGCAGACCGTGTGTGTGTGTGTGTGTGTGTGTGTGTGTGACGGCGGGAGAGCAAGACAGCCTCCCTGGCAACTGGCTTCGGTCGAGAGTTTTCCATGCACCCGTGTGACTCATCACCTGCAGACTCCAAATTGCAGACTGAGTCGGCAATTCCCCAGATCCTCCGGCGGCGGCAGGTGTCGGCTGGTTAACGGAGGATAAAGAAAACGAAGGAGGGTTTTTTTGGGGGGGGGGGGTGGAAGGTTTGCATGCATCACCCGACGCTCCAACCAGGCCAGCAAAACAGATCTCAACCCACAGGCGATAGAAATACACCCCGGTAACACGCTTGCCTCCCAATCCTGTCTCACACGTCGTCAACGGAGGATGGAGTAAAGAACCTTTGCAGGTTCTGGAGATGGTGGTGGTGTGGAGAGAAGATCCGGATGAAAACCAGGTGCCAGATGTCTCTTCTGCAAATACCATGTTCCCCTGTCTTCAGCACGGAAGAGACTTCATCTAGACCAGTGGTTCTCCACCGGTGGGTCCCCAGAAGATGTTCCTGGACTGCAACTCCCAGAAGCCTTCAGCGGTAGCTGAGCTGGCTAGGATTTCTGAGAGCTGCAGTCCAGGAACATCTTCTGGGGACCCACCGATTGAGAACCACTGTTCTAGACCTCTGCCGATCAGTGATGTAGGATCGGCAGAGGTGTAGACCACCACCATGTTGAAGGTACAAGGCTTTCTGTTTTACAGAAAGTGCTACCAGTGCAACAAAACATTACTTATCCCAAAGGGGTCCTATTTAAATCATCTAACCCAGCGGTTCTCAACCGGTGGGTCCCCAGAAGATGTTCCTGGACTGCAACTCCCAGAAATCCTGACCAGCTCCGCTCGTGATGAAGTCTTCTGGGAGTTGCAGTCCAGGAACATCTGGGGACCCACCGGTGGAGAACCACTGGTCTAGAGCCCCTGTGTCACGTTCCTGCTATAGGCCAACCAATCAATATAATCAATCAGGAACCTCAGTAGCTGTCCAGAAGATATGGTCTCAGTGCCCAGTTGACCACCCACCCCGAGCCCGACTTGAACCAGGCAAGGTGAACAGAGTACAGACGGTATTTTTCTGTCTATAAGACGCCCCTATGGATAAGATGACACACACGGCCCACTTTTCCTACCGTGACCCTCCTTTTCCCGTACTTCCATTCCGTCAGCCTTCCTGCCAGCAAACAATATATACGAGTAACTCCACTTTCTATATTATTTTATGGGTGAAAAACAGACAGATCCATCGCTCTGCATTCCTATGATAGCCAATTCTATCTTGTTGACCACCCTGGGGGCAATTTGCTAATTAACAGCCCCATAGTCTCATTCCTGTCTTAACACCAAAAAAAAAAAAACCCTTGTTGTTTGGTTTACAAACACACACACACACCCCTTCGCTGCTTTCCTAACGCATGCTTCCTGAACTTATTCAATAATAAAAAAAGAGAACTTCATCTTTTGCAAAACACCACTCCCAATACACACACACACCCACACACCCACACCCACACACACACACACACACACACAGAGTGGACCCTCGTATGGTTTGTATAACATAACATCTGTACAACACAAACCATTCCAGAGATAGGGCAAATTTGCTTAACAGAATCGACTATGGGGCGAATCCGTACAACATAAAAACGGTCACGATGAGGGATTACTCAGTTTCCAATGCATTCCTAGGGGAAATTTGTACAAAGGAAAATTTGCTGGACAGAATTTCATTTGGAACGAATTAATTCCTTGATACAAGGTCCCACTGTATATATAAGTTGCCCTCCCACACTTAATCTGGCATCACCATGGGAAGGAAGCGGGTGGGAGGAACTTGGAAGGGTGGCGTTCAGCAACAACACCTTCACACACACACACACACACACACACACACACACACACAATACTCGGCAGCATAACTCAGCCATCACGAAAGATCGCAGTTACGCAACCGTGAGCCACAGGGTGAGACAACAAGTTGGACCAGGAAAGTTATAATGTACGAACTGCCGAGATCCTCTCTAGATCGAGTATTCCAGGCATGTCCAAAATTCGGCCCTCCAGATGTTTTGGACCGCAACTCCCACTGTCCTTTGCCATTGGCCATCTAAGCTTAGAATTCTGGGAGTTGCGGTCCAAAACATCGGGCGGGCCGAAGTTTGGACCTGCCTGATCTATTCCAACTCCTGCAGAGAATGCCCTGGGGGGAATTGAACTCCCAAACGTTTGATCTGCATCATGACGCCTAAACCGCGGAGGTCTCCAGTGATAAGGAAGCAACAGGTATAATTCCCCCCGCCCCGGTGTTCTAAAATCTCCAAAATTAAAAGTATTCCAAATAAAAAGAAATTAGCACCTTTTGAGTATTTTAAAAACACAACCACCTTACACGTGCCTCCCTTTGACCACGGACAGGCTGCCGGTGACGGCTGCCTACCACGCTGCTGCACCCGTGTAACAACCGCCTGCTATTGAACCAGACGGGGTCACGCCTTTTGTTTAAAAAGGCCCCAGCTGCTACCCTGAGTGGTTGACTTCTAATTGAAGGACAGGCGCCAACGGAGCAGGTGTTCAGGCCCTGCTCTTCCAGAGATGTCCAAGACAGACCTCCGGGCTGCCTTCGTTGGAGAAATATCCAGCAAAACTGGAGAAGCAGGCAACCTCCAGGGTGGCGTTCTCCTTGAGCCCTGGCCGGATGGTGGCATCTGCCAGGTTTTAAGAGGAATCATGCAGGGCTCCCTTCCTCCTCTCCTTACGTTTTCCTGCAACGGAGATGTCAGCTCCTCCAGCCCTGTTAAGGAGCCTCGTAGCGCAGTGGTTAAATGCCTATCCTGCAGGTAAAACTGTGCTCACGACCTGGGGTTCAATCCCAGGTAGCCAGCTCAGGGTTCACTCAGCCTTCCATCCTTCCGAGGTCGGTAAAATGAGTACCCAGCTTGCTGGGGGGGGGGCAATGTATAGCCTGCACACTGTAATTAAAATTGTAACACCGCCCAGAGACTACTTGTAGTGGCATGGGGTGGTATATAAGCAGAACATTTTGATTTTGCTTTAGCCCTGGGGGGGCTAAAAGGGAGGCCTGACGGCAGCTGCAGTTTTAACACCTGGAAGGGCTACGGTTTACTCACGCCTCTTCTAAGACGAGCTCTGTCCTGCAGTTGCCTCTTGGCGGGCCTTTCTTCCTACCTGCCTCCAGGCATCATCAGCCCCGCTGTTCCATTGCTGGGACCTCTCGGGACTTTATTATTTTATTTATTTATTTATTCTTGAGTTTATATCCCGCCCATCTTCCCAACGGGAACTCTGGGCGGCGAACATGGCTGAACAATTCAGCAAATACAGATAGGAAATACAAAACAGAGCAATAAGAGACGAGACCAACAAGTCAACAAAAGTTAAAATAAAACATATTAAAAGAGCAGAGGCGAGGCGCACCCTTTCTGCAAGGGTGACCCAAGCTTGCCTCTTCCAGATGTGGCGGGGACCCCCACGAGACCTAATCTGTACAGCACACAGACTGATCGACCTCACAGGGTTGTTGTTGCGAAGAAGGCCATCTATGTCACCTCCAACTCACTGGGCGGAAGGCACGGCACCGACGCGACTTACAAACCAGCAAATTACCGTCCTCGACGCGGGGAATCCATCAAAACAGAGGGGCTCTGGAGAGAAACCCATTACCAGCTTTTATCTAATTATTCGGGTACACCTATCTGTGCTGGCAGATGAGAAACGGGGAGCTCCCCACTTATTTATACAAGGCTTCCAAGCTTAATATAAACATTTCCCCTATTTTACCTTTGGCTCATGAGGTTCAAAATACTTGCCTCGGTAAGACAGCAAATAAAGAGAAGGCCGAATCAAAAGCGCTCACCCAGACCAGAAATGTAATTATAGGAAATAAAGAACCCCCTTTTAAATTTGGGGTACAGTCTTTTAAAAGCACATGGTGTATGACCGGCGATGTCTCCCAGGCATGGATCCAAGCCAATAACAGACTGGCATCCTTATCTAAGATATTACAGGGCACTCAATCAGGAAGTGTGTCATTTATAATCTTTATTTTTCTATTTTTCCTCCTTATTCCCCCCCCCTCTCTCTGTTTTGCTCAGTATCCCTCCATTAAGAGCCCAATTCCGGATGCGACATCAGGTGACCATTTTGGGGGAGCTTGTAGCACCGATCCAGACTTCAGGTGGCTTGGATTCGATTCGGAGGAGTCGTGCCACTTTTGCCGGGGAAACACCTGAACCAAAAGCAGTCGGAAGGGGGAAAATACCCTCCCAGGGGGTTCTCCCCTAATTAAAACGGCCATTTTTTTCCTCCTGCAAATCAAAAAAGGCTCATTTAACCCACAGGAAAAACATCCAAGCAGTGAGCCATCCGTGGTTTTGATGCACACACACACACACGCACGCACACACACACACAGAAGTGGAGGGGGCGACGACAACAGAGAACACAAATTAGGTTCCTTCCCACATTTTGGGTAGTGGGCGGCATATAAGTTGAATAAATAAATAAAATAAATAAATAAATAAATTTCCTAATGCAAAACCACCATGTTTAATATCCTGGGCATCCAGGTAGGACCGGGCTTCAATTCCACACACACACACAATACACACACCACACCCAATACACACACACACACACACACACTTATGATTACTTGGGGCCTGTGTGTTGTTTTTAATCCTCAAATCACAACCCACCAAGCAGGAAAACGGCTGCCATTTCTCCGAAGCCTCGGCAGGATTATCTGGATCCCAAGGAGAGAAATTGTTTATTTTCCCTTCTTTTTTTTCCTCCCCAAAATAAAGCAAATCAACAAACACAACCACGACACCAGATTCTCTGAATGAGCCGAGGGAGGATGACGGAATCTGCTTTAAATTTTCCTGGGCGAGAAGCATCCCTCCAAAATTCTGGTTTTTTTTTTTTTGCACCCAGCCAGGTGTGGTTTTTTTTTGGGGGGGGGGAGAGAAGCAAAGGGAAAGTCACAACTGGCATGTGTAATCTGCCCCCCCCCCAAAAAAGATGCTCCTGAAATAAACAAGAGATGGCCCTGCAACAACACACAACCCAACCGCAGCCTCTGTTGTGAGCACCAAAACGCACCACCAAAACAATGGCAGCCCGTTCCCCCCCCCCCTTTTTTTTTTGCAGGTTGCAAAGCCAACCAGGCCAGACATTAAAGAAAATACCCCCCCCCCAAAAAAATTCAAGAGATCTAGGGGTTAGATGGACCACCAGCATCCCCCCCCCCCCCACGAAAAAAAAATGCAAGCTGGGGATGCACACACACACACCCCAGCAAAAAAATAAAAAATTAAGCATGGAGGAGGTAGATGGATGATGGATGGGGTGGATGGGGTGGGGGGTCTGCTTCAAGGGCAAAGCTCAGGAGGGGAAATGGGGTTTTGGGGGGAACCCCCCCCCCCGTTTGCAAAAGGGGTATTTTGGAAAGGGGGGGTGGAGAGAGAGAGAGAGAGAGAGAGAGAGAATGGAGGCAAAAGGGGGGGTGTTGTTGGAGGCCCGACACAACCAACGCCCTTCCCCTTGCAATCCCTATCTTGCAAAATACCTCTTTTCTCTCTAACCCCCCCCATAAAAAAAAAGAAACAACAACACGGGCAATACACACGAGCTTAAGAAATGAATGCACCCGTTGCAACACACACACCCCGCAA
The DNA here is from genome assembly GCA_037367245.1 of Phrynocephalus guinanensis. Lineage (NCBI taxonomy): Eukaryota > Metazoa > Chordata > Lepidosauria > Squamata > Agamidae > Phrynocephalus > Phrynocephalus guinanensis. The sequence continues at coordinate 6,737,256 of CM074755.1, forward strand.
AAAAAAATGCGTTTGCATTTGCAAAAAAAGGGTTGCATCGCATTTGCAAAAGCAGCAAACAAAAATGGGGGGGCAGGCTCCCTGCATTGGGGTGGGGGGGAGGATGCAACCCTATAGGGGACAAAAGAGGGGGGGTGGTCCTGGAAAAAACCCCATTCCCGGGGATTTTTGGGGTTGGGGGGGCCGCGCCTGCTTGCTTTGCTGCCTGGGTCTCCATTTTAAATCCGCCCGGCCGCCTCTCTGTCTTCCGTCCGTCCGCCCCCCCCCCTAATATAATAAATAAAAAGGCGACCCCCCCACACACCCTTCCCGGCCCCAGACCCACCTGTGTTGCTCGGGGGGAGCCCGGAGTGCCTGGGGGAGCCGGGGGCGGCGGGGAAGGGGGGCGCGCGGCTCCGGATGGCGGCGGATGGCGACGAAGGAGGAGTGGCGGCGGATGGCGGCGGCGTCGATAGGGCTCCGGCGACGGACCAGGCCGCGGCCCAATCCCCGGCCTCGAGTGAGACGCGCCGCCCGGCGCAGCAGCAGCGGCAGCGGCAGCAGCGGCACGAGGCGGGGCGCCAAAAAGGGGGGGTTGACAGCGGCCCCTGCTGGAGGCCGCCGGGAGGAGCCCCGACCCCAGCCAGCCCCGAGGAAGGCTGAGCGAGGTGGACCAAGGACGGGCTCTTGTTTATATCTAGAGTGTTTATAAAACATCTACCTGCCTGTCTGTCTGTCTATTTTAAGTCATATTTTTTTCTACCTAGTAGGGCTGTAAATCAATATCCCTTGTCTTTTAAAATATCAATCTATCAATCTATCCCTCCTCCCTCCCTCCCTCCCTCCCTCCCTCCCTATCTATCTATCTATCTATCTATCTATCTATCTATCTATCTATCTATCTATCTATCTATCTATCTATCCCCCCTCCCTTCCTCCCTATCTATCTATCTATCTATCTATCTATCTATCTATCTATCTATCTATCTATCTATCTATCTATCTATCTATCTATCTATCCCTCCCCCCTCCCTCCCCTATCTATCTATCTATCTATCTATCTATCTATCTATCTATCTATCTATCTATCTATCTATCTATCTATCTATCTATCTATCTATCTATCTATCCCTCCCCCTCCCTCCCTCCCTCCCTCCCTCCCTCCCTATCTATCTATCTATCTATCTATCTATCTATCTATCTATCTATCTATCTATCTATCTATCTATCTATCTATCCCCCCCCCCCTCCCTCCCTCCCTATCTATCTATCTATCTATCTATCTATCTATCTATCTATCTATCTATCTATCTATCTATCTATCCCTATCTATCTATCTATCTATCCCTCCCTATGTATCTATCCCTCACTATGTATCTATAGATAGATAGATAGATAGATAGATAGATAGATAGATAGATAGATAGATAGATAGATAGATAGATAGATAGATAAGCTGGAAGTGACGTAAGAGCCATCATGACAAATTTAAGGCGTTCTTTTCTTTAATTTTGTAACTGACCATGGAAAGGCCCAGGACATCCTTTTGTGAAGCTAATGGCATGTATTTTATTTAGGGGTGGAGTTCCTCCCCCACCCCCCACATCTTTAACATACTGTATTATGTGTTCAGGTCTACCCTTTTTAATACAGTCTTGGGGGACCCTTATGGCTAGAAATAAAACAAGCCAAATGATAACCTAAGCAGGTGAAATGCTGACCGGAAAGTTATTTCCTAATTTTATTCCTTTTTTTTTTTTAACTCTTCCCCATCGCTGTCACGGATGTCTTCAGGGACTTTGCTTCGTCTGCTTTTGTCTCCTCCATCCAATTCTGTTGTCCATCTAATAATGTCTGAGCTTTCGTACTGCCAGCGAAACGTCTACGACATTCGAGAAACAAATACCCCACCCACCCACCCCGTTTGATAAAAACGAGATTGCATCTCCTCTACGTAGCAGGGAATTGAAAGGAGGAGCTTTGGACTTAATCCAGATGTGCTTTGGTCCAGATGTTCTCCCATCCTGAATTAAAATTAGAAGGTGGAGCAGCCAGGCGGACTCCCTGGGCAATGAAATGTGCTGGTTCGGCATCGGCCCGTTATCCCACTCTAAACTAATCCAGAGCTTTCCAATGTTAACACGGGCGCTAATACTTTAATACCAGACCACGGGGGAACTCAACTTGGTTGCTCATAATGGGTGGAGAAATTTAATTTGGGGGTTGAGACAGTGGTTCGTCTGTTAAATGGTTAGATTTTTGAAACTGCCTCATCTCTGCTGTCCTTCCAGAAACAGGCAAGGACCTTTTTCTTCAAGCAAGCTTTCTCTGAAGGACTACCATTATGTGCCTTTTATACGAATCTATGAGTTCGCATTGGAGTAGGAACTGGCAAGCCACTCCAGTATTCCTGCCAAGAAAACTCCATGGACGTGGAGTCACGAAGGGTCGGTCACAACTGTAACGACACAACATACACACATGAGTTCGCACAGACTTTGTGTTTATGACTACAGGGGACCCTCATATAACGACGGTTTGTATAACATAAAATCTGTACAACATAAAAAAAATTCCGGAGATAGGGGAAATTTGCTTAATAGAATCGCCTACGGGGCGAATCCGTACAACTTAAAAATGGTCGCGATGAGGTATGACTCCGTTTTCAATGCATTCCTATGGGAAATTTATATAAAGGAAAATTGGCTTCAGGGTGGACGCTTTTTTGACCGACAGGCCAAAGGAGACACCTGGCACCTGGTTAAAGCATGGTGGATCACACCCCTAAAGGCGGCCGCTTTTGAAAGCAGATGGATGCTTCTGTCCGCTGGAGGGCAGCGCTGTCTACTGGGAAGCCGTGACTGCCTTTCTGCAGAGACCAACTGGGAAATACAACTCCTCCGCTCACAGTTTGCCTTCTGAATATCTCCCTCACCCCAAAACAACCCATTTTTTAACATTATTATTATTATTAGGTTGCCATCATCCTTGCCGTTTGCAACTTGTCTTTCCTTTCAAAACGTCCCTCAAGGCCTCCTTTCGTTACCCCAGACCAGCCTAGCGCTAGGCATTCTGAGCGGCGACGGTTTCGCAGGACGGTCGAAACGCTGGGAAAAAAGAGCTCGGTTTTGTTTTCCACGAGGATAAAACAGGGAGCCCTTTTCCATTTCAAGGGTGTGCTCCACCCACGGTTCCTGTGTCTCATTCTGTCTCAGGGTGGGGGAAAGTGGCCAGGCACGTTGGCCGTGACATGTTCCCGGACACTCTCACACATACGGCTCTATTTATCGGGCGTTGAATATGAGCAAAAAACTTCTTAACTGTTAGAGAAGTACAACAACGGAACCCATGTCCTCTTTGGAGGTATGTGTGCGTTCGGGTGCTCCATCAGCGGAGGCCTTCAAGAGAAAAATGGACCGCCACCCGTCTGATCTCCTTTGGTTTGTATTCCTGCGTCGAGTTTGGGGGTTTGGACGTGATGGCCCCTTAGAGACCCCTTCCCACCCGATCATTCTATGACCGTTAGCGTCTGTGTTTCTTGAGACGGCGCGACTCTCGGTAGGACCGTTCGGAGGCTGGAAGGGCCCAACGGTCATCGCTTCGTTCTGTTTGCCGGCAAGAATCTGGGCGGACAAAGAGATTAAGCGGCTGCGGCCAGAGAATCCAGCTGTGCAAAGCTACTGCAAAAAAAGAAAAAAAGGTGCTTTTCCTTTAATCTCTTGCAAATTGTGTCCTTGCGTAAGTGTCACTAAAACACAGACGCGGGCCCCTACAGTGTGTCCTCTGCCCGATGATTCCTCCCGCAGAGAGAAAGAAAGAAGCTGCCCTCTGATAGTATTACAGGACCTTGGGCGGAGGAAAGGGAGGGGGGGTACTTATCCTCTAAGGACAAAGGGCCTTTTCACACGACCCCTAAACTCCGCCGCAAATGGCTCATAGCTCCGGAGCTTAAAATTGTTTCCCCACCAGCTCCGGAGTTTACAGATAATTAAGTGCGACCACGCCCACCTAAGCGCGTCCCAGCGCACTTTTCAGGTACCTGCTCTCTGGAGGTGAAAATTCCTGATGCGGATATAATGTAATGACTGCCCGGCTCTCCTTGATTCTGCTTGTCTTTTTTTGCCCCCCGCCCCTTTAAGAGATCTGAATGCAGTGCCGGGACGGCAGAACGGAGGTGAGCGGCATTCCTTTCTTCCTTTTTTTCTCCCTCCCCTCACGCAGCCAGCAGCCAGGAGTGCGGAGGGGGTGGGAACGCAGGAACAGCGACAAACCCCTAAGATCTCTGGTCCGAATTTAAGTGGCCAGCGGATCTTAGGGGTCGTGTGAAAAGGCCCAAAGAGTCACTCCACATGCCAGCCAGACTCTGCTAATATCTGCGTCACGTCAATTGAATACGCCTCCCAACCTAGCCGCGGCTAGCTCGGGGCCATCCTTCTCTCCATCCTTGAGCCGTGAAACTCACCGGCGGCGTTAACGTGGAAGCATCGACGGAAGACGAGCCTCCAAATCCCGTCCAACCCGATCCCTAGGAGGGAAAACGGAAGGAAACTGGGCGCGTTTTTAGCCTCGAGAAAAGAAGACCGAGGGGAGATCGGAGAACACTTTTTGACGACTTAAGAGCAAGATCTGGCCTGCATCATCCCAGAGTGACCGGCACATCGTAATACGCTCAGATGAGAGGAAGTGAAATTTCAATTGATTATCGGGGGGGGGGGGGAATTCTTAACTGTTAGAGTAGTTCGACAATGGAAGAAATGACCTCGAGAGGTGGTGAGCGTTCCAATGGTGGGAAAAACTGGTTCAGCGAGGGGGACGATGACTCTAGGGTCTCAGATGGTCCTTCCTGATTCCATCATTCTACGATTCCGTCCTGTGAGTCCTGTGCTGGCTGCCAACTGCACTTTGCTTACGTATTTCTAACGCAACAGATGGATTACAAATATATGGTGCGTTTCCTGAGGTTTCTGTTGTTGACTCGAGTTAATGCTGAGCCAGGGATTTCCGCCTGCTGCGTGAAGAGTGGGTTGTGGCACTGCCATCCATTTTCCAACATGCTTACACACACACACACACACACACACACACACACACACACACACACACACACACACACACACACACACCGAGACCCAGAAGTGCCTGCAAGGACCAAATGTTTGGGAACTATCATCCTATATCCCAGCCTCATCCCGTTAACGGGATGCTAGTCCACAGCCATGCTAGCAGAGGATGGGATGGCATATCGGACTCAGACTTGGACCCAAGGGGCGTTCTGGATGCGTTCCTCAGCCGGGCCACTCAGTCCCCGGCACAGCACACAGGAGTTGCGATTATTTTTTTTACCCAGCGTGTTGTTAAGTCTGTGGAACTCCCTGCCACAGGATGTGGCGATGGCCTCTGGCCTGGATGCCTTCAAAAGGGGATCGGACAGATTCCTGGAGGGAAAAGTCCATCCCAGATGACAAACCATGATGGAGATGTGTCATCTCCAGGCTTAAAACCGGGGTCCTTTAAGGACCAGATGCAGGGGTGTGGGATCAGGAGACAGATATCGAGTCTTGTGCGCTCCCAGATGCATTTGGTGGGGCCACTATGAGATACAGAAAGCTGGACTAGATGGGCCTTTGGCCTCATTCAGCACGGCTCTTAGGTTCTTATGATGCGTTGCGGTACAGATGGGTACTCCAGTTCCAAAGGCCGGCTGGTCAGCCATGCCCTTGGCTAGGTCTTCGGTGGACATTCAGGACTCCGTAGCAAGTGAGAATACTCAGCTTTCATTGATCAATACTTGCTTTTATTTGGAAGAGAGGGTGGAGTTCTTTGATTCCCCCACTCTGCCCGTTTTGAGGGGATTCTGCCAACCTCACCAGAACTACCTTTCCCTGACTGGCCAGCTGGGGATTTCTGACCAGCCGATGCCCCGGACAGTAGCCCCTTAGGGACATTCCTCTCTCCCCCCACACCCCCCGTGTTTTTCCCAGCGGTCTCAATTTAGCTGACCTCCTGTCGGCACTCGGGAGGCAGGTCTGTGCTTACGGCTGATGGAGGGCAGCGAAACTCGAATAACGATAAGCATCCCGGCATTGTGTCACGCCATCCACTATCATCGCAGAGAACAGCATTTCCAACGCGGTTCTGACACTCTGCTTACTACGGCCTTCTTTTTATTCCAGTTCGCCTGCCAGGGTCTTTTGGCCAACACTTTCCCCATCATGGGGCATGAGCAGACAAATTCGGTGGCCGAAGCCATTAATGGAGGGCGTGTGCGCATACCGTTAGATAGAAAGGGCACCTTTTCAATGCAACCCGACGGATGCGTTAAGTCCTGCAGCAACATCGCCGTGCTCACCAAGCGAGACGACCCTCGTGGCACGTTTGACGTGGATGCGCCCTGACGAGGAGGGCGCAGAGAGAGCAGGTACCCGGCAACTTCCAAGTGATGCTATAAAGACTGACGCACCATGCACTAGGCTGCCAGAGGGACAAAGCTTGCGACCCTCAGGCGGCTTTGCCCTCTCCAGTTTTGCTGAGACCCACCTGTGCCTTTGCAAGGCCGAAAGACGTACCAGGGACAGAATTTTATCCCCCTAGGCAACAAAAACAGGGCAGAGATGGGCCACTCAGGGATTTGGCAACACATTTGTTCTCTGCCTTCAAGATCTTTTCTAAGGTGGGTCAAAGTCTAGGTCCACTATCATCAACGGTGGGTCCCCCCCCCAGGGTAAAATGTTGGCAAATGCCTTGGGTTCCCCTAGCCGGAGAGTCACTGATCTGCGGGGGAGAAATGATGACAGCCATCCGTTTGCAGCGCCGGGCTGGTAAGCGCAGAGAGAATTCTCCACAGTATGTCAAAAATGGACAGGTGAGAAGTAAACACAAACTGCCAATGGAACAGGAGACCGTCTGCTTCTCTCTGGGAGATGCAACCCTTTGCGCGGCGTGTCATTTCAGCTTCAAGAAAGCAGAGGGGTCGTTTCACGTTACCCCGGCTGTTCACGTTACCGTTCGCTCGCGAGGAACAGCCATTTCATAGCCCCGACACACACACACACACCTCCGGACATTATGCTTTTATACCACCCCATACCACTTCTGGGCAGGTGTTGTTGTTGTTGTTGTTGTTGTTGTTGTTGTTGTTGTCGTCATCATCATCATCATCTTGTTGGGCAGGCGTCAACTGCTATCAAGTCCCGGGGGACCATCCCCCCTTGGATTGGCCAATTGCGCAAACGAGCCTTAACAACCCGTGCCAACGGGGCGGCCGTTTTGGCCGGCACACAACACACAACACACAGCTCCGTTTCCCCTTTGCGATGGGAATTTTCCTTTGTGCTGTGAAAGCTGATCTCTCTCTCTCTCTCTCTCTCTCTCTCTCTCTCTCTCTCTCTCTCTCATGACTTCCCAGCCAGAGGACTGCTTGCCATAGATAGATTTTTTCTATTTATTTGCCTCTTGCATTGATTAGCGAGCAACACAACAAACAAACAGGCAACAGACATCAGCTCAAAAGCTGCCTGAACTCATCCCAGTGAGCATTTCCTAAAGAGGGTATTGGAAGGCGTTGGAAAGGGGTCTTGAATGTCACCAAATCCAACCCCTGCTGAAGGGCTCCAGCATTAGAGGTAGTTGGTTCCATCGTCGTACTACTCTTACAGTTAAGACATTTTTTCCTGATGGAGTTGCTGTTTTGCTTACAGAAAGGCTCTTTTTTTAGGTTTAGGTGTTTATTTCACTCTGCTACTTCCTAGAATGGTTTTTTTTTTTTGGTGGTGTTGGTGAGACTACAAAGACCAGTATCTGACAGCTAGAAAAGACTCTAAGATATACAGTAGGACCCTGGTATCTGCTGGGAATTGGTTCCAGGCCTTCCCGTGGATAATGAAAAGAGTGGATAAGAGAGAACGCCTGCCCACCCACCCCCAAACTACTGTTTCCTGACAGTAGCTTGCTTTATGACTGCTGTTTTGAGACAGTAGCTTGCTTTACGGTTCCTATTTGTGACAACAGCTTGCTTTACAGCTGCTCTTTGTGACAATAGCTTGCTTTGTGGCTGCTGAATTATTTAATTTGTTTTCCTCTGCCAACCGTGGATAACTGAATCAGTGGAAAATGAATCAGTGGATATGGGGATCCTACTGTACAGCCTAAAAAAAAACTTGCCCAGCTCTTCAGCTCAGACATTACATTATAGGTAAATATTATTTCCAAGTTCTACTACTGTAGTTGCTTTTTTTGACTACCTTGTTCTTTTTTTTTCCCTTCTTTTTTGGGGCGGGAGATTTGGGATGGTCAGGAACCTAAAGTATGACAAATCCCCTACAACACCCGTTAAAAAGAACAACAAGCAACCGTTTCGAGTATTAAAAAGTATCCGACTCTGCACAGTTCCTTTGATACATAACTTCAACACCCTCTCCGCACCCCCCACAACCAACCAATTACAGGAAACGGCAATATTTGTAACTTACGAATTCCAATCCCGCCTGTTGTTTTTTTTGTGGGGGAGCTTCTTTCGGCAGCTTCTTTTCTCATTTTTGGCGGAGGAAGAGAGGGAAAAAAAACTTGACCTCGATAAGTGAATCAAAGAAGCCAAAACAACTAACCAATAAAGAAAGAAAGAAACCATGTTCAAGTCCCTTTAAATTGGTTTAAAAGCTCTCTTAACAGCTGCCTCGGGTCCTTTTTGCTTTCTTTTCTTTTCTTTTCTTTTTGAACAAGGCAGGAGATAAATGTTGAAAATAAAATAAAATAAAAACCAGCATAATCAAGCACGTTTTCTAGTTCCTTTCCACAAACATGCCTTCGACCCTGCAGTCTTTTTTTTTTTGAACGGCAATTGCAAAAGACTTTCCTTAACTCCCACAAAAGAATGAAGGACAGGACTACTGCAGTAATTAAAAACAATACTTGCTAACGCAACGAACCTCCGACGTCTGCTAGCTGCTTATATTAAAGTCAACTGCCGTCCGAGGTACCTTTCACGTCCAAAAACGGCTCAAACTGGCCCTATAAGGGCTTTATTTCTATTTTGGCCTTCTAACTCACCTGAGTTACACCTGTCCAGGGAGTGTTGTCACGGCAACGGGGCCTAGCTACCTTCTTCCCTGGAGCAGCCTTGTAGTAGTAATAAAAATGGTAAATTTATTTAAAGGTTTTCCCCCCCCCCCTGCCCCACCAGCACCGCAAAAGCGTGCTAGTCGTGTCTGACTCTAGGGGCAGTGCTCATCTCCGTTTCCAAGCCAAAGAGCCAGTGTTGTGCAAGTCTGAAGACTGGTTGAAATTTTAAGAGCAGATGTCGTTCAAGGACTTGGAGTGAAGCTGCTAGAGAAAGTATATGAGGTGCTTGAGGAAGATGATGAACTGAAAAGAGAGATGTATCTACGGAAACTTATGGGAGAAAAGTACATATCTTACAGCACGAAGGCCCGACATTTAAAGTTTTTAGAAGACAATGTGAAGCTTTGACAAGATACCCCGTCTTCCAGAAGAGCAGAACACTATTCAGTTGCTTGTTGTTGACTGGATCTTAATACACTCAGTGATTTATGGAGTAGATTTTTTTGCTCTATTTTTTTTAATGGTTGTAGAGTATATTGTTAAGTTTTATTGTTCTTGCTAACTAAGTTTTTTGGTTTTTTAAATACATATAATTGCATTTCTAGACATGTTTTTTTTAAATGTTTTGAATTATTTTTTAAATTTAAAATGTCTTTGATCAGAAGATTGCAAACTTGTCCAGATTAACAAACAGATACTTCCCAATGCGCTTTGGCCTTAATTGTTTATGGCCTTCTTCAGAAGCTATGTAAAGACAACAAAGTTTTTAGGATGCCTTTTAACTTTTTATGTGAACCGCCCAGAGTTCCCAACGGGAAATGGGAGTGGTATAGAAATGCAAAATAAATAAATAAATAAATAAAGTCCATGGCCACGTGGCCGGCATGGCTGCAAGGAAACACTGTGTTACCTTCCCGCTTTTTACGGAGGTACCTATTTATCTACTTGCATTTTACATGCTTTCGAACGGCTAGGTTGGCAGGAGCTGGGGGTGAACAGCGGGAGCTCGCGTGGCAGCACCCGGGATTCGAACCGCCGAGCTGCCGACTTTGCGGCCGACGGTTTCAGCGCCCCAGCCCCGCTGAGCCACCACGTAGTAGCCATCTTCAAAATAAAATACCGTCCCCCCCCAAACTACTCCTAGTAGTTGGTCAAGAGACAGAGGGGTTGCTCTGTTATGGTCCTGGCTGAACCTCCATCCTTGAAAGACACATCAGAGCTGCTAAGCGTCGGGGCCGCCCCACGGCATTTTGCTGCCTGAGCCAGAATACCAATGGGCTCCCCAAAGCCATCCAATTTGTGGTACCCAAGACCTTGGGAAGCCAAGGGAAGTCCTTTGGCCACAAGAAAAACTCGGGTGGGAAGTTCCACGTTTGCCACTCGCTTCTAAAATCTGCTGCCTGAGGCAGATGCCTCCCTCTGCCAAACGCCGGGATGCCCAAACTTCGGCCCTCCAGATGTTTTGGACCACAACCCCCCACAGTCCTTTGTCATTGGCAAGACAGGCTTGGAATTCTGGGAGTTGTGGTCCAAAACCTCTGGAGGGCCGAGGTTTTGGACAGCCCTGAATTAGAATCTCAGGGAAATTCCCTCTTTAGCAGGAATACTTTCCCACCCACTCACCCACCCCCCAAAAAAGAGTTGAAAATTATTATTTGTGATTTGCTTGTTGTTTACTTTGTTGTACACTGCCCAGAGTAGCCCAGTTGCCAGACGGGCGGTACGGAAACCAACCAACCAACCAATCAATGCAACTAAACAGGATCAGAAAACTAACTAGCCAAGTGGGGAGGAATGAAACTAGGTAAAACTGGATGGTTGAAAACGGAGGAATCCAACTTTTTTGGAACCTCCGAGCAGCTCCTGAAGGGGGAAACCACTTTTAAAAATAAAGAAAGGGGGAAAAAGAATACAAACTCATCTGGAGGGCCAAAGCTTGGAGGGGCCAGCAGCGTTGTCAAATGGTTCCTCTCAAGGCATGGACAGCCCCCCCCCACATGCCAATTTTGAACAGCTTATAAGTCCGACAACAGTGGGACAAAACCTGACCGTTAAAGGAACCAAACGTGGCCAAAGGCGACACCTCCTTTATTGTCGGTGAAAGTGTGGCTTCGTGCTTGGTTTGTGGAAGGGAGAATGTTTTTAGAAAACATCACACACACACACGCACACACACACACACACACACACACACACACACACAAAGAAACCCCAAACCCCAACCCTTCCTGCACGTCACCCAAAATATAATCCAAAAAATGATTATTACACTTGGCAGTAGGAAGTGAAGGACACATGTTTCTATGGACTTCAAGCTCCACCCCAAAGAGCCGGTATAACCTGGGTGGGGATAACGGAAGTCCAACACTTCTGGAGGATGCGGGATTGGGAAAATTCGCTCTAACCATTATGCAGTATTGTCTCTAGCTAAAATTCCTCCACCACCCACCACCCCCGGTTGTGGGTGTTTTTGGATAGACAAGAAAGGAAAGAGAAGACAGATAGAAGAAGCCAGAAAAAAAAACCCTCTGGTAATTCCGAAAGGATAATGTAGATCTCTTGGTGGCAACCTGATTACTTCAGAATTCTCACTGAATTTTCCACTCGGCATGAAAACAAGTTAACACACATGTTTAAAAGGCCGCGAGCGTTCCCGCGGGGGCCTGGATTGTACCATCGGAACAAAGAAACAATGGATAAGAATTGCGGTGTCCTGTTTGTCGGCAGGCAAACAAAGTCGGCCGCCGTCCAGGGAGCAGGGCCCGATCCACCAGCAAGTCTTGACTGCCGATGTTCAATTTTTAACGGAGGCAAACAGATCTTCATCATTACGATGGAAGGCGATGCACGCGACTGACACTCAGAGGATGCGCATACAGCTCCCTTTTTTTAAAGGGTTCTCTACTTTACCTGAGCGTTTAAAAAAAAAAAAGGACAGAGAGGGCATAAAAATAACGGAAGGCAGAGCCAAGCTCGTTGTGTTGTTGGCCTTCACCACATGGAAATCAACATTTGGCAAGTATTCGAAGACATCCACAGGAGCTCCACGAGCCGGAACTGCAAGTAGCCGAAGGCAAAGCCGGAGAGGACGTCGGTGACGTGGTGCCGGCCGACCATGACGCGAGACAGTCCTACAAAGAAGGCCCAGAGGACGAGCAAAATCCGGAGCGGGACGGCCAGGACCAGGTGGCTGAGGAAGAATTTGGAGACCATGGCGGCCCGGCTGGCGTGGCCGGCGGGAAAAGCGTAGACGTCCATGGTCAGGTAGTCCAAAAGGCCCGGGCTGACGTCGAAGGGACCCTTCCGTTTGGCCATCTTTTGTAAGCCGGCCACAATGACAATGTCTAAGAGCAAGGCTGGAGCAGGGGGGGGGAGGGGGGGAAGAGGGAGACAGAAAGCAAAGGTTAGTGTGTCGGTGGGTCCATACTGGGAGACACAAGAGTCCGTGGCAAAGAGTTCGGAAACAATAGCCAAAGGTCGGGATTTAGAAATAGGAATCGAAAAGCTATGGAATACGGAAGCGAGAGCAATGCCGATAATCATCATAGGTGCCTGGGGTGCAATCCGAAAAAGACCTGGACCAACATCTGAAAGTTCTCAGCCTTGACAAGATCAACATCGGTCAACTACAGCCCCCCACATGCCAAGTGGCGACATTATTAGGATATTCTACAAAGGTATCTCTCGTCATCCTAGGCCAGGCCTGCCCAAAGTCCGGCCCGGGGGGGGGGGGGCAAATCTGGCCCGTCAGGCCATTCTGAGTGGCCCGTGGCTGGCTGGTTCGCCCCTCCCTCCTCCTCCTTCGCCCCATGTTTTTTTTTTTTTAATCTTCCACCAACACTGACACTGCCGGGAAGCTTTAGGGGGTGGGCGGGCTGGCCGGCCGCTGAACAGAAGCTTGTGGGGCTGAGTGGGCGGGTGAGGGGACGGGCCGCCGCCACCAGCACCGCCGGGAACCTTGTGAAGCAACCGGCCCCTGACACATTCTCAGCCACCAAATCTGGCCCTCCTTACAAAAAGTTTGGGTACCCCTGTCCTAGGCTCTTGGAAAGAGCTTGATCGTTGGAGAAGGCCAACTCCAGCTTAACACCTGGCAGCTGTATTCAAAAGATAATAATAATAATAATAATAATAATAATAATAATAATAATAATAATAATAATAATAATAATAATAATAATAATAATAATAATAATAATATATATAATGTGATTGTGGCGCAAGAAAAAAGTGTGGATCATTGATGTCCGGCTATACCAGGAGATGGTAAGTAAGTCACCGATAAATCACAACTCCGAAAAAATTAGCCCGATATCAGGATCTCAAAATTGAACTTGTGGAGACTAAATGGCATAAACCGGCACAGTACCGTACAGGTGGTCACTCCAGTGGTAATTGGCACACTGGGTGCGGTGCCCAAAGAGCTAAGCAAGTATCTAGAAGAAATTGGAGTGGACAAAGTCACCATCAGTCAGATGCAGAAAGCCACCTTACTGGGATCTGCTCGCATAATTCGCCGATACATCACAGAGTCCGAAACGCTTGGGAAGCGTTCGACTAGTGATTGGTAATACAAAATCCAGCGTAGTAGGGTTTCCAATCAATTAGAGTGCCCGTTTGTTTTAGAAGCTCGCAGGAACGCCCAGGATCCTAGAAAAACATCCCCCTTGTAAGGCCAGACTGCCAATTGGAAGGTAATTAAGAAGCCAGGAGGGTCGTCCCCCCCCACACACAACTTGTGTTTGTTCACCTCTTTGCACTTCCTTTCCCCTCCATTGAAGGCAGGGTCTTTGCAGAAAGGAGGAGGAGGAGGAGGAGGAGGAGGAAGAAGAAGAAGAAAGGGAGAAAAAGAAAATTGGATGGACATGACATATGACCCCTCTGTACTGTAAGAGCAGCCCGACTTTCCCCTCGGAGGTCTTATCTACCACCTCCCGGTTTCCTTTTACGCTGATTGGTTTCATCCGAAGCGCTAGCTAAGTTTCTTTTTCCTGTGGGGTGTCCTGCTCAAAGGCGAAAAGGAACACGGCACCCACACAAGTCCCTTGTTTACATGACCCGTCTCAGAAGGCTGACCGGGGGCGGGGGGGGTCATTCTGAGCTGCAGACCAGTGAAGGCCCATTCCTGTTTCCACGGATGGGTGCTACAAGCTGCTAGACCTCAGTAACTTTTTATTTTTATTTTTTGAAGAGCAATCACATCTCTAAAGCCATGACAAAATATTAGGGGGGGGATATCGAAAGCGATAAACATTTTCAGCATCTCTCTCGACAAACTTACAAAACTCAAGCATCTGGTCGTCGATGTTTTAACCTGAGCAAAAGTTAAAAGGCGGGCAAAGCAATGATAGATGACCACACTTTTCACTGAAAGACAAGCTTCACAGGGTATGTGCTGGCTGATCTTGGTGATGCATTAGGAACCACCACCACCAACATCATCATCATCATCATCTTAGGCTTGCAGAGCTCGAAAGGAACCTAGCAATCGCTGAATTTGGCCCAGCAAGGGAAATCAAACTTCCGGCTTTAGGTCTGCAAACAAAATGCCTAAAAAACATTCCGCTTTCCAGCAGTTCTTACTTCGAAAGTGAACAACGAAAAACTATCAGCCACCTGACTAGCTAGGGAAAAAAAATTCAAATAGACTGTTCTCGTAAAAACGGGAGCAACCGCCAAAAAGATCTTCCCCCTGTTTCGCGGCGCACGGAAGTCAGAAAAAAGAGGTGTAATCCAGGCTGCGCTCCTTTGCTGCTCCATGATCTGGCCAAATGCGCCTCATCTCATAAAGAGTACGCATGGGAGACAGAGGCAATGGGTATCCCATCCTCCACTCCGAAACCCTGGATTTCTCCGGCTGCTCCCCTGCTGTGAATCAGCACCCTCGGATTCTTGTGGATCCGTCGGTGTCAGCGTGGCCTTCCGAAATAGATACAAGTGGTGCCATCACTCCAGGACGCAAGGCTCATGTTCCCTCGTCGCCTTATCTGGCCTACATACCAAACCCCCGAGTTGGGCTGCGTCCCTACCCGCTGCTGCGTCCGCCCGTCTACTCGTGCAGCCGGGCCGGGAGGGTGCAACTGGGACGTGCCAGAGGCTTCGGACTGGTTTCAGGACTAACTGGTCACCTTCTAACTCTGCTGAAGGTGACCAGATTTGGGCCCTGGGGTAGTGGGAGAAACTAGACCACAATCTACCGGTATAGGATTGATTTCCAGCAGATGGATTCTCTGTGGCTTCACTGTGGCAAACCAGCAGCTCAAGGTTCTTGAAATCTCCATCTTAAATGCCAGTTGGCGTTATTAAGTTTCCTTCCCAACAACATGGCTGGTACTTGCAACACTCAGTTGAGTTACTAGTTAATAGTTACAGATGAACTCTGTAAACATGCAAGAACTTTTAAAAACTCTTTGCTATGGCTTTCATAGACGTACTTGTTTATGTATTTACATATGCATCTACACACAAGTCACACCTCATGCATTACCTTTTAAAAGGAGCTCGCTGTGCTATCGATTGGCAGTCGAATCATTGTCATCCGATTGCTCAAGTAAACTCATTGCTGTTCACATTAGCGTCTTGTGTTGATGGTTCCTTGGAACTGACAAGTAACTACTCTCTAGCGCCTCTTAGTGACCAATTCTGTTATTGCGCCTTGGAAATATTTATATGGTTCCTAGTGCAGTGGATAGAGTAGCCTACTGGGACTCTGGAGAACATGGTCACTCAGCCATGGAGACGGAGGAATAGAATGAGTAAAACTACTCTTCAAAAATCCCCACTCAGCCCTGGGAACTTAATGGGGCAGTGGAACTGGTAAAAACCACTCCTTGAATATCTCACATTGAAAGCCGTATCAGGGTTGTTATAAGCTGGTTGCGACTTGACGGGACAGAACACACACACACACACACACACACACACACACACACACACACACACACACACACACACAATATTTATGTAAACCCAAACCCGCTTAGATCTGATAAGAGAATGGCATAAAACCTGAAACATTCAAGTCAAAATGTCTCCAAAAACAGCCTTCAAAAGTCATGTTTGAAAGTAACTAGAAGATGTTGCTTTATATCTAAGTAATTTGTTACTTGTTACCTGGAAAGGTTGCTTCACAATTATACTAGTTGCATTACTCAAGCCCAATAACAAAAGTGAATAGTTATAGGTGTTTGAAAGGAAGTAGAATGTTACTTTATATCTTAGCAATTTGTTACTTGTTACCAGGAAAGGTTACTTCACAATTATACTAGTTACATTACTCAACCCCAATAACAAAAGTAAATAGTTATAGGTGTCTGAAAGGAAGTAGAATGTTACTTTATATCTAAGCAATTTGTTACTTGTTACCTGGAAAGGTTACTTCATAATTATACTAGTTACATTACTCAAGCCCAATAACAAAAGTAAATACTGTAGTTATAGGTGACTTCGTGGCTTTCAAACTCTGCATCCCAGTGGCAAAGCTACCGTTTCAACCCGATTTCCTGTTTTGAGGGGGTTGAGTGTGTATGAAACAGAGGCGGGGAGACGGAGAGCGGACTGGAGATTCTTCATAAGCTAAATCAGCAAAAAGAGAAAAGCAAAGATCCAGGGACACGAGTTCAAGGAGAAATAAAAGATACATTAGCCTCCCCTGCCTGAAACGATTACGGGGCCAACTCATTAAATGGCAGGCGGGCCAGAGACCCTCTGCTGCTCACCAACTCTGTGACCTTGAGAAGGAAGGAAGATCGTTTTTATCCCCAAACCAATTAATGCCCGGTGGCTTCTCCCGAGACCCCTCTGAAATGCAGCACTTCTGGAGAGGAACGAACCCTATCAAGATGGCGAACAGCGGAAGACACAACTAAACGTCCAAGGTCTTCTGCAGCAGGGCAGGCTGATCCCTGGCACAGCTTTTTTTCCCATCCGAGTACAGTATTTTCTTTATCGTTCTCATTCTTTTTTTCTTTCCTGGCCCGTGTTTCTGTCAGGTTCCATTAGAGCTGAGCTGCCTACATACACACACGCCACTTTCCCCTCGGGCGCAGGCTTCTGCTCCCCCGCTGGAAAACCACTGTCTGTATTGGAGACCCGTTCGGTCCTACCCATCCCCCTGCATGGGGGGGTCCCTTGCAGAGGGAGAAAGGTGGAGATGCTGAGGATAGTTCCCTGGACGAGAGATGCTTTCACGGGGCAGGGGGCTGGACCAGAGTTCCCTTTTGGGGAAAATTGGTCACGGTATACAAGTGCAAAAAAATAAATATACTGTATAGCTCTCTGCTGAACCAGGCGGAAGGGCACGGACCCAGGTGGAGTGCAGCTGATCCGACTTGCCAGGTTCTGCCCCGGGGAGGGTGGCGGCAATTAAGGCCCACACCGGGCTCGTCTCTGAACGGCCATTCGACACAACAAAGAGGGGAAAAAAGAGACATGGACTCCGTCTGGCAACCTTCCAGGTTTTAGCAAAACTCGGTTAGCTGCAGGGCACCTGCCTCTCCGGTTATTCACAGCCATCAGAACAGAGCATCGCTTTGAGGAATTTAAAGAAAATGAATTAGGTCAAGGGTCTCTAGCAGGTAAGAACCATGCTAATTTTGCCTGTATCCAGTGGGTAGATAGGAGCCAAAGACCCATGGATCGTAAGAGCAGGAGTTGTGGAGGAAGCAGAGAAGAGAGCCAGAGAGACATTTGCAAAAGCGAATGCATGGGGCGAAGGAAGGAAGGAAGGAAGGAAGGAAGGAAGGAAGGGGCTGATAAGGAGGGAAGGAAGGAAGGAAGGAAGGGAAGGAAGGAAGGAAGGAAGGAAGGAAGGAAGGAAGGGGCTGATGATGAATAGAAGGAAGGAAGGAAGGGAAGGAAGGAAGGAAGGAAGGAAGGGGCTGATGATGGAGGGAAGGAAGGAAGAAAGGGAGTTATGATGAATAGAAGGAAGGAAGGAAGGAAGGAAGCTGGGGAAGAAGGCAGGGAGGGAGGGAGGGAGGAAAAATGATGGGAAAAAACAAATAAAAGAGAAGTTAAAGGTCTCCATATGTTATTGGCATGAAAAACAGTATGATGGCACCAGGCAGTTTGGTCGTAGGGGGGAAAAGGACAAACAGAGCAGCCCCAGTCAAATGCTGTTCACTCCTTGCCAGTGTTTTGAATGCATGCAAGGAGACAGGAGTGGCAAGAGAGGTAAGCCATGGAGGGACCTGCATAAGCTTATGGGCTGGGGCACGGAGGAGGACTTTCCTGCAGTACCCACAGAGGAAAGACAGGAGGGAGATTGGCAGGGCAAGGCCTGATGAAGAGGAACCTCTCTCCCGCCTTCAGGGCAAAGAAGAGGAAAACATAGATAAGAATGCAGGAAGGCAAAAGGAGGCCATTGTAGGCACGACACTTCCCTCCCTCCCTCCCTCTCTCTCTCTCTCTCTCTCTCTCTCTCTCTCTCTCTCTCTCTCTCTCTCTCTCTCTCTCTCTCTCTCTCTCTCTCTCTCTCTCTAACTCTCTGTGCCTCTGCCGGCTCCTTGTTGGCCTGCACAGCATTCGGCATTTATCCACTTCGCTGCACACCTCTGAGGATCACGGCAGGTCAGGGCCAAGGAAGGGAAAAGAGGGGGCCGGCAAGCACATCCTTTACCTGCCGGCTTGTGTTCCTCGGTCTAGCCACTGAAACACTGCAAATCTGCCTTGTATCAAGTTAAGAAAGAAAGAAAGAAAGAAAGAAAGAAAGAAAGAAAGAAAGAAAGAAAGAAAGAAAGAAAGAAAGAAAGAAAGAAAGAAAGAAAGAAAGAAAGAAACTGGGAAGGAAGGAAGGAAGGAAGGAAGGAAGGAAGGAAGGAAGGAAGGAAGGAAAGGAAGGAAAGAAGGAAGAAGGAAGGAACTGGGTTAGTCTGTGGAACTCCCTGCCACAGGAAGTGGTGATGGCATCTCTCCTGGATGCCTTCAAAGGGGGATTGGGCAGATTCCTGGAGGAAACGTCCATCATCACAGGTTACAAACCATGATGGAGATGTGTGTAATCTCCAGGCTTAAAACCGGGGTCCTTCAAGGGCCAGATGCAAGGGAGTGGTATCAGGAGACAGAGATCTAATCTTGTGCGCTCCCAGAGGCAATCTGGTGGGGCCACCGTGAGCTACAGGAAGCTGGACTAGATGGGCCTTTGGCCTGATCCAGCAGGGCTCTTCTTAGGTTCTTATGTAGGAAGGGAGGAAGGAAGGAAGGAAGGAAGGAAGGAAGGAAGGAAAGAAAGAAAGAAAGAAAGAAAGGAAGGAAGGAAGGAAGGAAGGAAGGAAGGAAGGAAGGAAGGAAGGAAGGAAGGAAGAAAAGAGTCTGCATTAACCAGTGCTCAGAAATAAAAGCTGGCATTAAACGCCCCTGATATTGCAAATTGAGGAGTTAAAAAAAAGCAAAGCAAAGCAAATAGCTTGCTTATGGCCCCTGGACCCGGATGGAGCTTCCTGGCCCGTGCCCCTAACACCACCGTTATGCAAGGCTGATTATGGATGACGGCCTGCACCGCAGTGCAAGAGCTGGAGAGAGAGAGGAGAATCGGAGGGTGGGGTGGCGGTGGCGGTGGTGGCAGCCAGCGATAACCCCCTGCCTCCGGAGAGTCCCTGCCTCCACCGTCTTTCCACAGCCAGGCTGAGAGCCAGGGCCAAAGCTCCTGGCTCCCAGCCCGGTGACTGCATCAGAAATTTTGCCTGACGAGTCAAAAACCCCAAACGAGGCCAAGTCAGGTGAAGGGAAGCCTGCATGTCCTTCTCCCAGAAGTGATGTGGGAAGCATGAAAGGGCATCAGAACAAGGAGCACCCGGGGAGCTTGGTGCTCTCTTGTCCTTCGGAGACGGCTGCTAGGGAAAGAAAGTAAATTTGATTCTTCTTTCCTTTCCTCTTTCTGCAGGCACGAAGGTCTCCTCTCTCTGTTTATTTCATAAGAACCTAAGAAGAGCCCTCATGCTGGATCAGGCCAAAGGCCCATCTAGTCCAGCTTCCTGTATATCTCACAGGGGCCCCACCAGATGCCTCTGGGAGCGCAGGAGACTAGATCTCTGTCTCCTGATCCCGCTCCCCTGCATCCGGTCCTTGAAGGACCCCGGTTTTAAGACTGGAGATGACACACATCTCCATCCTGGTTTGTCACCTGGGATGGACTTTTCCCTCCAGGAATCTGTCCAATCCCCCTTTGAAGGCATCCAGGCCAGATGCCATCACCACCTCCTGTGGCAGGGAGTTCCACAGACTAACAACGTGCTGAATTTTTCCCCATTTCAGATAAAATGCCATAAAAACAGGCACCGAGACCACTTTCGCGAACATAAGGAACTTCTTTATCATGTCATCAACATCGGACTGCTTGGGTTTGGGACCGCCGCAGGTGGTTCTGCTCAATCCCTCCTATCTGGGGTCTTTTGACACGGCCTCAAGAATTCGGTCTGGGGTCGAATGTGGAAGCTTATTGTCCCTAAATTGGAGGACGTCCCATCAAGAAGACCAAGAAGGCAAAATTGGAGAAGGGGGGGGGTTGGAACTTGGCAATATTAGAAAATAACTTGGCATAATTGCTCGGGGTTTGGGGTACATTTGGCAGCATCAAAGGATGTTTGTCCTAATGATCTCTTAGCATATAATTTTCTTCTGCAGATCAGCGGACCCACTTTAATCCCAATATTGTCCCGCATGCATTAGTTTAATTGAGATGCATTTATTAACTGTCGCATTTTAATATATTTTTAAAAGCTCTTCGTATGTTTTAAGGACGAGGCTGGAAATACTGGTAGATGCAACATTTAAGGCCACACCTGTATTGCACTGAATTGGTTCTGAGACACATAAACCTTAGTTTGAGTCTTTCAGAGTTACCTTGTTTACTCTTGGCTAGAAGTCAATGAAAAGTTTGATTCAATTTGATTTCGAATCGCTGACTATCGAACTACAGTACGGCTCAGTCCACGACGCCACCTACAAGGCGCCTCTTCTTTAACACACACACACATATATATTTGGCAGTCAGGTACAACAACAACACCTTCGTTTTGTTTCAGTCCAGTATTTTTTTTAAGAACTTACCAACATTTACAACTTTCTTCAGCCCAGGAGAGCAAACCCTGAAATTCAAATCAGGAGAGGGAAGAAAGCTGACGGAGTTCCGTTTATTATGTATATAAGTCCCATAATAAATAAATAAAAATAAATAAGACTTCTTCTTGGGTTACACGAAGGATATCCGTGGAAAGGAAGAAGAAAAATCTAATTTTTGTGGTGGTGAGGGCCTGTCAAAATTGGAATTGATTTATAGGGATCCTAACAGGGCTTTCCAAGATATTTAAGGAGTGGTTTGACCAGCTCTGCTCACCCCAAATACGTTTCAGCAGCTGAGTGTGGATCTAAACCCTGTTTTTCCAGAGTCTGTCACTCTCCGTCTACTGCAGGCATGTCCAAACTTCGGCCCTCCAGATGTTTTGGACCGCAACTCCCACAATCCTTTGCCATTGGCAATCTAAGCTTAGAATTCTGGGAGTTGTGGTCCAAAACATCAGGAGGGCTGAAGTTTGGACATGCCTGGTCTACTGCAACACACCGGACATCCCGAATCAACTGTTGGGAAGAAAACCCCTCATCCAGAAAAATAAACAACATCACGTGGGAAACATGAAAACAGCTGGATGGCTCAGTGGGGGGTTTCTACAACCAACCTCCTGCATATTATGGGATGTAATGGAAACAGCGAGAGCCCCCCCCCCCCCCTGCATCCATCAACTCTGACGTTAAAACGAAAAAGGCAACTTGGTTTCACAACGCTGGACAGAAAATACATAAAGGCAACACCCACCCACCCACCCACCCAATGCACGCTGCAACAATTTGCACTATGAATTCAAAACTGGAACTGCAAGAGAACTGAATTATCCCCGCCAGACACCTCATGAATTTGGGATTGGGAGAGTGTAAAAAAAATAATAATCTAAATTCTTGAGCAAAAAAGGAGGAATGATGGACAGAGGGGAAGAAAGGGGACCCACCCAGGTAGGAGGGAAAGGCTGTGAATAAGGGAAGGAGAACAATAAAGGATAAATCAGGAGGTGAATGAGTTCTGATTATTTATAGGGTCTATGGAATCAACTCCCCTCAGAAATCTGCCTGGCACCCACGCTACAGGTCTTTTAAAAAACTATTGAAGACCTGAATTTTCAAAACGGCTCTCCCTGGCTATTGACTGTCGTTGCTGCTGATCTGTTTTCAAACTCTTTACTTTACCTTGGTTATTTATTTATTTATTTTTATATTTATATCCCGCCAGATTTTCCCGAAGGGAACTCAAGGTGGTGAACAGATATAAAACACTCCATAATACAGAGCGTGAAGAAATAATAATCGGTTCCAAAAATGAACATAAAGGTAATAAGCGAACCAGCAACGGAACCCAAAATTAAAAAGGGAAAACTAACAAGCAATCAAAATAATGATGCAAATAATGAGCATCTTGGATTGTAATTTAGAGCATCTTGGGTTGTAATTTTTCTTAATGCTGATGTTTTTGATTTTAACTACGATCGATGTTTGCTATTGCCTTATTGTTTACCCTAAAAAAATTCTGTAAATTTCTGGCTTTTACACCAGAGGGTGCGGTAGAGAAGCCAAAGGAATCAATAATAAATAAATAAATGATACACTGCTTGGATCTGAATGTTTGAGCAGGAAGAGGGGGCCAATGCATGAAAGCAGAAACCATAGTCAGTCCCTGAATGCACGTGGCAATATCTGATATTTGTTTTTTACTGCTGTTGTTCACCGCCCGGAGTTTCCTCGGGAAGATGGGCAGGATAAAAAATTATAAACAAATAAATAAATAAATATTAACAGGGTCCATGGGGACCAGGCGGCAAGGAATAGGAGGAAAATAACTCACCATAAATATTAACACGGGTCCATGAGGTTCACCAAGCAGCTGGGGAGACAGGGAGATAAATAAATAAAATTGAGGGTCCTCGCCATCATCGTCAGTTTCTGAATGCACATGGCAATATCTGATTATTTGTTTTTACTGCTGTCGTTCACCGCCCGGAGTTCCCCCTTGGGAAGACGGGCAGTATAAAAAATAATAGATAGATAAATAAATAAATATTAACAGGGTCCATGGGGACCAGGCGGCAGAAGGAGGAAATTGACTCACCATAGTCAGTTTCTGAATGCACGTGGCAATATCTGATCTTTGTTTTTACTGCTGTTGTTCACCGCCCGGAGTTCCCTTGGGAAGACGGGCAGTATAAAAAATAATAAATAGATAAATAAATAAATATTAACAGGGTCCATGGGGACCAGGCGGCAGGAGGAGGAGGAAATTGACTCACCATCGTCAGTTTCTGAATGCACGTGGCAATATCTGATCTTTGTTTTTACTGCTGTTGTTCACCGCCCGGAGTTCCCTCGGGAAGACGGGCAGTATAAAAAATAATAAATAGTAAATAAACAAACAGGGTCCATGGGGACCAGGCGGCAGGATAGAAATTGACTACCATCGTCAGTTTCTGAATGCACGTGGCAATATCTGAATTTTGTTTTTCCATGTTGGGCCCGGAGTTCCCCCGGGAAGACGGGCAGTATAGAAAATAATAGATAGATAAATAAATAAATATTAACAGGGTCCATGGGGACCAGGCGGCAGGAGGAGGAGGAGGAGGAGGAGGAGGAAATTGACTCACCCAGGAGAAGGTTCAGGAGGACCTCCTGACCGGCCAACGTGCTGCTCTTCACCAGGCAAACCAGGGTGCCCCCGATCCAAGGGACCCCGTGCCCGGTCAGGCCGATCAGGTTAATCATGGACCGGGCATTGCCCCAGGCCGAGGCGTTGCTGGCACACACCCCGAGCCTCTTGGAGAGGGAAATGTCGATGGCCAACAGGGAGTTATACGCGATGCCTTTGAAGGACGGATTCAGCTGCATGCAGTCTTCTTCGGGCAGCGGGGGCGAAGGCCGCTGCTCCTTGGCACCCCCGTCGCTGGTGCCAGGGGTGGCTGCCGAGGCCGGGCCGGGCTGGCTGTTCTGCCTCCGGACGGACGGACGGGCCTCCTGGGTGCCTTTCAGAGGGTGGTTGAGGGAGAGGAACTCGGCTCGGTTCAAGGCATTGCTCCTGTCCCTGGCCCGGGACCGGCTTTGCGATGCTGGCATCCTGGACAGCTCCCGAGGCTTCAAATAAGCAAAACAGAAAGCGGACAGATCATGGTGAGATGCTTTTAACCCCCCCCCCACCCCACCCCACACCTTTCTCCTCTTCCTCCCCCTCAATGCAAGGCCCCTAAGAGCCCTCCACCACCCCACCACCCTCCTGCAAAATAATAAGAATAATCCTTTCACCAGCAGAGAGGCAGCTGCTGTTAAATATAGAGCAAGGAATGCTCCCTGCACATGGCTGTTTACGTTGCAGGCTCACCAAGCTTGGAAGAGGAGACAGGAGGAGGAGGAGGAGGAGGAGGAGGAGGAGGAGGTGGTGGCCGCCTGCACCATTGGCAGCATCAAAAGCCACGTTGGCCCTCCGGAGAGCCCCCCCCCCCAGGACCAATGGGCAGGCATCCAAGGAGGGCCCTTTGGACAGCCAAGAGGTTTGGTTGCTTCTGACCTGGTCTATTTTTAAAACAAATCTTCCAATGGCTGGATCCTTGTGTGTGGAGGGCCGGGGGGGGGGGGGTGTTTGAAGGAATGAGCATGGGAAATGTAGTTCCTCCAGCCTCTCCCCGCAGGAGCAAGGAGCCGCTTCGCAAAAGCGCAGCCGTGCCAAGCAGGTGGCTGTGAATCAGGGAAGGAGAACAACAAAGGATAAATCAGGAGTTCATTGAGTTCTGGTTATTTATCGGGTCTTTGGAATCAAACCCCCCCCCCCTGGATTTTCAAAACGGCTTTCCCTGGCTATTGACTGTCACTGCGGCTGATTTGTTTTCGAAATCTTTACCATGATGAGAGCATCTTAGATTGCATTTTTTTTTAATTCTGACATTTTTTGATTTTAACTACGATCAATGTTTGCTATTGCCCTACTGTTTACCCTAAAAAAAATTCTGTAAATTTCTGGCTTTTACACCAGAGGGTGTGGTGTAGAAGCCAAGGGAATCCATAATAAATAGTTAGGTGGTACATCGGAAACGCCGTCGCACGGGTTTGGGGCTGGATCGTAGTCCGCGGGGCATGCTTCCCCACCCCACCCCGGCAAGTAGCTTCAGTGGCTCTCCATCACTGTTGCGTAGGAAAGCAGAGGAGCAGGGCTCGTGGAAAAAGTTGGCAACCTGGGTATTCTAAGACAGCAAGACATTTTGAAGGAGATGGTGGTCATCATCACCCTCATCATCACGCCCCTAACCCTAACCCTAACCCTAACCCTAACCCTAACCCAGCAAGTGGCTTCAGTGGCTCTCCATCACTGTTGCATAGGAAAGCAGAGGAGCAGGGCTTGTGGGAAAGGTTGGCAACCTGGGTATTCTAAGACAGCAAGACATTTTGAAGGAGATGGTGGTCATCATCAGCCTCATCATCACGCCCCTAACCCTAACCCTAACCCTAACCCGGCAAGTGGCTTCAGTGGCTCTCCATCACGGTTGCATAGGAAAGCAGAGGAGCAGAGCTCGTGGGAAAAGTTGGCAACCCGGGTATTCTAAGACAGCAAGACATTTTGAAGGAGATGGTGATCATCACTACCATCATCATCACGCCCCTGATTTTCCAAGCCTCAACCTTCTTCCAAATTCTTGGCTGCCGTCTGCATTGGAACAGTCAGTTGTAGCATTGCAAAACAAGATTGGTTCGTAGAAATATAGTTTCCATGTCCATGTATACCGAACAGGAGGGATGGGGGCACCGCTTAAAACAGAGATTATTCCGGAGAGATGCATTGCCGTGAAAGGAGAACCTGCAATTTGAAAAGCAGCCTCTTATCTTAATCCTAAATCTAAATCTGCACCTCTGGTCCCTCTGTCCATCCTTAGGCTAAGCCAAAACATAGATTTTTCAGAGTGAAATAGTTTTGTTTATATATACCGCCCCATACCACTACAAGTAGTCTCTGGGCGGTTTACAATTTTTTAACTACAGTGTGCAGGCTACACATTGCCCCCCCCACCCCCCAGCAAGCTGGGTACTCATTTTACTGACCTCGGAAGGATGGAAGGCTGAATGAACCTTGAGCCTGCTACCTGGGATTGAACCCCCAGGTTGTGAGCACAGTTTTACCTGCAGTACAGGCATTTAACCACTGCGCCACGAGGCCTTAATTGGGGGACAGAGCCATTAAAAATAATAATAATAAGTCAATGTGCTCTAAGTTGGGCACTGCAGGACAGAAGATCAATAGAAACTCCAGATTCAAATGAAATTAAAGCTTTTGCCTACATACATACTGCGGAATGTGTTCCTTGAATTGGGTCTTCAATGAACAATTAAGACCCAGCAGCTTTGCAAAAGACCCGCTCTAGGGGGAGAGATGAAAACAGCTAAGAAGGCAGTGCAGGCCTCATCCAGCCTCGCTGTCCCCCTTGCTACATTCCAGGCCCCTCTTGGAGGATGTGGCTACAGAAACGGTGATCACGGCTATTTGTACTTCCAAGTAGCCCCCCCCCCGCTGTCCCCCAGCTCTGCCTTTCAGGATTTCCTTGCTAAGAAAGGGGGCAAGCAAACAGGTGGCCATGGCTGTAGAGTGCCGGACCTTTGCACCGGATGGATCGCAACGCTGTACGATCCATCACGAACCCTGGGCCCCTCCTTTTGAAGCTCCGGAACAGCTTCCAAGGGCTGTCCCAGGTATGATTATGCCATAGTAGTCCAGACGTGACGTTGCCCGGGCCTTAAGGCCTGCGGGCATTTTCGGCAAGCGGGTTGAGGAGCCTTCTCCGCAACCACGGCAGGCTTTAAACGCAAAAGCACATCACACAAAAACACATACACAAAAAGAGACACCACCGGCCTCCCTTCTCTTTTGCTCCTACCCTGAGCCGGCCGATGAGTGTCGGTAGCTGCCGCCCCTTCCAGTCCAGATTCCCACCGAGGGGTGGGGGTGGGGGCAGCTGTTGCGGCTGCTACTTGGCTATTTCGGTCTTGAAATCCGATCTCGCGCCTGTCTATTTTGGCTGACGGGGGGGGGGGGCAAAGGCCAGCGGTCTCTCTCTCTCTCTCTCTCCCCCCCCCCCTCCGGGCAGGTCTTCGTTTACCTTCGGGACTGGATCTTGGGACACACAGGGGAGGGGGAGATTTTGCTTTCTTCAAGGCAGCTGTGTTCTTTCCCCTTCGACCCCAAGAGCCACCGACAGGAGCTTCGTGCAAAAGAGAGACGTGCGATGATAAATAAAAAACATTCCGAAGCCCGGGAGGGTGTTCGTTTCGGGGCATCGTCCTGCCAGCTCACACGGAAATCCACTTCGATATCCCAAGCGTTCTTCGTCCCGCTGTCGAATTTGTGAGAATATTCTTGCTCTTGTTAAACACCCGTCCAGGATCATTCTCAACCGACTGCAAAAGTTTAGCGACGAAACACCATATTATTGAACTTATATTCCCAGTTGAATTAAGAAACAAATCAAAGGTTGCCCAGCTCAGTGTTTGTCTCGTGGGTGAGTTAATTTCTTGGGCAACATTTCGATAGTTTTGCTTCCAACCTCGCGTGCTACCTGTGGTTTATGTGACTGGGAAGGACTTTTCCAGGTTGGGGTGATTGTCAAATCTGTCCAGCAATTAACTCGTGGTTCTTTCCAGTCTTTGATTCCAATGAGATCCCTGCCTCTCTGCAAAGTACTCTTTCTCTCACTCTCGCCCTTTCTTTTGTTGGTGGCAGTTGTTTGTTTGTTGTTGATCTGTCTGGTTGGCTGTCAATCTTAATGCAATAAAGAAAGGAGTCCCTACAGGCCTGCAATTTCAAGCAACGTTGCATTAAAATATGGTTTTCAATGGTTTCTCCTTCAAATGTCTCTCTCATACGGAGTTATCGAGACTTTTAAGTCAGGCATGTCCAAACTTCGGCCCTCCTGATGTTTTGGACCACAACTCCCAGAATTCCAAGCCTGTGTTTCCAATGGCAAAGGACTGTGGGAGTTGTGGTCCAAAACATCTGGAGGGCCAAAGTTTGGACATGCCTGTTTTAAGTGCCTTCTTGTAGATAGGGTGGGTTGGTCCTGAGCAGGCACTTAAGAACCATTAACTTTACAAAAGACCTGCTCTTCTTTCTCGAATATGGACCAATTCATTGGCCTGCACTTGGGTGGACCAGTTGGTTACGGTGACTGTAACCATCAGAGTTAAGTTGGGCTGAGCAGGACAGGACAGTCTCAAAGCCGAGCTTAGGGGTTTTAAAGCTGAGTGGGGAACTGAAGCTCAGATCTCCTGAGTCCAAGTCCACCATTCTCAAACGCTGATCTCATTTCTGAATGCCCTTGACCCTTCGTCTCGGCTGGCACCACGCTCTCAAACGCGGACCCTCAGTACAGAAACGGCACAACGAAAACTGCCAGCAAGACCCGAAGACTAACTTATTTTCAAAACACCCAGTCGGCAGCAGTCTGGCTTCGACACAGATTTCCGTTATCAGCAGGTGAGTAAGAACGCCAGCGCTGAAGGGGATCAGCAGAGTCGCAGAACTGACAAGGAACGGAGAAAGAACAGAAAGGCTTTTCGAGGGAAGAATTAACGACAGAAATAACATGTCTCGGGACGCCGAGAGGCGTCCGTCTGGGCTCTGGGGCCTTTTAAAAGCCTTATTGCGTTCAGGCTGTTGATAATCGCAGGGTTTCCCCAAGGAGGAATAAAAGCACTGAAGTGACCAAACGTGAATATTTTATATGGTAATGACCAAGGGCGAGCACATTTTCGTTACTTGCGCAAGGCATTAAGGAACACCTGCTTAGTAACGTTTAAGAAAAGGAGCCGGTCTATACAATTTTTTTCGGCTGGAAGTCTCTGTAAACAGCTCACCGGTGACTAAGCCAAGTGAGACGGGGAGAGCCGGGCGCAGCTGGAGAGCAGCGATTCGATTCAAGGACACTTGTGATTATCTTTGCATACTGGCACAGCGGTATTAAGACCTTGTGCTTTTTAAAGGCAATCGAGGGGTTCCCCAGGATTCTGGAACTTCCCTGTTTGTGTATGTCAGGGGTTGCCTCAGCAATGCTCTCCAGCTTTCCCTTTGAGGGAAGGAATCACCCAGATGAAAAAGAGGCAGGGGTGGGGGGATAATCCAGGCGGAAGCCGTAGGGGGTTACTCAAAACAGGAATTGACCCAGGCTGGCACAAGTTAAATTCCTACCGCTGGGACTGGGTCATCTAGAGGGCCCCTTCTGCAGAGTCAAAAGGGTTTGGAGTTTGATTCCCTACTTAAGAACATAAGAGCATAAGAAGAGCCATCATGCTGGATCAGGCCAAAGGCCCATCGAGTCCAGCTTCCTGTATCTCACTGTGGCCCCATCAAATGCCTCTGGGAGCGCACGAGACTCGATCTCTGTCTCCCGAAACCACTCCCCTGCATCCGGCCCTTGAAGGACCCCGGTTTTAAGCCTGGAGATGACACACATCTCCATCATGGTTTGTCACCTGGGATGGACTTTTCCTCTAGGAATCGGTCCAATCCCCTTTTGAAGGCATCCAGGCCAGAGGCCGTCACCACCGCCTGTGGCAGGGAGTTCCACAGACTAACAACTCGCTGGGTTAAAAAAACCCATTTCCTTTTGTCTGTTTCTCACTCTCCCAGCCCTCAATTTGAGTGGATGTCCCCTAGTTCTGGTCTTTTGTGAGAGGGAGAAGAGCGTCCCTCTATCCATTTGACTCATGCCCTGCGTGATTTTGGACGTCTCAATCATATCTCCCCTCTGGGGCTCCCCTATACTGGGGCTGGACTGGATGACCCATCAGGTCCCTTTCAGCTCTGCACTGCCAAGCTGAGAGTTCCCTGGTCTTGTTACAGGCAGGCAGACTCTCCGCAGATCGCCGTTGCTATCTTCTGCAGGAACCTGTTCCCATAGACACTGGGCCAAGTGTCCCTTGGCAGCTTCGCTCAGGACTGGTCTCTGTTCCTCCACGCTTCCTTATCACCCAGAGGCAGGCGCTTCCGCATCGCTGCGCCCCTCCTGCTCCTCCGGAGAGCGGGATTATAAGATAATTATTTTTACAGCCGTGCCATTTGTCCCCGCGGTTGCTGTTGCTAAACCAATCCTTGTTCCCCCGGCTCTTTGCAGGGGCTTTAAAGTTACAGGGAGAAGATGACAAATATTTTTCTCCGGAGCGTGAGAGTTCAGTAGTTTCCTTGGACCTGTTAAAAGTTTGTGGGGCCCAATTTCCCACGAGCGGTGTAGCTTTTAAAGGCACAAGAGAAGGTTCGAGGGCATGGCCTGTTGTTTTATGTATCTGAGCTTCTCGGTCACCCTTTATGCTACTTTTTTATCCACGTCAATGAGACAGAGGAATGAATACTAGAGATGCATTTAGATGGCTTTATTAGAACATGCGTTGAGAAGCCTCCGGCTTAGTGATCTGTTGCCCTTATTATAAAAGTAGTATAAATAGGAGTTATCGTGTGTGCTCCTGATCTATTTGAAGGTTATCATTTTCAGTCCATCTAGATATGATGCTTCATTAGGTGCAGTAGCTGTACCAAGGCTTCGTCAACACGGCTGCCTGTTTTGTTTCTCACAATAACACCATCTGGGAACTTTGGGGTTCAATGTTTTTGAAAGCCGTTTTAATTCACTTATGAAACCTTAAAATATTTGAATAATTTGTTGTTGTTCAGTTGTTCAGTCGTGTCCGACTCTTCGTGACCCCATGGACCAGAGATCGCCAGGCCTTCCTATCTTCCACTGCCTCCCGGAGTTTGGTCAAATCCATGTTGGTTGCATCAATGACACCGTCCAACGATCTCATTCTCTGCCATCCTCTTTTCCTTTTGCCTTCCATCTTTCCCAACCTCAGGGACTTTTCCAGGGAGTCCTCTCTCCTCATGAGGTGGCCAAAGTACTGGAGCCTCAGCTTCACAATCTGTCCTTCCAGTGAACATTCGGGGTTGATTTCTTTCAGGATGGATA
The DNA here is from genome assembly GCA_037367245.1 of Phrynocephalus guinanensis. NCBI lineage: Eukaryota > Metazoa > Chordata > Lepidosauria > Squamata > Agamidae > Phrynocephalus > Phrynocephalus guinanensis. The sequence continues at coordinate 6,768,317 of CM074755.1, forward strand.
GGTTTGATCTCCTTGCAGTCCAGGGGACTCTCAAGACTCTCCTCCAGCACCACAGCTCAAAAGCGTTGATTCTGCGGCGATCAGCCTTCTTTATAGTCCAGCTCTCACTTCCATACATCACTACTGGAAAAACCCTAGCTTTGACTATCCTGACCTTAGTTGGCAAAGTGATGTCTCTGCTCTTTAGGATGCTACCTAGGTTTGCCATTGCTTTCCTCCCAAGAAGCAGGCATCTTTTAATTTCGTTGCTGCAGTCGCAACTTAATAGGCATATTTACATTCTATTCCTGATGACACCCACTTATTTAGTGCCGCTGACCAGAACACCTGTCCCATACACTTTTCAGGGCGGTGGGGTGGAGAGTTTGTTTTAAATAGGGGCTCCCAGGTCGGGCTGGGTTTTTGGTCTTTGGTCTCAAAGACTCAGCTTCTGGATTCAATGCCTTGTTACCAGGGAAAAAGCCCTGCTTGGTCCATCTTTATGTTTGGGATCGGCACCGGGCTGGACAAGCCAGCTCTGGGTCAAAGGTTTGCCTGTTAAGAGGATTTGCGGATCTCTCTGTCTGTCTCTGTGTTACAAAGCCAGGGAGGAAAGCAGATGCACTGCAGGCAGAAGTAAACAGGCATCAAAAAGCGTGTCCTTCTGAAAAGGGGGGGGGCGAGGGGAAGGCATAGAAAACTACAATACCCAGCCTTCCCGGGCACCTGGGGAGGAAATGCCCGGAGCTTTGGAACAGCTGCAGTTTGGGGAGAGCGAGCGAGGGAGCGAGTGCGCCCAGGCGGGGAAGGGAAGGGAAGGGAGGGTGGAGTGGAGGATGATGCCGATGATGATGATGAGCCCTGGTGGCGGAGGGGCGGGAGGCGGAGCGGGAGGGCGCTCGGGAGGCGGCGATTCTGGCCAGGACTTCCCCGGGAGGAGGCGGCCGCGCCAGGGCGCATCGCAGGAGCGCACGGGGCGCGCATGGAGAGGAAGCGCACAGGAGGGATCCCCGCCGGCATGCCCGATCCACCAGCGCCCAGCGGCTGCCCCCTTTGACCCGATGGGGCGGCAGCACCGGCAGGAGGAAGAGGGCAAGGCGGCGGCGGTGGAAGAGGAGTTCTCCCTGCCCGCCCCGGCCAGCGATGCTCCTCCGGGGAGCCTCGGAGAGAGCCCGATGCAGCCACTCAGCCTTGCACGCGATCCACACCAGATAAGCGCCACGGCCGCCGGCTGAGGATGGAGGCCAGGCGGCCGGCCCGGGGAAGGGCAGCCGGGAAGAGGGGTGTCCGCGGAGGGAGGCGGAGAAAGGGCCACCGGGCCTCCGCACCGGCTTAGATAGCCCTCCGGGTTGGGATACAGGAGCGCGCAGAGGAGGCGAGGAAGCCCGGGCATCACCGCGCGCCCCGAGCGCTGCCTTCCCCGGGACAACGCACATCACACACCACACACACACACACACACACACACACACACACACACACACACACACACACACACACACACACACAAACACACACACACAGAGGCGCGCTCGCCTAGGGCGCTGCGGGGCCCCCCACGGCCGCCCTTCTCCGCATTTATTCTATTTATAAACCTCTTTCGATGCCTTGCTGACCCCCCCCCCTAACCCCCAACCCCATCCCGGGAAGAAGATCCGGTGGTGACCGATTTGGGGTTTTCCAGCGGCAAGTGGTCGGAGGGGGGAAAAAAGAGGGGATTAGAGAAGGGGGAAGGATGATGGCCAGACAGCTCGCCATCCCGGATGCGCGGCGGCGGCGGCGACGGCGGCTGGAACTTGGCGACCGGCGAGCGACCCAACGCGACCGCCGGTGAAGAGGAGGAGGAGGAGGAGGAGGCGGCGGTGGAGGCGAGATCCGGCTCCTTCTCGGGTGGCCAGAAGCATCCTCCGCCTTTGCAACCTCGTCCGAAAGGAAGCCCGGTTTGGGGCCGTGGCAGCTTCTCTGCAGGAGCCCAGGAGGTTAGAAGAGATCGAGAGAGATCGAGAGAGATCCAGACGCCTCCCATGAAACTCAAGCGAGCGATGTGTCCAAAAAGGGACTTGAAGTGACCGCTCGGAAGCGCCCGGCGGCGCGTTGGGTTTTGCACCACCACCACCACCACCACCATCATCATCATCATCATCATCCCCCCTTCTTCGCCTGGCTCCCTCCTTGGACATGGCTTGGCCAAGCGTTCCCTTCGGGTGATTTGGCCAAAAAGAAGAAGAAGAGGAGGAGGAGGAGGAGGGAGGAGAGAGAGAGAGAGGAGGAGGAGGAGGAGGAGGAGGAAGGCCGAGCTGCAGAGACCATCTCAGGACGCGGCACGAAGCAGCCGCAACATCATCGCACACGCGGAGGAGGAGGAGGAGGAGGAGGAGGAGGAGGAAGAGGAGAAAAGGGGGGGGACCACACAAGAGAGAGAGGGGGGGGTCCCCCTTGGCGAGGCTGGGTCCCCCCCTCGGTGCCCGCCGCCTCGCCTCGCCTCTGCTCAGGTGGGTAAAGCCCCCCCCGCGATCCCTGGCCGGGCGGCGATGTCACGGAAGGGCGATTGTGAGGTGCGCCGTGTGGTCACTGAAGGCGCGATTGATGCGCGATTATTGAGGCGCGCAAGGGCGGGGGAGGGGGGTGGAAACCGCCCTGGACGGGGCCGGTGGTGCCCTCTGGCCAAGAGCCACGCTCGGCGATCGGAAGCAAGGAGGAGGAGGAGGAGGAGGAGGAGGAGCAGGGGTTGGTCCAGGACAACCGGGCTTTTGGTAAATTAATCCTAGAATCCTATAGTTGGAAGAGACCTCAAGGGCCATCTAGTCCAACCCCCCTGCCGTGCAGGAACCCCCATCACAATATTTCCGACAGATGGCCATCCAGCCTCTGCTTAAAAACCTCCAAATTAATAATAATAATAATAATAATAATAATAATAATAATAATAATAATAATAATAATAATAATAATAATAATAATAATAATACATCCCTCCCCAAACTTTCCCTTTCCTCCCCTTCCACCCAGAGTTCAGAGGCACAGCAGGGAGGAGGAGTGGAGAAAATAAGATGATTATTATGCTCTCCCCTATCTGTATTTGGGTATCCTCTGGCCAAGCTGGAGAGGAACCGAGGACACCCGCCGCTGGCTTCCAGGCGGCTGAAGGGCAGGGGAAGGCGGCCGGGCGCCCGCTTTGGAGGGGAGGATCTTGCAGAGAGTGGAGGGGGCGTTTTTAAAAACAAAACAAAACACGTTGGGGGTCCAGGGAGAGAAAAGGAAGCGAGGTTTGGAAGGAAAAGAGGCTGCCGTAGACGGAAAGGTCTTGAAATTTGTGCTTGTGCTCAGTTTGCAGCTCATGTCTGCCCCTTCTGGATGCAGGCCAAAATTTTTAATTTTTTTAATATACTTTTTATTTTGGAAGGCAGGACGGGGTGCTGTATATGAAAGTGTTAGAGAAGTTCCTGTTTATCTGTCTTATCCAATGCCACTCTTCGAACCCTGTGCCCCTTGAAGGCGGAACTCCTATGGTTAGTTTTGGGTGGTGACCAAAAAGTTGTCAGCGTGGGTTTTTTTTTTTTTAAAGTGGTAAATGGCCTCTTTTAGTTTGTTGCGGCAAATTCGCTGAAGAGCCTTGTGTTTCCCTGAAGAGGGACACATATGTCACCATTCAACTCTGTGGGCCTTTGGGGGAGACATTTGTAGAAACCACCTTGAAGAGCAGACCGGAAGCCTTTTGGATGGATTAGATCTTTTCCGAAGGAGGTCCGGAAGGGAATTCTTGATTGTACACCGTGCCACTTTTCTCCTCCTCCTCCTCTCTCCTAGATTTTGGTCCTTTAAAAGAAAACGCTGGGCAAACGGGATGTGTAGCAGAAGTCTCTGATTTATTATTTATTGAGCTAATTTATTTACCGGTGCTTGTTTCTCCCTATAAAATTCGGGAAACGTTATTTTCAGAAGCCAGGCGAGAAGGAGAGAGAAATCTAGGCCTGTGTGGGTGCAAAACTTAGGATCCTGTTGCGGGTCTTAAAATAAATTTAAATCCTTTCCCTCTCTTTGTTTCTATCCAGGGGAAGTTTTGAATGACTGGGAATCCGGAAGTGAAAAACTTCATGGATTGGCAGATGAACCGAGGGTAACGGACAGCAAGGGATGGATGTATTATTCATAGAGACTGTCTGCATCCTGGTTTAAAAGAAGAAGGGGGGGGAAAACTGTTGGAAATCCAAAGAAATAGATCAAAGGGAATACAAGGCCGACGACAGTGGCGTTAGAAGGGAAAGCCTCACCAAATCACGGGTTCATTATTATCTGTTGAAACTCGAGGTATCTCTGTTCCTTGCCAGTTTCCTTTGTCCCTGGCTCCCAAGAATAAGTGACGAGACTTTTCACCTGCCGCCGCAGAGAGATTTATCCACAAAAGGCCTCTTTGCAACCCAAGGGCAGCTAAAAAGCCACCACTTTGGCAGTCCAATCTTGGTCAGGGGAATTCAGGATTTTCTTATTTTTTTTCTTATTTGTTTTTTTTAAACAAGAAATCGGAGCCACTTTTCTTCCCACGATGGGGCTTCTCTCCTATGGATCTCCGTTTTGAGAACGCCGATGAGGAGGATTGCTGGTGTCTTTTGGGAATCCTACTGCTGCTTTTTGGGGCCATGGGTTGCATCCAAAGCATCAGCTGCAAATCGAAAGGGTTCCGGGAGAGCATCTCTGTGATTGACGTCAAGGCCTGTATCGACCCGGTGCCGACCAACATTGACGAGTCGTCCAGCGTGGTCCTGAGGTACCGGACGCCGCACTTCCGGGCCTCCGCTCAGGTCTTAATACCGCCTCTCCTCAAGAGAGAGACTTGGATCGTCGGCTGGATCCAGGCGTGCAACCACATGGAGTTTTATAACCAGTACGGAGAACAGGGAATGTGAGTTATTAGAAGTAATAAGTCAAGGAGGAAAGTCTTGAGTGGGGTTTTTTTTTGGGGGGGGGGAAGGAACTGGATTTTTTCTCTCCAGTTTGTTTTCGATAAGGAAGTAGACCACCCCCTCTTCCCTGCCCTGGTAGGATTGTGGATCAGGAAGCAAGGCTAAAGGTTTCCTGGTTCCACCTCCCCCAGAAACAGGAAACACTCCGAACAGATGGCCATCCACTTCTGTTTTGGAAAAAAAAATCTGATAAAGGAGAACCCACGGTGCTCTGCGTTCCTTTGTGGAAGAGCGGTTAGTTTTTAGGAAATTCTCTCTCAGGGAAGGGCAGTTTTGTGGACAGATCTTAGAAAGGGGGTTTTATTATACAGTGGACCCTTGTATAACAAACAGCTTGTATAACATAAAATTTGTACAACATAAAAAATTCTGGAGATAGGGGACATTTGCTTAACATAATTTCATGTGGAACGAATTAACTCCTTTATACAAGGTACCACTGTAGTTGGGTTGAAGCGAATTTCTCCTCGAAATAACTGAAATGCAACCCCTCCAACCCTGAAATGGACAGGTGGATCCACCTACACGTGTGATTTGGAAAGCGTTTTGAGAGTTTGGGTTTCGATCCCTTGGCACTCGATGGTGTGTGTTGTTCTGGAATAAGGGTGCCGCCCCCTCCCCCCCCCCGGGTTCCCTCCAAGGGGACACCTGGGCGGCAGGTGTCTTACAACAGGTCCGTCCTGGTCATGATGGAATGTGGGTGTCCATCAAGGACAGAAAGATCGATCCCCAGTTGGCTTTTGAAGGATTCCCCACTATTTTACCGGTTATCTTTGGGAAAGCAGCCGCGGGAGGTTGTAAGAATTTACCCAGGTGGGAGGGAAGAAAGGGGTAGATGCAGAGAGAGTGGAGAACGTTATAGGGCACTTAAAATATGCAATGGGCGATCCACAGGCGCGGAGGAGAAGACCCCATTCCTCCGGTTTGTATTGGCTGAAAAGGTCAGGGTGATTTTGTCAGGAGAGTTTTACTTTTAGACGGGAAGGCCTGAAAGTTCACAGGTTGGGGGACGAGTCTTTGGCAGGGCTGGCGGTGTGTGTGTGTGTGTGTGTGTGTGTTGCTGCCTCCTCATTTGCTCTTGATTTTTTACTCTACCCTATGACAAGGGAATCGCCTCCCAAATGCAAAATAAGTTGGTGAATGGACAGGGACAGTTCCACCACTTCTGAATCCTCTTTCCCTAGAAAACCTTAGCGTTCAGCCCAGTTTGAGCGAATGGAAGGCAAAGGACAGATATAGAGTAGGAACCCGGTATCCGCTGGGGATTGGTTCCAGGCCTTCCCGTGGATAAGAGAGAACGCCTGCCCGCCCGTCCCCCAAAATGCTGTTTCCTGACAGTAACTTGTTTTATGGCTGCTGTTTGTGACAACAGCTTGCTTTGTGGCTGCTGAATTATTTCATTTTTTTTCCCTCTGCCAACCGTGGATAACCGAATCAGTGGATAACGAATCAGCGGATACGGGGGGTCCTACTGTACTTGAGAAAGACTGCTTGAAAGAAGTGTGTCGTAAAGGCGTTGCACTGAATGGGACCGAAAGGAGGCGTTGGCTGAAGGGGGGGCCGTCACCGAGAAGGCCCTGCTTGTGGTCCAACGGATCGAAGCAAAATCATTCCTATTTCCCCACACCTTGGGAGGTTAACAACGGGCAAGCTACTAACTATAAATTTATTTTGATCTGAAGTGGGTGTTGGCGGTGGGTTGCCAGGAAGGGCTACCCAGAAAGGTAGGCGGTGATGATTACGGCGAAAAATAAGGTTCAGGGGGACGGCGCTGCAGGCGGGTCCCGAGAAGAGTGGATGTTGCGCCCGGGCACACGTTTGGGGAGAGGAAAGGGTATCGGTTGAGACGGTTCGGAGCAGATGGCAAGCGATGTTAAGACGTTTGCGGTTCCTCCCCTGGGCCTAAAAACAGGAAGTCAAAAAGGGAAGCCCGGGCCTCGCTGACGCATCGCACGGCCGAGGGGAAGTGGGGAGCGCACGTGTCAAAGGGGAGAGGGTGGCCGTGTGCAGGGCAGCCGTGTGTGTGGTGTGTGTGTGTGTGTGTGTGTGTGTGCGTGCGTGTGTGTGCCTCTGCCTTTTTTGCAGCCCCTCCGGGCGGGAGAAGAGGGGTTTTTGGCTGGCGTTCCTGAAGCCAAAGGAGAACCTGCATGCGATCCAGTCTTCTGCAAGAATCTTTGAAGGAGACGTGTGCATGTTTGCCAGTCTCTTGCAGCTCAGCGGCTTCGGTTTCTGGCTGCAGGAGCCCAGCGGTCGGGAGTTCGAATCCCCCGCTGGGACTCTTGGACACAGGGCTGGACTGGGCCGTCTCAAAGGTCCTCCCAGCTCCGCAGATCTGAGCTGACGATCTTAACGATATTCTTACCTACCTCTCCTCCAGCGAGCTTGTGAACGGGTGTCCCTGGTTGTCTTCCTCTTTGCTCCATCTTTATTTATTTATTTATTTATTTATTTATTTATTTATTTATTTATTTATTTTATGGCTTATATACCACCCGTCTTCCCGAAGGAACTCCGGGCGGTTCACAACAGATCAGAGGAAAACAACGAACCTTTGGGTAGTGGGCGGCATATAAGTTAAATAAATAAATAAATAAATAAAATACGGGCATGTAAACAACAACAACAATTTAAACAACAATTTAAAACGATTTAAACAATATATCCTCATAATATAAAGGAGAAAAGGCAGATGGCGGGGGGGGGGGAGAAAAAAAAGAATTAAAGGTCACCACTTTGAAAGAGAGAGACTGATCCAAGGTGACTCTCTGAGTTTTGTGACCCAAGTGGGGCATCCCAAGTACTGTACCTGTTTTTTTTCTTTTCTTTTCTTTTAAAAGACACTCTGCCCTGGGAGAGCTGTGCTCCTAACAGGCAGGGTCCTTCTGTAAAGTTAAGTGATATTTGGGTCCTTCTGTACTTTGTTTGAGTTAAAGTATATCAAGCCCTGACTATGAGATGGAAAATAAATGTTCACCATAAAGAACTTTACCTTGTTGGTCCATATTTTAGTGGCTTTGAAAAAGCAGAGGACAACCTGTTGGTTTTTTTTTTAAAAAAATTGCTTTTCATTCAGTTTAAAGAGTTCCCGCCCTTTTGAACTCTGACACAATACATCCAAAACAAAATTACTGTACCGACCAAAAACGTTGTAACCGTTATTTCTAAACAGACAAGCAACTAAATCCAAACCAAAGCAAGCAACAATAACAAGTGAGGCTTAGTCACAGAATTCCTTTCCCAAGGGAAGGCCGTGGGGTGTTTGTGTCCCTTTTCACCCACTTTCAGGCCGACTTCAGGAACTTTTAGGTTTCATGGTGCATTTAGTTATAGGTGAGGAGTTGAGTGATCCGTTTTCTGTGGCTGCTTCTATTTTATTTCATTTTTTAAAAATATTGGATTTACTATCAAAGGTGTTTCAGAACTGCTGTTTTAGAGGCGGTGCTTTGAAACGGATTTTTTTTTTAAGCGGCAGGTGAGCAAGCAAAGCGTCAAGAGAAATATCCTTGTCGTAAATGAAACCGAGTTAAGAGTTTAAAACTCACGAAAGTTGGGCGGAAACAGCGAGGGGTTAGGAAGGAAAGTTTATCACCTACCTTCGTCTCCGGCAGACTGGAGGGTCTGTTGAACTTAGAAAGGAGGTCTGTTCCATAGCTGGGGTGTCGCCTCGAGAACACACCTGTTGCCTGAAAGACAATTGTAAAAAGCTGCCATCAGTCAACGACACGCTTTTCTGTTGGTGCCTTCCGTTGCCCTAAATAATACCCCGAAGTTGCCCTATCTGGGGTCATTGGGCCATGTTTCCCTAGACTGCATTTTCTTGGGTGGTGGTAGCCGACTGGAAACACAGCCAGGATTCTGCCCTGACCCTTCTGGGAGATGCCAAAGATTGAAAACAAACAGCAGCAAAGGTTCCACTCAGACCCCTGAACAGTGAGACTCTCCCATAGTGTGTCTCTTGTAGAAGCATTTTTAATACACCTAAAAACAACACAGTAGGACCCCGGTATCCACTGGGGATTGGTTCCAGGCCTTCCCGTGGATAATGAAAACCGTGGATAAGAAAGAACGCCTGCCCGCCCACCTCCAAACTGATATTTCCTGACAGCAGCTTCCTTTATGACTGCTGTTTTGAGACAGTAGCTTGCTTTACAGATGCTATTTGTGACAATAGCTTGCTTTACAGCTGCTGAATTACTTAATTTTTTCCCCTCTGTCAGCCGTAGATAACTGAATCAGTGGATACAGGGGTCCCACTGTATTGCAAATTTTAATAAATATATTTGCTTTTTTACTTCCTTCAAGCAGTAGGCCACAGGTGCAACCTAGGATGGGGCACAGTGTGTGTGTGTTTTAAAAGCATAATTTCCAATAATTTTAATAGTAATTTTGTGTTTTACAGTTGTCATGGTGATAACATTTCTACTCCACAGTATCACTGCAATTTTCAGCCCCAGATGGCATTGTTATTTTTGTTTGTTGGTCTTTGTGACCAAGAAGACAACGGCTGATTGGCGACCTTAAGGCTTCAGCAGTAGAAATGAATAAATATGAAGGCATAGGAATGGTGGGGGAACCCTTTCCAACCGCTTTGGGTCCTTTTTCCAAGGAGAAAGGCGGGGTAAAAATACTCTAAAATAAAAATTATAAATAACTCCTTCCTTATTATCTATTATCTATCTATCTATCTATCTATCTATCTATCTATCTATCTATCTATCTATCTATCTATCTATCTATCTATCTATCTATCTATCTATCCCTTCCTTCCTTCCTTCCTTCCATTCCTTCTATCTATCTATCTATCTATCTATCTATCTATCTATCTATCTATCTATCTATCTATCTATCTATCTATCTATCTATCTCACTTCTATCATCTATCTATCTATCTATCTATCTATCTATCTATCTATCTATCTATCTATCTATCTATCTATCTATCTATCTATCTATCTATCTATCTCTATCTATCTATCTATCTATCTATCTATCTATCTATCTATCTATCTATCTATCTATCTATCTATCTATCTATCTATCTATCTATCATCTTCTTCTTCTTCAAGTATACATATATACACTTTTATTTTCTTGCTTAGCTTCAGGTCTGATGCAGACCGGGGTGGTGGGTGGTGGGTGGGGGTGGAATGAGATGGTGTTGCTTTGCACGCTGCTTAACCTTTGGTGCGAGACAGATGGGTGGCTGGCTAAACGCCAGATCTTCCAGCTTCTTATCAAGTAATTACTTTCCTTCTTAGGGCTTATGAAAAAAGAAAGGGAAAAGGGAAAGAAGCAGCAGTAAAAACCAAACCTTTGAACAACAGCACTGCTGCAAATGGCAAAGAAAAGACAAAAAAAAACACACCACAGGTTGAAGGCAGGAAATAAAGGGGAGGGGAGTTTTCTGCTTCTAGCCCGGTTCTGCACCTGGGGAGTGGTGTTTTTATTTTATTTTTAAACTACCCATATTCTTAGGAAACCCTCCTATTTCCCCACCACCACCACCCACTCAGCATTTCAAAGGGGGATCAAAAAGACACCTCAGCTGCTGAAGGAGGCTAAGACAAGGATGGCTCCCCAGATCAGAGGGCTGTTTATTTATTTATTTATTTATTTTAAGGGAGGGGACGTGTTTGGTTTTCAAACTGCAACAAGCTTCTTTCAAGAGTCATTGAGTTATTCTACCTGTTACGTTTATTTAATCTCAATAACAGGTTGAATTTCCTAGTCAGCAGCCCACGGGTGGGGGTGGGGGTTGGCCTTTCTGGCAGAGGCTGGGACTACAACTCCCATCAACGGACAGTAGGGGAGGATGGGAGCTCAAGTCCAACCGCATCCCCCCCTCCCCCCCCCGTGCTCAGTCTTGTTCTCGAGAGAAGCGTTTGTGCCAGCCTGGGCGTTAAGAGCTCCGCAGGGGAATCGATAAATAAAGTTAAATCAAGGCTGCTCCTAAACTTCTGAATACTGAGGGTTTAAAAGGTAGGCAGACAGAATTGTTCTAACTAAAATATCCCCCCTTAAAAACCATGCAAATTGCTGTGCCATAATTATCTTGGATCCCCCCCCCTTTTCTTCAGCGTGGGAAGAGCGAGACTTCACACACAGAGAGAGAGAGAGACTTTTAAAAGCAGAGACTTGAATGCCTGTCTCTTTCTTTTTTTTAAATGACTGGAAATATATATTTTTGGTGGAAAATGTTACCGTAGCCCTCTGTCCAGAGGTCACGCTAGTTTTGCCGTCCACCCTCGGTGCGTGTGTGGGGGGGTGTTAATTAGAAGTCAAAATTCCACCCCCTTACCACCGTAAGACACTTTAAAGCGGTGATACCAGAGCTTTGGCTTTGGCGGCATGCCTCCCTTACCCTGCTGGCTGCGGCGGATGGGATCTGTAGTCCCTAATGTTGTGGTTCACCAAGCTGCCGTCCATTTGTTCCCTTTCGGCGTCATGGTTTGCCACCTGCAAAATGGGAGGGGGGGGAGACAGTATGACTTCCCTTTATCCACGGGATAAGGTTCCGCCGACGGACTTACCCACGGACTGAAATTATTAGAAAGATTAAAAGAAAAGAAAAAATCCAGAAAAAAAACTATTTTTCACTTGTATTACCAGAACCGGACGCTAGAGGGAGACAAAGACCGTGCTAGGAATACCTGTTGGTGAAGAAGACGGTCCCTGGCGCCCTCTAGTGACATTTCCCCCCTTTTATTGTGCTATGGAAATATACTGTTCACTATTATCCACTGTTTTCAGTATCCAGGGGCAGGGAGTAGGGCGGCTCGAACAAACCCTATTGTACTCTCAGCACCTGAAGGCAGGCGTCATTCAAGCTACACCTGTGCTGTTTGGGCCTAAGATAACAACAGGCCAAAACGACATTATTACACACCATCGCAGCTTGCTTCCAGGCCCGTTTGTAAACCCCATGTTCTGTCTTTGGGAACAGAGTTCGTGCAAGGTTATCTCCTACTTTGCTGTATTTTTTTGGGAGGTGGGTGGTGGTGGAGAAGGTTGTAACATTTATAAGGGAATCAGCCGCCCGTCCTCCTGCCCTGGCGGTGAGCAAACCGTCCAAACAGAATGAAATATGGATGAAGCAGATAGTTGCTTTGGGATTTTGGAGAGACGGAGACGCGACTTGACGGGGAGCAGACGGCTGCTTCCGATTCATCTCCCTTCCACAGCTTCCCTTGGCCGTCCTCTGGGCCTTTTCTCCATCTCGTGGCTCGCATGGGTTGGGCGGTGCGCGCGTGTGCCATTTTCTGCCTTCCCATCGGGAAGGAACTGCCCTCTAGCCATTCCTTCAGTTCAGAAGGTCCGTTTTCCATTAATCTTTTGTACGCCCATCACGAGTGGGGCTTCTGCACGACGCAGCCAAGACAGAAGCTGTCTTGCAAAGAAATATAACGAGGCGAGATTTTGCTGTCGGTGTGGAGTGGAAATAAACCAACCTGCATTTTTCATAAGGGGGGATCCTTGCATGTAGCAAAGCAGGGTTTCAAGGAATAAAGCTCACCTGCTTGTTTTCTGCTTGCAAGGGGATCTGTGTTTATGTAAAAACTCTGCAGCACCAGTGACCAGAGAAAGGGTCATTAGCTCAACATTTCCTGTCGTAAGAAGAGGGAAACATATTGTCCTAAACTCTTGCCCCTTTCCACCCACCCTCCCCGGACAACGAAGTAAATGTCTCGCATAGATTTGCATATTTTATAAAAGGAAGAGGAATCCCCACCCCACCCCAAGCTTGGAGAAGCTCATTGGTTTGCACTTCTGTGCTGTTTTGGCTTATATCAGCTACAAAACAGCTAAAACCTGTGAAAATTTTAATTGATGCATTACACGAATGTTAAGATTTTGGCCAGTTACTGGATCAAACATCCCTAAAAATAGATTTGAAGAAGTCAAGAGCGACGGTTCTTTCCAGCCCGACAGAAATACCTCCTGTTATCTTATCCCCCTCTGTGGCTTCTTTACTTATTTACATTTCACGTCGCTAAATGTGTATCTCTATCTATCTATAACTAATGGAAACATTTGCCATCTGATTAAACCAGAGATTTCTTTTTAACCAGGCAAGGTGTTTGTTAACCTTGCCTGGGTGTCATACCATAGTGAGGCTGTGTGTGTGTGTGTGTGTGTGTGTGTGTGTGTGTGTGTGTGTGTGTGTGTGTGTGTGTGTGTGTGTGTGTGTGTGTGTGTGTGTGGTGTGTGGTGTGTGGTGTGTGTGTGTGTGTCTTTGTACCTCCAGAAGTGCCAAGAGTCGTAATGTACAAATAAGTGTGGTTCTTGAAAGGTCATTGGAACAGGGTTCTTTTTCGGGATTTTTAGGTGCTCAACACTCCCACGGTGATGCAACTAAAATGATCTCTATCTATCTATCTATCTATCTATCTATCTATCTATCTATCTATCTATCTATCTATCTATCTATCTATCTATCTATCACTTCCTTATTTCATCTACCTACCTACCTACCTAGAGTGGTACCTCAACTTACACATGGCTCTACTTACTAGTAATTCGTCTGTCTGTCTGTCTGTCTGTCTGTCTGTCTGTCTGTCTGTCTGTCTGCCTGCCTGCCTGCCTGCCTATCTATCTATCTATCTATCTATCTATCTATCTATCTATCTATCTATCTATCTATCTATCTATCTATCTATCTATCTATCTATCTATCTATCTATCTATCTATCTATCTATCTATCTATCTATCTATCCTATCTATCTTCTTGCCCCCTCACTCTTCTATCACCCAAAAGTTTCTCATTTATGGAGGAAATTTGGGGAGGGCGATGGAAGAGGGAAGGGACAAGAAGCCACTACAATCAACGCCTGAGCGTTTGACCTTTTCTACCGCTAGGTTAAGGAACCATCTGAGGAGCCACGGGGTGGGTCCTACCTGGCGTGTGTCTTCTCCAGAGGCCACCCTTTGACGACTGCGTGTCTCCTTCCTTCTCCGCCGCAGGTCCAGCTGGGAGCTTCCGGATCTCCTGGAGGGCAAGATCCAGGCGATCAGCGATTCGGACGGGGTCAACTACCCGTGGTACGGGAACACCACGGAGACGTGCACCATCGTGGGCCCCACCAAGAAGGAAGGCCGGATCAGCGTCAGCATGAACGACAACTTCTACCCCAGCGTCACCTGGGCGGTGCCGGTGAGCGACAGCAACGCGCCCAAGCTGACCGACATCCACCGGGACCAGAGCTTCACCACCTGGCTGGTGGCCACCAACACCGTCACCCACGAGATGGTCATCCTGCAGACCATCAAGTGGCGGATGAAGCTGGGCATCGAGATCAGCCCCGCCAAGCCGCTGGGACAACGTGCCAAGCTGAAGGAGCCTCACGCGCAGGAACCCCCCCAGGTCCTCGGCCGGAACGAGCCCATCCCGCCGAGCGCCCTCGTCAAACCCAACGCTAACGATGCCCAGGTGCTGATGTGGAGGCCCAAGGAGGGCCAACCCCTGGTGGTGATCCCTCCGAAGCATCGGTAACGGGGCAGCCCCAAGCCCCCCCCGTGTGCGTACACGCACCCCCCATGCCCGTTGCTACCGGCTGTGTTTTGAGCAGCACGGAAAAAGGAGGAGGAGGAGGAAGGGGGAGGCTGAAAGACCCGCTTGGTATTTAAGAAAACGTATATTTAAGCAAAAACAGAGATGCACTTTTTGACTTGTCTGACAAAAAAAAAAGAGAAATAATAATAATAATAACGCAACCATTCTACCTTGTCCCATCAGAACGGATCTCACTGTGTTACAAGATCAAAGGACTCTCTCTCACCCCGACAAAGGTTTACGGTCGGGGTGTCGGTGTCCCCGAGACGTTGCCCAATTTCTAAGGGACTGAACAAAATACAGACCCCTTCACGCATTTCCAGCTTTTAAAAAAGACCGGTGCTGTTTTCCCCTTTTCGCCGGTCACCGTTTGGCCTCCAATCTCACCGGTTTAGCTCAGAGCACCAGGGAAGAGAAAAAGAAAAAAAAAAAGAGAGAGAGAGAGAGAGAGAGAAAAGGTGTTTTTTTTTTAAACAAAATAAATTATATGGGATATCGTACTTCATCTCGGGGAACAGGAAGAAAACAGATTATATTTGGCGGGAAGGGGAATGGGTTTGAAGGCAGTGGATTTCTTGGGAGTAGAAATCTCAGTTTCCTTTTTTTTTAAAAAAATATTTATTGGGTGATGACGGATGATCGTGAAAAATGCTTGCTGGTTGTTGTTGTTTTGGTTCCGTTTTCCGAAAAGATAATCCCGAGTTTCAAACCCAAATCACGCGGCCTTATGTAAATTTTGCTTTGCATCACCAAACTCTTGCCTTAAGCTGCATTTTAAAAAAAGAGAGAGAGAGAGAGAGAGAGAGAGAGAGAGAGAACAGGATGAGAAAGAAACTAAAATGCTATTTTCTTACTGGATGTTCAGGAATGGTTGACTTTGCAGTGCAATGGGAATGATCTGGTTTGATCACACGGCACCTCTGGAGATGGCTTATGTTTATCCCCTGATTTAAGGCCGAAGCTCCACCGGTGGAGCGTGCCTCAGCAGAGAGGGCTAAGCTGCTTCTGTTTCATGACGGCCTGTCTGCTGCGGTTCACTTTTAAATTATGGGTTGCTTCCCCTTCTGGTTAGAATTGCTATCTTGTGCGTATGTTTGTTTTTTAAAACAGAGATTCCAGATGACGGCATCGATGAGCTAGTGCATCCTGGTGTTTTTCTCTGCCAATAGTTGGGTTTTGGGTTATTTTCGAGGGTTTGGATTAAAACCCACAAAGGAACACATTTAGGGCACCCCTGCCTTTAATTAAATATGTTATGTTTGTAGGTTCAACATCGTCTGAATGGGGCAGAGTGATGAACGGCCTGAAAATTATCAGTTTCTCTTCCTGCGAGTTGGCCAGAGGGGCTTTATATCTAGTATCCGCGGGATCAGTTATCAGCTGATTCACTTTCCCACGGTCTGAAAGTATTAGAAGAAAAATCCCCCCAAATACACTTTTCTAATAGTGCAGTTACCGGGACTGGCCACTAGAGAGTGCCGGAGACCACGCTAGGTATCAAGTTTGCTATAATCCACATTTTTCAGCATCCGCAGACATGGGGATCCTACTGGACAAGTTAAAATAATTAGGAAGCACATTTGCCCCTTCATTTCATTTGAAAAGGAGCTGGTTCTGTTCTAGGTAGGAAAAACATAATCTGCAGACCAAATCTTCAAGTAGGAAGTGTTGGGAACTTAGGATAAAATGGAGGAAAACATTAAAGGGTTGTGGCTGGGATGGGGGGGGAACGGCATTGCTGGATCACACAGCACAGAATTTATGCTGCATCCAACCACTGTGTTAACTTTTGGCTGACTGGGGGGGGGGGACCCCAAGAACAGCTGTATTCCTTCCTCTCTCCTAACATTCTGGTTCACAGCCTCTACGCAGGAAGCTCTGAGTCCTAACCAGGAACTGAACATGAACTTCTATGCAGGAAATGCTGCACCACCCAAAAATGTCCGGGATAGAGATTTCCTTGTGAAATCCCGTCTCTCAACCATGGTGGTGGCACTATCCCATGAAACCTTTTAAAAGGAGAGATGGGGAAGATGACAAGAGATTTCTTTCTTTTCTTTTTTTAAATTATATATTATGAAAACCTCACCGTGATACATCTTTTTTGGGATGACACCGGATCAGAACTTGGTTTATTAAGAACATAAGAACATAAGACGAGCCCTGCTGGATCAGGCCAAAGGCCCATCTAGTCCAGCTTCCTGTATCTCATAGTGGCCCCAACAGATGCATCTGGGAGCGCACGAGACTAGACATCTGTCTCCTGATACCACTCCCCTGCATCTGGCCCTTGAAGTACCCTGGTTTTAAGCCTGGAGATGACACATCCCCATCATGGTTTGTAACCTGTGATGGACTTTTCCACCAGGAATATGTCCAATCCCGTTTTGAAGGCATCCAGGCCAGATGCCATCACCACCTCCTGTGGCAGGGAGTTCCACAGACTAACAACGCGCTGGGTGAAAATAATATTTTCTTTTGTCTGTTCTTACTCTCCCAGCCCTCAGTTTGAGTGGAAGTCCCCTAGTTCTGGTATTTTGTTAGAGGGAGAAGAGTGTCCCTCTATTCACTTTACTCATGCCCTGCATTATTTTGTACGTCTCAATCATATCCCCCCTCAGGCGCCTTTTTTCCAGACTCAAGAGCCCCAAATGTTTTAGCCTATTGGCGAACCTTTTAGGAACAGGGCCTTAACAGAGTTCATCAAGGACCGGGGAAGTCAAGTCAAGGGTGTGGCTTGGCTCAGGAGTTAAAGAACGCCGTCCTTTTTTTTTAAGCGCAATGTGCGAAATTACCAAAAAATAAAATTGCGCACTTTTGCTTTGTGAAAACATTTGGCACTTTAAGAAGCGGTACATTTGCACTGTCAGATGGGCACAGATTGGCTGCTACAGCTGGTGCTTCTGTACATGCCCCTCCGACCCTGGTTTTAGGATTTGCACTTAACCAGGAGTTGTGGGGCAATGGAGGGGGGGGGACACATCCTGGGTAATCTTAAAGCACTTCTATCCTCCAACCGGCCTGGTTTGGAAAGGATTCTCAGAGACTTGCAATCCACATACTTCAATAAATAAATAATTATCAAACCCAGATGGGCACGTCAGAATTTAGGGCCGGCACGGCGATGCCGAATTGTCACTCACACTACCTTGAGGATCGGTTTCATTTTTTTCTCCTCCCTTAAGGAAAGAAAATATCCTGGGAGCTGTTTTTTTTAATCTCTCTCTCAGCAAAATCCCAGGGCGTTTGCTTGGTCTGGATTCCAGCGAGTAGCACTGAACAGCTGCAGCTCTGAAGGTCAGATTTATCTAGCACCATAAATAAGCTCCAAACTTGCTGAACCGGAGAGCTATACGGCCACCACCGCTGTTCCTGCCCTGACCCAGCGCGTGTTAAAAAAAACCAAGTGATTGAGCTAGGTCCCAAATAATCTTTCCCGGAGAGGTGGTGCGAGAGCGCGAGTGGACGTAGCTACTGAATTTGATCTGATTTTTGAAAATATCCAAAGAACAAGCTTATTCATCACCCAGAAGCTCGTTCTTCCTCACAATGAACTGCTAAGAGAGTCTGGGAAGGATCCCCCAACCGGTTTCGCCAAATCCACAAGTTCGGGGTGCGGCGTGGCCCAAATCCCAGGTGCTTTTTTCCGCCAGTGCTGGGCTGCAGGGGTTTGTCCTCTCCTGTTGCAACACGGAGATAGGAGAGCCCTTTTTAAAATTCTACAGAGGAGGGCCCAGATCTGTTCTCGATCGCCGCCGAGGGCAAGGCGTGTAAGAATGGCGTTCCAGCGACAGGCAGGCAGATCTCCCGACGAGTATCGGGGGGAAAACCTGACACTCGGTACAACAAGCGAACCCGTGTTCTCGGGAGGTGCTGAATTCTGCCGCGCTGGAGGCTTTTGGAGAGACCTGGACCTCCGTCTTATCTGTTTTAATTCGGATGCCTGCCTCGAGCAGTTGGACGGACTCGATGGCCTTCGATAGGCCCCCTATCCTGCTCAGTAATGGTGCAGGATAGGTTCAGGATGGGGGGGGGGGAAGGTCTACAGATAAAGCAAGGTCACCGCATCCGGTGTCACTCCAGATCTTCTGCTCCGGAGTCGGCTGGCTTTTCGTCTTTCTGCCTCCCGCTTGTTTCGGTAGGGCAGGGGAAGAGCCAGGGCCCTTCGAAAGCGGCCCTTCCCCCCCCCCCGGCAGAATGGCCGATGTTGAGGGAGGATGCCCAAAAAACCAAACCAAACAACAACAATACCCACATGCATGTGCTTTAAAGCACCATGCGCTTGCAGCACCTCACCCCCTGCCCCGGCAAGCTTATTGGAATGCTGCTACTAAACCACAGTGCTATTCCTTAAAAAATAAAAAATAAAAATAAAAATAAAGGGTGGGGTGGGGGAGGCAGGACAGTTGTAATGCTTCTTGAGGCCTGGACTACAACTCCCACATTCCCCTTCGTCCCGAGCCCGGCGGATGGGAGTGGGAGGCCGAGCCGAGATGGCTTGCCTGCTAATGCAACGGCGGCAGGCGGCGTTGGCCGAAAGATTCGGGGCCTTCGGAGTCCTGTCTCGGGAAGGGTCCTGTGTCGGTTGGAACCGAGGGGGGGGCACTCCGTTGGGTGCTGGCGATAGGAGAAGCAGGGAAGGGAGGCCAGGGCGAGATGGAAGGCCGAGGGGGGGGACACGCCTGGCAGGGGGGCAACCGCTGCCGATCTTGCGCTGGGCGGTGTCGCCCTGTTAAGATGCGCCTCCCTTTTGCCCTTGAGCACTGTGACCGGGGACCACGAGGTGTGGTTTTTAACAGAAGAAGAGCCATCATGCTGGATCAGGCCAAAGGCCCATCGAGTCCAGCTTCCTGTATATCTCACAGTGGCCCCACCAGATGCGTTTGGGAGCGCATGAGACTCGATCTCTGTCTCCTGATGCCACTCCCCTGCCTCTGGACCTTGAAGGACCCTCGTTTTAAGCCTGGAGATGACACATCTCCATCATGGTTTGTCACCTGGGATGGACTTTTCCCTCCAGGAATCTGTCCAATCCCCCTTTTGAAGGCATCCAGGCTAGATGCCATCCCCACCTCCTGTGGCAGGGAGTTCCACAGACTAACCACGCGCTGGGTGAAAATAATATTTTCTTGTGTCTGTTCTTACTCTCCCAGCCCTCAGTTTGAATGGATGTCCCCTAGTTCCGGTATTCTGTGAGAGGGAGAAGAGCGTCCCTCTTGATAAATCAAGATAAACTGTCCCGAAGGCACAGACTGTGGACAGTACATTCTCTCTTCGCCCCTCCAAGGCCGCAAGAGTTAGAGGAGAACGGGGAGGGTGGTTACGACAGCTTGTTTCCCCCATTCAAGCCAGAAAAAGGCTTTCGAGAAAAACCACTTCCTCCTGTGGGTACAAAGGGTGGGCCTGGGATTTACACATTGCAGCAATAAGTACTGTGGTCTTGGCAAAAATATACTGTGAATTTTTTTTAAAGAAAATGTATCACTATATACTGTACATATAAAGGGGGGGGGGAAACAGCACTTTTGCTTTTAAAAAAAGAAGAAACACACACACACACAAAACACAAAAGAATAAAGCAGAATTTTCAAAGAAACAGAAGTGAGCTGTTTTTCTTAAAAGCAATTCTGGGCCGAAGGGGTAAAAGCAAAAAAAGAAAAGAAAAAAAGAGTGGATCTGTTTAGTGTAAGAACATAATAACCAAGACAGAAGGATATGACAGAGAGGGGGAAGAGTAGAGAACAGGTAAAAATTCATTTGATTCATGCTGGCAGGCGATTTGCTCAAATATATGAAGAGAAACTCCGAATCGCATCAACATTCGCAATCTCTGCTTTAGAATTTACTGGCGACAGTGTGCAAAACACCCCAAGGTGCGTAACAGGGACCTAAATCCAGTTAATAGACCCAATGAATCCATGAAACTAACGAGCCTTGATTTATCAAGTCCTGACTGACTGGAAAACTACTGGAGAGCTCAGGGTTTCAGGTCTCTGGTTATGGAGCCAAAGTTCAGGAGTTCAATTCCAGCCAAAGGACCTCCTCGCCAGGTTCTGAACTCTCTTCCAGCTCTGTGAAGATTATTCTTTTTATTTATTACCTAACTCGATTCTAGTTAAGATAAATATTTTGAAGGACTTTGCTGGGTCGGTCTGTTGCATGAGAAAAAAAAACCCAGCTCGTTTCCAGTGCTTGGAAGACTTGATAAGCCATTTCCTCAGTGGCGCGATTCTACGCCGTCAGCTTTCAGGGGGGCTGGTTAGTGCACAAACCACCGATCCCATAACCCTAATCCGTTACACCCTTTGAGGTGTTGGGAAAATAATGGTTTCTACTTACCAGAGAGTGGCCGGTATTGTTGGAAACCAGAACTGGTTTGCTTCCCAGACTGCTTAGAAAAAAGCATTAGGTTTTTTTTTTATATATATATATAAACATATATATACACAGTGGTGCCTTATATAAAGGAATAAATTCGTTCCAAATGAAATTATGTTAAGCAAATTTTCCTTTGTACAAATTTCCCAGAGGAATGCACTGAAAACAGAGTAATCCCTAATCACGACCATTTTTATGTTGTACAGATTTGCCTCATAGGCAATTCTGTTAAGCAAATCTCCCCTATCTCCGGAATTGTTTATGTTGTACAGATTTTATGTTATACAAACCGTTTGTTATACGAGGGTCCACTGCATTTAGGATATTGACACCACCACCACCTGCAAAGAGGTGTTAATACACTTTCACACCCCCATCTACCCTTTCATCCATGCATCCATGCATCCATTGATCCATGCATCCATTGATCCATCCATCCATCCATCCATCCATCCATCCATCCATCCATCCATCCATCCATCCATCCCTCCCCTCCCCCCTCCCTCCTTCCCTCCCTCCTTCCAACCAATCCTGATCAAATCAAACTTGTTTGTTCTTTCATTGGATTCCTACCCTGCCCGTCTGCCCGGCGGCCCGTCGGAGCAGTTCACAACAGGCATAACAACACAAAAGAACCGAAGCAACACAGAAAGCAGGGGGTCGGGGTCCCAAACCACTTAGGGGCTTGTGGGCCGAAATTTGACACCTTGAAGCCGATAACGGAAACGGGCAGGCAACCCGTGACGAGCGGCCGGTCTTGGGGGAAAATATCTTGTTAAAGAGTCGACAATTGCCAATATACGGTGCTGCCTCTTAAGACGAATTCAATTCGTTCTACGGGTCAATTCGTTGTACGAAAAATTCATCCTACAAAACGCGGATTAGCGCAGTTCCCATAGGAATGCCTTGAATTTGTCTTGCACGGCATCCCATAGGGAAAAATTCATCTTACGAGGTTTCCCTATTCCCAGAAATTTCATTCGTCTTACGAGTTTTGGGGCATTAAGGGGCATTCGTCTTACGAGGTCCTACTGTATTTGCTAAGTCCCCATATTCTGAACCCGTGGAATAAATCCGGTTTGAAAAACATTCTCAACAGAGCCTTAAGGACTTGGTCTCTACCCGTACGCGGGCAATTTGTGCTTGCTCGCTCTGGGTATCACACAGGCCATCGGGACCATCCCTTGGAGGTATGACATGTGTAACCTGGCTGCTGGCCTGCGACCAGAAGGGCATGCATGCATGGGGTGTCTCTTGGACTCCGTCATCCTTGTTCCAAGGACGGAAAGCACAAAGGGAATCTCTCAGCAGGTTTTTCCTCTTCGGCCGGCCGTGGGGGGTGGTGACTTCTAGAGCCCATTCCACCCCACCTGGAGGAAACGGCTGTTCCTCCATTTCCTCCTTAGCTTCTTTGTTGCTGGCCGGTGGCAGGCAACGGAGAACGGAGAAGATGCATCCGTCCAGACCGATGTTTCCTTCCACAGGTGGTTTAGCACTGCTGGGCAGGAAGCAGGGCCGGCCAGCCAGCCAGCCAGCCAAGAAACGGGGCCAGAAATGGCCAAGTTCATGGTGACCCTTAGAAGTTTGGGGGGCACGGCAGCGCTCGAAGGAATCTTCAACCGGCACCGAGGGGGATTTGAACTCTTGACCCTCGAGGGACTGCCTCTATTGCTCGGGGCAGGCCTCCGTGTGGTTACAGAGGGGAGGGGAGGCTTCACGGAGGCCACGATGGAGACCGATCTCAATGTCCCGACCCCAGAAGGATGGAAGGTTGAATGACCTGGGACGGGACCCAGGTCGTGAGCGGAGTTTTGGCTGCATTGCTGCACTTGAACCCCTGCGTTGTTACGAATAACGAGGAAAAACAAGAGGAAGGAAGAACGCTTCACTTGAGGGACCTTGCTCTGGCCGGGAGAATCCGACTCGGCGTTCCTGAAAGTTCTGCGGAGACGCACTTGCAGAAGCCCTCGGGGAGCAATGCACGGCATCTCCCGTCTCCAGATCCTTCTCGGAGCGAGCGTCTATTTATAAAGCCACAGCGAGAGATCCCGGAGGGAGCTTGGCAGCCGGCGCTGCATCACGCCTCCCTTCTGGCAGGGGTTGACAGCTGCCCGGGAGCCACGGCAGCTATTAAAAGCCAGACTGCGGATCTCCCTGAATTAAGGGGGAGGGGGGGAGAAGAGAGAGCCAAAACCAGGAAGCACAGCTGATGAACTTCCCTTAAATAAATAAATACTTTTTTTTAAAAAAAAATAAACCCTCTTGCCAGCTCTCCCGTGGATTCTTATTCCGCTTCTTTAAAATAATATTTTTAAATCTGCTTCCTGTTCTGTGGTATTGTATCGGATCTTGCGATCCGGTTTGGGAGAGTCCGGGTTCTCGAGAAAACAACCGAATCAAAGCAGGACGAGATGAAAAGCCTGCCTTGTGTGCCATCTCCTGGTGGTGGTGGTGGTGGTGGTGGTGGTGGTGGGTGGTGGTGGTGGTGGTGTAGGAGGAGGAGAGACATCCTGCCAGGAACCACGACGGACACCTCCTCTCTCTGCCCTCTGCAACCTCCCGAGAACACCCCCCCGTGGCTCCTTCCCCGGTGCGCGGTCAGCTGTGGCTGCTTTGGACTTCCTTCTTCGAGGCCTTGGAAGCATCTGCAAAGTCCCATCTCTGGTCCCGCACCCAGAAGCCTCAACCACCCTTTAGGAATGGCCGAGTCCCAACGGAACAAAAACAGGTCCTTGCTGGATTTATTTTCCTAAAAAGAATAATTATCCACCTATTTTTAATCCAGCTACAAGAGCCTGTCACTGGAGGTGCACGAGAATCCTCCTCCATCGCTTATCAAGAAGCGATACTGGAAAGTAACGATGCTACCGTTCCGTGCAATGAATGATACCCTCGTTATTACAGAAATAAACTCTGACTTCCAAGCTTTGGGGCTTCCAAGTGAGACTTCCCAACCAATCATTCCTTGGTTGTCTTTGCAGGAACTAGCACAGGGAAAGTGCCCCAGAGGGAGACCAGAGCTGCGGTATAAGGATATCTGTAAGAGGCACCTGAAGGCCTCGGGAACGGACCTCAACAGATGGGAAACCCTGACCTCCGATCGCACTGTCTGGAGGCAAAAGATACAGCATGGTCTACATAAATTCAAAGAGGCATTTGTCCAACAGGCATAGGAAAAGAGGCAGGCACGAAAAGAATGAAACTCGAGGACCGGGCAAGAAACAGAATACATCTCCCCCCAGTGCGGTAGACTGCCATTCCCGAATTGGTCTATTTAGTCACACTAGGTGTTGTTTTTAGGATCTCTTCTCTACTCCAGGCATGATCCCATAGTCTTTCGAGACTGAAGGATGCCCAATGATGATGTCTTTGCAACAAACCCCCAACGGCTTAATCTGCCGTCCAGATCGAGCGGCGGACGCGGTCTTCGGAAAAAACTCAGCCGGAACGAAGACGCGCCACCTCACCAGACGCCGATGCAAGGAATGTAGAAGGCCTCAACTTGAGAGGAACCAACAATCTATTTTTGACACAAGACGGGGGGCGGGCGAGGGCGGGTGGATAAGAGAAGACTTAAAATGCCTAGTAAAGGTATTTCTAATTTCTCTCTCTCCCACACGCAGATAAGGCCTTGTCCGTCTTTGCATTTCCGGCCGGCGTTTCTCCCCAGCTCAGAAGGGTGGCAGGTCCGTGTCAGGACAGCTGTGGAAGCTTTTTTTTTTAAAGACGCCAAAGCGAACGGTTAAAAACGGCAGCGGCTTAAGATGCCTTCAAGAACCGCAGACTTATTATAGTGCGTATCTTCGTAACGTCCCACACCGTTCACGACCAGCATGAAAACGTGGGTCGGAGAGATCCTGGTCAGGGACTATCCACCTCGTTTGCATCTCGCGCGTCAATAAAGGCGAGTCCCCCTTTCCGATCTCCCTGCCGTTGCCTTCCCCACGTGCAAAGAGAGAGGAGAGGAGGGGCAGGATATGTTCTCAGTCCTGGGTTCCTCGCTCACACCGGAGGGCCTCCTTGCAAGCAGGAACCCCCTCTGTAGAAGAGTCGTTTTTCTGGTTGACGTGTTGACTTGGGTCCTTGTCTGTGAAGATTCTCAGTCCTCCAGGTGAGTTTATCTGGAAGTTGAGTCATGGCTACTGGACTTCTTTTTCTTGAGAGAAGGATGGCCCAACATAGGAGGGGCAACAGGTCAGGACCAGAATCAGCAGTACACCTCCATTTGAAGGACAAAGGGCACTCTTTCAAAGATGAGGATGTACACATATTAGACAAAGAAGAGAGGTGGTTTGAAAGAGGAGTAAGAGAGGCCATTCATGTGAGCATTGAAACCCCCTCCCTCAACAGAGGTGGTGGGCTCAGGCATAGTCTATCTGCTACTTATCAGGCTGTACTTTCCAAAGTCTCCAGGCAAATCAAAAAGCCTTCACCACCAAGGCCATAGCTAACGACCCATTCTTGATAGGTTTCAGCACCTTAGGCCACTGTTCATCTTAAGGCTATGGATACTATTGTCTCCCTAACGAGCCTATTCAGGCCATTGTTCATCTTGTGAGCCTAATTCAGACCAGGGTGACAAGAGGTCAAAGCTGCCTATAAGATGGAGGATTTGTACTAGCTGTATTCAGACCGAGGAAGCTGTTTGGATGAACAGCGAAACGTTTCTATCTCTCAAAAAAGAAGTCCAGTAGCCATGACTCAACTTCCAGACTTGGGTCCTTGACACATGCCGATACACCCGAAGTTCTCCAGAAGCCCTGAGAATATCCAAGGCTCCTGCACTCCCAAACGGTCCTCGGTTTCGTGAAATTCAGGGCACGGAATCCATCCCCCGACTGGCCCGTTTTATGCCATGCAAGGAAACTCCAAAATCCGGAACAGGAGGAAAAGGATGAAAAACATAAGTCGGGAAAAAATAATTGGAGACACGTCTTTTTCCTAATATCCGTTGCTGTTTCCTCCACCGAGAGTCGAACTGTCCAGGTTTCTTATCCTCTCGAAGCACAAACGTATTACCTCCTCTCTCGTAACTCGATAAATTGCTTTCTTTGGCAAAACGTTGGCCTTCACACAACCAACGCCTTCTCTACCCATGCTGCAGGGCCTAATCGCTGTCTATCACTAGACAGGGAAAAAATTAAATTACGGTACCTATTTTCAGTATGTCCCTCAACACTTTGATCTCTAGTGTGGTGCAGCGGACAGAATGATGGACTAGAATTCTGGAGAAGAGGGTTCAAATCCCCGCTAGGGTCCTTTTTAGGTTGGTTCTGACTTCACCCACACAACCAACACAGTCTGCAGCCGGTGTTAATCATGCCGTTGTTGTACTCTACAGCCTGTGGTCTAAATGCAGCAACCCATGTTTCTGAGCAGGTGGGTTGCGCTCATGAAACTGAAATTAATCCATTTCTCATACAGCCCTTTGGTTTAAATTTTTCTTTACATATAACAAATGGGTTAAACTTCAGAATGGCAAAGGAGCAGCCCTATACCGGTAAGTCACGATGGATGGGTGATGCTGGGTGGCTCTATATACATTTTAAAAAATCTATCTACGGTTACTCTGGCAGCTCTCCGTGAAACGTTCAAAAAGTATCCAGAACGACCACATCCTTAAATCTAGGGCAGGGAAAACAAGGCAGCAAACCCAGACAGGTAAACCGTGCAAGCTTTGCTCTGGATATGTCATGTAAACCCAGATGTTGCAACAACTGTAAATTAAGGCTATTTTTAGAGGGGAAACACACACACCCAGCCAGTTGCGCGCTTCCATTTCAGGAGACCAAAAGGAAGCCTTTGAATGGAGATGTCAGGAATGGCTACATGGTTTTTTCTACACAGGGAAGGGCGCAGTTTGTAACACAACCCGTTCTTTACGTGCAGAACACACGGCTTCTGGTCTGCAGGGTTGCAAAAGCCTGAAAAGGAGCCCGGTGGCGCAGGGGTTAAATGCCTGTCCTGCAAGTAAAACTGCGCTCACGACCTGGGGTTCGATCCCAGGTAGCAGGCTCAA
Organism: Phrynocephalus guinanensis; assembly: GCA_037367245.1. Lineage (NCBI taxonomy): Eukaryota > Metazoa > Chordata > Lepidosauria > Squamata > Agamidae > Phrynocephalus > Phrynocephalus guinanensis. Next base: position 6,795,205 of record CM074755.1, read on the forward strand.
GGTTCGCTCAGCCTCCCATCCTTCCGAGATCGGTAAAATGAGTACCCAGCTTTACTGGGGTGGAGTGCAATGTGTATCCTGCATACTGTAATAAAAAATTGCAAACCGCCCAGAGACTACTTGAAGTGATATGGGGCGGTCTATAAGCAGAACACTTTTTGCTTTGAAAACATACCGGGGGTGGGGGCCCTGTGGGCTGGATCGTGTGGATACGGCAAGGAAAGACGGCCATAACCTCAAATCTTTTCTCTACCCTTTCAAAATCTAAGGGGGGGGAGCAAAACCCAAGAACCCTGACACCTTGTTTCTCTCCCAACCAAATCTGCTAGACACAATCTTATTCCTGCGTACACAAGAAATGAATCATTGCTCCTTGGGTCGTCCCCCCCTGCTCCCCCCCCCCAGGACCTGCCTCCTCGAGATATTTTAGTTTCGGTATGCTTACGGCGTGTGGGAGGGTGGGGGTGTTTTAATGATCTGTCTTGATTGATTCTTGCAACCACCACCGATTTTATCTGACTATGGGACCATTTCCAAGTGATTTATGGCTTTAATATTTGATGTTGGATTGCACGGTGGTACCTTGTATAAAGGAATTAATCCGTTCCAAATGACATTCTGTTCAGCAAGAAATTTCCCAGATGAATGCATATTATATATATAGACACACAGTGAGAGAGAGACAGTAGGACCCCGGTATCCGCTGTGGATTGGTTCCAGGCCTTCCTGTGGATACTGAAAACCGTAGATAAGAGAAAATGCCTGCCCACCCATGCCCAAACTGCTATTTCCTGACAGTAGCTTGCTTTTATGGCTGCAGTTTGTGACAGTACCTTGCTTTACAGATGCTATTTGTGACAACAGCTTGCCTTAACAACTTGCTTTGTAGCCGCTGAACTATTTAATTTTTTTCCTCTGCCAACTGTGGATAACTGAATCGTGGATAATGAATCAGTGGATACGGGGGTCCTACCCTCTCTCTCTCTCTCTCTCTCTCTCTCTGTGTGTGTGTGTGTGTGTGTGTGTGTGTGTGTGTGTATAAAACTGTCTATATAACTGTCTACCTACCTACTAGCTGTTCTTCTTCTGCCTCAGGGTGAGTTGCAGGAGACGTGAAGAAGAATTACATGCTTTCTGGAACTTTCTTCAAATAAGCCGCCTGCCCTGCAGCTCAGAAGGGTCCCTTGTGCTCATTCAATCACCATTTTTTTGTCGAGGGAGCAAAGCGGAGGGACAACGTTGATTATGGCATAGGCAACAACAACAACCACAAAAAAACTTCATATAAACAAGGTAAGACGGGAGGGGCCCTTCTTTGGACACCCCCTTTGCTTCTGAAAGGGACCTGAAAGACCCCGGCCCTTCCCTGCGTGCGGACGTGGCCTGGAACCACCAAAGGATGCTCATAACAGACAGCTCCTGGAATACGGATATTCTAGGATGAGGCGAAGCCAATTTGGCCAGGCCGGGGAAGCCAATGATTGGCCTATAGAATCTACCCGGAACCGTGCCAAAAATATATATAAATAAATGTGTGTTTTTTATCGCCCTGTTCATGATGAAACGAGAAGCCAACAGCACGGGTGCAGAGAAAATAGTTTATTTAAAGAGGCGGAGTAACAACCCCGTTTTAAAAAAATAGGCATTTTCCGGCAGCATTTTGTTTTGTTTTTTGTTTTTTTTACAAAAAGGGACATCGGAGAAGGTGTGCCCCAAACATTCCCCTCCCCGCACCCCCAGGTATTTCATTCAGGTATGTCTCACGCCCCACCCCACCCCACCCCCCCTGCTCCAATCCACTCCACAGTGGCAGGGCAAAACGGGGGGGGGGGGGGCTCCACATTCTCTCCTTAGCTCCTCCATCCGCTGAACCCGGAACTGGATCTGAAAGACAACAAGGGGGGGGGGGAAGAAAAGAGAAACTGGTCAGAGCAGCCGTTTTGCCTGGCCTTCGCTTACAAGTCGCCTTCAAGTTTCGAAGGGGGGAGAATTTCTGGGATTCCAGAAGGACGCCTGGAACCAGCTTTTCCCTGACCTGGAGACAGGCTGAGATTCATTATGATCGCCTTTCCATCGCGGGCTGTGGAATCCTGGGAAATGTTGTTCCACGTCCCTGGGAGGCGCCTGTGTGTGTGTGTGTGTGTGTCGAGCTGATTAGGGGTTTATCTACAGTGGACCCTCGTATAACAAACAGTTTGTATCACATAAAATCTGCACAACATAAGACATTCCAGAGATAGGGGAAATTTGCTGAACAGAATCGCCTATGGGGCAGATCCGTACACCATAAAAATGGGCTTACACCGTTTTCGATGCATTCCTATGGGAAATCTGTAGAAAGGAAAATTTGCTTCACATAATTTCATGTGGAACGAATTAATTCCTTGATACAAGGGACCACTGTATTTATTTTATTTTATTTTGTTTGCATACCGCAATCCAATTTTCCTCAAATGGGAACTCTGGGCGGTTAACAACCATGACTTATCGAACAACCGAAAATATAATAATAGGAATAAACTCAAAAGGAAAAAAAGAAAAGGAAAAAACCCAATAATGCAAAAACAATGGAACAAGACAACAAAGGGTGAAGGGTGAAGCCAGCTCTCTCTCTCTCTCTCTCTCTCTCTCTCTCTCTCACACACACACACACACACACACACACACACACACACACACACACACACACACACGTGCAAAGGTCTATAAAGCAGAGACGGGTGGACTTACGTGCTGAGCGATCCGAAGCCGAAGCCTGCAGGGAGGAAGGAAAAGAAGAGGCTTACCGGGTGAGATATGCCCCAACCGTGTGCGATGGACATACCCGACTCGGCTATGACCGTTCTCATGAGGAAGGGCTGCGAACCCTCGTCTCTCGCCAGCCCCAAAGAAACTCACCTCTAACCTTAACCTACGACCAGGGGTTGGGGTGGTGGTGGGGGTGGCAGTTAGTGTTAAAACTGAGTCAGATCCTTGCTCCATCTTAGGAATTATCATCTGCCGTCAAGTCAACTCGGACTTTGGGTGATCCTTTTCAGGGTTTTGTCCCCCCCCCCCACAGGAGGGAATATTCCAAAGTGGTTTCCCTTTTTCCTTCTTCTTCTTCTTCTTGGTGGTGGGGAATTCCCTGGAAATGGGCAGCTGGCCCAACGCCACCCAGGCTGGCTCTTCTCCCGGGACGCATCGTGGGAGGCATCAAACTCCCGACGTCTGGCTCTACCTCAACCGCGGAGCTACCCGGACGGCTTCTAGCAAGCCCGCGTCGTCAGATCTGCTCTGACGAACGGCGACCCTTTATCAGGAGCTTTCAGGAAGAAAATATTTATCTCTATTTCAGGGGGAAATCTCGGGACAGGGCAGCTGGCCCACCGCCACCCAGGCTGGCTCTTCTCCCTTGACCACTGGAACTTGATATCCCTGGCTCTACTTCAACCCCTGAGCTCCCCAGACTGGCCCAGTACAGAGAGACATACTCCTGGCCGCGCCAACCAGCTGTTTTGATGGACGTTTGGGTGCAGAGAGTTCAACCGAGGGCCTCCCAGGGCGACAAATCAGCAACGGGGGCCAAGAGAGTGCCTGACCCAGGGCTGGAGGAGACTTGGGGTGGGTGGGTGGGTGGGTGTGAGTCTGTCTTGCTTCTCTCTCAAGCCCCGTTTAATTTTTCGGACGAGGGCTCCTACCTCCGCTGCCGGCCCCGAAGCCAGAGAATCCGCCGCTCGGTGTGCCGAACCCGCTGGACTGCTGAGAGAGGGCGCCGAAGGTCGGGGTGTTTTGACTCGCCAGGGTGCCAAAGGAGGCGGTGTTTGCGGTGCCGCCGAAGCTGAGGGTCCAAGGAAAAACAGCGCACATACAGCATGAGAAAGAGTGAGAAAGAAGACTCTCCCCCAACCCCATCTTAACACCCCAAACACCTCCCCACCCCTTTTAAGCCCTAAGAGTGCTGACGCTGGCATCATCTCAAGGCGTGCCTATTTATTAGAGCCCTGGGGGAATTGTTTAAAAATACATATTTATATATTTAAAATATATATTTCTAATTTTTTTTCAGGCCACGGATAAGTGTATCAATGGGTGTTTGACCTCACAGACACGGGGTTCTCCTGTAACATAAAACTGTAACCCTGAAGGCGGGCAGGGGACTTGTTACCACAAGCCTTTCCTGATTTCTCAAACATCTAGTAAGACACTCTTCTTTTTACCACTTATCTTCTCTTTCTGTCGTCCCCCCCCATTTTAATCAATCTCCTGTTATTTTTATCTTCATTTTAGCTTCACTTTAGTCTATTGATCTCGACTTATGCATATTTCGTTTTGTTATGCTCCTTGTATTTTGTTGTTGTTGTTTTTTTAAAAAAATGCATTCCTGTGTTAGCTTGTCATGTCGCCCTAGCGCCAGATGGAGGGCATAAAAGTCAAACAAACAAACAAACCCTTTTCTGAACCCCTTTGCCTCCAAGCGGAAACCCGGGGAAATTGGGAGCTTTTTAACTCGATGCAGCTATGGAATGGGTGGGGAAGGTGGCTCTTTTTAAAAGTGGCGCTGAAAAGCAGCTCTTAAGACTCTGCTATTTAGAGAGGCGTTTGATGGCTGTTAATATTGTTGTTTAATGTGTTTGTTGTGGCCATAAATCGGCCTTATACCCACTGGGTGTTTGTGTGCAAGCCCTGGTTTTAGCTTGTATTTCAACATTTTGTATTACAAATTGGTTTTTATTTATTTGTTTTTACGAATTTTCCCTTCTGTGCTTTTGACACGTCCTGGTTTTAGCTTGCATTTCAACATTTTGTATTGCAAATCGGTTTTTATTTATTTGTTTTTACGAATTTTCCCTTCTGTGCTTTTAACACGTCCTGGTTTTAGCTTGCATTTCAACATTTTGTATTGCAAATCGGTTTTTATTTATTTGTTTTTACGAATTTTCCCTTCTGTGCTTTTGACACGTCCTGGTTTTAGCTTGCATTTCAACATTTTGTATTACAAATCGGTTTTTATTTATTTGTTTTTACGAATTTTCCCTTCTGTGCTTTTAACACGTCCTGGTTTTAGCTTGCATTTCAACATTTTGTATTGCAAATCGGTTTTTATTTATTTGTTTTTACGAATTTTCCCTTCTGTGCTTTTGACACGTCCTGGTTTTAGCTTGCTTGCATTTCAACATTTTGTATTGCAAATCGGGTTTTATTTATTTGTTTCTACCAAATTCCCTTCTGTGCTTTTAAATGGGGTCTGTGACCGCATCATAAAGAATTTAAGTCCTCCTCTTTTCCCGCCGCCCCCCCCTCTCCCCCTAACTCCCCACGGCCCCGTGTGTGTGTGTGTGTGTGTGTGTGTGTGTGTGTGTGTGTGTGTGTGTGTGTGTGTGTGTGTTTCCTTACCCGAATCCTCCCGTGCTGGCCGCCGCTGTGCCCTCACCAAACACTTTGCCTCCCGTCGGGCCCAGAGGGCTTGCAAAGGCCGGGGCTGAACCAAATGCTGGCACCCCTCCGAACCCAGGGGACCCCCCAAAAGTGGGAGGGCTCCCAAACACCGGAGCAGCCCCAAAGCCACCTGAGCAAAACAGAGGCAAAAAATAAAAAGAGGGGGTTGGGGGGGGAGAGAGAGAGAGAGAGAGAGAGAGAGAGACAAAAAAAGGGTGAGAAGATATACGTCAAAGTCCACCAACAAGCGGAGGAACGAGGGAGGGAAAAAAAGGGGGTTAGATGTCACCGTCGACCTCAGGAATCGGGCAGGCAGCACGTGGCTCGTTGTTCGGGAGGGTGTGAAGGCAGGGGAACTTGCCCGAGGCTTCCTTTTGAAGGAAGAGGGTGGGGAGGACGGGGTTGGGGGGGCGTCTCTGTGGTCCAGCACTTAAGGAAGGACACCCCCCCCCCGAGATCTTTTGCGACAATGGGGGTGGGTGGGGGGAAGAAGTCCAAGGAGGAAGGTTTATCTACAACGGGAGGGTTCCCGGTCCATCTGAGATGTACAACCCTGCCTTCTGGGTGGGATGGGGTGGGGTGGGGTGGGGTGGGTCTTGTCCCATCCCTCGTGCAGCCTCGGAAGGAACCGCCGCCTCCCGCCCGTGTTCAGAGACAGGAGGAGTCTTAAAAAGGTGCCCCAAGAGATGCCCCGTCGCTGGGGTCGGTCAGGGGGAAGAAGAAGAGGCTGCCTCTTTCCCGGCCGCCGACCCCCCCCCCCCGGTACCCCTGGCCTGAGCACGCTTACTCCAGAAGGAGCGGATCCCTTCTGCCGGCATGGCCGTACAAAGGACCCCCCCCCACACGGGGACGTGGGAGAGGAAGCCGGCCGATGATGCCTGCTGCGACGCAAAGCAGCAGAAGCCTCCGGCCGGCCGTCAGAAGGAAGGGAGGGGAAAAAAAGAGAGAGAAGGCAGCCGTTGCTAAGGCAGCGATTTCGGATGTCGCTAGCAAACGAGAAAAAAAAAGGAAAAGCAACCTTTTCAGCGTGGCTGTGCATTGCACCCTAGAGGCAGGCAAGCCGGCAGGGGGAGAGGAAGCCGTAGCCATCGTGTGGGCCACAGAGGAAACCCGACAAGCCCCGAGATGGCCAGGCCTGGCTCTGGACGGCTTGCGGCACTTCCTCCCCTCTCAGGCAGCGTGGGGGTCGGTCACGCACCCGGGCAACTACTGGCACTGGGGGGGGGGTCCCTCCTCAGGTTTCCCCGAGCCAGAGATCTCTTCATCTTGCAGATCAGATTTTGTTTCTGAAGGGCAAGAGGGGGCAGGAACCCCCCCCCCCGAATCTGTATTTTGTTCATGATTCTGAATTCGTCTCTGCCTCGCCCTTCCCGAGGGGAGGTGGTGGTGGCTCAACCCGCCTCCAAACTGTTTTTTCCCCCGGAAACGTCAGGGCTCAGAGGGAAAAGGCTCGCGTACGACGGCCAAACCTCTGAAAGCGGTTAAGAGGGCCGAGGGTGGGGACGCTGGACCGATCGGAACTACAACGCCCACGATCCTTAGCTAGCTGGCTTCCCAGCGGTGCCCCTTCCCCAAGCCTTCAAAAGAAGCCGAGATGTGTTTCTCTACTACGTTTATCCCCGGCCTTTCCGGCCAACGAGCGAAAAACGTGTCTTTTTCACTCCCTGATCCACATCTGCAGTGATAATGTTAATGCATGATAACGCAGTGATTCGGATCTCTGCCTGCAGGATCAAAGGGTTGGGAGATCTCTTGGCCTTCTCAACATGGGCTGGCCTTGATGCTCTAGGTCAGTGATGGCGAACCGATGGCACGGGTGCCAGAAGTGGCCTTCGGAGCCCTTTCTGTGGGCCCCCGGCATCGCCCCTTCACAGCCCACTTGGATTCAGGTTCAAGGGCTGTATGGGCACTATGCAGAATAATTAGTGGGTTTTGAATCGCAGTTTGGGCACCACTGATAGAGGGCAGCAGATGGTGAACCTTTCGGCCCTCCAGATGTTTTGGACCACCGCCCCCAGAACCCCGAGCCTGGACTGCCAGCGACAAAGGTCGGTGGGAGCGGTGGTCCCAAAAACATTAGGAGCGCCAAAGTTTGGACACCGCTGGTCTATGTAGGACCTCTTCCAGCCCTGAGGCTCTGATGATGGAGACCAAGGGAAACACCCGCAGGAACGGACGTTCAAGAATTGAGCCGGCGGGTCAGCTCAGCGGCTTCAGCATCGAGAGGTTCAGCCCCCATGGCAGAGGCTGGAGTTTTGTGATCTATGCAGCAGGGGTAGGGGCGGTGGTGGGGTGGGAACCTTTCGGCCCTCCCGATGTTTGGGACGGCAACTCCCACGGTCCTTTATTAGTGGCCGTAGAGGCTCGGAATTCTGCGAGTGGCGGTCCAAAACACCTGGAGGGCCAAATCCCGGCCCAACCCTTGATCAACAGGCCCGCTCTCCAGTTCTAAGGTTATGGTGAACTGCTGGACAGCATAATAGTTGATGCCTAAGGCTGGGAATTCCGATTCCCCTCTGGGCTTATTTGATTTTTTGGGGGGGAGGTGGATGGGATGATTGAAAGAGTTCCTCTGAGCTTTGCCGTTCTGAGATACTGTTTCTGGAACCCAGAACACTTCCCGTAGGAATATTCAGGCCGTTTTCAAATTCAATGTTTCCACTCTGCCGCAGGGATTCCGCCGGCGGCCCTCTAGCCGGGGATGCATTTTAATACCCTGGGTGAAATTCCAGTCTCGTCCCATGCAACGGACACCGCTGGGTTGTAAACCCGGCTGTCCAGAAAAAAAAAATAGAACCATGAAAAAGCTCCGGCTGAATTATTTAAGCAGAGACTGGCTATCCGGTGACACCTTTCCCCCTACGACTCATCAGGCTTTATCTACCGTCTTTTTCGGTTTGCGGGATGTGCCACAGGCTGTAAATTAAGAGAATTAATAGACACGCAGGAGCAACGGCCAAGAAGCCAAGCAGGGCAGCAGCAGGGTAGGCAGAATGCGAGGCTGCTTATATCAGGTCAAGAGTAGCCTCAGGATGACGTGAGAGTCTCTTCTTTCTTTGTTTGTTTGTTTGTATCCCGCCTTGGTCCTTTAAAAGGACCCAAGGTGGTCAACATGATGAAAAAGTCGATGTTTGAAAGCAAAAAACAGTCTGTATACAAATATTGGGAACGAATCCAACCAGTCTTCTTTGAATAGCGGTAAACAAAACCAGGACTAAAACACCTATAAATGCAACAGAGTGCCACAAATCTTTTTTTTTTTAAACCACCCTTCCAGAACCCCCGTTGTTAAGGAAAAACCTGCCCGAAGGCTCCGTCCAGGCGGAGAGGCCAACTTGTGCCATCATGAAGCTCTGACCGCTTGATGCACAACGGACGGATGAATAAAGTCAAATAAAGTTAAGCCACTACCCTTTCGCGATTTCGCAGAAGCGGCATCGAAGAGAGTAAACGAAGCTTCCTGCTTGATTTCCTACACCCACCACAGAGATCCACAGCAAAAGGGCAAGGTTTTGTTTTAATTCCCAGCTTTGCCGATCCAACGCAGAGCGAACAAGGCGGGAACTCTATAGTGATTACAGGGGGCTGTCCTGAGCCTTTGGGGTCCCTCCGCAAGTCAAGCTCGCCTCTCGTTTATTCATTGGATTTAGACCCTATCTTTCTCCCTCTACATATACTTCTAGCCCTCAATTTTGTGAAGACAGGTTTCGGGGGTGGAAAAACCCTCAAGGAGTACATTTTCCTAGACGCTAGGGAAGCAGAGGAAATTGAGACAGAAACAGGTCCAATATGCTAGCTCCGTCTAGATGGTGAGATTTTTCATTTCTTTCCAATTATTTGATTTTATTGGGTGGGGGAGGGGAAGCAACACAAACCATGTTCAGAAACAGGGGAGATTCAAGTGATTGCTGGCTTTTACGCCTCGCTCTTGGGCCTGGGAAGATTCGGTGCCACCGTCTGTAACTATCGTTTCTGCCTCCAGCCCGGCTGCTTCCTTCCACCCAGCTCGGGGTGAACAACGCTTCCTTGTCCTCTGCTCTGTGACTGTTTATGAACTCCCGATGTGTGTTCTTTAACCCCTCCTCCTCCTCCCCATCTGGTCCCCAAAGCAGCCGCGTCCCTTCTGCCCACCCGTTTCCCTTCTGGGTCAACTTCGCAGTCCGTTTCCCACATGGTGGCAGCGGCGGGATCAAAGAAAATGGTGCTTAAAGGCTCCGTGGGCAGTTTGGAACTGAATTTCGGCAGGCTGCCCATGACACCAGCGTCTCCCAGCAAGCTGGGTTCTCAATTTTCCGACCTCGGGAGGAGGACAGAAGGCGGAGGGAACCTCGAGCTGTCTAACTGGGAGTGAACTCCGGGTTGTGAGCAGAGTTTTGACTGCAGCACTGCAGTTTAATGACTGTGCCGGGAGGCTCATAGAGGCGGTTTCGATACAAGGCCTGGCACCCCTGCTGCTGACTATGCGAGCGTTTGTTTTTGTGGACTCCTAGCTCCAAAGACAGCTCTTTCCTGGCGCATCACAACAACGTAAAGACAGGCAAACTGAATACCTGCTTTGGTTGGGCTGGAGAAGCCGAAACCCTGAGATGCCACGCTCCCTCCGCCGGAGCTGAAAGTGCCCGCGGGCTTCTGCTCACCGAAGGAGGTGCTGCCGAAGCCGAAAGTCTTGGCCCCGCTGTTTCCAAACAGGCTCGAGGAATCTGGGGCAAAAGGGGAGGAGAGATTTTTTTTTCTTCTCAAGATACCAAGAAAAAAAGACGACTGTCCTGGCATGAGCCTGGTCTCTCTCTCTCTCTCTCAGTCTCTCTGTGAGTGCATGTTACGCGTCGGATCCGAATCAGGAGGTGGTGTAAAAGGGAACTGAGATGCCTTAGATGCCACGCTTTCACAAGGAAGGAACAGGGAAGAGTCTCGCGGCAATCAGGACCAAGCTGTAAGGCAGGAAGCGGCTCGTCCCGGGATGTCAAAATTCAAGTGCGTCCTTTATTCAAAATCTAAAAGCCAGATGCGTTTCGGCTCAGCCGTGAACCAGTTCAGTTCTCCGGTTGGTTTGCAGCTAGCCGTGACCCTGAGAGCATTACCAACCCCTATCTTTTTCAGGTTCCTTCCTAATTAAAACATCGGCTGGAGTGCCTGTGTGTGTGAGAGAGAGACAGGGGTCTCCTGGGGCGCCTTACGCCCTTAGAGCATTTACTCTGGCACGGAAGGGGCCCGCGTCAAACCACATCAGAATCCAGAACTCAGAGCCATAGATTTCATCTTAACCCAAAAGATGTCCAAAGTGGTCTGCCTTCTCCCTTGCTCCCGAGTCCTCTGAAAATGAACTTTTCTGCCTCTCTTCCAAGCTGCTCGTTCTTAACCATTTGGGTCCGAAAGAGAAGATGGGAGTCTTTTTAGAGAGCCCGCTTTTTACTGAGTCAACTGTTTGAGTCAACGTTGCCGCCTTTCAAATACGGAATCCTTAAGATCCAGCTGGTCATTTATGATTACTGAATTACTGTTTTGTCTTAGGTCATCTATTTACTGATTTTATTTTCGTAGCATGTTTAAATTGTTGATTACGTTTCGCGCTGACTATGGTGTGAACTGGCCCCAGGGTGGCCTCCGGGAAAGATGGACAGTGTACAATCAAATCAAATCAACCAACCAAATAAATAAATAAAGGTTGGTTGTTCTTATTTCCTAGTTGAGTATACAAAGAGGGTGGTTCTTATCTTATCTTAGTCTCCCTTATTATTGTGTTGTCTTTTTCTGGTGTTTTATTGCTCTTTTAACCTTATTGTTAAATGCCCGGAGTTCTCTCGGAAGACGGGTGGTATAAAAATATAATAAATAAATAAATAGTAATAAATAAATATCTTGTGCCCTGATGGTGTGGTTCCCGCGTGCAGGACACCCCACGCTGCTGCAGTCACACACACACACACACACACACACACAGCCTCTGAGTTGTTGAACAAGCGACAGGCGAAGCAACGGGTCCAAGACACCAGAACGGCCGTGGCCGGGAAAGGAAAAACGCAAAGCCGCGCCCGGCTGCCCACTTACTCTGCGTGGCCGACGAGCTGAATCCTCCACTGGTGGAACTGAAGGGGTTTTTGTTGGCCGCCTCGTGACTCGGTTTCCCTCCCAGGCCGCTGAAGAACCCTCCGCCTCTGCCGGCCCCGCTTCCGGACCCAAAGAGACCCCCGCTGGAAGAGGAGGGCTGCAAAGATCAGCCGGAAATGAAAAAAATAAAAAAATAAAAAGGAGAGAGGGAGGAGAGAGACATTTTTATTTTGAAAGGCTCAGTTTCGGCAGGGTCCGCCAGCACCAGGGGAGATTGTTCCCCGCCTCCCAGAACTCTGTTCCCAGGTTTGCAGAGCTTCCGAAAAGCAAGGCAGGGGGAGGTTCTGATGAAAGAAGGCATTACCTGGCCAAAGAGGCTGCCGCTGGCGTTGGATGCCTGCCCGAACACGGTGCCGGGGCTGCTGGAGCCGAAAGCTGGAAAGGGAGGGGGGGAAAGGGGAGACGTTCTGAGTGGCACCAACTTTTAAGCAAAGGATCGCGCCAAGGGATGGGTTTTTTTGGCCCCGCTTAAAGGCGAACAACCCGGGGAACGAACGCGCCAAACGATACAGACGAAACGGAACTTCCCCCCCCCCAGGCTTCCCAAATCTGGTGGTCTCTGGCTCCCTTCGGAGGCCAGTTGTGGTAACTACACGGTGGAAATATACATTTCTGGGTTTCTCCTTGGCTGGTGTTTGTTTATTTATTTATTTATTTATTTATTTATTTATTTATTTATGGGACTTCTATACCGCCCATCTTCCCGAAGGAACTCTGGGCGGTTCACAGTGAACTGAATCAGATTCAGCCAGTTCAACAACACACAGACACAGACAACTAAGTTCTACAATTGAGAAACAATTTAAAAAGACTGCAACCCTGGCGTAGACTGCAAACAGCAAATGAACTAATTAGACTAGGCAGATGGCGGCGGGGGGGGGGGGAGAGAATTAAACTAAGTCACCAAAGACCTGGCGGAAGAGCAAGGTCTTTAATGGCCTTTCAGACCACAGAGAGGTAAAAACCATGGCTGCCCATGTTACAGATATGGGGAGGGCTCATTGCCTTACTTTTGGTTAAGGCAGGCCTGCCCAAAGTCCGGTCTGGGGGGGGGGGCAAATCCGGCCCGCCAGTCCATTCTGAGTGGCCCGCGGCTGGCCGGCCCACCCCTCCCTCCCCCTCCTTTGCTCTTTTAACCTTATTGTTAAAAAAATCTTCCGCCAACACTGACACCACCGGGAAGCTTGAGGGGCTGGGCGGGCCGGTCGGCTGGTGAGCAGAAGCTTGTGGGGCTGGGTGGGCGGACGAGGGGGCGGGCCACCACCACCAGCACCGCCAGGAAGCTTCTGGGGCTGGGCAGGCCGGCCGGCCGGCCGGCCATCACACGGACTGCTGCAACCGCGCCCTGACACATTCTCAGCCACCAAATCTGGCCCTCCTTACAAAACGCTTGGGCCCCCCTGGGTTAAGGAAATCGTTTGGGCGTGAGCGTTCCAGAAGCAAGAGCGGGGAGAATGAACCGCGTGGCCGCAACGGGCCCCCTCCTGTGCGTGCGGTGACTCAGAGAAACGGATCGGCCTCCTCACCTGACGCCTGGCAGAAGCTGAATCCCGCCGAAGGGGCCGCGCTGGTGGAGACGGCAGGGGACGAGGAGGAGGAGGAGGAAGAGCCAAACACTGAGCCCATCTGCCCAAAGCTCGAAGTCTGCCCGAAAGCTGGCGTGGCGCTTTGGCCGAAGAGCCCCGGGGTGGAGGCGGGCTGCGCGAACGAGAAAGAGTTGGTGGTGCTGGTGCTGGCCGGTGCCCCAAAGGCGTTCCCGCTGCTGGACGCAGGGGCGGCGGCAGAGGCGGCGGAGGAGGAAGTGGCCTGCCCAAAGACGGGGGCGGCCCCAAAGGCCGCCGGGTTGAAAGTGAAGCCGCCGGAGGTGCTGGCCGGCTGGCCGAAGGTGGGCGCTTGGCCAAAGGCCGGCTGGCCAAACCCGGCCGTGGTGGTGGCGGCAGTGGCCCCGAAGGCGGAGGTGTTAAATCCGGCGCTTCCCGCCTGAGTGGCGATGGCGGAAGAGGACGACGACGGGGTGGACGCGGGGCTCTGGCCGAACAGCGACAGGGAGGTGGTGGACGCGGCGGGGAGCTGGCCGAAGACGGGGGGAGCGGCAGGGGCGGCGGAAGAGTCGGCCGCTGGCTGGCTGAAGGCGGAGCCCGAAGAGGCGGCACTGGACGCGGCCGGCGGCGCGAAGACGGAAGCGCTGGAGCCCGTGGTGGCCGTAAAGCTGGAGCCCGTGGCGGCTGCTGCTGCTGCTGGCGTCTGGAGGGGGCCGCTCAGGTTGCCGGGAGGGGGAGGCAGGCTGGCCGTTTCTGATGTCTGGGGGGCCACGCCGGGCGGAGCTGAGGTTGCCGGAGGCTGAGAGTCCGAAGAGGTGACCGCGGGGGCTACCTCGGACTTGGATGTCGGCGTGACCTCCTTGGTAGCAGGGGCCAGCGAAGGCGCAGCAGGAATATTCGCTTCTCCTTCGCCAAAGGAAGAGGCGACCAGCTCTTGACCAGGCTCTGGCGGCTGCAAGGGTGCAGGAGGCAACGGGGTGGCTCCAGATCCACCCTCCTCCTCCTCCTCCTGAACGGGCTTCTTGGGCCCATCCGTGGCCTCTTCCTCCCCTTTATCCGGCTGCGTTGAGACGGTTGCCGCTGGCGCGGCGCTCAAGAGGCTCCCGAAGGAGAGCGCGGACGAGGCCGGCGGGGGAGCCGAAGGAGGAGCGGAGGAGGCGGCCGGTGGGATCCCGAAGGCAAAAGGGGGCTTGGTGCTGCCCCCAGAAACCCCGAGGCCAAAGCCCCCGGGAGGCCCCAGACCGGCCGGCTGGACGTTGCTGAAGACGCTGCCGGAGGGGCCGCACGTCGAAGGGGCCGTCGGTGCCAAAGCGGTGGCGGCGGCAGCGGCGGCTGTGGCTTCAGGGCCCTTCCCCGCTTGTAGAGAGCCGGGCAAGGCAAATCCAGAAGGCGCCAGGGGGGCTTTGGGGCCTTGCCCCCCGGGCACGTTGGCGGAGGGAGGTTTGGCCGGGACGGCCTTGCTGCTGCTCTCCTCCGCTTGCCCGACTCGGAGCCCGGAGAAGCTTCCGAGGGTTTCTCCCGCCGCCGGGCCCTGGAACAGAGGGTCGCCTTGTGTGGGTGGGAGGCTCTCTGTCTTGCCGGGGGCCGCAGGAGGAGCAGAGGTGGCCCCGCTCGGGCCGTTGGGCGGGCTCGGGTCGCATGAGCTGCTGCCTGCCACACCGGCCCCGGAAAGGCTAGGGGGGTTGGCAGGTGCGAACGCGAAGGTGTTCTCGGGAGCCGCTCCGAAGGTCACGTTCCCCCCTCCGAGGGGAAAGGCGTCAGGCTGGCTCGGCTCTTTTGTCAGGGTGTGGGCGGCGGCGGCTCCCGCCAAAGCTGAAGGGAGGCAAGAGAGACACATTTTAGAAGTCCACGCCCCCTGGACCCCTGGTTTGGGGGGTGCTTATTTGGTCAGTTGAATTGAATAATATGAAACGGTGACCCTGGAGGCAATGGGGGGGGGTTTCGTACAACCCACCAGGTTGGCTCCCAAATGGAATACAGTAGGACCCTGGTATCCACTAGGGATCAATTCCAGGCCTTCCCACGGATAACAAAAACCGTGGATAAGAGAGAACACCCACCAAAAAAACTGCTGCATTGTGACACTAGCTTGCTTCATGGCTGCTGTCTTACAACAGTAGCTTGCTTTGCGACTGATGAATTATTTATTTTTTTTCCTCTGCCAACCGTAGATAACTGAGTCAGTGGTTAATGAATCAGTGGATACGGGGGTCCTGCTGTAGATAGCAATCACCGCCGCCACCCACACACCCATCCTCAGTCAACCTTTCCTCTTCTACAGTGGGTTCGCCACTAGAGACGGGCACAGACGAACCGCTGGTTCGTCCTTTGGGCCGAGAGGTGTCCTGTAAGCCCATCCATCGGCTTACACCGGTGGGCGCCCGCTCAGAGGCAGCATCCGGGGCTTCCTTGTCCTGCAACTGGCCTTTAAGGAGAACGCGGTCTCTGAAAGGCGAAGGAAGGACGCAACCGGGTCCCTTTTTAATCCCGGTTCCCTCCCTCCCTCCCTCCAAAATAGGGAGACGACCCTGCCTCCGATCCCCTCCGAAGCCAACGCTTCCCGTTTTGCAGAAGGCTCACCTGGTGAAGCGGCCGAGGAAGATGAGGTGACGGCAGCAAAGTTGAACCCAGCCCTAGGTTGGGAAATGGAGAAAGACAAAATGAGGGCCCCGGGGGGGGGGGGGCAGAAGAAGCATCTGCTTCCATCTTCCTTCCATCCTGGGACGTTAAAAGTGGGGGCAGGAGGCGGCAGTGGAGAACAGCAAGGGTTCGCTCCCGGCTACCCTGTCCCGAGAGCTGCAGGCATCCTTGCAGGGCGGTGGGCATATGTGTGTGTGTGAGAGAGAATCCAGAGGGGCAGACGGGAGGAGGGCAGCCGCTGTTCGACCAGAGCCCCGCGTCCACCCCATCATCCACCTCTGCTGCTGGCTGAGAGGTGACAACCCAGAAGAGGAGGAGGAGGAGGAGGAGGAGAAGGCGGAGGGAAGAGTCTGCACTCACCCCGAGGAGGCAAAGGGGAACGGCTTGGTGAACGGAGCAGCTGCGACTGGGGCAGCGGTCGTGGCCAAAGCCGGAGCGGCCGATGCCTTCGGAAGCCCTTGCCCTGGAATGGCAGCGAGAGTTGTGAAAGAGAAATCACACACACACACACACACACACAGAGAGAGAGAGAGAGAGAGAGAGAGAGAGAGAGATTTCTTCTGATTTTTGGACAAGGCAGATGAACTGACGGAAAGACCCCTTACCTGAGCTCTTTTTCCCAGCCAGCGCCTGCCCGGTGGGCACCATGGTTCCAGCTCTTGGGGGCGAGGAGCCAGGAAGAGGTGGCTGCGGCTTAAAAGAGCCCGGCTGAGGTCCCTGGAGACACGAAACAGAACAGTTTGGTTGGGCAACACTGAGAAACACAAGGCCAGCCCCACAACCACGACAAAGGACGCAAAAATGAACAGACCCTGTTAGGGATTACAGATATTAGGACACACACACACACACACACACACACACAGAGAGAGAGAGAGAGAGAGAGAGAGAGAGAGAGAGAGAGAGAGAGAGATTTCAGGCCAAAGAGATTTATTTATTCAAACTATTCGATCTATCTATCTATCTATTTATTTATCAAATCTATTCTATCTATCTATCTATCTATCTATCTATCTATCTATCTATCCATCCATCCATCCATCCATCCATCCATCCATCCATCCATCTATTTTTGGATTTATATAATGCCAAGCTGAATTAATGACTGCTTGGTAATGGGGCGGCTAAAAAAATTGTCAATAAATAAATAAATAAATAAATAAATAAATAAATAGATGAATGAATGAACAAGTAAATAAATCCAGAGAACAACTCCATGCGGTGTACAAAAAAAGCTTAAAACAACAAAATAAAAACCACATTTTACATACATTAAGTAAATACAATAAACATATAGAGTAAACAAATCACACTAGTCTGGGTTTTTCAACCGCCTTGAATTCCTTTAAAGGAGAAAAAAAGCAGGATGAGAATATGCAGACCTGGAAGGATTAAAACCGTGGAGAGAGAAATTCTAGAACTATGCGTGTGTGTTGTGCGTACACACACCCACACACACCCAACTGCAAAAGATAGACATGTGCACACACACACACACACACACACACACACACACACACACACACACACACACACACACACACAAACACAGACTCTCACAGGGGGCCACCAGAGGTCCACGAACAATACCTGGCTGGCCTGATTCGTGGCCACCACCGTGGCCAGGACTTGATGGACAGCTTGAGCGGCTGAGTGAGGCACTGACGAGCTGGAAAAGGTGGAGGGGGAAGCATTTTAAAACCTAACGAATCATAATCATAATCATAATCTAAATCATACTACTACTACTACTACTACTACTACTACTACTACTACTACTACTACTACTACTAATAATAATAATAATAATAATAATAATAATAATAATAATAATAATAATAATAATAATAATAATAATGTGATCTACAGGGAACCCGCTGCCTCTCAGCATGTTCCAGCGTTCTTGGCCATCTTCTCTTCTTCCCGTCCCTCCTCTCGCGAGACGAGGAAACCCAAGAGACCTGCCTTTTATTTTATTTTTTGTCACAAGGAAGAGGGAACTGGCGCACCAAGCCGGCAGGTGTTTGAAGGTGTGTGCCCAAGGCCTACTTCATCAATCCATGAGGGGGTGGGGTGGGGGGAGGGAAATACCGACAAAAAAACAAAACACCTGCATCAAATTTTAAAAAAAAATACAAAACAAAAGCAAATCGGGCAGCTGTAAAAGCCTAAAAGCCACAGAGGAAATACTATTAAGGGGACTCTCTAAATGCCCTTGAGGTCTCTTCCAACTCTATGATTCTATGATTCTAATGCTGTTTAAAGGTGTAAGAGATCCAAGCGAACTTTGCAGAGGTGGCCTGTAGGGACTTTGATGGACGTTGCTTCCAACACCTTCCAATTCCAATGGGGAAAACTAATTTTGCTACTCCCTGCAAGGTGAAAGGACCTGCCGCTTGTTCCCTGTTTTTGTTTTTCGGTTTTTCCTAAGCATGTCTCTCTCGGCTGCACCTCAGATAAAAGCCGAGGCTGGAAAAAACCCAAGGCTGGTCCAGCAGGAGGCTGTTGTACCACTTGGTTGTGACTCCGAGTCCTCCTTGTGAAATGGGAACAGGTCGAAGCCGATTTGCCCCGTTTGCAAGCCAGCGGAGGGGCAAATCCAGAAAGCATCCAGCAGGATGCCGTCGGATACTGCAAGCGGGCTGGCATGGGGCGGGAGGAAGGGGTAATATATTCTAAACACAGGTGGAGTCCACAACAGAGCGGCCGCAACGAGAAAAGGACTGGAAGCCACCTTAGACGAGAGAGGGAGACCCGGAGGGGAACGGCCTTGTGTTGTTTTCACGGCGGAAAAGCCTTCCACTCACCCGATGACGGCAGAAACGGCGGGCGGAGACGAGCTGTTCTTCAGCTCCCACACGTTCACCACTTGAGGCACCGTCTTCAACGTCGACTCCGTTAAAGAAGTGCCGACCGCAACTGAGAAGGGACGAGAAAGGAACGGTCAGCGCCAACGGTTGATGGCCAACCAGCCCCGGTGCGCGCACGTCGTCTGGTCTGGCCTAACCCCGAAGCGTATACCATGGGGGCGTCCCCAAAGCCGCTTGGCTGAACTCTTTCCAAATGCGGACGGGGCAAAGCGTGGGTTTCCGGAATAGTCCGCGCTGGACACGAGACCCTGGGAAGCTTTTTGCCGTGACTTAATTGCTGGAGAAAGGCTTAGAACCAGGTGAAGGAGGAGAGGATGCAATGGGGTGTTTTCTTTATCCATTGAAGCGGATGGGGCCCTGTCCTGATTTATAAAAAGCAGGAAAGAAACAGCGCAAATTGCGTCGACGACGGCCACAGAGGTGTCCCTGTGAGAACGGCGGCATGTCGCAGATCATCGGTGGGGGGGGGGGACCGGGGGGATACATCATCCCACTTGGCCCACTATCGTGCGTGGTGACCTAATCCTTCTCATTTCATTCTACTGGACGCCTCCTGGTTTTTTCTCTCCTCCTCCTCCTCCTTTCCTGGTATGGAAACACTCCTCAACAAACGTCTTTTCAAAGGGGCGGGGGAAATTGCCCAGAATCCTACCGGTGTGTGTATTAGCTTGACACAGCTAACCGGCAATGGGAGGGAAGTATATTCGGGTCACATCAATCCCCATATAACCAGGCTGGGCCACGCGATGGGCCTGGACAGACCCCCCATGGGAGACGACAAGTCAAGTTTTATGTGGATTCCAAGCGGTGAAAGGAAGCCGGCGGGGTCTCGACCAGCGTGATCTTTGGTCAGATGGGAGGTACAGTGGTACCTTGTATAAAGGCATTAATTTGTTCCCAATGAAATTATGTTAAGCAAATTTTCCCTTTGTACAAATTTCCCATGGGAAATGCATAGAAAACGGAGTAATCCCGTTTTTATGTTGTACGGATTCTCCCCATCGGCAATTCTGTTCAGCAAAACTCCCCTATCTCCGGAATTCTTTTATGTTGTACAGATGTTATGCGATACAAACTGTTTGTTATACAAGGGTCTGCTGCATATAAATCAAATAAAACAAATGATACCATGATAAAATTTCCCAGCCAGAAGGAGCCAGGGAGGGCTTTCTTGGCAAACCTCTCTCTCTCTCTCTCTCTCTCTCTCTCTCTCTCTCTCTCTCTCTCTCTCTGTGTGTGTGTGTGTGTGTGTGTGTGTGTGTGTGTGTGTGTGTGTGTGTGTGTGTGTGTGTCTGTCTGTCTGTCTGTTGCGCCTGCTTCAGGTTGCCCAACGCCAGGGCCAGCTCTGAGCCCATGTTTTCTAGCCGGGAGAGGCCTCACCTGGATTTTGAGTCGCCATTTGCCGCCGGAGTGCTGCTTCGGCCGCCGCCTGAGGCGCCGAGAGGGTGACGGAAGGCCCAGAGGCTCCGTGTTTTACCGTCTTGGTGGCCAACATGGTGCTGTCTGCCCCTTGGGGGATGATTTTCGGCCCGGTGTCTGAAAGGGACGGGAAGGGGGAAAAAGAGACCCGTTCAACGAGCGGAGAATGAAAACGACAAAGCTTCCGTCCTGAACGCAACAAGGAGATGGGGTCAGTGTAACCGCCCGCTCAAGAAAGATGTAAGAAAGTCAAGTTACGAAAACACCGAAGAATGACGGAACACGGCCCGCCGACGATGGTACTCACGCAAAGCTCCTGCCGGGATCTGGGGTTTGCCGAGAGGCGGGGGCTGCGAAATCAGCCCGGGCTGGATCGAAGGGGTCCGGACCACGGGGGCGTGGCGGGCCACCGGAAGGGGGGCCACCTCCTCCTCCTCCTCACCCTCCTGGCGGTCGGCGACTCGGACCTCCTCGTTCTCCAAGGAGGGGGCGGCCGACGAGACGGAGCTGGCGTCGTCCAGGTCTTCGTCGTATCTCAGGGAGAGGAAGGCCGACTGGCTGAGGCTGGCTGCCGGGGGACGGAGGGAAAGGAAGGACAGGAGTTGGCACCGGGACTAGAAAGGGTGTGTGTGTGTGTCTCAGCCCCATGGGAAACCTGCTTCGGAAAGTTCTAATCCCTCGTTCGGGAGAGGTTTCGCCAGCTCATGGATGGGCAAAGCCCCAGGGCTGGAGCGTCACGGATCCCTTGCACAGCTCGTGAGCGGGCTTGGGTCATAAGAACCTAAGAAGAGCCCTGCTGGATCAGAACAAGGGCCCATCTAGTCCAGCTTCCTGGATCTCACAGTGGCCCCCACCAGATGCGTTTGGGAGCACACAAGACTAGATCTCTGTCTCCTGATCCCACTCCCCTGCATCTGGCCCTTGAAGGACCCTGGTTTTAAGCCTGGAGATGACACACATCTCCATCATGGGTTGTCACCTGTGATTATGGACTTTTCCCTCCAGGAATCTGTCCAATCACCTTCTGAAGGCATCCAGGCCAGAGGCCATCACCACCTCCTGTGGCAGGGAGTTCCACAGAATAACAACGCGCTGGCTGAAAAAATATTTTCTTTGGTCTGTTCTCACTCTCCCAGCCCTCAATTTGAGTGGATGTCCCCTAGTTCTGGTATTTTGTGAGAGGGAGTAGAGCGTCCCTCTATCCACTTATTTTGTACGTCTCAATCGTATTCCCCCCTCAGGCGCCTTTTTTCCAGGCTCAAGAGCCCCAAATGTTTTAGCCTTTCCTCATATGGGAGGTCCCCCCAGCCCAGTAATCTTTTTAGTCGCTCTCTTCTGCACCTTTTCCAGTTCCACTGGTCCATATGCGACCTGAAGGACCCAGGCCACCAGAAGGGGCCAGAGACCATGCTACGTAAAAACGTTGGCGATTAACACGGCACGTCCCTATAATCCACGTCTTAAAAACTGCAGCTGCGGGTACCTGGCGCCGTGGACCGGACAGGAGGCAATTTCCTCTTAGACAGGAAATTCCTTAGCTGTGCCTGCTTCACGGAGGACAGTTTGCCTGGAAAAAGAAACGGAAAAATTATGCTGAGGGATTAAAAAGAACCCGGCAGCTCCAAGGAAACGGATTCCTCACCTCCGTTCTTGAGACCGGCGAAAAGTCGACGCTGGGAACTCGGAAACGGAGGGCACCTTTTGATTATGATGGTTTTCAACAGTCCGTAACCCATAATCGCGCCCCCGTTATTAAGTATTGGAAAAGGAAGCTTGGAAACGAAGCCGCGCCAGGTCCTGCTGAGTTACCTGAAGATTTGGGTGCCTCCCGGTTGCAGGACTCCAGGGTGGCTTTGGTCAAGGCGTTGCTCAGGGTCTCCAGCTCGCTGTCAAGGCTGGGCCCAGGACGGGGAACACAGGAGAAGAGAGGGGGAAGAAGAAATTCATTCATTCCACCGATGGACTGGTGGGTTGATTTGTTGATCCGTTGGCTTGCTGGCTGGTTCATTTTCTATCCCGACCCTCTGACGCACACCCGCCCGCCGTTTCAAACCAGCCCAGGCTGTGTCACAAGACGGGAGCGAGAGGCGAAACAACACGACGCAGGCACGGCCCCAACAGGCTGTTAAAAATTAAACGCAGTTCACGCCGCCTCTAAAAACAAGCGGGCGGTTCAACGGGACATTGAACCGCGGCTCTTTGGAGGGTAGGTTTTGAAAAAGCCTGCTGAAATAAAAAGGCTCTTCGGAGGCCCTTTCCGGGTCACCAGGGAGGAGGGGAGGGTGGATTTCAGGTGGATGAGAGGAGGTAGCGCCTTCTAAAAGCTGAGGAGCCATGGCTGAGAAGACCCGGTTCCATCTTCCCTCCCGCTGGCCCAAGCCTCAGGGTTGATGCCCTCAGCTGCCCCGCCTGGGATGAACGAGGAGGACAGGCAGTCCCCGTTGGAAGAACCGTCGGTCCAATCTGCTTGGATTGGGAACGAGGAGGTGCAGGCATGTCCAAACTTCGGCCCTCCAGATGTTTTGGAGCGCAACTCCCACAACCCTTTGCCGTTGGAAATACAGGCTTGGAATATCTGGGAGCGTGGGTCCAAAACATCAGGAAGGCCGAAGTTTGGACATGCCTGGGGAGGGGGCCTCAGAGGCCCCCTTCTAACTCCACGATTCTACGATTCTAGCACTCTGGCCACCCCAGCCCGGGTTTCCTACCCGCATCTTCTAGGACGGCGCAGCTGGCCCAAAGCCACCCAGGCTGGCTCTTCTCCCAACCTCTGCCTCCAATGCCAAAGACCTTGCCCATGGAGTTCTCCGGGGAAGACACGGGACGGCGGCCAATCCTCCACGGGGTGGCGCCCACCCACCCACCCACCTTTGCACGCTGCTTTGGGAGGCGCCGGGAGCCGGGAGGTTCCACGGGGACGCCCGGCTGTTGTACAAGCGGAGGTCCTGCAAGCTGTCCACCAAACTCTTCAGCCGCTTCCTCTGCTGGTTGATGATCTCCCGGTTGTTGGTGAGGGCGTTGAAAAGCGTCTCCCGCTCCGGGACCATTAAGCGCCTGTTCGGAAATACAGGGGTACCTCGGATAACAACTGCCCCGGATAACGAATAATTCGGATAACAACTGAAAATTTCCGGGTACAGGGCTGCCTCTGATAATGAATTTTCCCTATGGGCTGCCTCGGATAACGAATCGCAATTCCTAGGTATAGGTCTGCCTTGGGGAACGAATTTTCTCTATGGGCTGCCTTGCATAACAAATCTTCCTATGGGCTGCCTCGGATAACGAATTTTCCCTATGGACTGCCTCAGATAATGAATTTCCAGCATGCATCAGTAAAAAAAGTTATCCCAGGTGACATTGCATCTGTACCTTTAAAGTGCACTTTTTAAAGAGTTTTGAGCAAAAAAAACCAGGTATCTGTGCCGTTTTCCTAGGCTCCAGAACGGATTAAACGGTTTCCCATTCATTCCTATGGGAAACTGTGTTTCGGATAACGACGTGTTTCGGATAACAACTAACCTCGGAGAACGAATTACTGTCATTATCCGAGGCACCACTGTAAAGGCATAATAAACGAGAAAACGTGGTGGGAGTAGCCAAGCTGAACTTGGGGCAGGGAGAGAGGCCGAGGGGAAGGGTCGGTCCCCTGCTGGCTCTCTGTACAGGAAGCCTGCTGGGGGGGGGGAATCAGATTCCCGGTTTCTGCTTCCGCAGCCAGAGATCAAGCCGGCTTTTCACGCATGCAAGGCTTCTTTAAGGAGATGGTGCCGACGGCCAGCCAGAGGGGCTGCCTTCCAGACCCCATGGGCAGAGCGAGCTGAGAAACGAACCAGGTTTGCCAGCTAGGAATGAGTAGGATTTCTCAACTGGCGGCGCAATCTGACTTTGTTAAGGGGGTGTCTCATTTTAAGAAACCTGGATTCCCCTTTGTTTGAGTCAGCATGATTTTTAAAAAACCAATGTATTAAAAATTCCAATGAATTTAAGCAAACGTCTCACGGATACATCTTCCTAAACAGCTGGGTTTCCAACCAACAGTTCCTAAAATATTATATATTATGTTCTTTTAATGCACGTCCCTGTGTACACCTTCCTCTGCCAACGAAGGCATTTTTCAAGTGGAAAACCTTGCCTGGAACTCCGGAGAGGGACGGACACCTACGCACCGTGGCTTCCGCCTACCTAGCCTTGCAAGAAGCGTGAAGGAGATACAGCAACGTCTTAACGAGACAAATTTCTATCCCTCTCCTTCCTTCTGGCTTGCAACATTTCTGGTTGCGTGAACAGGCCAGGCCGAGCCTCCGTGACAGGACAAAAAAGGGGAAATTAAAGTCATTGGAAGGCGGCCCAGTGCGTTGGTGCAAAGAGAAAAGCGCGGGGGCCCAACTGCTTAGTTCCCTTTTATCGAATTAAGCCGAGAAGAGATGAGCTGAGGAACTCAGCCTTTGAGTGAAACTTAAATGTTATTTTCGCTGGCATACCAGGGGACTCGACCTTGACCGTGGGGACATTCCGGGTGGGCGTACAAGGGTCTGGCCCCGGTCTGCACACTTTCCGATACCAACACTGACCACCCCACCGTCAAGCCACTGACCTCTGCTTCTTTTGCTGCTCCAGATGGCGATCCCACTCAAGGTCGAGAACGTCGTTCACGTCCTGAACGGCAAACTTCACGTACTGGTGCAAACGACGGATTTCCTGCCCGCAAACAAGAGAAAAGGGCGTAATTCTTCACCATGCAGAATTAAAAACCAGGGAATTCACTGTGAGGAGACCCTGGGAGGGGTGCCAACTTCAGACAGCTTGAAAAAGGATTAAGAGAGAAGGATTCCCCCTGATCTGTGGGCAACCTCTTCCAAACCTCTCTCTCTGTGGATGTCGAAACCTGTGGATAATAACCAACTCTACACATAAAATGGCCTCTGGCTCCTTCTAGAGGCCATTTCTGGCAACTACCTCTTGGAAATGCATCATTTCTGGGGTTTTGTTTTTCCTTTTAGTCTTTTAATTTCAGACTGGAGATAAGTGAAACCGCAGATACGGGATTCCTACTGTACGGAGAAGTTAGAGACACCCAAGATGAATGTTTTTCACTAGGTCAGTCCAAGGCCTCTTTGCGGCCCAAGTTGCCTATTTGTGGCCTCCAACGCCCGTCGCTCATCTTCTCTACAAAAACAAACAAGCGACAACAACAACACAACTTTTTGATGTGGTCCAAAAAACCCTTGTTGTTGTGGGAAGTCTCCAGAAATATATTGTGAAAAACACAGGCTTCTCTCTGAAGAAAAGTAGAATATACACCCAAGAGGCAAAGATTCTCCTGAGCCTTACCCCAGAAGGGCACTGAGTCTGGGACCAAGTGAGGAAGCGAACCTATTCTCAGCCCTCTTCGCACAGTTTTAATTACTGCTTCAGCACAGACGGCGCACCCTGCATTTTCCGTGTGCGTCCGAGAGTCCCATCAATGACACCGGAGCGCCAGGGCTCCGTTCAATATTCTACATTTCATTTCAAGTGAGGATAAATCCCTTGCATAAATTCTGACCCCCTTCGACGGGAGGAGAGGCTCAAGACACCCCACCGGGAACCCGACTCCATCTCGTTCAAAGCCCCCTTTCCTACGTCTGGCTTTAAGCTCGACCGTCCGTGAAATTAAGCTGCCACCGCTTACAGCCCTCCGTGACGCACGGTGTCGGAGCAGCACGGCCGCTGGGCGACAATAAAGCCATCTCTGGCACGGGTTTAAGGGATTAAAAAATGAAATTAACTTAAGTTATTAAACTGACATTCCCAAAAAGAACTCTGCCCTCCACAGCAAAGGATTTTTAAAATATAAAAGACAAACAACAAGAAACAGCTTTAAAGGATAAAGCAAAGGATGCAGTTGAGTTCTCTGGATCCTTCACTAAAAAAATGTAAAAGGTTCCCCCCGCACATGCGTGCTAGTAATGTCTGACTCTAGGGTCAGACTGACTCTAGACTCTAGACTCTTGTCTGACTCTAGACTTCATCTCCATACTGAAGCCGAAGAGCCAGTGTTGTGCAACTCCGCGGCCACGTGGCCGGCAAAAGCATGTAAATGCAAGTAGATAAATAGGTACCACCGTAAAAAGCGGGACAGATCCTTCCCTTGGATGGGCCAAATAGAGCTAAAACTCTCAGACTCAAAGGACCCAAGCAAAGAAAAAGGAAACAAAGCCAACCTAAGGTCCTAAGAGGTCGGGACGTATTTTGTGCTGTTTTTCACGGCCTCTCCTTTGGATGCTGCGTTTTATGATTTCATCTCTCGTCTCTCGGTTTCAATGCGATGTGGTTAAGACAGTGGTGTCCAAACTTCGGCCCTCCAGATGTTCTGGACCACAATGCCCATAGTCCCTTGTCATTGGCAATATGGGCTTGGAATTCTGGGAGTAGTTGTGGTCCAAAACATCTAGAGGGCTGAAGTTTGGACACCCCTGGGTTAAGACGTTAAGAAGACGTTGGGCGTACAACCCCAATTAGACCTAGCCCATGCATTCAACGGTGCGGACGGACGGGGTAGTTCCAGTCCAGCAGCACCCAGGAGATCACCCTTACCGTGTGCCCCGGAATGGTATCAAGAAAATAAACTTAAGACTAAAACAAATACCTGCAGCTGAGCTTCGCTCTTCGGGTCCAGGGGCTTCTTATAGAGGAGGTGCAGGTACTCTGCGTTGTGCGTCCTCTCATTCTTCTCTCTGGCTTCTTCCACCCCTGCGTAACCTTCCAGCAGGCTGGTCTTCAGGAGGCTGATGTCTCCGTGCAGCGACTACAAGAGAGGGGTTTCAAGCAAGGGAGAGGAAGAGGCATTTCTCCGTCAAAGCCGATCCGTGGCTTTCCACGGGAACAGCGGATCGCCGTGGATTAACAACGACAGAGAGAGAGAGAGAGACACGAGGCCGGCGTCCATTAAGGGGGCACCCCAGGCGGGATTTCTCAAGAGGAAGAAACCTTTGACCATGAGGACATCAAAACCCCGGAGCAGCTGCCAGTATCGGAAAAGCAAAAGCAAAGCGTTCTGCTTATAAGCCGCCCCCTATGCCACTTCAAAGAACCTCTGGGCGGATTCCAGTTTAATTCAGGCATGATAAAACTCCAGCCCTCCAGATGTTTTGGACCACAACTCCCAGAATTCTAACCCTGCATTGCCAATGGCAAAGGGCTGTGGGAGTGGTGGTCCGAAACATCTGGAGGGCCGGAGTTTGGACAGGCCTGGTCTAATTCCAGTATGCAGGTTGCACGCAGGGCTCATGCAATCTTTTATTCCACTGTCATATGTTGGGCTCTTTTTAAAAAATGCTCCTGTTGGCCTAAGGAGAATCTCCTTTTCTTCTCTCCCCCCCCCCCGGCCTTTTAAAGATGACAGGCGTGGTCCGTAAGTGCCAGGTGGCCAGGAAGCCTCCAGCTGCTGCAAGGAAGGGCTAGGCAGGTCTCGTCTACAACAGACCTCCTTCAGGGCCAAGGCTGTTGGGAAGACGCGCACCTCGACAACAACCCCCCCCCCCCCCGAGCCGGGCCGTTCACCCTGAAAGCTTCCATTCCAGGCGTGGCCGGGGAGGAAGAAGGAAGATGGGGAAAGGTTTTGCTAAAGGGAGCCAGAGGGTGATTCTCTTCCCCCAACCCGTGAAGTGGCTCTGGGCGCGGATGGATGGATCGGCCCTGGGAGGTTTCCCCGGGACCTCGGGAGAGACCCTCCTCCTCCTTAGCAGAAAGGGGGGGGCTCCAAGATGAACGGGAAAGGCAGACAGAGAAGGTTGAGGATCCCCTTCATTGCTGGGCCAGCCCCCTGGGAGACATTGTGTGTGTGTGTGTGTGTGTGTGGAGAACCAGCAGCTGCTGCGTATTCGGCTCCGACAGGGCCGAAACCAACGGAGACGAACATTTTGAAAACCAGTGCACAGGGGAAAACAAATCGCAAGGAATCTGCCACCTTTCTCAGCAGGCCTTAAAGAAGAACAGACTTAAAGACCTGGCTTTTTTTGTGAGGCGTTTGGGGACAGTTAATTCCCGCCCTCCCCCCCCACCCTCCCGTTAATGACTCCTTTCGTAGTTTTATTATGTGTTATTATGTGTGCTGTTTAGTTATTATTTTTACTATTATTTTTCTCATTGTTGTTCATGTTTGTATACTGTTTGTAAACCACCCGGAGTTCTTCCGGAAGACGGGCAGTATATGAGTATTAAAATAAACAAATAAATAAACAAACAAACATGTGGGGTCTCCCCCACCACCACCACCACCACCGGCTTCTCCCTCAAGCTACTGCCGCTAACTCTGCAGGATTTCTCTGCGTGCGTCGCACACACACACACACACACACACCAAAATGACGACGCACGCACCCTGGAAGGCCGTTCCAACCCAGCAGGGGCGGAACTGAACGGGCCTGAAGGAGCCGCAGCCGTCCTCTGTTCGGAGGGGGCGCCACGCGTGGCTCGGTCCTCCACCCCCCCCCCAGGAGGCTCACCTCGGTTGTCTCTTTGATCTCCAACAGGAAGGTGTGGAGGTCGTTGGACTCGGTCCTCAGCGCCTTCTTCTCCTCCTCTGTGCCCACCTGGAAAGAGGCCTTCGCCGTCCTCCCTTTCAGCTCTTCCATCTCCTTCTGGAAGTGGGCGATCTGGGGAAGCAAGGCCGACCGCGTCAACCTTTTAAAATGCAACCCTCTCCCGAGAACTCAGTAAAAGGGGTTGGGGTGGTCTTCCTCAGGAATATTTCAAGGCAAATGAAAGAAATAACGGCCTCCACTTCATGGTCTCCCCACAGCGCCTGAAATGAAGCCGAGCACGGATGGAACGAGGTCCCATTTGCTACCCAAATAATTCTAGCGTGCATGCTTTAATGAAACAGCGACGCCTACACCGGTTTCGAGACGTGAGAATGGACGATGGCCGGATCCCAAAAGATCTTCTGTATGGAGAACTAGCCCAGAAAGAGACCACAGCTGCGGTAGAAGGATATCTGTAAGAGGGACCTGAAGGCCTCGGGAACGGACCTCAACAGATGGGAAACCCTGACCTCCGATCGCACTGTCTGGAGGCAAAAGATACAGCATGGTCTACATAAATTCGAAGCGGCATTTGTCCAACAGGCAGAGGAAAAGAGGCAGGCACGGAAAGAACGAAACTTGAGGACCGGGCAGGAAACAGAATACATCTGCCCCCAGGGCGGTAGAGACTGCCATTCCCGAATTGGCCTATTTAGCCACACTAGGTGTTGTTTTTAGGATCTCTACTCCAGGCATGATACCATAGTCTTTCGAGACTGAAGGATGCCCAATGATTATTCTAATAAGGAGAGGCCTGTGTGTTTTCCTCTCTCGGTTGAAAGGGGAGGTTAAATGCCCCCCACAAATAAGGCTGGGAGGGTTAGAAATGCAGTGGTGCCCCGACTTAAGAGCAGCTCGACTTAAGAAAAATTCGACTTAAGAGTGGAAAACCGTTGGCGTTTTAACTGCTGCCTTACAAATTTCAGATATGGTCTGCTCGACTTACAAATATTGTTTTTTCCTTTTATGGATTTTGTAACTTATTTTTTTTCAATTTTTAGATAGGTACCCCAACTTAAGAGTAGTTCAACTTAACAGCATGCATTCAGAACAGATTAAATTCGTAAGTGGAGGGACCACGGCATAAGATTTAACCCCATGAAGATGGGGTGACTCCACATGACTTTTCTCCCCTAGAAGAGGTTGCGCTCAGAGCGCTGACTCGCGCAGAGGCACAACAGGCAGACTCCTCTTCCCCGAAAGAGGTCCCGCTGCGGTCTCGGTCACCAGGAGGGTTTGAACAAGCAAGAATGAATGGATGCAAAACATCTAACAGGGCAGAGGCACCATCCAGGCAGAAGACAAGCTCGGTGGTGCATAAGCACCATGTATCAGAGCAGGCCGTGGTAAGTTTTTGAACCAGACGGCCCCACCTGAATGTGTTGGTAGGCTCTTAAGAGCATCACCTCTCAACAGGAGTGGGCGAGTCCAAGATAAACCGGCAGGAACTTGAACGTTAAGGGAAGCAGACAGAAATTCTGCTTTCTTTCTCGCTCACCCGTGGCCAGCATCAAATCTCTAGTCGCTTGGTTCCTTGCACCTCCTGGCCTGTTCTTACTAGGCAAACTCTTCCTCAAACCCTGCACGTGATCATCTGAACTTGAAAGGCCAAACAGAAGGCCACAATAGAAACCTCGAACGCCTCACCTCCTCTCTGATCCCGGCAATGACTGGATCCGAATCTTTCCACGTGTGAAGCTGTTTCTCCGGGCCAGCGCTCGGAGGCTGGTTCCGGCCCTGCAGAGAACAAAATTCCAATGGGGTTAAAGCAAAACCCACCTTGCCGGATGCAGAATTTTTATGACCGAATGGACGACGAGGAGTAAACGCGACAAAAGCTCTTGACGTCAACCACAAACTCTTAATATCTTTCAACCACAAACTCTTAATACAAACTCTTAACATCTTTCAGCATCCGCTTCAGGGTAAGCGGGGCTGTCTTGTAATTCTACTCATTCATAAGCTGTCATGCATACACAAGTTGAAATGCCTTCTTGAACCTTTAAACAATGCTTCAAGTGCCGTATTTAACGGAAATCCCGGTTTCCCCCTTACCTGGGAAGAAGTCGGTTTTGAGGCCGCTGGAGACACCTTGGCTGTTTTTTGGTGGGCGGAAGACGGGGGAGCGCCCTGGGAGCAGCGGGTCACTGGAAGCCAAAACAGACAGGGAAGGACAGACAGGGATTTCAGACGTTGCAACCTTATGGTCAGAGGCTTATGGGCGCGAGGTGGATTTCGCTCTGCTCCACCCACACCAGGCAGACACAGAGGTAGGAATGCGGCCAGCCCAAAGCAAAATCCTGCCAGGGAACCTTCATCTCCCTAAAAAGTTCTAGCCCTCAGCAACAACCCTTTTCTTAGGAACTGGCATTTAACACTACAAGAATCAAAACCACGTACTCAAAAGTATGTATTCCGTGCCTGGAGAGTTTGCGAGGTGTGTTATAAATGCCACTGCCACTGTGAAGGTACACAAGCTGTGACTGTCCATCGCTTCCCCCTAAACAATCTAAAGAAAAACTCCACGTGGCTGAGGAATTGGAGTCTAGCTCACAAAAGCTCTGAAATCTGTCTGTCTTCAGGGTACTTGAATACTCTTTTTAAATTCTGTGTTGCTTTTGTTCTACAGACTGGGGAGTTGGGGACTGCAGTATCGCGGGGTTAGAGTCCAACTCCCCCCTGCAGCGGATGTCAAAAACCGTGGATAATAGGGAACCTGAGATGTAGCATGGTGTCCGACTCCCTAGAGTGGCCAAATACATCATGGTAACATGTACAAATATGTATTCCCAGAGAAAGAGAGAGAATTTAATATTTTTATTAATATCATTTAATATTTTCTGGCAACAGAAGCTCTGTGGACACGGAGCCCACTGAGGGTGTGGGCTCCTTCCCCAAAACAGCTGGACAGAGCCCTCGTGGAGCTCAGCTTTTAGGGAAGGGAGCAGGGCTGGCCAGCAACTTTTAGGAAACCACGGGGAGGGGAAGGGAAGGGACATACTTGCTGAAGGGACAGGGGTCGAAGCCTTGATGGGTGCTGCAGGGGAAGAGAGCGGCACCGCCTGGCTGGGAGGTCCAACGGATGCAGGTTTCGCGGCGGGCGAGAAGGAGAACATGGCGGAGCTTTGGCCGATGGTGGTGGCGGCGGCGGCGGCCGGAGAAGATGACTGAAGAGCAGTGAACCTGAGGGAGGAAGGGAGAGGAGGAACGTCTAGAGGGGAGAAACATCCAGTGATCTGCCTCTGCGGCCACACACCTCAGCCTGGTCCAGAAACTCCATTACCACGTAGCAAACAGGCTCCACTGTCAAGGGCCTGACACTGCGGAGCAATGGTCCCAGTCTCCGCCAGAAGCGCCCACGGGCAGGGGAGGGAGCGGCTGGAGCTCCCTGGCAGGGCACAAGACGGAGGTGGGCTCTGCGTGGGGCCACCCTCTCGCCCCTGCCCTGGGCGTTGCTACACAACGTGCAGCGTCTACCACTGGACGGAGGGATGCAAATTTGTGGTTCTGGGTTGCCTGGGGGCATTCTAGGAGATGTTAGTCTGTGGAACTCCCTGCCACAGGAGGTGGTGATTATGGCATCTGGCCTGGATGCCTTCAAAAGGGGATGGGACAGATTCCTGGGGGGGGGGGAGTCCATCCCAGGTGACAAACCATGATGGAGATGTGTGTCATCTCCAGGCTTAAAAAACCAGGGTCCTCCAAGGGCCAGATGCAGGGGAGTGGGATCAGGAGACAGAGATTGAGTCTCGTGCGCTCCCAGAGGCATCTGGTGGGGCCACCATGAGATCCAGGAAGCTGGACTCGATGGGCCTTTGGCCTGATCCAGCAGGGCTCTTCTTAGGTTCTTATGATTTGGGAACAAACCAACCAAAAAGAAAACAAAGCAAAAGCCCCTTTAAAAAAAAACCTTTGCTGCCCAACGAGTCGAGTAGGCTCAAGGGAGCAACACAACTGGACTTCGAGATGCAGCCTCATCTCTGGACCTCAGAGGCGGCTCGACCAAATCCGACGGCCGACTGCCGAGGGCGCTGCAGCGAGAGATCCTTGGGGTATTCCAGCCCTGTGACCTTGCAATCCTTTTAAACCCCAACATATCCACCGGGCAAGGCCGCTTCAACCGAGGACTTACTTTTCGCTAAGGTTAACTTTGACGGAGGAAGCCGAAGGGACGAAACCCTGTTTGGGTCCGACGGGAGTGCTGGAGGCCGGAGGGCCGCCGGAGCCGCCCACGCTGGATTTAAAGTTCACGGATCCGAACGAGAACGAGGCAGCCGAGCCCGGCGCGGGGCCGGCAGAGGGGGCCGGCGTCTGCGGTATTTCGGGGGCGGCCGGCGGGAAGGAGAACTCGGCTGCTCCGCTCGGGTGGGAAGCGGGGAGAGTCAGCTTGGACGTCTCTGCCGGGAACGGGTAGGGCTGAGAGGAATCGGCTGCCGTTCCGGGCGATTTTAAATCGGAGGAGGTGAAGGAGAAGGTGGTGGCCCCGGTGGCCGTTGCTGGAGCTGGGGCAGCCGCGGACGGGGCCGTGTCGAGCTTGGAAGGAGTAGCGGGAGAGGCCGAGGCAGGAGAGGTGCTTCCTGAAGTGGGAGAGGAAGGAAGGAGGGAAAACAAGAGGTCACCTGGAAGATCCTCGTGGGAATATCGGGGAAGCAGCGTGGGCCAAGAGGGCTCTGAACCTCACGCCCAAGGAGGGAAGTTTTGGACTGGGGAAAGCTGGATTCACGATGCAACGGTGAGACGGAGAAGCCAAGCGTCTGTTGGTTTGTTTTTAATTGCAGGACAAAGGCAGTCGAGTCTTCCCAAAGGAGATGGGCAGGAATTGGCGGTTGGTGGCTACCCACAATCGTGGGCTGGCCACGCTCTCTCTGTCTCCCTCAGCTCACAGCCAGGGTGGGTTTGGGATGGGGTGGGAAATCAGATTTAAATCACATTGGTTTAAATCACAATTTAAATGTTAAAGCATCAATTCCTTTTAAATGAATTAAATATGAAATCATTTTTTAAAAATTTCAATCACAATTGAAACAGGCTTTAAATAAAAGTAGCATGCCATTCAATTGCTTTTTGGATGTATCACTTATTTTGTTTTTAATGCTGTTCTTTTTAATGTTGTAAGTCACCTTGGCTCCCCTTATCAGGAGAAAGGTGGCCTGTAAAACAAAAGAAAGAAAGAAAGAAAGAAAGAAAGAAAGAAAGAAAGAAAGAAAGAAAGAAAGAAAGAAAGAAAGAAAGAAAGAAAGAAAGAAAGGAGGGTGAATGAAAGAAAAAAAGGAAGGAAGGAAGGAAGGAAGGAAGGAGGGTGAATGAAAGAAATAAAAAAAGGAAGGAAGGAAGGAAGGAAGGAAGGAAGGAAGGAAGGAAGGAAGGAGGGGGGAGGGTATAAGAAAGAAAAAAATGGAATGTAACATATGTATATAAATAAATGTTTTTAAATGCATCAACGCATGTCAACACAGCTTGGAACAAAGAGATTTTAGGGCAACCCAGGAACATGAAACATTGAATCCATACACAGGCCTCCTGCCTTGCCAGCTGTCCTGCCCAAAGGCGGTGGAGGCTTGATCGATACCACAATTTCCGAAGTCGGTTTTTAATTGCGCTGAGAACGGTTACCAAAGGGGTTCTCGCTTCCTTCATCGATGGCGGAAGAGAGCGTGTCAGCCTCAATTAAAGGGCCTGCCCAGAGACGAGACGAGCCGGCTGGCACGGAGATGAAGGACGCAAGGAGGCGCCCACATGAGCCCAAGTCAGCCTAGGCTGAACAGCAATCAGAACTGCTGAGAAGTAGAGCGGCAGTGGTGGGGAGCCACCGGCCTTTGCTGCCAACAAGATCCACAGCTGGGATTCATGATCTACCCATCGTTCTTGTTGATCTCCTGATGGGGCTCCTGAGAGCCTCGTGTGGCGCAGGGGTTCAATGCCTGTCCTGCAGGTAAAACTATGCTCACGACCTGGGGGTTCAATCCCAGGTATCAGGCTCAAGGTTCACTCAGCCTTCCATCCTTCCGAGGTCGGTAAAATGAGTACCCAGCTTCCTGGGAGGGGGGGGCGCAATGTGTAGCCTACACACTGTAATTAAAATTTGTAAACCGCCCAGAGACTACTTGTAGTGGTATGGGGCGGTATATAAGCAGAACACTTTGCTTTTTTGCTATGCTCAGTTTCTTCCAGTTGCTGCCACTGGACTCCCTTTCGCTTTTCAGGTCCAGCCTTTCCAGGGAACATGCAATCCTTCTGTTCTCAGGATCCCCCCCCCCCGGGGGCCTACCTGTCGATTTGGCTCCTCTGTCCCCTTCGGCAGAGAGAGGCTCAGGCGTCACCAGGAGAGACCGCAGACCGGGATTTTGGTTCACCATGAAGAAGGGGCAAAGGACCCCATCGGTCGACAGCAGGAGCAGGACAGGAGCGGGATCCAAGGTCTTCTCTTCGCCTGCAAGGAAGTCACAGAAATGCAGGAGGGACTCATTTTCCCATCGGTCACTGTGAACGAGGACGCTAGGGATGGACCAGGAAACTAGCAAGATCTAGCAGCCAGAGCTCTTAGATTGGGATTTGGGAGATGTGAGTTCTTGTCTCCACTGAGCCATGAAATTCAACCGGTGATTTGGTTACAGAAGGGCTCCCGTCTCCGCAGCGGAGCCGTTCAAAGCCGTGGATGATAAAAAAAAGTGGATAATAAGAAACACTAACATAATAGTGAAGGGTCTCTGCCGCCCTAGAGTGGCCAATTCGGCTAACTTCCCCTTAGGAAATACATGTATTTCTAGGGTCTTTCTTCCAATGTTTTGAACATTTTCTCGCCGTGGATAAGTGACTCAGCGGATACCGAATGCACGTATAAAGGGCTCCCGTTGTCATTAAAAAAGAATTCCGTGGCAAATCAAACGCAGAGCACAAAAACTAGAGCCCAGGGCAAATATAGCATCGCATTACACAGCTGGCATGAATTTATATTTATTTATTTTTTTATTTGTTAATCTTATAACCCGCCCATCTTCCCGGAAGGGAACTCTGGGCGGCTCACAATAAAAACAGCTAAAACAAGCAAGCACAAGGAAAGAGAAGAGGACGAGATGGCGGGCATAGCAAAAGCAGAGAAGCGCGGGCATAAATAAATAAATAAATAAATAAATAAATAAATAAATAAATAAATAAAGGTTGCCAAACACCTCCCTGAAGAGATGAGTCTTCAGGGCCTTTTTAAAGGCGGGCAGGGACTCTGCCAGGCGCAGCTCACTGGGTAGATGGTTCCACAGGATGGGGCCCACCACACAGAAGGCGCGGTCACACGTACGCGCTTTCCGCGCCTCTCTGGGCGTGGCCACCCTCAGTGAGCGCGCCTGCGCCAATCTCGTGGGTCCGGTCCCAGTTTTACCTCTGAGAGATACGCTCCGCGAAAGGTTTTAGCCTGTTTGCCGAAGGAGGAGGGCAAAGATGGGGTCAGCCTGCCCCCCGCCCCACCCCCAAGCGGGAAGGCGTTCCAGAGACTGGGAGCAGCCTTTGAGAAGGCCCTCTCCTGTCTGGTGGGACCGACTTACTGACAGCGATGGGCACGTGGTTGGTGTAATCGATGGCCACACCCACCGGCAGGGTGTCGTCGCTCTTCTCCGTCACGGGCAGCTCCGCCCGGCTGGAGTCTTCCAGCACCCAGAGCTCCCAAGTGTTCTGGAAAAGGAACATTTTAAATTGAACCCCTTCCCCTCGGCTACCTCCGGCATCTTGGCTACGGGTTGGGGCGGGGAGCAGGAAAGCCGTTTAAGTCAGAGGCCACGACAACAAAGGTTTACCTGCTCGCCTTGTCTCGCAAGGATGCTGACTTCTGTGGAAGCGGCTGAGGCCGCCAGAACCAGGTCCCTAAAAAGAAGAGGAAGAGATAATACCCAACCGCTGAGAGAGAGAGAGAGAGAGCATTCCACACAAACAACGAACCAGCAACCACCGCAACAGCCACCTCGCTATCTGATATCCTGAACGGTGGCCCCCGTATGGCGGCAGAAACACAGAATCCTAGAACAGCGGATTTGGAAGGGGCTTATACGCCATCACAGTCACTTCCATCACACAAGCACTCAAATGATTTTGGACAGCTGTGGAAGGCACACAAGTTTGTTTGTTTGTTTGTTTTTGGTTAAACTGCAACTCCAGGCCACTCACCAGTCTTCGACGTAGTTCAGGAAATAGTGGTGCTGCCTCTCCGTGCAGCTGCCATAGCAGGGCTCCGTGAAATTAACGAACACCTCGGGCCGCTTGTCTTCCTTCTTCTGAAAGGCAAGGCGGAAGGGGAGAAGGGCCGTGAAACGGCTTCGCAGAAACACATCGGATGCAACACCCAGGGGGCCGGTCGACAAACAAGGGGGGCCTTGTACGTCGCAAAGGGACAAGGCGCTTCGGTTGCTAAAAGGGGTGGCGGTGGCAGTGGGGAGAAACTTTTGCACCTTCAGAGGGGTGAAGAGAGTCTTGCGGGGAAAACCCCTCGCTTTCATTCTTCTACAAGATCTGATTAACCAAAGAGATCCCACTTTGCAAGGTCGCTTTCGCTCCGATGGAGAAAACCCGGGAAGAATTACAAGCCGCGAGCAGACAACTGGATTCTCGAAGGCGTTCACGGCCAGGATCTGATAGTTGTTTGAAGTTTTTCGGGCTGTTTGGCCGTGTTCTGGAAGGTTTTTCTTCCCGACGTTTCGCCAGACTCTGCGGCTGGCATCTTCAGAGGGCAAGGAGCTCGCTCAGGGAACTAGGAGTTCTCTCCGTGCTCTGGGTACTCCCTAGTTGCTTGAGCGCCTTGCCCTCTGAAGATGTCGGCCGCAGAGTCTGGCGAAACGTCGGGAAGAAAAACCTTCCAGAACACGGCCAAACAGCCCGAAAAAACTCACAACACCTAACTGGATGCTGTTCGGCTGCAGAGAATGCAGAGAGGACCCACACTATCCGTACCGGAAGTAAAGCCATCACCACTTCGGGGGCAGTCTCCAGAGTACCGTCCGCGGCGGCGTAAACGATGGCGAAGACGTAAGTGCCGATCCACAACACGTCCAAGACTAGGAAGGAGAAGGAGGAGGCGCCAATCAGCCCGATGTCTACAAGGGAGCTTGTTTTCGCATCACAAAACTGCCCAGAGTGATTTGCTGCCTCAACCAGGGGCCCTCTTTGACCTTTCTTTCTAGGTTTCTTAATGGTTTAGGTTTTACGAAAGACATATCCAAACTTTGGCCCTCCTGATGTTTTGGGCCACAACTCCCAGAATTCTAAGCCTGTGTGTTGCCAATGGCAAAGGACGGTGGGAGTTGCGGTCCAAAACATCTGGAGGGCCGAAGTTTGGCCACCACTGCTCTAGGACTTCTTCACAGGCCACTCTCTCAACCCAAGACTTTCTTAGCACCCTGCCGTCCATCAGCCCGTGTGTCAAATGTTTCTTCGGCCTGTGTTGAAGTCTTTGACTCCATGTCCTATAGCGGAACCAGGAATATGCGACACCATCCAGGGAGCCTTCTCGAGGCCGATTCTAAGCTTGCACTGGCTCGCCCATTCTTCATCTTATTTCAAAATCGCAGCGTGCAGGAACGCAAGAGTCGCTGCTGGCGCCATTATGGCTCCAGATCCAAGCTCTGGAGGTGCCATGACTGCTTTCATCCAGTCGTTGGCCGTTTCCAGCTGGAGGCCAGCATCCACCCACCCGTTTGCACCACAACTCCAAACACAGCAAAAAGTGTAAGGGGCAGGGGAAGACGCGATATACCCTTGACAGGATTGTCCGAATCATAGAACGGAGGGCAGGGGATCGTCTTCTTCTCCTGGAGGTTCTGGAAGAGAGAACGAAGAGGGTGTGTAGGATGACAGGGAGATGCAGTGGCACAAAAAGACAGAGCACAGAGCCAAGACTGCGCTTAGCAGATGCAGGGGACAGGACTGGCATTTTGCTGTGTGCTTCAATTGGCACTTGTAGAGCATCAGGGATGCTTCTGATGAGACAAGATGTACACACGGGAACGAACCGCTGGAGGAGGCGGGGTTCGGAAGAGCTGCACACCAGCTTGGGCAGGAAACGAACCAAGTGGTTCGTGCCCATCTCTAGACATGAGGCCAGTTATTTTGCTTATCCATATACAGAGAAGCAGAATATCCAGATCGTCTCACTAGCCGTGCCCAGGGCCAGGACCAACACACAAGGCTAAACGGCATGCATTTGAGATCAATGGGGACGTTCATACCAATTGATAAAAATTCCGCCAGCCAGTTTTTAATTTGTTCTTTTTCTGTACTACGTTAGTCAGAAAGCATCACAGTAAAACCTTTTGAGTTAAGAATACAACTCCTTCTCCCACACAACGGACAACTAAGGCCACGCCCTTTCAGATGCAGTAAGCAATGCTGACACTCAGCGTTCCCCCCCCCCCAAACAAAAGGGCTTCCACAGCGTCCGCTTTAGCTACTTCCGTGAATGGAGCGACGGAGAGATCTAGAACGCAGGTGACCCTGGTCCTGGCTGGACAGTCTAGCTGCTGCACGACCCCTGCTGGCACAGCGCTTGGGTTAATCGTCCACGCAGGTCCGTGCATTTCGGCAGGCATTATCGCTAGCTACAGGCTTTGTGATGGGAATCCCTTAAAGCAAAACGTGTTCTGCTTATATACTGCCCCCTACCACTTCAAGTCGTCTCTAGGCAGTTTAGTTTTTAATTACAGTATGCAGGCTACACATAGCCCCCCCCTCCCCAGCAAGCTGGGTACTCATTTTACCGACCTCGGAAGGATGGAAGGCTGAGTCAACCATGAGCCGGCTACCTGGGATTGAACCCCAGGTCGTGAGCACAGTTTTACCTGAGATACAGGCATTGAACCACTGTGCTGCGAGGCTCTTAATCATAGATCCAGAAGTGAGTGGCAGAGAAGGAGGGAGGGAGCGGAAAAGGACAACACAAACAATAACAGTAACCGAGATCAAAGACTTACAGGTAGATACTGGACGACGGTGCCGTCCTGCTTGCCCACGGCCAGCTGTTTTCCTTTGGGACTCCAGCACACTGGGGAGAACGAAAAGGGAGAGCTTCGTTAGCCAAGCCAACAGGAAAAGAAGCAGGGACAAGCCAGTCAGGAGGGTGAGTAGTGGATTGCACAGAATTCACTCTGAGCCCGAATTTTGAAGAAAGCAAGGAAGTACTTTGGCTTCTAATGAACTTACGCACGGCTAGGAGGACCGGGCCAAGGTCGCACGGATTTTCTACCCTCACCTTCAAGGATAATCTGGGTGTTCTGCTCCTCCTCCCTCCTTTCCCAAGAGAAGGAACACGAGAAACAGGTGCCTTCTACTGCAGCGGCCGCAAACCTTGGGTTACCCCCCCCCACCAGCTGTTCTCGGACGATGGCTCCCAGAAATCTTGGCCAACATCGTTTGCGCTGAAGGCTTCTGGGGGTTGCCATCTAAGAACATGTGGGGACCCCTTTGGGAAACCTTGCTGCATTCTCTAACAGCGATGGGCAAAGGGTCCAAACCAGACTCTCCAGCACGTCATTTTAATGGCTCAGAAGGTCTCTTCCTGCACCTTCCCAGGGAACGTGAGAGGCCATTTTGACGTGTGTCGGGTCCCCACAGCGCTCCAGCCTCCCCCAGCCGCTGTCCTGCCTCCAGTTCTTCATTTGGACACATTTCCCAAAGGCGAACAAAACCCTTTTTTTTTAATAAAGAGACAACGTTTTGCAGATGAACTGACAAAGAGTTTCTCCCTTGACCTTAAAGCCAGGCGACCTACCGGATGTAACAGCCACGGAGGCGGGGAGAGTGGCGTAGAGCTTCACCCCGTCCGTCACGTGCAGCACCGAGACGCTGCCGTCGGAGAGGGAGACGGCCAACAGGGAGGCGTTTGCGGGGTTCCATTTCAGGTCGTTGACCAGCGGGGCAGACATCTTCTGATAGGCAAACGGACGCTTTTGCTGTCTGGCCTGTCAGGAAGGAACCCAGACGCCCATAAACAAGCAGCTTCTGGCCTGGGCCTCTACCCATTAGCACACGCAGCCCCAGGAGTCCTGCCAGTATCACATGCTCTTCTTTCATAACACACCCACAAGTTTAAAAAAAAAGTTTATGGATGTGCTGTAGCATTATAGAATGATGGATAGATAAACTGATTTATGTGATGTTATCCCCAGGGAGTATATATCAATCTCCTGCCATTTTTAATCTTCGTTTTAGTTTTGTTGTTGTGGTTGATTTATGTACACTTTATTTTATTATGTACCTTGCATTTTGGTTTTTAAAATGTATTCCTTTGTTAATTGTCATGTTATTACATGATGTAAACCACCCAGAGTAGCCCTAGGTCTAGATGGGCGCTATAAAAGTCAAACCAACCAACCAACAAAAAAATAAATAATGTTGCAAATGAAAATCTTTCTATGTTACACAGCTCCTTCCTGTGGGCTGTGAAGCCGAAATGCATCAGGGATTTTACCAATGAAATAAGGAACGTTTTATTTTCTTAGCATCCCAAACTTTCAAGAGGGAAACGGCCATGTTTATTCTGGGAAGGTGGAGTTGCAATGCAGGGCTGTGGAGTCGGTAGATAAATGTTCCGACTCCGACTCCTAAGTTTTTTGTACTTCCGACTCTGACTCCGACTCCAGGTACCCAAAATTTCCTCCGACTCCGACTCCTCGACTCCACAGCCCTGTTGCCATGTTTGGAAAACGGGCCACTCGCCTGATTCACAAAAGTGCGGACGTCAAAGAAGGCGATGAAGGAGCCGACTTCGCCGGAGTCCATACAGACGGACAGGGTGAGGTTGTCGCAGCTGAGGGCCAGGTGGTGCACACGGAACTTGGTGGGAACGAAAAGGCCGTGCACGTTCTCCACTGTTAAAAAAAAAAAAAGAGACCAGCATCAGGAAAACACAGAAGCAACTGTTGAGAAAACATCATGCACTCTTTAAAAAAAAAACAAATTAAAATCTCTGAACTTGATCTAGGAACCAAAAGCAAAATGGACTGCTTATATACCACTTAAAGCACTTGGTGGTTTACATGTTAATATGCTGGCTACACATCGAGCTCCCCCTCCCCTCCTTTTTTTGTGGTAGATCACAACATATATATTTTTTACTTATTATTATTTAGTTTTTCCTCTTCTTTTCCTGTTTCAGTTTTTTTTTTTCTCTTTCTCCATTTTGCTGATGTTACTCTGTGTTTTATTGGTTCTTTTAACCATTATTGTTAACTGCCCGGAGTTCCCTGGGAAGACGGGCAGCATAAAAATAAATAAATAAATAAATAAATAAATAAATAAATAAATAAATAAGATTTTTACACCCCAAGCTAGCAAATAGCTACGTAATTTTTCAGCAATATTATTACCATGTTCTTAATACATATTACTTTTGGCAAGTCTTGTGCATGGGACACAAAACAGCTCACACAGACTACATCTTAATTCCTCAAATTTACAAAATGCCCTCGGGCATTAGGACGACACTGCCCACGATGATGCCCGAGCAACGTTTCGGAAGCCCCACTCCACGTACCGATTTTATTCGGCGAATCCCCGGCTTGAATCTGCATCAGGAGG
Source organism: Phrynocephalus guinanensis (assembly GCA_037367245.1). Classification (NCBI taxonomy): domain Eukaryota; kingdom Metazoa; phylum Chordata; class Lepidosauria; order Squamata; family Agamidae; genus Phrynocephalus; species Phrynocephalus guinanensis. The sequence goes on from CM074755.1 coordinate 6,837,319, forward strand.
TTTTTGGTCTGGAAGACCTTCAGCCCAGCCGGGCAAGCGGCAAACGCTAATCCGTACTTGTTGGAGACAACGAGGAGGCTGCAGCGTTCTTTGGGCAGCTTTTCGGGGCTGTCGAAGATCCGGACTTTCTTCAGGGCTCTGAACTGGAAATCCTGCGGGAGGAAAGTTCAAATAAATACGCCTCTTTTACTTGTTACAAAATCTTCATCTCGCAACTCCCCCCGGTGACCAAGGACGACGTCTTAAACGGCCAGGTTCGTCAGCTGCTTCGTTAACTGGACGGCCTGCCTATATAAACCCCTCGCGGGCCTCTGCCTGGACTAAGCCTGCCTCGAACCCGCCTCCGAGGCCAATACGGGACCCGAACCTGGCCTGAGGTTAAAAATAAACGGGTACAAGAAAAGGGTCCAAGGCGGGGTGAAAAAAGGGGGGGAACCCCATCAGAGGGGGGGTCTCCTTGCAAGGAAATAATAATAATAATAATAAGGAACGAAGGAGGAGCCCAACACCAATAGCCCGGCCAAGTAAACAAAGATAACCTTTTAAACAGCCCGGGGGGGGGGAGAAATGACCAAAAATAAATACTAATAAACTTTATTTTTATGCAGCCTTTCTTCCCGAGGGGAGAAAAGGCGTCCCTTCTCCTTCAACTCCCTGAGGGGAAGGAACAGGAAGGCAGAGTAACGGGAGGGTAACGTTTGAGGAACGAGCGCCCCCCCTCCTCAGCTTCCCTTCCCCTCCCCACCCGCCTCCTTGAGGGGAAGGTAACGGGAAGGGAAAGTAACGGAAAGGTAACGTTTGAGGAACGAGCGTTCCCTGCTCAGCCTCTTCCCCCCCCCCCGAGGGGAAGGAACGGGAAGGCAAAGGGAAAAAAGACCCCAAAGGCGTCCCTTCTCCTTCAACCCCCTGAGGGGAAGGAACAGGGAAAGTAACGGGAGGGTAACGTTTGAGGAACGAGCGTCCCCTTCTCAGTTTCCACTCGCCTCCGTGAGGGGAAGGAACGGGAAGGTAACGGTTGGGGAACGGGCGTTTCCTCCTCAGCCTCCCCCCCTCCCGCCTCCCTGAGAGGAAGGTAACGGGAAGGGAAAGTAACGGAAAGGTAACGTTTGAGGAACGAGCGTTCCCTCCTCAGCCTCCCCTTCCCCCCACCCGTCTCCCTGAGGGGAAAGGTAACGGGAAGGGAAAGTAACGCGGGGAGGAACGCGCGTTCCCTGACTCTCCCTCCCTCCGACCCAAAGGCCGGGCCTTCCCCCTCACCTTCATTTCCCGCTCGGGGATGACGTCCATGTCGTCCCCCATGGCGGAAAGGACCGCCCCGGGGGAAAAAAACTCCCGCCGCCTCAGAGAGAGAGAGAGAGAGAAAGAGAGAGAGGCCTTCGAAACCTCTTTTCCCCTCACAAACGCCCTCCCGCCGCGTCCACGGGCCTTCTCCGTCACCCGGAAGGAGCGGCGGAGGGACGACAAAAAAGGACGGACGCATCCGTTTCCGGCGACGCTCTAGGCAAACCCCCCCCTCGGCGGGAGCTCTAGGAAGAAAAGAGAAGCCGCTTTGTGAGGCGTTATTTCCCCCCCCTCGCCCCTTCAAGGTTTTGGTTCAAGGGATTCTCTCTTCCCTCAAGGAGGCGGGCGAGCGGGTGGCAAAAGCCCGAGGGACGGGGAGGAATGAAAATAAAGAGGCACAGAGACACCACTTCCGGTAGCTCTAGCCCCCCCCACACCCGGTTGCTCATCTCTATGGCAGGGATTCTATGGAGACGGAACGCCACAGAGCGTAGACTTACGACGATAGATCTGCAGAGCGGAGTCATACAGCCTCTTTCCGGGTTCCTTCCACTTTCCCTTCTTAATATCCCAAACCGGCGTGGTGGGAGACAATAATGAAATCCAGAAGCGGGCATTGTTGCTGGTTTTAATAAAGAATTTTTTTATAAAAAAAATTACGTCCGTTTGTGTTTTTTTTATTTATAGCTCAGGGTTCAATAGAAGTAGGTCCCTGTCCTAAACTATCAACAGGGTTGTATCCCTGTCTTATTCAATGAAACAAAATCCTGCAAAAGAAGCCTTAAGGAAGTGATGGCGAACCTACGGCACGGGTACCAAAGGTGGCACTTGAAGCTCTTTCTGTGGGCACCTGACATCACCCCTTCACAGCCACCTGGATTCAGGTTAAATGGCTGTATTGGCACTTTGCAAAAAAAAAAAAATTAGTGGGTTTTAAATTGCAGTTTGGGCACTCGGTCTCTAAAAGGTTCACCATCACTGCCTTAAGGTCTGTGCGTGGTTATGTGATACAGTAGAAACCCAGTATCCACGAGGGATTTTTTCCAGGCCAACCCAGCAGATGCTGAAAAATGCAGATTATAGAGAATGCTATAAATTGTCTGGTCTTTGGCTCCTTCTAGTGGCCCAGTTCTGTAACTACATCTTTAGAAATACATATTTCTACGTTTTTTCTTTTAATATTGTCAATCGTTCAGACAGGATAATTGACTCTGCGGACTCGAATCCCACTGATGTGGGCGTTCTACTGTTTTGCACCCTATCAAACACTTTGCAATAAACCCCACCGTTGATTGCATGCTTAAATAGATTAAATCCCATTTTATTAAATCTCATGCAATGCTAAATTCTACCAATGTGGAGCCATACAATAAATCTTACAGGCATTTTTATTGAGGTGGAAGAAAATTATTCTGCATCACCGCTCCCAGACATCCCTTATAGTTTTACCTTTTTAGAGTGGAATCCCAAAACAGTAGCATTTCCTATTATAATGTGAGACATGTTTACCCTGGATATCCCTTCCAACTGAACAATTCTGAGTCTTTAAAAAAGGACTAGTGTCGCTCGATCCTGGTCACACCACCTTCATGTCTGGTGTCCATTCCGTACCAAAACGGCGTAACAGCAGGATTTTATTGGTGTACGTACACAGAAGTAGGACTGCTTACCACAGCAAAGTCTGGATTTTGCTATATTTTATTTTAAACCATGGACTTGTGAGCGCAGAATCAGACCAGAGAAGAAGACTGAGAAGTAACACAGGACCAAGAGAAAGAACTGGAGACGTGGCAGCAACGAGGGAGCTGAGAAATGTCGAGAAGGCAGGAAGGAATCCTTTCGTCTCCAGAATCTTTGGAGAAGGCTCGTCTTGAAAATGGTTTGCTCGTCTGGAGCAGCGTTAATTAAGAGGCGGGTGAAGGGGAAGCCAGGATATTTCTCAAACAATTCACGTTCATAGTTCTCACTCCAAGTCCACAAAGAAATAAATATCCCACAGAGTGATGCGCTCCTTTGAAGGGACACAGTTTTCCCCTTCTGAGGGCACTGAAGTGTGAAGATAGATAACATAATTATCTGCTCTTTCTTTTTAAAAGCTACTCGAATGCTAAGCTTGGTGCCAGCAGTATGGCTTCGGAGGCAAAAGAAAAATAAGAGAGGGATTAAAATAAACAAGAATAAAGCAACAATGCGGAAGGACGACTAGTTGGCTGGACCCCATCTCTTCTGTAAATTTTTCCGCATGGCTCCATGGGGTGGCCGGGAGAGGTCGCCAGAAATTCCCTTGCCCTGCCCTTTATCTTAAAGCTAATTTTATTTTTCAGCTAATATTCAGAAGAGAAGGGAGCTAAGGAAGGTCCGTCGGTGCGACAAGACCAACACAGCGAGGAGGGGTCTCTATCAGATGGCTGGCTGGTAGATCGTCCGTAATAACCCTTCTACCAAAATTCATCTCCCCTTCCGCAAATCATTTTGGACCCTGTTGACGGTTGCTGTTCTCCTTTCCATGTGTAAAACTGAGAGCAGGATGGAAGTGTGTGTGTGTGTGTGTGTGTGTGTGTGTGTGTGTGTGTCTGTGTGTGTGTGTGTGTGTGTGTGTGTGTGTAAACTAACAGTTCTGAGCTTTATCAGCAAGTCACGAAAGATCTGATATAACCCAAGTTTCTGTTATATTTCGATAAAACTCGGGGAAACCACCATGTTATGAAAATAGATGGTTTAATGTGTCCTTGAAGGCTTTCACAGCCAGGATCCTGATCGCTCTTGTGAATTTTTCAAGTTCTTTGGCCATGTTCTGAAAGTTTTGCCAGACTCTGAAAGTTTTTCCAGACGTTTCGCCAGACTCTGTGCCCAGCATCTTCAGAGGGCAGGGAGCTCGGGGGACTAGGAGTTCTCTCTGTGCTCTGGGTTATAGAGTGAGGTGGTTGCTCTCTTTAAATAAAATAAAATAATTCAGATAATAATTCCCTAAGCCTCACCAGCATTGCTGCTCACCTGCCTGGCCTCAAAATGACTTGCACTGAAGGGATATCTGACAGCAAAGATTACTTCCGTTGCTTTCCAGGGACGGAAACCCAGAGAGCGTTAAGGATGGAAACTGGAATTATGGACCAGCGGTGGCGTTAAGGACAGACCCTTGGGGCAGATGTCCAGGGTCTCACTCTGTACAACCAACAGCAGCCTCATGTCTAAATTGAACTAGGCGGACGCCTCTTTGGAACACAAATTGTCTCTGATTTTTTGACCTTAGCGAGCCCAGAGGGGTACAACTGGAGCCCCTTCTCACGGCCCAACGATGAGCGCACTCAAAATCTACTCGAATAAACCCCACTCAAAGGGGCGAGAAAAGGGAAACGAGGCTGGATTAGATGGGCCGTTGAGAAGGGAGTGGGCCACTACATGGAAAAAGTCAAGGGAGAGGAGCGTAAACTCTAAGAAGGCACTTAAGCATTTGGGACACCAGGTCAACCACCGATGGACAAGATCCGTCAGTGTCCAGAATGGCAGCCTTCCTGTATGCCAGAAGCCACCTTGAGCAAAACGTGTCCTGCTTGGGGGGACCTTGAGCTGGGAGATACCCCATCCACGTCCCACTAATTTGCTGCTTCAGAAACTGACCCAGCGTGTTATTATTCTGTGGAACTCCCTGCCACAGGAGGTGGTGATGGCACCTGGCCTGGATGCCTTCAAAAGGGGATGGGACAGATTCCTGGAGGGAAAAGTCCATCCCAGGTGACAAACCATGATGGAGATGTGTCATCTCCAGGCTTAAATCCAGGGTCCTTCAAGGGCCAGATGCAGGGGAGTGGGATCAGGAGACAGAGATCGAGTCTCGTGCGCTCCCGGATGCATCTGGTGGGGCCACCGTGAGATACAGGAAGCTGGACTAGGTGGGCCTTTGGCCTGATCCAGCAGGGCTCTTCTTATGTTCTTATGTTCTTATTGGGAAAAATCAGTTTTTTTGTGTGTGTGTGTCTTTTTCCTTTTCCTGTCACTACCGAAACTCAGCGAGCTACAGTATTCCAGATAAATTAAAGAACAAAATTAAGAATGGTCTCTAGAGGCGCTTCTTGCGGTGAACTTCCCTCGTCATTCCTTTTGCTAAGACGGGTTAGTTTTATGGATCTCTGAGGCCATTTGAAAAACAGGCAATCTAGCGGGAAGGCCCTAGTGATGGTCCAGGAAGAGCAGGGAGGGTCACACATGGGGGGGGGGAGGTTTGGCTTGGAAGAGGCGTCTTTCCCTTCAAGGCAGGCTGGAGATGTCTCTCTCGGGAGGCGGGCCAGACCGCTTTGGGGTGTTTTCGTTGGCTTTCCCTTCAAACATCATGACCCTGAAGGGGGGGGAGAAGAAGAAGAAGAAGAATGGAGAAAGAGAAACGAACCTAAAACACTTCTTTTTCCGGAGCCTGGTTCCCCTTTGACTCAACATTCCTATTCAGGATAATGTTGCCCCATTAAGGGGCAACCCCCCCCCCATGCCCCAAATATCCTGCCCTCAACAGCCTTGGTCAGCTCTTGCCAAGTCAAGCTGGTGGCTTCTGTTAGTGAATTGATCCACCTCCTATTTAGTTTTCCTCTTTTCCGGTTGCTTCCCACCTTTCCCAGCCCGATGGTCTTTTCCCCAGAGGATTCTGGAGAAGGTCGATTCCGTGATGGATTTAACCAGAAAACAAAGGACAGGTGCCGATCAGCACAACAGAAGGCTCCGGCAGTGTGTAGCCGGCGACGTTAAAATTGCAACCCACCCAGGAGAAGGGGACGGGGGACTGCTTCTGAGGATTCTCTAGCAGGAAAGTATCTCCAAATTGATTTGACCACCCATGATGATGATGATGATGGTGATGATGATTAAGTGATTCCCACCACCCTGCTTGCTTATGTTTATGCCTAAGATTAAGCACTAGAGGGCAGTATTTGCCATGAGGATTCCACTCAAGAGTTTTATATTATTTTATAACTTAATTCTGTTCTTCTTAGTAGCGTATGTTTATTCGTCCATAGCACAGTTTGGTGCTTCCGACAGGAATAAGGAATAAAGAAAAGAACCACTTTCTTTCCACTCCAAAGGGACTCAAATACAGCCCTGTGCATACATGCAAAGGAGGCAGCCAGTGAAGTATCACGGACAGAAATATCGGACCAGGAGATCCGGGTTCAAATCTTTTCTCAATATAGAAACTCATGGAGGTGAAAGGGGGAATGTGGGCACCGATAAAACCTCGTCTTCCCATGCCTTACTTACCTTGGAAACCTTGACTATGACTTGGTTTCATTTCTGTATCACCTCACATGCAGGTGAAGTTAAAAGCAGAAGGGCAATTCTGAAATAAATTCAGAGGTAGAATGCGTCCAACCATGGAGGCTCCACCAATACTCACAACTTGAGGACCGCCGACCGTTTGCCAAGCATCACGTTGACAAAATCTTGGTAGGAGATCGTGTCGCCGACTCCTCCGGTGACTTCCGAGACCATTTTCTTCAGCTCAAGGTGGGTCTTAGGGGCTCCTAGCTTTTCCATCATCCTTTTTACTGACATCAGATCTACCAGGAACGAGACCCCCCCAAAAAAAGTGGTGCAAACAGTAAAAGCATCAGTAGGGGGTATCCGGAGTTGCCTCCCTTCTGCCTCCCTTTGTGGGGTACTCCGCATCGTCCCGCAAAAATCTACTCACCAATTTCCCCTTGGTTATTCAGGTCGAACTCCATGTATTTCTCTGCGAAAAGACAAGCGCCGGCAGCCACGTCAATGCTTTCTACCTCTCAAGGGCTCTTAGATTTCAAGCGTTTTTCGAGTGTTTTTCGAGTGTGGCCCAGACAGCTAGAAAGCCAGGCATACGGAGGCACCTTTCCCGCTTTCCAGAGGAAAAGCTGATGCCGCGGGCCTCCAGAAACCCTTTAAAACAGCCCCAAATCCTGCCAGCTTCAGGAAACTATCATCCTTGGATGCTACCAAAGAAATTATTTAAACACTTTTCAGAGACTCAGGGCCTTTTCACACGACCCCTAAACTCCACGGCAAATGGCTCCCAGCTCCGGAGCTTAAAATTATTTCCCCACCAGCTCCGGAGTTTACAGATAATTAAGTGCGACCCCGCCCACCTAAGCGCATCCCAGCGCACTTTTCAGGTACCTGCTCTCGGAGGGTGAAAATTCCTGATGCGGATATAACAGTAGTGACTGCCGGGCTCTCCTTGCTTCTGTTTGTTCTTTTTTTGCCCCCCGCCCCTTTAAGAGATCTGAATGCAGTGCCGGGAGCAAAGTGAGATGGCAGAATGGAGGTGAGCGGCATTCTTTTCTTCCTTTTTTTCTCCCTCCCCTCATGCAGCCAGCAGCCAGGAGTGCGGAGGGGGTGGGAACGCAGGAACAGCGACAAACCCCTAAGATCTCTGGTCCAAATTTAAGTGGCCAGTGGATCTTAGGGGTCGTGTGAAAAGGCCCTCAGTAAGATTTTGGATTTGAAGGCCCTGGGCACGGTCGTTTGCCCACCCCACAGGCGTTCTGCACATGTTCGTGGATACTTGGCTTTTAGAGTCTTTTTAAAACAAAATTCAACCGCCTCTACAGGGCAATCCGTTACTAGAGATGTTGGCTAGTCTTTGATACCAAGACCCGAGACCAAGTCTGAGTCTTTGGAACCAAGTCCCCACGTCCCTACTGAAAACAAGCTTTCTTCCCCCTCCCTATCATCTGCCCTCCTGTTAGTTTATTCGTTTCATTCGTTAATTGATTCAATGGGTTTCTTCTCAGGAGCTCCGGGCAGCCGGTGGGGCTCTCCTCACAACCCCCCCTGCGAGGCAGACCCAGCATAGAATGGAAGCAAGCAGAACCACCCCAAAGGTGACCAGGGGGAGACGTGGCCACAGCTCAACCAACCTCCTCACCCCTCCACCCTCACCCGTAAGACCAACGCTCTTGGCCGCATTCATCGCCATTCGGCAGGGCAATTATAAGATAACGAGGATGGTGGGGAAACAGGGACGCAGCCAAAGGGGAGCCCAGGACAGGCCTGGGAAGGATTTTAAGGATGCAGTGTTTGGCCTCGCCTGTTGAAACGGCCACAGCGAGGGAGACCCAGCCAGCTGTCCCCAAAAGGGCGTCCCGCCAACCTGCATGCTAAGTTTATTGACGAAAGTGCTTGTTAAAACTGAGACATCAGAGGAGTGCAAATTAATACACAGAAGCCTATTTGCAAATGGACACAATTCCATCCATTTGGCTTTTTTCCCTGGTATGTCCTTATAACTGCACTCCCGCCTGGCTGGGGGCCTCCCTAACTGATGCCAAACACCCAGACTCTATGGCCGTCGGCTTCTGGGGGCTAGATTAGGACACCCTACGAACAGCCTAAGGTCTGATTGTTTAATTCTTCTTTTTTGATAGTTGTACGCCTAGTTGTTTTCAGCTTTGAAAGGTTGCCCCTTCAACTATGTAAGCCACCTTGGGTCCTTGTAAGGCAACCGGGGTGATAAACATATTTTAAACAAACAAATAGTCATAAACGTGAGTGAACAACTCCCAGGAGGAATCTTCCAATGTGACTCTACACCACAAGGCCAATTTGACAGCCCTAAAATTATCGGATGCCTCAGTTTCTTCTGCTTAGGATACCAAAGCCATCCTCCGGGGAGTGGGCAAAGCATGTTTTTGTGTGTGTGTGTGTGGACTTGGTGTTGGCCCAGAGTTTGCCTCTCTTCCAGCAACAGCTCAGATCTCACTGCCACAAAGAGATGTAGGCCAAGACTAGGGTTTGCACGTAAAAAGAAAAGCAGAAAAGCTGATTAGTGCCTTTCGAAAGGCAGGCCTCGGTGCAAAGCCCTCTCTGCCTGGATGCTTGCATTTCCCCGGAAGCAACTCGTCCTGCGGAGCTCAGTAAGCATGGGAAAAAAATTATGATAAGCATCTCAGAGCGGCCGAGTTGGAAGGGTCCCTGTTACAGGATCCCAGTGGGGGAGAATTGAACTCCCCACCTCTAGGTCTGCAACCACAGACCCAAACTACTGACCTGTCCAGTAGCTGCCTGCCTCTGTCTCCTGGCTGCATTGACCTCTCCTCGTGCAGGCTGCAAAATGCCCTCGACAGGTTTTTCTTGCTCCTTCTCTCCTTCTCAGCTTCCTAAAATACCTCTGGGTCCCTCACACCCTGTTCTTATTCTCAAGTTGCTGGTTTTAGTGATGCCGCCTTTTCTATACAGAGAATTTTTTCTTCAAACGTGGCACCCCTCCCACGTTACAAAGTGTGTGTGTGTGTGTGTGTGTGTGAGAGAGAGAGAGAGAGAGAGAGAGAGAGAGAGAGAAGGAAGGAAGGAAGGAAGGAAGGAAGGAAGGAACATGATGAATGGAAGGAAGGAAGGAAGGAAGGAAGGAAGGAAGGAAGGAAGGAAGGAAGGAAGGAAGGAACATGATGAATAGAAGGAAGGAAGGAAGGAAGGAAGGAAGGAAGGAAGGAAGGAAGGAAGGAAGGAACATGATGAATAGAAGGAAGGAAGGAAGGAAGGAAGGAAGGAAGGAAGGAAGGAAGGAAGGAACATGATGAATAGAAGGAAGGAAGGAAGGAAGGAAGGAAGGAAGGAAGGAAGGAAGGAAGGAAGGAAGGAAGGAAGGAAGGAACATGATGAATAGAACAAAGGAAGGAAGGAAGGAAGGAAGGAAGGAAGGAAGGAAGATGATGAATAGAACGAAAGAAGGAAGGAAGGAAGATGATGAATAGAAGGAAGGAAGGAAGGAAGGAAGGAAGGAAGGAAGGAAGGAAGGAAGGAAGGAACGAACGAACGAACGAACGAACGAACGAACGAACATGATGAATAGAACGAAGGAAGGAAGGAAGGAAGGAAGGAAGAAAGGAAGGAAGAGTTCCCAAAGGGTGTGAAAGCCAGACGGTCAAGAAAGCCGAGAGGGAACATTTGAGGTATGGTGCTGGAGGACAGCTTTACAGATCTCCTGGATCGCCAGAAAGACAAGGAAACAGAGTTGAACCTGAGGCTGCCTTATTTTAGGCACATTGCGAGAAGGCAGGGGGTCCCCGGTAAAAGCTGAATGAAGCTTTACGATTTGTGTTGCACCCTGCAAATGCATACACGAGCACATGTGCTTCTCTGTCCCTTGAGAATACGTTTCAAAAAGCCTCTGTGCCACCCCCACCACATTGCCTCCTGAAACTTCCAATGCTGTGGCCTTGGGTCAACTTTACTCTTAAGGTGGATCCGCACTTTCCCATCCCCTCTTCAATGGGGTTCAATCCAGCCTCCGTGCACAGGCAGGCAGGCAGGCTCACTCCCTGGCAGGCACGCACAAACTGTTTGAGCACAAGTGCCAATTCTCCAAAGCTTCTCTCTCTCTCTCTCTCTTCCCTCCACCCCACCCGCCAGCACGGCCTCTGTCATGCCCAGGACGGGAGAAAGGAGCCGGAACAATCGCTCAATTGTTGGGCAACCCCTGAAGGAGGCGTTTGGCGCAGCAGTCGGGAGGTGGGTGGGCGGTAGGGACCGAACAAGACTACCCATTGCTCAGAATTAAAAACGGCACCAGGCGGCCAAGGACCGCAGGTCGGGCGGGGAGGAGGCGAGCTTTTGTGGGGCATCGTTCCGGAGACAGATGCACCGCCATGACCTCGCATGGCAAACGTTTTTGCTCCTGATGCTGAGGGAAAAACAGATCCCGCCTCCGAAGATTGGCTCCTCTTTCCTCAAACTATGGGCGCATTTACATGACCTCTAAAATCCGGAGGCAACTTAAATTCGGACGAGAGATCGTGGGGGGTTTGTCGCTCTTCCTGTGTTCCCACCCCTCTGCACTCCATTGTTCCTGTCTGCGTGAGGGGAGGGAGAAAAAAAGGGAGGGGAAAAATGCAGGCTCACCTCCGTCCAAGCCGCCCCGTAGTGGTTCCTGTCTCTTAAAGGGGCTGCGGGGACAAAAAAAACAAACAGAAGGCGAGGGAGCCCGGCATTCACAGCTTTACGATCCGCATCGGAAGTTTTTTTACCTCCTGGAGGCCAGGTACTTGAAAAGTGCGCTGGGATGCGCTTAGGTGGGCGTGGTCATACTTAATTTTTTTTTTAAGTCCAGAGCTGGTGGGAAAACATTTTAAAGCTCCGGATCTGGGAGCCCCTTGCCTTGGATTTTAGGGGTCGTGTAAAAACACCTATGTGACTTCTGTTTGAGATTTAAACCCGCTCACTGGAGAAAAGCAGGACAAGAATGCAAACAGAAAATGGAGAAGTGAGAAGGAAATGACAATTAAAAAGGCGATGGGCAGATAAGCCGCAGAGGGTGTAGCTCCATACGTATAGACCCAGAAGAACTGATGTCCGCTCCCGATTTTAGCTCCGGGGGGGTTTGTTTTAAATTCTGCTTCAGGTGCAAATGGCGAGTTTCAGAACTTTTCACCTTTCGATCTCCCCGCTTTGGGATGTTCTAAAGAACGTGGGTCGTTACCTTTAAACACAGCAAGTTTCTCCTCTAGATCTTCTTCATCACTGAACTTTGGGTCACAGAGAAACTCCTGAAGGGGAAAAGAAAAAGAGATTTTTTTAAAAAAAAGTATTCAGGACATTTCAGAAAGTCACAGATCTGATAAAATGATAAGGCTGGCGGCTGAAAGGAAACGCATCTCGATTAATTTTAAAAAGCCACAGAACCTTTGAAAATCATCTCAGAATGGCACGGAAGGGTTATTATTTATCGTGGAGATTTCACCACTAGCTGTGATGGCCAGGATTTCTGGGAGTTGTAGTCCATGAACATCTGGGAACCCACAGGTTGGGAACCAGTGCTATAGACACTTATAGTCAGGGCTCCTTTTTTCAACACAAGCCTTCAGTGTGGTTTAATAATAAATTAAGAACAGCGAACAATCTTTGCGACAGACCCTATAGCCATACCGCCAAACCAATGCAGCTCTGTTGGGCCATCTCCCTTGGAGGCAGGTTTTTTGTAAAGCCAGCGGGTCTTAATGCCCCATTCAAATCACCCCAAATAGTCTGCACAACTCCTGGATATTGTTTGCAACAATGTATTCCTGGATATTGTTTGCAACAATGTTGTTTGCAAAAATGTATTCCTGGATATTGTTTGCAACAATGTACTCCTGGACATTGTTTGCAACAATGTATTCCTGGACATTGTTTGCTACAATGTATTCCTGGATATTGTTTGCAACAATGTATTGTACATTGTTCTGGGAGTTGTCGACCAAAGACACACATCTAATTAAAAACATAAAGAAGGCACTTCTCCAGTCCTAGGCAAGCAATTGCCTTCAAACCCGGCCAAGTTCAGGTCTGCTTTTAGAATGGTACTCCCCTCTTTCAAGGACTAGCAACAACAACAACAACAAAAACAAAAACAACAACAACCCTCATTCAGGAACCAAAGGTGTTCAGCTGGAAAGCTCCCCAGTTCTAAGCTGACTTAAAAATATAGCACCACGATGAAGGAGATCTGGGGCTTTGAATTTGGACCGTCACACTATCATCTGGACAGCACGCACACAGCAGGAACGTAGGTCCCCCCCCCAACCCTGGGGGGGGGGAACATAATCCCCAATTGGGTCCTAATTCCATCCCATCCCCTCATCTTCCTTTCCTGCATCCGCCGGTGCCCTTAGGAACCCCCAGGAATTTAAGCAACGGCCCCAGATCCCCTCTCCGTTCCTCCAGCAAGGGGGACTGCGTCCCACGCTGCTGCAGAAACCTCGGACATCTGCTGTCCATTTGGTGCGAGCCTTCCTTCCTTCCTTCCTTCCTTCCTCCTCCTCCTCCTCTTCTTCTCCCTGTACAGAACAAGCACCCTCAGAGGAATCGTTCTGGCTGCGCTGGCAGGATCCGGCACAGCCCACGTGTCCGTTTCCCCAAGGCAGGCGGCGAAATCTTAACGAGGAACATAAGCAAGGGGGAAACTGGGGTGGATGGTTGTTTGGCAGGGCCTCCCTCTTGCCACGGGGACAATGCCAAGCAGCCTTCTGGAGATCATGGATGTCTCGTCAATCCAGGTCCCGTATTGTGTGTGTGTGTGTGTGTGTGTGTGTGTGTGTGTGTGTGTGTGTGAGAGAGAGAGAGAGAGAGAGAGAGAGAGAGAGAGAGAGAGAGATCCTTTCTCTAGATCAGTGGTTCTCCACCGGTGGGTCCCCAGATGTTCCTGGACTGCAACTCCCAGAGGTTTACATCGCTTGCTGAGCTGGCCAGGATTCCTGGGAGTTGCAGTCCAGGAACATCTTCTGGGGATCCACCAGTGGAGAACCACTGCTCTGTTACACATCTCCCTGCGAGGGAGACTTTACACCCTGGATTCCAATGCAAAGGAAGGGTGGTGGGTTGGTTCAAGGCTGACGGTATGCCGGAAGCATGGCTTCAGAAATCCCTATCTGAGAGAGTTTGAGGACATCAAACAAAGAAGATAAGGAGGCGTGAGGCTCCGGAGGGCCCTTGGAGGAAAACAAAAGGCCAATTCCGGAATTCGATGGTGCAAGTTTTAGAAAGGAGGATGGCAACCGCGTGCGTCAAGTCAGCTCTGAAAGGAACGGTGAGCCCCCCCCCTCCTGGGGTTTTCTAGGTTGAGTGGAAATCAACCCTGAATGTTCACTGGAAGGACAGATTTTTGAAGCTGAGGCTCCAGGACTTTGGCCACCTCATGAGGAGAGAGAGGAGTCCTTGGAAAAGTCCCTGATGTTGGGAAAGATTGAAGGCAAAAAGAAAAGGGGACAGCAGAGAATGAGATGGTTGGATGGTGTCATCGATGCAACCAACATGGATTTGACCAAACTCCGGGAGGCAGTGGAAGATAGGAAGGCCTGGCGAGCTCTGGTCCATGGGGTCATGAAGAGTCGGACATGACTCAACGACTGAACAACAACAACAAAATATAAAATATAGCTAAGTGGTTGAAGATATGACCCCATGACCTGGTGCCTCCTGCAAGTGGAGCCATCCTGGGCACCACTTTTGAGTACTCTTTACCCAGGAAACACGGAAAAGGTTTGCCAGAAGTCTGAGCTGACTTGACCGCGGCATTCGTTACTAAAAAGGAACTTTTCTGTCTTCTGCTGGATATGCATCTTGATCATCTCCGCCCACTGGAATCAGCTCCACATCCTGTTCTCTCCTCATTCTGCCACATCCTCTCCATCTGTTCTAATTAACAGAAAGTTCTCCAAATGCAACGGAAGGTTCTCTGATGATCATCATCACCACAGTCATCATCACCAGCTTGGCAGCGCCCGGCGGTCTGCAAATGATGATCGATGCTGGCCGATTATGTTCCGAAAGCGATACACTCCAGGAATATAAAATCTTCCCCAACCATTTTTTAAAAACCAGAATCAAACATGACCTCCTGTGGGTGGAATTTGGGCTTGACTATTTCTGTTGTGGTATTTATCTGGAATAAATACCACACATCTCCTCAGCTTCACCAACTTCTGCGAGCACCTGCCCCCCCCAAAAGAGATGGCACCTAGAGGGCGTGGGATGATGGGTGCGGATCAACCATTGACAAGCAGGTCTTTTGTAAAGCTAACGGCTCTAAATTGCCCATTCAAGACCAAACCTGCCTCTCACACTTTGCACTGCAACAGGGGTGGGTTGAAACAACATGTCTGTCCCTGGAAACTCTATTTCTCCCCTAGCCACTATGAAGATTCCCTGGATCAACGAAACAACATGTCACCGGCTACCTCCATTCCCCCCCGCAGCCCCCCCAAATGTTGTAAACAGTGTTAAACATGTTATACAGTTTTTTAAAGCGGATTTTTAAGTTCATTCTTCCTTTTTGACCTCATCTGCCCTCTTTTATCCCCTTTTAAGCTGCACGCTATTAATTGCAACCGGCTTCTCCTACCTGGCAGTATGACAACTCTGACCTCCCCCAGTGTTTAAACTCCTGCCACCTCCAAGCAGAACACCTGAGCTGGGGGGAAAGAGGTGGCAGACCCCAGACGTTCGGAAAGGGGGGTGGCAGTTTGTTGAGATGGGGCCGGTTTACGTGGCAGGGTGGAACCCACTCAGGGGACAAGGTGCTGTATAATCATAACTATCTTAAAACTATAAAAGCGACAAGGGACCCTCTAGAACAGTGTTGGTGAGCCCATGGCACGGGTGCCAAAAGTGGCGTTCGGAGCCCCTTCTGTGGGCACCCGACATCGCCCCTTCACAGCCACCTAGATTCAGGTTCAAGGGCTATATGGGCACTTTGTGAAAAAAACGAGTGGCTTCTGAATCGCAGTTTGGGCAACTTGGTCTCTAAAAGGTTCTCCATCCCTGCAGCAGCAACCTCTGGCTCCACTGCTGGAGTCCTAAATCATCAAACCCTACAGCAGTTCCACTTACATGGTGGGTATTGAAGATGGCAAAGGAGCGCAGTTATATAAATTGCTTTGCACCCATGGAGAAAAAGGATAGTCAAAGCTAGGGTTTTTCCAGTAGTGATGGATGGAAGTGAGAGCTGGACTATAAAGAAGGCTGATCGCCGCAGAATCGACGCTTTTGAGCTGTGGTGCTGGAGGAGAGTCTTGAGAGTCCCCTGGACTGCAAGGAGATCAAACCGATCCATCCTGAAAGAAATCAACCCCAAATGTTCACTGGAAGGACAGATTGTGAAGCTGAGGCTCCAGTACTTTGGCCACCTCATGAGGAGAGAGAGAGGAGTCCTTGGAAAAGTCCCCGATGTTGGGAAAGATCGAAGGCAAAAGGAAAAGAGGATGGCAGAGAAGGAGATGGTTGGATGGTGTCATCAATGCAACTAAAATGAATTTGACCAAACTCCGGGAGGCAGTGGAAGATAGGAAGGCCTGGCGAGCTCTGGTCCATGATGGGGTCACGAAGAGTCGGACACGACGGAACGACTGAACAACAACAACATGGAGAAAAATTAGGGAGGAAGGAGAGGAAAAGGGGTCATTTTCGAGGGAAGAAATCGCTGGGGGGGGGAGAAGAAGGACCCCCCCTCCCAGCCCACTTGGCCCCGGCGCAGGTACCTGATTGATCTCTTCCAGCCTCCCTTCCTGCTTGGCTTTGAGTAATCCGAAGGCTTTCCCTCCTAGGGCGAGGAAGCAGAAAAGAGGATGAAGATTTCCCAAGGCGGGCGAGCAGGTGCCCGGAGGCTAAGGGCCCTCTCCCCACCAAGGAAGGGGCTTCCCAACCCCATCCCTACCGCCGTCGCACCCCAAGCTGGCTCCGGGCAAGGGGGGGATCCCGAAAAAAAACACCATCCCGCGCACCTGCAGGCAACCCCCCCCAAAAAAAAACTGCGCGCAGACGAAGCCTGCCAACCCCCCCCCCGCCCCCCTTGAGCCTCGGAAAAGCGTGGGAACAGGTGCCTCGTTCCAAAACCAAACAAAACCTTGCCCGGCGGATCTCCCCAAAGGACGCGCGGGGTGGCGAACCTACACGGATGTTGTCCATCTCCCTGGAAGGGGGACCCCACGATCTACCCCACCACCACCATCACCACCCCACCACCCCCAAGCCACCCCTAGAGAGCGGGATCGTGGGAGCTGGAGCCCCCCCCCCTCCCCTCCGAAACCGCCACGACGACCACAACTTTTCCAAAGTGGGATCCTTTCCCTAACTGGGGCGCGCCCCCCCCCGCCCCGCCGCCGACCTACCTTGGTAGGCGTTGTTGTTGTTGAGCATCAGCGACATGGTGGTGGCGGAGAGAGGGAGAGGAAGGAAGGAAGGAAGGAAGGAAGGAAGGAAGGGGGGTGTCCCTCTCTCTCTCTCTTCGCCCCGAGCCAGCACCCCCCCCCCCAAAGAGGGAGAGGAAAGGGAAAAGACAGGAGCCCGCCGTCCGAGCGCCTCCTCCTCCTCCTCCTCCTCCTCGGCGCGCCTAGCTTCGCTCCTCCGCTGCGTCCTCAATGGGGCCCATTCATCCCGGCGGCGGACGCCTCGCCCGGGGAAAGAGGGGCCGAGGAAGGCGCCTCCTCCTCCTCCTCCTCCTCCTTTGCCAACCCCCCCCACCCCACCCCACCCCAAGCCGGCCTGGCCCCCTTAACCCTTTCCTCCCCGGCGGCCGCCGCCTTGGGGGGTGAGCCGCCCCGAGCGCCGCGCCCGGAGGGAAAGAAAGAAAGGCGGCGGCGCCTCCCCCTCCGTCCCTCCCGAGTCCCGACGAGGGCGCACGACGCCCCGTCCGACAGAAGAAGGAGCGGTTTCTCAAGGGAGCAGCCAAGGGGGTGGGGTGGGGGGGCAGGTTCACGTCCAGAGACTTTCTTTTTCTTTCTTTCTTCCTTCCTTCCTTCCTTCCTTCCTTCCTTCCTTCCTTCCTCTTTTCTCTCTCTCTCCCTTTTCTTTCTTTCTTTCTTTCTTTCTTTCTTTCTTTCTTCTTTCTTTCTTTCTTTCTTTCTTTCTTTCTTTCTTTCTTTCTTTCTTTCTTTCTTTCTTGTTCCTTCCTTCCTTCCTTCCTTCCTTCCTCTTTTCTCTCTCTCTCCCTTCTTTCTTTCTTTCTTTCTTTCTTTCTTTCTTGTTCCTTCCTTCCTTCCTTCCTTCCTTCCTTCCTTCCTTCCTTCCTCTTCTCTCTCTCTCTCTCTCCCTTCCTTCCTTCCTTCCTTCTTTCCTTTCTTGTTCCTTCCTCTTTCTTTCTCTCTCTCTCTCTCTCCCTTCTTTCTTTCTTTCTTTCTTTCTTTCTTTCTTTCTTTCTTTCTTTCTTTCTTTCTTTCTTTCTTTCTTTCTTCTTCCTTCCTTCCTTCCTTCCTTCTTTCCTTTCTTGTTCCTTCCTCTTTCTTTCTCTCTCTCTCTCTCTCCCTTCCTTCCTTCCTTCCTTCTTTCCTTTCTTGTTCCTTCCTCTTTCTTTCTCTCTCTCTCTCTCTCTTCTTTCTTTCTTTCTTTCTTTCTTTCTTTCTTTCTTTCTTTCTTTCTTTCTTTCTTTCTTTCTTTCTTTCTTTCGCTTCAATCGTTCAGGCTGGATTTCCTCCAGCATCCCCCTGCTCCTCTTGCTTTCCAAGTTAGCCACAAAGCTCTCCTCCAGCGGGACTTTTCCAACGAGTCCATTTCCCTCCAACTGAGAGTGCACTTTAAATAAAATACACGAAATAAGGAGAACTGGCGTTGCTTTGTTTTTGAAATGTTTCTGAAGTTACAGATGTCCAGTTTTCCTTTTCCCCCAGCCAAATCCGGAGGAACAATACCCATTGGGGCGAGGCTCCTAGGAGCTGCTGGGCGCCAGCCCCTGCCGTGCTAAGCCAAGGAGCTGAATCACTGCTCCTCCCGAGGGGGCCCACCGCCCATTGTGTGTCGTGACCTTCCTCTCCATGCCTTCACTTGGGACAAACTCCGGATCCGGCACGGCACCAGCACGCCTGTTCAAACAAGGCTCACGCGTCCCGCTAGGCCAGTTTCTCAAGGCTGGACGGGTTGGGCGTGGAGGAGGTTGAGTCAGGCCCAACTTATTTGGCAAGCTCGGGCCGAGTCAGAGCACCTGCCACATGCCCGCAGCCCCTGTGGATCCAACAGCAAGGACGGCTGGTAGTTGTTGTCCACTGGCTGTGGCCGATGGACACCGGAATCCCTCACGGAGAGGGCCACAGGCTCCCGTACCCCATAGTTTACACCCTGAGGACTGGAAATGCTTAGAATGGCTTGGGTCGCCTTTGTCTCCTGCCAGGGATGCTCCAAGACTTCATGACACCCTGTTAGCTGAATGCCACCCCCCCAAAAAAACCCCAAATAAGAATCCAAATAGACAACCTGGTGCCCTCCACATATTTTTGTGTGTGTGTGGAGGGCTCTTGTAGCTGTATTATTCTCTGTGTGTGTTTCAACAAGACACGCATACACACAATGATGTTGTTTCTTCTTAAAGAACAATATAGCCGCTAGCCTTTAAGGTGCCACAATCTCTCTCCCTTTTTTAAAACTTTTGTTTTGTGTTTCTTGTTTAAATAGTTTGGTCTTGAAACAAGCAGCTGCCTTTGGCTAAACAGTGCTGTGGCAGCCGGTAACTTCCCCCAAACCATCTTGTGAACAGCACTGTTGCAAACTCAAGACCGTGGCTTCCTTTATGAGTCAATCCATCTCCATCCTTCCCCTCTTCCTGCTGTCTTCTGCTTTCCCCACCACCGTTGTCTTTTTCAGTAAACCTTGCCTTCTCCTGATGTGATCCAAGCAGGGCAGCCTCATCAGAGTCAGCCTTGTTGCCTCCAGAGAGAGTTCTGGCTTGATTTTATAACCTGGTGGTTTAGGTGAGAGGGATGGAGTGTGGTCCCTCCTTAAAAATCATACTAGGAATCTATATTAGGAACCTGTTCGAGGATCCATTGTGAGTCTTTCTGGTGGTCCAGAAGATCCCCTAATGGTCTCACCCCTTTCATGGTTAACTTCCATCCTTCCCAACCAGTCTTGTCTGGCTCATGCGAGGGCTGAAGTCTCAACCTTCTCCCCAGCACCAGGGAGCTGTACGGTAGGGATACAGCCGGCCGGCGTAGCAGAGAGAATCTGTTTCTTTTGTGGCGCTGAATCAGCAAGGAGTGATCTCACACACAGTTTGTGTAAGAATCCCAGAGCGTGTGTCATCTTCCCCGGAGGAGGTGAAGTCATCTCTGACCACAAGACCTTCTCCTCAGCCAACTGGTATCTCCAGCCCTGGTGATTTGTCTTGTTGTCTTTGCAAAGCCATCTTCCTTTTGGCCCTTTGTACACGATCCCTAAACTCCGCCGCAAATGGCTCCCAGCTCCGGAGCTTAAAATTGTTTCCCCACCAGCTCCGGAGTTTACAGATAATTAAGTGCGACCACGCCCACCTAAGCGCGTCCCAGCGCACTTTTCAGGTACCTGCTCTTTGGAGGTGAAAATTCCTGATGCGGATATAACAGTAGTGACTGCCGGGCTCTCCTTGCTTCTGTTTGTTCTTTTTTTGCCCCCCGCCCCTTTAAGAGATCTGAATGCAGTGCCGGGACGGCAGAATGGAGGTGAGCGGCATTCTTTTCTTCCTTTTTTTCTCCCTCCCCTCACGCAGCCAGCAGCCAGGAGTGAGGAGGGGGTGGGAACGCAGGAACAGCGACAAACCCCTAAGATCTCTGGTCCGAATTTAAGTGGCCAGCGGATCTTAGGGGTCGTGTGACAAGGCCCTTTGTCACACTGCTTGCTGTTGGGGAAGCTGCCCTGGGAGCAGAGGAGAAGGCGGGAGGCGGGAGGCCAAGCAGCACCTGGGCTGCCCAAGATATCTGGCCGCCCGGGGGAAGACAACACACTCCCCCCCCCCGCCCTGGTCACACTGAAACACATATCTCCCATGGTCAGCCGAGATGTCTTTGGACGCACCACAGAAAACCTCACACCTTTCCCGCTCGCTTGCAGTAAAATACAGTAAGAGGAAATTAAACATCTCACCATTTTCCACTTCGCGTCAAGCTCTTCTGGTTGAGGCCGCCGCTTCATTTTTGCCTCCAAGTTGTGTCAGCTCTATAACCTCCAGAACTTGGAAATAACGAGTTACAGGTAAAGCTGTCACATATATACAGTAACTGTGGTGTATTGAACGTACAGTACTTATGAAAAATAGCAAGTAGGAATAAAGTTACCTTACCTGTATAAGGAGTGGCATCTTCCAGTTACTTTCTAGTTCCATTCAAAAGGGATTTTTTTTCCCCATCTGTTTTGGGAAGCATTTTGAGAGGGGTTTCCCCAAAATTTATGACCATATTTTATCAATTGTAAAAAAAAAAAAGAGAGAGAGACGGTCAGAAAAAGCCACAGAATTCAACATCCCGAGAATTCATCTTTTATTTATTTAATATTGCTAGCCCTTCTGGTTTGAAGATGGAATGGCTGAACACCACAGAGACCTGGTGGGTCTGGGTACCGTTTTGAGTGTTTTGTTTTTGTCCGATCAAAGCATGAAGTAAAGGATCGCCCCTAAAACTAGGGTCTCGCACCCAGAAGCGCATGAAATCTTGAGGCGTGCATCCTCCTCAGACCAATGCCGGCCGTGGGGGAGGGAGCATCTCCCAGAAGGAAATGCTAATGGGTCTTCTATCTGTTTATCCACACCCATCCAGTGTCTGGTTTACTAAGGCCAGCAGTCTCTGAAACGGCCAAGGACAGGGTTCTCTCTCTCTCTCTCTCTCTCTCTCTCTCTCTCTGTGTGTGTGTGTGTGTGTGTGTGTGTGTGTGTGTGTGTGTGCGTGCGTGCGTGGAGGTGAGCAGGTTCACTGCCCACGCGAACAGCCGTCGGGTAAGCTCCGCAGAATGGCTTCCAGGTTCTCCTTGTCTCTTCGGATCTCCTCCAGGTCTTTCTCATAAGTTTCGATCCTCAGCTGCTGCTGCACAGCTTCATCCTGCAAAGCGCTCAGCCGCACCCCCAGGGCGTCGGGCTCCGTCAGGTATACTTGCAGCCTTTCGAGCTGGATCCGGCTTGCATTCAGCACGGCTTCGGACGGAGCCGGGTGGTTGAGATCTCCTGGGGGGGGAAGGAAAGCGGGCATCTTATACTCGAGCCCGGGAAAGGGCCTGTTAAGAATATCCCACCAAGGAAGGCCACTGGAAGTTGTAGTCTGGGGAAAAAAAGCAACTTCTCTCCTTTCTCGGAATTAATGCTCTCCTCAGGTCTTGTTTCCTTGCTAATCCTCCCTGGAGTTTTCTTGCTCATTTTTCATTTAGTTTGGCCGTGAGTTTTATTTGCACCGATGAATTGTAAAGTTTCTCCATCACCTTCCCTACATGGGAAGGAGGTGTGTCAATGTTTCCAACTATAAATGCTTCTTCTTCCTCTTCGTGGTAGCCTGTGGAAGCTCTTTTATTTGCTGAGCTTCAGCCACCTGATGGTGTTATGCAGTCCAAGAAAAATCCCCTTCAGCGCACGAAGCTTAGCCAACAAAGATCCACAAAGATTGTCAAACCCATTTGAATGAAACAAAAACCCAATGAAATTTCTTAACATTGCGAAGGTCTCCCTCTTCTGGTTGTGTCTGGTAAGGGATGGAGTTTTATAATACCGGCGGTGGGGTGTGTGTGGGCAGAAATTATAGTTAGAAGGAAAATTACAGGTTAGAGAAGCTATTGGTTTTTTTGGGTCTCTTTCTAAAAACAAGATGCAATCCTAAATGAAATAAAATAAAGGCACGGCACTGCTCTTTTTCTGCTGAAAACTGCATTAAGAAAAGACGAGGCTGTTAAAATGGGTAAGTTAGTAACATTCTGTAAAAGGTTGTCCTCAAAAATAAACACACATGGACACACACGCGCGCACACACACAGAGTTGTAAATTGGAAGCCGTGTTCGTCTTTTCAAGAATTTCAGGCTTTAAAGCGCCAGATGTTTTGTCTCTTTTGTTTTGTTTTTCTTTCATTTTTGCCTCTGAGCGGTTTTTTTCTTTTTTGAAAACAAAAACCGCCATAGAAATGTTAAAATAAACACATATAAATAAATGTTGTCAACTTTCACAGGGGAGTCTGAAATGGAAGCAGCAGTTTCGATCCATATCTGCAAACCAGTACTAGCTCTTTTTTAAAAACTTCCACCGGGAGCACGTCTTTTGTAAAGCTAATGACTCCTAACTATTCTTTCAAGACCCATCTGCTGGGTAATAATTATGTACAGGCTAGGTTCAGTGGCAACAATCTGAAACAGTGCACACAGTCCTATTCCTAATGCGGGTACAATCCATCCTCCATCCATCTTGGCTATTGTTGAGATTTCATCAAGGCGGACAGACACCAAGGGAGATGGTCTAATTGTCCCGGCTCATCACAAGGTCTCAGCCTTCAGGCATTGTGAGCAAGTTCCACAATCCAATATCTCTGGCTTCCTTGGATTCTATTTTTTTTAAAACTGTTTCATTCATTGCTTTAAATTAACATGCTACCTTGCACACCAGGCTGTGGCTCGTCCTACCTTGCACCTAAAGGGAATGGAAAATAAAATTTAAATTAAAAATAAAAACCCACCAGCATGCTTCCAATCACTCACCCAGGCTGGCGAGGAGGCCGTTCAGGGTGGCAATGTTCTGCACCAAAGAGCGTTGAGCCTCTTGGAGTGTCTGGTTGAGATCATGCATCTCCACCGCAACCTGTATAAGAAAGAAGGGGGTTCCAGGATCAGTTCAAAGGATGTCAACTTACAGACCTCTGGGTCATTGGCAACAGGTGGTCAAAGACCTCTCGTCAACAGTTGCAAGGGAAGGATGACACCCCTTCCCTTCGATAAATCAATAGCTCAAGCCAATTGCACGGAAGGCCTGTTAAATGTCTTTCAGCACATTCCTTCTCAGTGTGGGTGTGTGGGTGTGTGGGTGTGGGTGTGTGTTGCACCAGCCTCTGGTTGTTGGTTGTTGATCCCAAGCACATCCGATGCCCTAAGCACCTCCGATCTCGCCTGATTTCGGAAGCTAAGCAGGGTCGGCCCTGGTTAGTCCATGGATGGGAGACCACCAGGGAATAGCAGGGGCTGTAGGCGCCTGGAGGAGGAACTGGCAAGCCACTCCAGTCTTCCTGCCAAGAAAACTCCATGGACATGGGGTCACGAAGGGTCGGTCACGACTGTAACGACTCAACACACCAACACACACACACACACACACACACACACACACACACACACACACACACACACACACACACACACACACACACACAGAGGTTGTTGATGGATCTCCAATTTGTATCAGGCAGCAAGCAAACACAGCTAAAGCTAATCCGATCTCCTGTGCCTTACATCTGTCTGCTCTATCGAACAGGAAAACTGATTGGGGTAGAATACAAATTGCCAGAGGTAAATAAAAAAGTAGTAGTAGTAGTAGTAGTAGTAGTAGTAGTAGTAGTAGTAGTAGTAGTAGTAGTAGTAGTAGTAGTAGTAGTAGTAGTAGTAGTAGTAGTAAGACTAGATCTCTGTCTCCTGATGCCACTCCCCTGCCTCTGGCCCTTGAAGGACCCTGGTTTTAAGCCTGGAGATGACACACCTCTCCATCATGGTTTGTCACCTGTGATGATGGACTTCTTCTCCAGGATCCTTCCAAGCCCTTCCTCTCCCACCTTCTCATGGGGATGTATCTTTCATTCCCCTCCCAGACTGGGCAGCAGTTCAAAGGAAAGATGATCTCAAGTGAAGATGGTCCCGTGTCCAAGGACCTCTGCTTTGCCCAGTGAAATAATGCACGAGGAGTCAACCGGTTTTCGGAAGGGGGAAGGAAAAAAGCCGACGAACAGGGTCTTCAGGAAAGGCTCCAGAAGCAGAGCCACCCCAGTCGGTGGAGGAGGAACGCCACTCACCTCACTTAGCCCGACAAGCTCATCTCTCAGCGCTTCCGATTCTTGCTCCTGGCGGGACATTTCCTCCATGGTCAGAAGAACCTGGGTTTTGAGCTGAGCCGCCCGCCTGTTCTCCTGTTTTGCACCGCTGAGGACCTCCTGGGCCAACTGCAGGAAAAGGACGGCCAAGCAGAGTGCTAAAAGGGAACTCTCTCATTTTTATTTTATTTTTTGTTTCTGGGGAAAGGGATACTGGCAGGTCTTTGGGTACAAAGTCCCAAGTCTACATCTTTGGCACCAAGTCCCAAGTCCAAACCTTTGGCACCAAGTCCCAAGTCCAAACTTTGGCACCAAGTCCCAAGTCCAAACCTTTGGCACCAAGCCCCAAGTCTACATCTTTGGCACCAAGTCCCAAGTCCAAACCTTTGGCACCAAGCCCCAAGTCTACATCTCTGGCACCAAGTCCCAAGTCCAAACCTTTGGCACCAAGTCCCAAGTCTACATCTCTGGCACCAAGTCCCAAGTCCAAACCTTTGGCACCAAGCCCCAAGTCCAAACCTTTGGCACCAAGCCCCAAGTCTACATCTCTGGCACCAAGTCCCAAGTCCAAACCTTTGGCACCAAGTCCCAAGTCTACATCTCTGGCACCAAGTCCCAAGTCCAAACCTTTGGCACCAAGTCCCAAGTCTACATCTCTGGCACCAAGTCCCAAGTCCAAACCTTTGGCACCAAGTCCCAAGTCCAAACCTTTGGCACCAAGTCCCAAGTCCAAACCTTTGGCACCAAGCCCCAAGTCTACATCTTTGGCACCAAGTCCCAAGTCCAAACCTTTGGCACCAAGCCCCAAGTCTACATCTTTGGCACCAAGTCCCAAGTCCAAACCTTTGGCACCAAGTCCCAAGTCTACATCTCTGGCACCAAGTCCCAAGTCCAAACCTTTGGCACCAAGTTCCAAGTCTACATCTCTGGCACCAAGTCCCAAGTCCAAACCTTTGGCACCAAGTCCCAAGTCTACATCTCTGGCACCAAGTTCCAAGTCCAAACCTTTGGCACCAAGTCCCAAGTCCGAATCTCTGGCACCAAGTCCCAAGTCCAAACCTTTGGCACCAAGTCCCAAGTCTACATCTCTGGCACCAAGTCCCAAGTCCAAACCTTTGCCACCAAGTCCCAAGTCCAAAACTTTGGCACCAAGTCTCAAGTCCAAAACTTTGGCACCAAGTCTCAAGTCTACATCTTTGGCACCAAGTTCCAAGTCCAAACCTTTGGCACCAAGTCCCAAGTCCAAACCTTTGGCACCAAGTCCCAAGTCCGAATCTCTGGCACCAAGTCCTAAGTCAGAGTCCCTATTAAAAACACCCCCCCCGAAGAAAGGGAGGGAGTGGGTGGGTTCCGAGTCACAAGCCAAGGCCATGTTATTGAGAAGAAAACCTCGAGTCAAGTGGCTGGCGTTACTTAATCCCGGCTTGATGGCGGGGTCCCACGACTTGGGTCTTCCGCCCCGCTGCCTGCTGATCCTACCTGAGCGCTTTCCTGGGCGGCGAGAGCAGCATCGCTGGCGGTCTTTCGAGCTCGGGCAGAGGCCGACGGCAAATCCCCCAGCATCCTTTGCGCCTGCCTCACCTTCTTCTGGGCCTCGGCCAGGCTCCTGTCCCGCACGACGGCCATTCTCCTCTTGGCAGGGCTTTGGCCCTTGACGGGACGCGTCGCCACTTTCTTGAGCCCTGTTCACGCAACGGGAGGGAGGACAGGGTTTGCAGGGCGCCGAGTTCCGATTCACACCCGGGCGGGAACTTCAGGGTAGAGAGAGGGTAGAGTGTTCGTGCCGTGCCCTTTAATTCGTTTCTGGAATCCCAGCTGTTAATTGAATAACTTTAAAGCAAAACAAAAAAACCCAAGGGGCCTGGCCTGTACTGTTATATGATTTAAATGCATTTGCCAAACCACTCATAATTAGTCTGATAGAGCCCCCCCCCTTAGAAGGATGCATCCATCATAGTCACTTGGTTGGAAAATTCTCTGCAGATAGCTACCTTTAAGAACCTTTCGCATCATCTACAAGCCTCACCAGTTTGTTTGATTTTTGCCTCTGCATGGTGGTGTTTTATATTATATTTAAACAGTCCTTCCACTCCAGTTATTTCCCTTGGAAAACACTAACTCATTTGGTATCCTTTGGAATGAAAAACAATTGTAATTATTGCTCTCCCCCCCCCCCCCAAAAAAAAAATCCCACCAAAAGTGTGCCGCTGGTTAATTTCAATTCGTTAAGGGGGTTTACCATCCAGGCTGGCTAATAAGTCCTTGGCTTCGGAGACCGCATTTCCTCCGTTGGAGACAGCCGTGGTGGCCAGCCCGTGGGCATCGCCGGCCCGTCGCCAGAGCTGCGGAAAGGAAAACGGGCAGGATCGGGATCAGCCGTGAGTGCTCGTCACCCGGAAACAATCATTCTCGCCGTAATAAGAGCTTGGACGTAACGCGTCAGATTTGAAGCGTTGGTGTGACAAAGGATGCTTCTGCATCCACAGGGGACAAGAAGCCCCCCCCCTCAAATCCCCCCCCCCCCCGGGTTGACAATGGCTGCTTTAGACCCACCTTCGAAAGCTGTCGCGCCTCTGACTTTCTAGACCCATAAAACCTCCCCTGCTGGC
The DNA here is from genome assembly GCA_037367245.1 of Phrynocephalus guinanensis. Lineage (NCBI taxonomy): Eukaryota > Metazoa > Chordata > Lepidosauria > Squamata > Agamidae > Phrynocephalus > Phrynocephalus guinanensis. The sequence continues at coordinate 6,864,414 of CM074755.1, forward strand.
AGGCACACGGGGCAGCGATAATGGAGTTTGTAGTACCCAATGACAAACAAGGGCAGCTCAGATGTGCTTTCTTGGAATTCCACCCCCCCCCGCCACCAGTTCCAACAGAGAAGTAAGCGCTCTCCTCCTCCTTCTGCAGAGAAGGCTTACCTGTTCCATTTGCTGCACCCTCTGAATGTCACCGCGCAGTCCTTGCTGGACGTCGGAGGTCCCGTTGACTCCTTGCTGGCCCTTCAGCTCGACCTCCCGGTCCAGGACGCCGGCATCCTGATGAAGTTTCTCCGCTCGGTGCACCAGGGGGCGCTGCAGGACCAGACACCGGAGAGGGTTCGGGTTGATCCGAGTTTATCCCTATCTTAACTTTATATATAATCTTAGAACCGCAGATCCAGAAGGGTACTTATGGATCATGGAGTCCAGCTCCTGCCAAGAAGTCCCCGTGGGGGAATCGAACCGCTAGCCTCCGGCTCTGGAACCCGAGACCTCAGCCCACGAGCTGCTCGGCTTAAATCGCTCAAGAATTTAAACATCCCAATGTGGGAAACATGAGGAGTGACATAATTCAGCCACCCAAGTCCTGGAGCTTGGATGTGACTAGTTACAAGCAGCTACTGACTCGCTCTCAGCTTCCTGTCTCAAAAAGCTCCAAAAACACCGGTTTGGCTGAGGCACGAACCATCTACAGCGGGGACAGCCTCATCGGGTGAATTTGGCCGAGGCAGCTGCGGAACACTTCCGCTTCTCTCATTATTTCTAAAGGGTCTCCATAATCGTAGCCCTGCAGGGCTGCTCGGGACCCTCGAGACTAGGCATGTCCAAACGTCGGCCCTCCAGATGTTTCGGACTACAACTCCCGCCGTCCTTTGCCATGGGAGATACAGGCTTGGAATTCTGGGAGTTGTGGTCCAAAAACATCAGGAGGGCCGAAGGTTGAAGAACAGCCCCTGTCAAGGAGTTCCCTGGGGGTGGGGGGGGGGGGCCCGGGCAGGGATCGAACTCCCGAATTCTGGCTCTGCAGCCAGAGACCTTTTAAAGCCATCGAGCGATCAGTCGTTGAAGCTTTCATTTTGTTCAAATCAGGAAGAACATGCAACACACACACACACACAAACACACACACACAAACAGAGATGTGCCAGAAGCTCACACTGAAAAAACATCCCAGTTCTTCGTTTTTAAGATTGCAGAGTTATCGTTTTTTGGGGGGGGAGGGGGGCGGAGAGAATATTCAATTTGAATTCCCTGTTTTCTCATTTTGCACTTGTCATTTCACCACCTTTCCAAAGCTCACCAGCTTCAGGATGGGGATCCACGAGAGATTCGCTGCCATTTCCTCGTTAATCTGACGGACGGAAGCCAACGTTTTCTTGGCGTTCTCTGCCGATTCTCTCATCTCGGAATCAAGTTCTTCTTGCGTCTTTTGGATCTTATGGTACCTGCCATGGAACAGAAACAACAAACCGGTAGAAAGAAAGAAAGAAACGGATTTTTTTAAAAAAAGTTTTGTTTGTTTGGAAGGAAAAGACCAGTGCAATCCAGAGACGGACGTTGGTTAAAGTCCCTAAGGAAGTCCAGGGGGCTTCCCCCCCCCTGTCGATCGGATTTTGTGACAAACTTTAAAAGTGTATCTACCCAACGGTTTGGTACCATTTCAGATGGCGTAACGTCCTCTTATGAAAGGCCGGGTTTCACAGCACAGCGAGGTGCTTAGTATTCTGTGAGCCGTAATCCCGACAGCTGCGTTGGAGCTCTCGAGCAGAGAACTTGTTAAATGTCACTAAACTGCAAATCGTAGGAATTATGTCGGAGGGCGGCCATGGCAGTAAAAGTGGCATCAAATTGCTGTTAACTGTGTACTGTTAGAGATAAAATCAGAGTCACTATTTCAGAGCTAATGAAAGCTCCCTCCAAAGCAATGGTTATTGATTGCTCTTTTTTTTGGGGGGGGGGGGAATGTCTAAGCAGCAAAATACGAGCAAAAAATTATGGATGTGTTTGTGCATTTTTTTTGTACCACTCTAAACAGATTTTGTTTGAGCTGCCTAGATGCCGTAAGCATATCCGATCTCGCCTGATTTTGGAAGCTTAGCAGGGTCGGCCCTGGTTAGTACTTGGATGGGAGACCACCAGGGAATACCCGGTGCTGTAGGCGCCTGGAGGAGGAACTGGCAAAGCACTCCAGTATTCCTGCCAAGAAAACTCCATGGACATGGGGTCACAAAGAGTCGGTCACGACCGTAACGATACGACACGCACAGATTTTGTTCAGCTTTTTGAGAGAGGAAAGGGGTTTTATCTGAAGCAAACCGCTTACTGCTTTCAATCCGAATGGAGCTAGAGAGTCACCATATAGAGTGGAGTCCCTGGCGCCGGCCAATTGGACACAACACAACACAACACAACACAACACAACACAACACAACACCCCTGGTGTGCTCTGCCAGGCCCCCATCCCCTTCAGCCTCTGTTCGGGCTGGCCTTCCTTAGGATGGCGGTCGTGCCTCCAAATGTACCTCTCTTCCATTTGTCTCCTAAAGTCCAGCAGAGTGTTGTCCTCTACGAGGCTCTGCAGAAGAAGATAGCTGGCGTTGGACGCCTGGAGCGCCTTCCTTGCAGTGTCTTCCACCACAGCGGCCACTTTCAGGAGGCTATGGAGAGAAGTCTTTGTTCACGCGGGAACTACTCGCTCACTTAATGTGCATTTGATGGTACTCTAGCGCCTCCGTATCCACGTAGGGATTAGTTGAAAGCCTCCCTGCGGATACCGAAAAACGCAGGTCATAGCAAACATTATTTTAATAGGGACGCTGTACATTGCATGGTCTTTGGCTCCCTCTTGTGGCCAGTTGTGGTAATGTCACCTTTAGAAATACGGATTTCTAGGATTTTTCTTTTTCTTTTAACATCTCCTACTGTACATACAAGAACACACAGATTCCTGCACTGCAGGCGAGGAAACATACCTCCGGAAGAGCTGCCTGGACTCCAGTGCCGTGTGGGACCAGTTGGTGGGTGGGTAAGAAATCTCTGGAGGAAATTCCTTGATGGAGAGGAAGGTGGTGTCGGGGGGGGGGGAGGAAAACAGGTTCGTCAGTTAGGTATTCTCACCGTTTCGTCTGGGAGAAGCCTGGCTCCACACCAGTGACGCTTTTGTGAATGAAAAGATTTAGGCATCCCGTGCAGGAAACACGGGGTGGGTGTGACTCTGAAGGTTTTTATTGAGACACTTGTTCAGTGGGGGCCTCAAAGAGAGGGTGATAAGGGAGATAAAAATCAGAAGATGATAGAACTGGGGGTGGGGTGGGGGGCTGATTTACTGCGTATTTGCCCACCACCAACGGCAAAGGGCCCGGAGGTCTTGGGGAATATCACCTCACCCAGCGTGTTGTTAATCTGTGGAACTCCCTGCCACAGGAGGTGGTGATGGCACCTGGCCTGGATGCCTTCAAAAGGGGATTGGACAGATCCCTGGAGGGAAAAGTCCATCCCAGGTGACAAACCATGATGGAGATGTGCAATCTCCAGGCTTAAAAACAGGGTACTTCAAGGACCGGATGCAGGGGAGTGGATTATCAGGAGACAGAGATCTAGTCTCATGCGCTCCCAGACGCATCTGGTGGGGCCGCTGTGAGATACAGGAAGCTGGACTAGATGGGCCTTTGGCCTGATCCAGCATGATGGCTCTTCTTAGGTTCTTATGTTCTTAAATACCCCCCAATCCCCAAATTAAAGAGTTAAGAATGCTGCGACAAGAGGCAAAGGAGACGGAGAAGCCAGATACCATGGCACTCAGTGCCTGGGAAGCCAGCTGGATCTCCGCTTGCGTGGACCGCAGGGCAGACTGGATATCTGAGTAGAGGACGCAAGGCTTGGTGGTGCCTTCTTGGCCGTCACAGCGGGCCCGCCCGCGAGCGATTCTCAGCTGGATCTGTGCCTCGCGCACCACCCTCTCCAGCTCGGCGACCTCCTCTAGGAAAGCCGACTTGGGCCCTACAAGCGAGACAAATCATTTACACTTACAGTGCAAGACACAATGTGTGGGGGTGAGTTGGGGGGGGGTTGGATCCTAATGAGAGAGATGGTACCTCCTGTTCTGCTGAGACCCTCCTCCTCCTCCTCCTCCTCCTCCTCCCTCTTTACCTTTCATCAGGTACCGGTCGTGCAGGCTGTCTCCCCGGGGTGCCTCTCCGGGCATGGCGTAGAACTCGCCTCCCCTTGGTCTGCTGCAGCTTGGTTTCTCCAACCACGGCTCGGCCTCCGACAGCCGGGCCTTCAGCTGATCGGCCTGGGAGGGGTGGAGGTCAGGATGAGTCGGCCGCAAGGGGAGAAACAGGCAAAGAAATTGCATACGAGGCCGACGGACCCACTAGCCATTTAGCTCCATAGGCTTATGATAGGCTGAGCGATGTTGTTCATCTGCACATGCATCTTCTACTGGCATGTCCAAACTTTGGCCCTCCAGATGTTTTGGACAGCAACTCCCACAGTCCTTTGCCACTGGCATTCTAAGCTTAGAATTCTGGGAGTTGTGGTCCAAAACATCAGGAGGGCCGAAGTTTGGACATGCCTGATCTACTAGATTACAGACTATAGACTATAGACTATACGGTCCACTAATAGAAGGACAAGGAACTGGCTAGATATTGAATTAAACTGCCTAAATGTCTTATTGACAGACTGTATAATTGAACTTGTATAATATCCACTGATTCACTTATCCAAGGTCCATAAGCAGTAAATAAATAAATAAATAAATAAATAAATAAATAAATATACATACATACATACATACATACATACATACATACATACATACATACATACATACATACATACATACATACATACAAAGAAATCCCCCAAATAAATATTTCTAAGGATGAAATATTAGTTGCCTTGGGTCCTTTTCCAAGGAGAAAGGTGAGTTGAATACTCTAAAATAAATAATAAAATAAATTAAAATTAACTGATTAACTCTCTGTGTTTAGAACTACACTGGCTAAAGGGTTGATCCAATGACTGTATCTGCAACTAAATTGATTATAAAGCCAATCAAGTGTCGATGTGTTAACTAAATGGCTTTTCAACTGAATGCACAAAAAAGCAATCAATATTTTAAATTTGTGAATAATTTGCTTTTTTATATTGTGTTTTTAATGACGGAAGCCAGCTTGGGTCTTTTTTTGAGGCAAAAGGCAGGGTAAAACTATGGCAGATAGATAGATAGATAGATAGATAGATAGATAGATAGATAGATAGATAGATAGATAGATAGATAGATAGATAGATAGATAGATAACAGGGATGATTGACTGCCAATTAAAACCGGCAAGCGGAGTACGACAGAAATGGGAAATCGTACCTCCTCCTTCACTAGGCTGTAGCACAAGGGACATTCTTGGCACTGATTGCTCTCAAGGTCATAGAAGTAGTTGGTTTCACACTGGTCACACTTGTATCCCACAAATCCCCTCTTGCACATGCACGTGCTGTTCTCGTGGCACTGGGCGGACACGGAGCCGGTTTGGGAGCAGTTGCAGGCTGGAAGAACGGGGAATGTGAAATTAATCTCCGTGCTTGTGATTGTTCGGGAGAGAGAGATGGGCACGAACCGCCGGTTCATCGGTTTGTGCTGGTTCGTCCTTTGGAAGAACAGCTGTTAGCTGGTTTCCAAGCCTGCCTTTTCCTCGTCAGAGGCTGTACCCTGCTTTCTCTGTCCCGCTGCTTCTGGGTGCTGCCTCTGAGGGAACGTCCAGCAGAAGAGGCAGGCCTGGGAAGCTTCAAACAACAACAACAACAACAACAACAACAACAACAACAACAACAACAACAACAACAACAACAACAACAACAACAATAATCAGGGGTGTAATCTATCCGTTACAGCAATAGAAACAGAAGTTCTGGATATGACTTTGCAATTCTGGGGTACGCCAGAGTCGAAGAGAAAGAACTGGAAAAAAATTAGCAAAGTACAGAGACTCGGTGACAGAAACAATTCGTTTGCAGAGGAAACACATTTCAATGGTCTCCATCGTCATCAGGACATGGGGAATTTTTGCAAATCTTATAACCAGCGGTTGGTCTCTGAAACATCATCATCAGAGTTGCAAAAGGTGTCAACATTAGGAGTGGTACCTGTATGACACTGACATTTAACTGATATTTAGGTATTTGGTTAACACTTGTATCTGTTAGAGAATAGCAGTCCAAGATGCATTCTTAAAAATATTTTTTGAATAATAACAATTCCATTGTTGCTGCTGTCGTTATTGCTGTTGTACGTATGTGTTATGGGCTGCGTTCAGGACCCTGCTTTATATAATGAATCCCGTAGCATGAAAAGAGAGCTGCAGTCTCCGTTTTCGCAAGGAGGGGAAAATAATCAGAAACATCTGTCAATATAATGGAGCCGGCTTTGGCGGACTTTACCTCTGCAACCTTGGAGGGAGAAGCCAAAGAAACCAGGCAGGCATCCATCACAGGACGTCCCTTCGACCCCTGGACGGCAGAGGCATCGCCCCGTGAATGGGTGGCAACGGTTGTGCAGGGCTCCAATGTTGTCGCACTTGCAACTGGCGGGGGAGGGGGGAGGAGAGGAAGGAAGGAAACGAGAATGTGATGCCCCAAACAGCACGTGTGTGTGTGTGTGTCTGCAGAAGGGCTCACCCCGATTCCCTCTCTGTCTGCCACCTCGCCCCATCCCAAAGGCGATCGTGAAAATGTAGGTACTAGTTTTCTGGAACAGCACATGTCTCATTGCGTGCATGCGAACACACACACACACACACACACACACACACACACACAGAGAGAGAGAGAGAGAGAGAGAGAGAGAGAGAGAGAGAGAGAGAGAGAGAGAGAGAGAGAGAGAGAGAGAGAGAATCCCAGTACAGTAGTTTGTTTTCCTAAGGGGCTTAAATGTAAATTGAAGATTAAGGCACCTCAACCACACGCAGGACTTTTGTAGAGCCAACGGATCTTAACTTTATATTTATTAATACTGTAAATAAACAAACAGACAGACAAACAAACTGACCACTGCTGAATTGGGGAGGGGCTACTAGTACCTCCCAGGATTTAGAGACTATTAATGCAGCCTAAAATCACACTGGCCTTTTTTGCAGCCACATCCCATGGTAGGCTCATATTCAACTTTTGATCCTAGAATAACACCCCAGATCTTTCTCACTCATAGTCTTACTGAGCCGAGTAATCTTGAAACTGTGCATTTTGGGGTGTGTTTTATCTCTCTCTCCCTTAGGCGTAGAACTTTGCACTTATCCCTGTTAAAATTTCATTCTGTCGTTTCCTCCCCTTCTGGCCATCTCATGCCAGTTACCTTTTGCACCCTCTTCCTGGCTGCAGGTCAAAATAGCCGTCTCTGCACTGGCTGCAGTCTCGGCCGGTCACATGGGGGAGGCAGCTGCACTGACCAGTGAGACCATCACAGAAGTCTGGTCCCTGGAGAGAGCCTTCTGGGTTACAGTCACAGGCTAGATAGATAGATAGATAGATAGATAGATAGATAGATAGATAGATAGATAGATAGATAGATAGATAGATAGATAGATAGATAAGGAAGGAAGGAAGGGATAGATAGATAGATAGATAGATAGATAGATAGATAGATAGATAGATAGATAGATAGATAGATAGATAGAGAAGGAAGGAAGGGATAGATAGATAGATAGATAGATAGATAGATAGATAGATAGATAGATAGATAGATAGATAGATAGATAGATAGATAGATAGATAGATATGAAGGAAGGAAGGAAGGAAGGAAGGAAGGGATAGATAGATAGATAGATAGATAGATAGATAGATAGATAGATAGATAGATAGATAGATAGATAGATAGATAGATAGATAGATAGATAGATAGATAGATAGATGAAATAAGGAAGGGAGAGAGAGAGAGAGAGAGAGAGAGAGAGAATTTAATTTATTTTATTTATTTACTCAATTTCTATTTCCATCTAGCCTGAAGGCTACTCTGGGTGGTTGACAACAACATAAAGAACAAACTGTATAAATAAACAACAGCAAAATTATACAGAACATATGCAAAACGTTTTAACTAAAGATAATTAGCCCAAAACCATCCAATACCCAGCAAAGCATAAACATAAGCGTAGCAAAAAATAAGAACGTGGCAGACAACTGAATCAGATAAAATTAAAACCAGAGGCGGAAGGGAAAACATTTTTTCAGGTGTACTTGTTTATTATTATCTTACGGAAAGCTAACTCATGAAGCCAAGTTTTTAATTACATCTGAGGGCCATCGGAGAGGGGGAGACTAATGCAAACAGGGATGAGTCGGGGAGACCAATGGATCAATATCTGCTGATATCTCAGTATCCCCAGACGAGGAGATGATCCCCCCATGGGTACGGGGGTCCTCCTGTACATAGGAAAAAGGTACTGTATATACTCGAGTATAAGTCGACCAGAGTATAAGTCGAGGCCCCTAATTTAACCCCCCAAAACTGGGGAAATGTATTGACTCGAGTATAAGTCTCGGGTAGGAAATGCAGCAGGGCCTGTCAGCTCCTCCTTTGTGAGCTGGGGGAGCAGTGCGTGATGTTTAAAATGACTTTTAGCCACTGATGCAAGTGCTTGGATCAGTAGCTAAAAGTCATTTTAAACATCGCGCGCCACTCCCCTGTGATGCAGAGGGGGGGGTCATGAGAAACGGCACACAATGTTTAAAATGACTCTTAGCCACTGACCCAAGCACTTGCCTCCGTGGCTAAAAGTATTGACCCAAATATAAGCCGAGGGCCCCCTTTTAAAGCTCAAAATTAGGGCTGAAAAACTAGGCTTATATTCGAGTATATACAGTACTAGAGATGGGCACGAAACGAACAATTTTTCGTTTCCGTTTTTGTTTTTTCGTTTCGTTATGCAATGAAACGACAAACGAATATTGTCTCCAAAATGAAACGAAACGAACAGAAACACTGGAAATTTTGTCGTCTGTTTCGTTTTCGTTACTGCAATTCGGTGAACTGCTTTAAATGCTAAAAAAAAATCACAAAAAATTGAAATAAATGGTAACGAAACGGTAACGAAATGAACGGAAACAAAAACAATTTTTTTTTGCAAAAATGCTCGAAAAATGGAAACGAACCGAAACGGACCCTCCAAACGACAAACGACAAACGAAACGGCATTTTTTTGATTCATGCCCATCTCTATACAGTACTTGAGAGCATCTCTCGGACTGCGCGGGGAGTCAGTACTCACGCGTGCATTTCTCAGCTGGGTCGGCGGCCAACGGATCCCCATAGAAGCCCCGCTGGCACCGCTCACAGTGGTCTCCGTCCGTGTTGTAGAGGCAGCGCAAACACTGGCCGGAGGCAGGATCGCAGTTGCCCACAGCATTGGGGTCCACGTTGCCGCTGCATTGGCACGGTTCGCAAGGGCGGACGGGCCCGCTCCTTCCCAGGGGGTCTCCGAAGAGGCCATCATCGCAGAGTTCACAGAGCCTTCCTGGAGGAATTGAACATGAGCCAGCAGTGTGATGCGGCGGCCAGGAAAGCCAATGCGATTCTTGGTTGCATCAACAGAAGCATCGTGTCTAGATCAAGGGAAGTGATAGTGCCACTCTCTTCTGCTCTGGTCAGACCCCAACTGGAGTCCTGTGTCCAGTTCTGTGCACCTCAGCTTAAAAAGGATGTTGACAACCTCGAGCGGGTGCAGAGGAGGGCAACCAGCGTGGTTGAGGGTCTGGAGGAAATGTCTTATGAGGAACGGCTTAGGGAACTGGGAATGTTTAGCCTCTCTAAAAGAAGAATGAGAGGGGATACGATAGCTATGTTTAAATATTTGAAAGGATGTCCTATTGAAGAGGGAACAGGTTTGGTTTCCATGGCTTCAGAGACTAGGACTCAGGGCAATGGTTTCAAACTACAGGAAAAAGAGATTCCATTTGAACATCAGGAAGAACTTCATGACGGTTAGAGCTGTTCGGCAGTGGAATAATATGCTGCCACCAAGGAGGGTGGTTGAGTCTCCTTCTTTGGAGGTTTTTAAGCAGAGGCTGGATGGCCATCTGTCAGAAATATTGTGAAGGGGTTCCTGCATGGCAGGGGGTTGGACTAGATGGCCCTTGAGGTCTCTTCCAACTCTATGATTCTATGATTCTATGGAAGCCACGAGAGGTTAAAAGGAGATCGCTTGTAGCTCTCGAGATCCGTTTCTCATGGTCCACGGGGAGCCTAAAAGAAGGGTCTCCAGGAAACATTGCTTTCCGCAGGCTTTGTTGTTGCTTTCTGGTCAAACAGGCGTGGCAGGTTTTTGAAACCGAAAAAAAAAAACCCTGCCAAATCTGTTTGGTTAAAAATGAAAGTGAAGCAGCAACCTTGGATTAATTCTTTGGGCGCAATTAATTTCAGACAAAAGAACAGTTTCTACTCGACATTTGTTTTTGCCGTCGTTAAAAAGGATGAAAAAAATTGAGCGTACCCACTGCTTATTGCTTCCCCTTCACCAAAAACATCTTGGTTTTCTACACATACACACACACACACACACACACACACACACCTGAAATCGGATCAGGCAAATCCAAAGAAACAAAACAAAGCAAGACAAGACAATAATGCCGGTGAGACAATAGTGGAAATTACGAGACAAACGAGACAGAGCTAAACGTATTTGTTCTGGTTTCCATAGTGCAACGTTTACAATAAATGCAAACTCGGATAGGGTGACAAGAGAACAGTGGAACGCAATAACCACGAGGGCTAATAACTTATTCTTCAAAAAAATAAAAATGGGGAAAGAACTGGAATTTTCTTGGTTTCATGATTCGTGAAACAGGTTTGATATTTATGCAAAGCATCACAAAATTAGAAACAAAAGGCAAACGTTATGTGCCCTAAAAAAGGCTTCCGAGGATGTGTGTTTTATTTCAGAATTTTGAGGGTCCACAACACCCTTTTACTTCAAAGACGACACTTCATTTCAGGTATGAAGGTGGGTTGAATCCTTTTAAGTTTATCACAAATTTAGCTCTGCTTTTGCTCCCAGTGGTCGAACTTTGGGGCCGTCCTTTTTAGAATACTGTACAATTTTCCTAATGCTTTCTGGAGGGTGGTGTGCATGTGTGTGTGTGTGGGGGTGGGGGATCTTGTTTTCTGCAAGAGTGCGCAAGTGTTCATGTCCCCAGTCCACCAGGTGTGGCCGGTTTTTGAAGCAGAAAAGCCTACCGAACCTGTTTGTTTCGAACTGAAGTTGAAATTAGGGCACAGAGGCCCTTCTGTTACATCGGAAGGGGCCCACGTGGTTAGACGTACCCCTCTGTCTCGGCGGGCAATGCGTGCACACCACCTCTCTGCGCTCGGGGATGGTTGCGCAAGGCCCCTGGTCTGGACAAGGGCAAGGTTTGCAGTCGTCGACGTGGCCAACAAAGGGGGCGCCGTAGAAGCCCGCAGCGCAGCGCTCGCAGGAGGGGCCCTCGGTGCGGTGCCGGCATTGGCAGAGACCTGTGGGAGAGCAGAGGGTGAGCTCGCCTGCTGATGAAGCAAAAGCAAAGTGTTCTGCTTCTATACCGCCCCATACCACTACAAGTCGTCTCTGGGCGGTGTTACAATTTTAATTACAGTGTGCAGGCTACACATTGCGCCCCCCCCAGCAATCTGGGTACTCGTTTTACCGACCTCGGAAGGATGGAAGGCTGAGTCCACCATGAGCCTGACCATTAATTGCCGTGTTTGGGACAAATAAGGTAAAATAAGAACAGGGCCCTGTCTAATACAGGGAAGAGTCTGAAGACTCTTGGAAGCGTATATTTTTGTTCCACAGGAAAACAACAACAATAAAAGATATCGAGAAAGCAGGTGTGGATTACCAGGCAGCAGAGGGCATAATTTGGGGGTGACGGGGGGTGGGGTTGCTCTCTACTCCTGCTCTCTCAGTCATCCCTAGTGTGGAAGCCACAGGAGACGTTTTTATTCGTTTTAGGGTGCAGTTGGACACAAAATGTTTGTTTTTTGGGGGGGAAACTAGCAGTCGGACACCAAGCGTGTATTTGGGGGGAAAATACTGGGCATGAATAGAGATCCTGTAGGTAGGATGTATTTTGTAAACCACCCAGAGTGGCCATGCTGCCAGATGGTGCAGTACAGAAATCCAAATCATCATCATCATCATCATCATCATCATCATCATCATCATCATCATCATCATCATCATCATCATCATCATCATCATCATCTCAGCGTAGGTGAAATGGGATGCTTCTAGCAGGCATCAGGGTTCATCTACCTTTCCTTGGTCCCTGTGCTTTGGAGCTGTTCAATGCACATTTTCCCTCCTCCCAAATGCATTTTGTTTTGTTTTGTATCCAACTGCCTACTATAGGAAAACGTGGAGCCCCAGATGGATGTCCCCGTGCGTGAGTGCTACAGAGCTGTGTGCCATCTTGGAGAGCAGAGACAGAAAGAAAGAGACCTAATTTAGGGGAAATCAAATCCATCGTGATGTTTTTCTGCAATAGAAACAACACACACACACACACACACATACACACACACACACACACACACACACACACACAGAGGGAGGGAGGGAGGGAGGGAGGAAGAGATCCCCCTCTAAGCCTATAAAACATCAATAGTTTTATGCTATACAAATAGATATGGAATTAAAAACGAGAAGGGAAAACAAAGATGAGTGAATTAAACTGTATGTCATTAAATGGCATCTTTTAGCAATTATCGAGTGGTTGATCAAATTGCATCAATTCCCTCCAAGAAAGCTGGAGCCTCCTGATTAAACACCAGAATAAGCCGATCTACCAGCTTGCTTTCGTTAGCTACTTCCGAAATGAATCGATTACAGCCAAAGAGCTATTACAGAATGGAGTTATCTGATGTTTTTCTGTACTGTATAACAGTGTCGGCAAACCTTTGGCCCTCCAGATGTTTTGGACCACAACTCCCACAGTCATTTCTCACTGGCAATCTAGGCTCAGAATTAGGGACATGTGTTACAAGCCATTTACAGCATAATCGCCCCATAATTAGAAAGCGCCGTAGGCCTCAGGTGACAAATGGGCACCGATCAGATCAGCGTGGTGGGAATAAAACAAAAAGTAAACCGCAGGAGACGGTAAACTTCAGCGTGGGGTAAATTTCAGGATGGATTTTTAGTCAGAAACCTGTTTTAGATGTTCCGCCTAAATCTGTCTTGTTTCGGATAAACATCCTTGCTTGATTATAAGCTTCTTCTGCTCCCCGTTCTTGCTTATTCAGTTTAAGCAACCTCGTTAGGCTGTTGTGATGGTTCATTTTTCTAATATGTTTCCCCCCAATGTTAGACACGTCTCCGTAAATTCAGTCGAGATGTAAAACAGAAACTGAAAAAAGTAGTAAAGAGTAAAGGGATAGCTTGTAGGAACAGGGCCTTTTCGGCAGCTGCCCCCAGATTATGGAATGCCCTCCCAAGCGAGACCCGCCTGGCGCCAGCGTTGATGACATTCCAGTGCCAGGTAAAAACATTCCTGTTCCAGAAATTTTTAACTGATTATTGTGAGTCCTGATGGCAATTTTAGTGTAGTATTTTAATATATTGTATTTATTGTATTTAAATGTTTTATTGTTTTAATTTTATTGCAATTTTGATGTTTTAATTGTCTGAATTGTTTTGATTGAGAGCTACCCAGAGACCTTTGGATAGTGGGTGGCATACAAGCTATATCAATAAATGAATGAATGAATGAATGAATGAATTAGAGATGGGCATGAAACGAACAATTTTTCATTTCCGTTTTCGTTTTTTCGTTTCGTTACGTAACGAAACGACAAACAAATTTTGTCTCTAAAATGAAACGAAACGAACAGAAACACCAGAATTTTTGTCGTGCGTTTCGTTTCCGTTACTGCAGTACAGTGAACTGCTTTAAATGCTAAAAAAACCCACAAAAATTGAAATAAATGGTAACGAAATGGTAACGAAACGAACGAAAATGAAAACGAATTTTTTGCAAAAATTCACGAAAAACAGAAACGAACCGAAACGGACCCTCCCAATGACAAACGAAATGTCATGTTTTTTATTTGTGCCCATCTCTAGAATGAATGAATGAATAAATGTGGAGCACTTTCGCCAACACTGTGAAATCAGTGACTTCTCCACGATTCCATGTAGAGGCAAGAACACAGAGAGAAAGAACCGACCTGTGTCAGGATCACAGCTGCCGTGCTGGTTGCAAGAGCAGGGGACACAGCGGGTCAAGGGTCCTCCAAAGGCCACCTCCCGCGTGTAGCCCGGAGCGCAGGACTCGCAGAATTGGCCGACGTAACCTCGAGGGCAGAGACACTCTTCTACCCACAGAGCTAGCTGGGAGGAACCTGGGCGGGCAGAGACGAGCTGGACCTCCGTTAAGGAAATTCGCCCTGCCGGAAAGGGAGAGAAGCAGAGAGTGGTTGGAGTAGACAGGAGAGGAATCCAGCGCCCTTCAGCCACTGCAAGGAGGTTTGCGAAACTCAGCCTCTCTGGGTGGCAACCGGTGGGAATCAGGTGCCCGGTCCAGAGTATTCCAGCAGCTCAGCAACCACTTCCACAGTTCGGCCATCATGGGAATTGTCATTTTGAGGAAGAGCTTACAATGTTCTGCTGCAGAGTTCTGGTGCAGTAAACAGAATTCAGCTTCCTGTATATACTCGAATATAAGTCTAGTTTTTCAGTCTAATTTTGGGCTGAAAAAAGGGGCCCTCGACTTATATTCGGGTCAATACTTTAAGCCACTGAGGCAAGTGCTTGGGTTGGTGGCTAAAAGTCATTTTTAAACATTGTGCACCACTTCTCCTGACCCAGGCCGTGCTGCATTTCCCACCCTAGACTTATACTCGAGTCAATAAGTTTCCCCAGTTTTGGGGGTTAAATTAGGGGCCTCGACTTATACTCGGGTCAACTTATACTCGAGCATATATGGTAAATGCCTCCCGCAAAGGAGAACTGGCCAACTCAGAAAGAAGCCACTTTGCTATTAGGAAGTTTGTCTTAAGTTTTAGCAAAGCAAGCAAACAAAACTATGTCTCTTTTTTCCCTTTTTGCTAGTTTCGTCTGTTGGTTCCGGACTCTCCCTGTGGTGTAACCCGAGAGCAACTCAGCCCTACACCTCTGGCCTCACGGGCTCTCTAGGGGTCCAATATCCAGCCCGGGCTTTTCCAATGACTTACTCAGGCGGTGGCTGTTTTCAACCCGGATTAGAAGCCCCGTCAGGTTGGACAGCAGGCGCTGAAACTGGAAGGCGGACAGAGCAGGCTGCATGTCTTCTTCCGCCTCATGAAGCCTGCAAGAGATCCGCCCAGAATTTGAAGCGCAGACAGCAGATAAACTGACATACAGTAGGACCCCTGTATTCACTGATTCAATTATTGACGGTTGGCAGAGGAAAAACTAAATACATAATTCAGCAGCCACAAAGCTACTGTTGCAAAACAGCAGTCATAGAGCAAGCTACTGTCTCAAAACAGCAGTTTTGGGGATGATTTTTTTTGCCGTTCTCTCTTATCTACGGTTTTCATTATCTACAGGAAGGCCTGGAACCAATCCCCAGCGGATACCAGGGTCCTACTGTATCTGCTCACCCAAGTTGCTCTTTAACCTGGTTGCTTTTTGTTTCTCTTTAAGGCCCTCATCATCATCATCATCATCACCATCATCATCTTGGGATTGGAGACCTGCAAGGGACGATGGATCATCCAGTCCATCCCCTGCCAAGAAGGCCCAGGGGAGAACTGAACTCTCAAACTGTAGCTCTGCAGGCAGATGCCTAAACCATTGAGCTATCCAGCAGTTCTGCATTTGGGAGTATTTAGGAGTGATTTATACCTCTTTCCCTAAGTATTAACCAGGGTATTTTCTTTCTCATTAGTAACTAGGGGTAGTTATCATGAACCAAGTAGTACAAAAGGGCACCAAGCAACCCTCTGTGTGTAGTCTTTGTGGCTCACATGAACAGCTGCTAAACTGCCTTTTATTGGCCCGCTTGCTCTGATTTTAGTTTCTCTGTTTAAAATTTTGCACTGCAGGGTTGGCAGAAAGGCAGGAGGCAGACTGAATCGGGCAAATCAAACCCGTTTAATGACAATGCTCTAATTCTGAATGGAACTAGGTACCTAGGTTGATGGCAGCTCATCCGGTTTCCACTTCCCATCTGGCCACGGCAGGGCGGCTCTCAGCGCCTTCTGCCCTCGTGAACATGAAGGTGTTTGCGAAAGAAAACATCTGGGCTTGTTGGAAGTGGAGAAGCCTATCGAAAGAGAGGTACCTGAACGTCACCCCGTGATAGTCACAGCAGGAACCGTTTCTGCTCCTCTCCACGTCTCGGTGACCAGCTGAGACCAGGATACCATCGCCTTCCAAAACCAGCTGGACAGGGAAAGGTCGAGGAGCTGCCGTGTCATCTTCGAAAAGGAAGGCCACAGAGAGCAGCTGACCATAGCTGAAACGCTGGTCGTGGAGGAATTTTCCTAAGAATGAAGGAAAGCAAAGGTGAGTGGATCCCGGATGCCCATCGAACGCCCCAAACCTTACACTAGGAAGCTGTGGTCTACAACACCAGCTCATCCCTCAGCGGGAGAGTAACCTAGAAACCAGGCTCACCGATAGACTTGTCATGGCAGAGGAAAGGGACACCCCTTCCAATCTGGGAACACCATACCTGGGGCCAGAAAATCAACCATCCTCTGTCCGCTGTGCTCCACAAAGATTTCCCCACGAGACCACTGAAGCACCATCTCTTCTTTCTCATCTGGATCCTCTGCTCTCCAACCTTCAGGCCCTGGTTCAGAGAAATGCACAGAAAAGGAGAAAATCCACAATCTCAGGTGAGTGCCTACCTGCCCTGCTCCTGCCTGCCCTCCTTCCCGAGGCAAAGGGGCAAGGCGTCCTCCTGTCTCGCTGAAACCCCAGCCTCCTGACACGCTGTGTGTTTTAGGGAGAGGAGAAGAAAGAAAACGAAAGAATGGAGATGAATGAATAGCTCAGCTGCCCAACAAGGAGCTGAACGAGCTAAAGAGTACCCCCTAGTGGACACATTTCTAACTGCAGAGCGAAGTATATTTTAATTGTCTCCAGCTTTTGATTTTGGCTCTGCCAGTGGTCAGCTCCTCCGACTTCCACCCTATCGACTGCAAGAGGTGCCAGACTGTCAATAAAACCACCGATTTAGGCAGGAGAAGGAAATCAGTACAGAGCAGCATCTAATAACCTCTCACTCATGGAAAGCTCCAGACGATGCACCTCTAACTACACGCTGTAATGGAAGCAGAAGCATATGGTTTTTCTTCTTCTTCAAAAAATACAATTATCCAAGCGCTCTCAGACTTTGCCCTTAAGTAGCCGAGCAGTAACCATCTGGCTTTCACGCACCACCCAATTACAGAGTCTAAAAGGCCAGTTTCAAGACAAACTCGGGGAATACATTAAAATTAATGTGGCAATTCACATTCTATTTTAAATATAATCAGTGGATATTTTAATAGGATGGCATTTCATGTCACCTTCTCGGGGTTTTTTTAATAAAATCACACACGCACACGCACACACACACATGGACAGAACCACCCCCCGTGCATACAGCAATGCTAAAGTCGGATTAGGAGACTAACAGCCAAATAAATCAGAACAGATACTTTGGGAATAAGGAACCCAAAGTTTTTTTTTCAAGAGAACAGAAAGGCCTCTCCTACAGGGGGTGTGACCTTGGGGGGGTTGTGGAAGGTATATCTTACTGACATCTTGGGATGGGGATTTTAATCCAAACCATGATGGAGATGTGTCATCTCCAGGCTTAAAACCAGGGTCCTTCAAGGGCCAGATGCATGGGAGTGGGATCAGGAGACAGATATCTAGTCTCATGCGCTCCCAGAGGAATTTGGTGGGGCCACTGGGAGATACAAGAAGCTGGACTGGATGGGCCGTTGGCCTGATCCAGCATGATGGCTCTTCTTAGGTTCTTATGAGATGTGTCATCTCCAGGCTTAAAAATGGGGTCCTTCAAGGGCCAGATGCAAGGGAGTGGTATCAGGAGACAGAGATCTAATCTTGTGCACTCCCAGATGAATTTGGTGGGGCCACTGTGAGATCCAGGAAGCTGGACTAGATGGGCCGTTGGGCTGATCCAGCAGGGCTCTTCTTAGGTCCGTATGTATTTTGCAGCAGAAGGGGCTGTGATGAAGCCGCTGCCTGATTCCCGCCTGCCAGGAAGGAGCAGAGCATCTATTCATCCACTCCAGTTTAAGATCGTAAAGATTGCTTTTCCTGGGTGGAGAACAACCAAAAGGCCAAAAGAAAAACACGAGGCAAACTCGGTGTAAAATTTCATGAGGCTGCTAAATTTATTTGGGATCACCAGCTGTGCGATCTCTCTCCCTCCCTCTCCTTCTTTTCCTAAACATAACATTGAAAATCTGATGGCCTGTGTCTTAGAACTAAAATAAATTGTCTGGACAGGCTGACACAGCTGCCTTTCCCTTAATTGAATGGAAGTCATCAATGCAGGGCGGATTATGGTCCAGCCAATGAATTTGGGAGCAGATTCCTCCACAGACTCATGCCTTCCCACAGACTCTGGAGAGGGGAAAAGTCCAGAGTAGAGAGGCGGGGCTTTCTTTGAATTCAGGGCAAAAGGAAAAAGCGATTGGTTAGCACCAGATAGATTGACACTCCCCTCAGCCCTGAAAGGCCTCTCCCAGCCAAACTGACTTAAAGGCTGCATGCAAGGTTGTAAAAACTCCAACTGTTTTGGTTGTCAAAACGGATGTAACTCTTCCGTGCTGATGTAATGAAAGAAAACGTTCCCAGCCACCTTCGCTGAAGTTGGAGATGATGTGGTGGACCTCATAGCCTGGAGAGGCTGTGCAGGCGGCCGAGTGGCCGTAGCAGAAGCAGCTGGTGCAGCCGGACGGGTTGTTGAGCTGTAGGTTGAAGCTGCCAAGTTGGCACCTGAAGAGAGAATATATGTTAAGGTGACAAATAGAGGGGCTCAACTGCATTTAGTAGGTTCAGTCTTAGGCTGTACAACCACCTGACAAGCAGAATCAGGATTTCAGTCAGCAGTTTTAGTTAGTTCGTTAGTTCATTAGTTAGTTAGTTAGTTAGTTAGTTAGTTAGTTCCTTCCTTCCTCCCTCCCTCCCTCCCTCCCTCCCTCCCTCTGTTCTCATCTCTGCTGATCATTTAAAGGTTTGCTGCCAAGCCTTGTGTTTTTAAAGAGTTGAACAGGGTTCGGGAAAAGGTGGCCACTTCTCAAAGTTCTTCACAACAGACACACAAACAAACCAGAGAAACATACATAGATCTTTAAGTTATAAAAACACCCATTTTTGAAAGAAGAAAGAACTGAGAGGAGTTGCAGGAGCTTCTAGTCTAAAATTCAAGACACACATTTTTTTTTGGGGGGTGGAGGAACAGTCTTCTGAAAGTGAAGATAGGAAGTGAATGAAAAGTGGTTATGAGCCATGCAAGGGTGGCAGGGGCGGTGGCCCAGAGAGAAGGCAAGCAAGATAAGTGGTCAGCTGGGCAGGGCCCGAAGGAGGAATCCAGGCACCTACTCACCTGTTACAAAGGTATCCTTCCACCTTCTCCTTGCATGTGCACCGGCCGGTGTTAGGGTCACACGTGCCTACGCTGCCAGCTGGGTCACACATACAGGGCCTGCGAGAAAAGAGACCAAGGAAAGCAAGCGGCAGGTTTGCTGGCCAAGGTACTGTTCAAGATGGACCTGGAAGAGGCGGCCTGGACCTTCTGTGCCACCATGAAGCAAACATGTCTGTGGCCAAGGAGGCGACCGAAGGAGAATGAAATGGCTGCAGCAGGGTGACCACGGAGGGGAGCCCACGAGGAGCAGTACAGCCTGGTGACCCTGGACGTCATGGAAGCGGTCAACCCCATCCGGGTTTTTGCCTGAACTTTTGAAAGCTCCCTCTAGGCTTCCGAGCCCTATTTCCCCATATAAACGCAACACCTTCAAGAGCTCATTCAAAGTCTGGCCTCAAACCAAGGCCCGTTGACCGCCCTCTCCCTGCCTCACCTGCACCCGCCTTCATCGAGGGTGTGGAAGCCTTCTCGGCAACGCTCGCACTTCCAGCCGGTCACCGTGTCCTTGCACGCACACGTGCCTGAGCTCTCACACTGGGGACTCAAGGAACCTGAGAAGAGGAAGAAGAAACAGGAACTCAGAGCCCATGTTTTATATACACACACACACACACACACACACACACACACACACACACACACACACACAGTGGTACCTTGTATAAAAAGAATTAATTTCGTTCCAAATGAAATCATGTTCAGCAAATTTTCCTTGATACAAATTTCCCATAGGAATGCATTGAAAACAGAGTACCGTATAGACTCGAGTATAAGTCGACCCGAGTATAAGTCGAGGCCTCTAATTTAACCCCCCCCCCCAAAACTGGGGAAATGTATTGACTAGAGTATAAGTCTAGGGTCGGAAAGGCAGCAGGGCCTGGCAGCTCCTCCTTTGTGAGCTGGGGGAGTGGTGTGTGATGTTTAAAATGACTTTTAGCCACTGAGGCAAGTGCTTGGGTCAGTGGCTAAAAGTCATTTTAAACATCGTGCGCCGCTCCCCTGTGATGCAGAGGGGGGTCATGAGAAGCGGCATGCAATGTTTAAAATGACTTTTAGCCACAGTTGAGTTGCCTCCGTGGCTAAAAATATTGACCCGCATATAAGCCGAGGGCCCCTTTTTTCAGCCCAAAATTAGGGCCAAAAAACTAGGCTTATATAATTCGAGTATATACAGTAATACCTAATTGCGACCCTTTTTATGTTGTAGGGATTGGCCCCATAGACGACTCGGTTAAGCAAATTTCCCCCTATCTCTGGAATTTGTGGCTGTGGCCCTCCAAGGCACAAGGACGCACCTATGATGTGGCTCCCAGAAGAGGAACTCCCCCCCCCAGGGCTTTGCAGAGAGTTGCCCAGAACCAGAGGCCCACCTGCCGGGTGGCAGTTGCAGGGCTGGCATGACATCTTGGCCTCCCAGCGGTAGAAGTTCTGCCGGCAGTGTTCACAACGGGGCCCGTCCGTGTTCTCCCTGCAGTCCTGGCAATGGCCGCCATGCCCGGTGCGGCGGTATAGCTCCCGGTCGAAGAAGCATTCGTCCGACCGGCCGCTGCAGTTACAGGCTGCGGAGAAACCAGGGAGAGAGAGAGAGAGAGAGAGAGAGAGAGAACCAGAAAGGGAATGGGAGTCAACCTTTCTTCCTCGGTGCCGTCGTTCCGGACGGCTGCGGCCCTAATCTCTGACCCCTCTCGTTCGAACTTTAAGGAGCTGTTTATGGTGCTGCCCTCTGTCTCTAAAAGAGGTTCGCCTTGGACCGTTCCTTTCAGGTTCGGACTAAAACTTGGGTTGGATAGGCCACTTGTGCAAAATCAACCTACATCGCCCTGATAGCTCACAGCCTGCTGGCCAAGGTGTCCGGGATATGGAAACCCAAAATACCTGTCAGCGGATATTGATCCTGCGGATAAGGGTGTGTGTGTGTGTGTGTGTGTGTGTGTGTGTGTGTGTGTGTGTGTGTGTGTGTCCCCGTCCTACTGTATAACACAAACCGTGCTGTTTGGACCTGTGCAGTTCCAAGGCGAAGCGTAAACGTTACTCACGGAGGCATTCGTTGGCAGAGTCGGCAGTTCCTCGCGCCCAGGGGCGGTCCTGATAAAACGGCTGGCACCTCTCGCAGTCCACCCCGGTGGTGTTGTGCTGGCAGAGGCAGACCAGCTGATCTGCTTCGTTCGGGAGGCATTCGCTCGCGTGGCCGTTGCACTTGCACCTAGGCAAGGTCCCAACAAGAGAAGAACCCCAGCCCCCTTTTTAAAAAAAAGAATATTTCCCAAAGCAAGATGAGTCATCCTCAGTCTTGTATTACCGCATAGTTATCCCGCCCTCCGTTGCTTCACCTTCCCCCCCAGAAACCTCTTCCCACAGGACAAAAACCAACCCAACCCAAACCAAAACCCCTCATGTTCGCAGCACAGGCTGGTGACTCTGGCTGCCAATCCATTCCCGGGTTTCAAGGAAGAACCCAAATGGTGGAACCTGTTTTACAGGCCACCTTTCAGCACTCTGGATAGCTCCAGGGAGATCCCGACTACAGCCTGGCACAGTGGTGGCGAACCTTCGGCACTCCAGATGTTTTGGACCACAACACCCAGAATTCTGAGCCTAGATGGCCAATGTCAAAGGACGGTGGGAGTGGTGGCCCAAAACATCTGGAAGGACGAAGGTTCACCACCATTGGCCTAGCACCTACTGCTCAACAGTGCTAGAGCTTATTCTTGGTGCATGGAAAGTTACCAGGTTCAACCAAGTTCCCATCTCTACAAAGGGTTCAAACAGGCCCCTCCCGCCCCCCAACAAGAAAAACCATAAAGCAATGCTTCCCAACTTGTGGGTCCCCAGATGTTCTTGGACTCCCGACTCCCAGAAATCCTAGCCAGTGCAGCCAGTGGAGAAGGCTTCTGGGAGTTGTAGTCCAAGAACATCTGAAAAGTTCAGCTTGCTTTACACCATGAGAGTGCATGCTGGGATTGCTTCAGATGACCCAACCATGGTTCGGAGGACCATCGGATCAAAACGAAACCATGGTTCCAAAGCTCAGGTGGCCAGATGCTCTTGGATTACACCTTCCAGAAACTGCAGGCAGCATAGCGAGTGGGTAAGGCTTCTGGGACATTTTAGTTCAAGACCATCTGGGGATGCAGGGTCAGGATCCGTTGCCTGAGAGAGGAGCCGCTGATCAGCAGAAGCAAGATTCAGTGAGATGGGTGAACTCCGGAGATCTGCGTCCACTCCCGTGCGTCCAAAATTTATTTCGAGAACGGTCCACCACCTGCAACCGGACCGTACCCCCCAATTTGCTCCAACCCCAGAAGTAAGGAGGGAAAGTTAGTTGAAAAACAACAGGAGAACTTCAGTTTTTCTTTCCCAATCAGCACAAAGGGCAAAGGGCAAAGGATGCGGCACCAGATTCCTATGCTTCATTTAACACCTTGCTTGCTTCCACGATGTACATTTTCTCAGTGGATGAAAGGAGAAGGGCCAGCGATCTTGTTGTTAGCCCGATCCTACTACCCAACCTCTTTCATGATTCTGTTCTGTTCAGCCTCAGTGTTTGCGGGAGGTTCATAAAACAGATCCTTCCCTTCCGAATGACGCACAGAGGCGGAGAGGCGCAGCGTAAATCAAGATATAGGGATATCTGTGTGCTTGTTTTGTTTTGTTTCTTTGCTCGCCCTTAACCTTGACTCCGAAGCCCAGTTTCCTGCTTCCTCTGTTTGGCATCTGCTGGGGTCATTGCCTTGCGTGAGGGCCTGAACGGAGGGTAACACACATCCCAGCTGTCTGGGGCAGGAGAAAAACTCAGATTCGGTGTGGCCTTGGCTGAGCTTTTTAAAAGAGATCGTTGCTCCTGGCTCTTTGTGCTCCAGTCTATTTTTCAGCGGTAGGGTTAGATTAAAGTTTTTTTTAAAACTCTGAATTAGCAAAGGAGAGGAAAATTTGAGAGGAAGCAGCTGGGGAACATACATTCCCCCCTCGTCTGAGCAGCAAGAGAAGAGGACATATTTGCTTAATTTATAATCTCCTTCAAAGCATCCTGGGGGGCCTGACCATAAAAGTCACTTAAATCATTAAACAAACACTGTATCTCCTCTTTCTGGTTGGGGAAAATATGGCTGAATCCATCCAACAAAGAGAAGACAGGAAGGGAAACGGACGTTTCATGCGAAACACTGGCTGGATTTCTGAACAGAAAAATCAACAAAATGCTATCCTGACTCAGACACGGATAAGCCTTAACTACAGTTTTGTGGCAGATTAATCCTAATATAAAGGAAAGCAAAGTGTTTTGCTTATATACCATCCCATATTGCTTAATGCTTTCTCTGGGCAGTTTAGCAGTAATCACATGGGGTATTCGTTGCCCCACGCCCGCCAGCAAAGTGGGTCATCATTCTAATGACCTTGGAAGGTTGGAAGGTTGAGTGAACCTTGAATCTTGAGCCTGCTACCTGGGATTGAACCTCAGTTCGTGAGCCAAGTTAAAACGGCCGTACAGCCGTTTTAACCACCGTGCCACCATAAAGACAATTTTTCACTTAAGACTTCCCTTGGAGATACTTTGAGAGCATGAGAACTTGGAAAAACTTACTTCTCTGAGCACTTATCCCTAGAGGTGGCCTTGGTGCATTTCTTGGACTCCGCATTGCAGCGTCCGGCCAGACAGACAGACAGGCACGCAGGCAGGCAGACAGACAGATAGACACACATGCAACCCCCCCTCCCCTTCTCCGTCAACCTTACCTGCCCCCGACAGAGAAGTCCGAGATGGCGTAATAGTAAGACTGCAGCACTTTAGGGTCTTTGAATATGTCATCCCCAAAGGTGTTGAGCCGGTCCAACGAGATCAGCAGATCCGTGGCGGTCACCCACTCCTGCGGAGGAACAAGATCGGTGTCGGTGGGAACGCCAGGCCGACGGAAGCGCCGGGCAGGGCGTGAGGATGGTTCTGCTGAAGACCGAGAACCCGAGGGAGGGGCTGGGACACTTCACAGTTAAAAGGGTTTTGACATCCGTTTCATGGCCATAGTCCCCACCAAGCAGAATGTTGGGGGGGGGATTTGGGGAGGTACGATGAACTACCAGGTAGCTCAGTGGTTTAGGCACTGGGCAGTGGATCCAGAGACTACAAGTTCAATTCCCCCACTGGGAGTTCTTGACAAGGGCTGGACTCCATCCGTAGGATCCGTTCCAGTTTTAAGATTATTATTATTTTAAGATGAGACTCGTTGTGTGCTATAGAGCGACAGCACAGTCTCCTGAAATAGAGCAAAGACATAAAGCAAAGCAAAGTGTTCTGCTTATATACAGCACTGTACCACTTCAACTAGTCTCTGAGAGGTTTGCAGTTTTAATTACAGTAATGCAGGCTACACATTGCCCCCCCCCAGCAAGATTTGGACTTTGTACCAAAGTTTCGGATTTGGGACCTAGTGCCAAAGACTCGTGCTCTGGACTTGAACCCAAGGACTTCCCAACATCCACTTTAGGGGAACAAATGCTTCTCTGGAAGCCCAGAAGGCAAATATTTCTTTTAAGGCCTGGTGTCCACCAAGGGGTTGCCTCCGTCAAGGGAGTGACCCCCCCCCCGTGCCATGCTCTCCTGCCAACACGTTTCCATTAAGGCAGGCATGCCCAAACTTCGGCCCTCCAGGATTTTTGGACCACAACTCCCAAAATTCTCAGCTTAGATTGCAAATAGCAAAGGACTGTGGGAGCTGCAGTCCAAAACATCTGGAGGGCCGAAGTTTGGGCATGCCTGCCTTAAGGGAACTCAAGGGCAGGATCCTACCTGAAGAACAGGGCTCTGTTCAAAGCTGTAGGCGCTCGGCCGCCCTTCTAGGGTGGAGAACGCCACGTTGCCTCCATTCAGCGGAGAGATGTCACTGAATTCCTCCGTGCAGAAAGCCAGTCTCTCGTCCTCGCCGGGCTGCAGGTACTGGCGCTCGGGCTTCCCGTAGGTCTTTTCGCAGGAGGCACTGTAGTATTGGTACGGGATCCAGGGACCCTCCGCCCGGCTCCGTTTGTAGATGGCAAAGCTCTCGGGGCGGCTGGTGTGAAACTTCAGCCTCACGTAGGTGATCTCGTAGGACTTCCCTGTTTTAAATATATATATATATATTAGAGATGGGCACGAAATGAACAATTTTTCCTTTCTGTTTTCGTTTTTTCGTTTCATTACGCAACGAAACGACAAACGAATTTTATCTCTAAAATGAAACGAAACGAACAGATAAAAACCAGAAATTTTGTCGTCTGTTTCGTTTTCGTTACGGCAATACATTGAACTGCTTTAGAAGCTAAAAAAAATCACAAAAATTTGAAATAAATGGTAACGAAACGGTAACGAAACGAACGAAAACAAAAACGATTTTTTTGCAAAAATTCACGAAAAACAGAAACGAACCGAAACGGACCCCCTAAACGACAAACGACAAACGAAACACCATTTTTTTTAATTCGTGCCCATCTCTAATATATATAAAGGAAGAAGAGGATGAAATGTAGGGTTGTCGAGCTTCTGATTTAGGGCACAAAGAATGTGGCGATGTAACCATCGCCAAAGGCCTGCCCGTGAGGGAGCCTGGCAAACAACCTCATGCATGCCACACAGGGGTCGAGCACATGTTTGTTCCTGCAGGAAGGTGGGTGGAGAACAGCGGCCTCCAAAATCTTTTCTCCTCCACCGCCTTCCTCGCTTCTTGCAAACCCACACCTGTGGCTTCTGTAGGGAGTCAGTCCATCTTGTGCTGGGTCCTCCTCTTTTCCTGATACCTTCCAGCTTTCCCCAGGACCATTCGTTCTTCCAAAGAATTCTGCCTTCTCAGGAAGTGGCCAAAGTAGGGCAGCCTCAGATTCACCGAGTTCAGGCTTGATTTGACCTAGAACTGAATGTCTTTGTTGGCAATGAGCATCCAGTGTTTACATATATAAAAATAATTTATTTATTCATTTATTTTTGAGTATATTTTTTTTAACCTTGCCTTTTTCCTTGGGGGAACAAGGACAGCAACGACAGATCACATTGAAAGAGAGCAGTTAGTCTTTAAGGTGGCCCAGGGTTTTTCCTTTTTCCTTTTGATTTTTCAGTCCCATCTTCTGTTTTCACCCAATAGGCTCGTGCAGACTGGCACCGCCACCTTTTCTAAAACAGCCATTCTATGGTGCATTAAAGGGAAATTTCCAAACTCGACTCAGACGCATCCCTCTTAATTCCCCCCCCCCCGCCCGTCCTCTCTGTGAGCCTGTCTAACCTCTTGGAAATCAAAAACAGACACCGCGCCACCGCCTCCTCCATTGGAATGTTTATTTCCTTTCCTCCTCGTTTTTTTCCTCCTCTTGGATCAACAAACAAAGGCAGTCCATCCAAGCATCAGCTGCTGTTGTGGCTCCCTGGAGCCGTTCTTTGCCAGCGAGATATTAAGAAGGAGTCAAGGCAGATTAAAGCCGAAAAGATCACCAGGCCGTGGTATAAAGCGTCGGTGGTTTCCTACACTTCATATCCTCAGGGGCCTCTGCACCAACACCAGCTCATTTTACACGGAACTTCTTGAACCATGTTCTGTGTTGCCTTCCCTATATATATAGGGGTTTTTCTTTTTTGGGGGGGGGGGGTGGGCCTACAGCTAGTGCAGTAAGGGATAAAACGGGCTATGGGGTTTCTAGAAGACCTAAAATTACTCTATCTGTACAGTTTCTCTCTCCCCCCCCCCCCGATTTCAGAAGCTAAGCAGGGTCGGCCCTGGTTACTACTTGGATGGGCGACCACCAGGGAATACCAGGTGCTGTAGGTGCCAGGAGGAGAAACTAACAAACCACTCCAGGATTCGTGCTAAGAAAACTCCATGGACATGGGGTCATGAAGAGTCAGTCACAACTGTAACAACACAGAAACACATGTGGAGCACTCAATAAACCTTTTTTTTTTGGGGGGGGGCTTCCAATAACATTAAAAACCAGACACATTAAGAAATAGGTTCTAATACAAATGCAATAATAATGTGCCATCAAGTCCCTTCTGACTTATAGCGACTTTTCCCAGGGTCTTTTAGGTAGAGACCCTGGTAGAGTTACTCTCACCCCTGCCTCATTAAAAACACTTCCTAGTCTAGATTCCTTCAGGACTTGGAAACTTTCCTTTCTCCAGCTATATGAGTCTTTGGATCATCTAGCCAGCCAGACGGTAAGGGGTCCTGGAGTGATGCAAACAAAGGAACGGTTCGGAGCTCTGGATTATTTAATAACGATACCAGTTTGGGATGGAAGGAACTGACACAAAAATGTACGCACAGATAGACATCTTGGTTGCCAGGGTCATGGGGAAAACAGGCAACGGGAAAAGCTGTTTCATTATTCACGATGAGCATAGCCATTCGGTTAGTGAGCCCCATTCAAGAATCAAAGCGTGTAATGAATCCAAAATGTTGGAGAAAATGTGTATACTGGCACAGGATCGAGACGGGGGGAGGGCACGAGGGAAGCAAACTACAAAGGCTTAATTGCCCCCAGATGGCCAATGTCTGCGACAGAGACGGGTCGATGAAAGAGGGCCATGCCAACTCTGCGGGGGGGGGTGGCGAGATTTGCAACAGCAAGGGCAGATGCTGCTGACTAGAGATGGGCACAAAACGAGCGATTTTTCGTTTTCGTTTTTTCATTTCGTTACGCATCGAAAATGAAACGAAATTTTTTAAAAAAAACAAAACGAAAACGAAAACGAAATGACCAAATTTGCCATGTTTTTCTTTTTCGTTGCAGCAGATGCATTGAACTAAAAAGAATGCTAACGAAACAGCAATTTTTCGTTTTCATTTTTGTTTTTTCATTTTGTTACCTAACGAAACGAAAATGAATTTTTTTGCAAAAAACATCACGAAAATGAAAACGAACCGAAACGGACCCCTAAACGACCAAAAGACAAACGAAACACCATTTTTTTGAGTCGTGCCCATCTCTACTGCTGACGTCTGCCACGGATCCGTGCGCAAGAGGCGCAGGAGAAAACATGCGCTTGGTTCTACTGGGCCAGTCGAAAGTGATAGAAGTGAAGGGGCAGAGGTGGATTCAGACACACATCCTCCGGTCGGGATGAAGGGAGGTTCTGTCAGAGCTGTTCCAACCTCGCAGGCTGCCTGGAGGGGTTGGGAGGATCCTTTCTGGGCTGGGTTGGCTGTCAATCTACCCAGCCCTAACCAATCGGTGGCTCCCAATCGTGTTCTTAAACTACAGCTCCCAAAAATCCCGGCCGAGACAGCTAGGAGTGAAGGCTTCTGGGAGTTTGAGTCCAACAAACATCTGGGGACCCAAGATGCCATTGACAATTCTGTGTAAGACTTTGCAAAGGCGAACTCCCTTTTATGTATTCCCCCCCTGCCTCCCCTACCCCAAATGCTTAACATGGAGTGAAAGAGCCAAGTAGGCCAGTCTCGGGGACGTTTGGAGCTTATTTATGAGCCTAATTAAAGCCATCAAAACAGTGTCGGTATGGAAAGTACAGAGCAAACCGGACCTTGCTGTTAGACAGCATGGACAAACTGCCCCAGCTGATTTATTCTTTGCAACATCCCCTCCCTTACGGCCTCCCGAAGGGTAGAGCGGTGCATGCCACCACCCCTAAATGTTGGCTGTTGCCTTCAGTTGTGTGCAGGAATACAACCCGGTTGCTAGGAGGGGAGTCAAGGTTCAACAGTCTGTCTTCAGTTCATGGAATGGGAGATGGTGACCTTTGGGTACGCATTTCTGGCAGTCAATTCATCTTGACTTACTCGGTGATGCTGCTTTTGTATGACTTTTGTATGGCTTCCTTCAGAGAATGTACACCGCTCAGGGTGACCACTGGTTGGAAGGTTGGTCTAGAACAGGCGTGTCCAAACTTCGGCCCCCCTGATGTTTTGGACCACAACTCCCACAATTCTAAGCTTAGACTGCCAGTGGCAAAGGACTGTGGGAGTTGTGGTCCAAAACATCTGGAGGGCCGAAGTTTGGACATGCCCGGTCTAGACGTTTAACCAACCAACCAACCAACCAACCAACCAACCAATCTTCCCCGGACCATCTTCCCACCAGAAACAAATGGAAACGAAGCTTCACCCCCTTCTCCTGGCTGTCTCGGCAGCTTCTGGGAACTCAACGGCAGGCCTTCGAAACCAGGGCTCGCATTTTCCCAAAGAGTCAGGGCTGTCCCTACGAGACACCCGGTCGGTCTTTCCCTGAGGCAGGAGCCCTTGCCAACAAAAGCAGGGAGGAGAGAGTCTGGTTCAGCAGAGGTGTCGGGGTCTGGAACGAGGCAAACTGAAGCCCTGCTTGCTTTTTATCCTGAACAGGAAGCTCTCCCCCCCCCACTCCGGATTTTGTGTGGATTTGGAACAGATGTTTGCCTAGTCGCAGGGGGCTGGGAACGCAGCGACCTCTTCCAGAGACCAGCTGTTCCCACCTCGGCTGGGCCAGAAGGGCCTCTGCTGATCCTCCGCCACCCACAGGCCCGTCTCTTGGGATCCCATGGCCATCGCTTGACCCTCCTCTGTCCTTTCCCCTCTCTGCTTCTCTGCCGGTTCCTGCCAACCATGCAGGCAAAAGAATTTTTTTTTAACCTAGCGTGTTGATAGTCTGTGGAACTCCCTGCCACAGGAGGTGGTGATGGCATCTGTCCTAGATGCCTTCAAAAGAGGATTGGACAGATTCCTGGAGGAAAAAGTCCATCCCAGGTGACAAACCATGATGGAGATGTGTGTCATCTCCAGGCTTAAAACCAGGGTCCTTCAACGGCCAGATGCAGGGGAGTGGGATCAGGAGACAGAGATCTAGTCTCGTGCGCTCCCAGACGCATCTGGTGGGGCCACCATGAGATCCAGGAAGCTGGACTAGATGGGCCTTTTGTCCTGATCCAGCAGGGCTCTTCTTGTGTTCTTACGTTCTTATATTCTCATACTGGATCCTGCCCTGAATAGGGAGCCCTCCCTTTCCAAACTGCTCCTGCAGAAATGCCAAGGAGGGTAGCGTCCCGAGGATGGCATGTTATTTCCAAGAGGAATTGTTTGCACCGGATCTTAAGGCTTCTGAGAAGTAGTTGGCATGAATTACAGTTGCTCCTTTTTAAAAAAAAGTAACTTTCCAGTCTCAGAACTCAAAAGGAATGAAGGGTTATTATTACTGTTCTTATTTTGCTTCTCTTTTGCGTGGAATTCATTAACAGAATTACATAAGCGGCCGGCCCTAGCTGCTGTTCACACCTCTTGTTATTAGAATGTTTATATTTTATTTTGATTTTACGCTGGTCAATGGCCGTAATAAAGGCTCGCCTTGTATTCTATCGTAATCAAAACCCAATTGCACACAACAAATGGAGAAAAGTTACTCCTTTAAAAGAGCAGTTATAATGGAGCCTTTGTATACCATAATTCTTGGGTGGGGGAAAAAAGGAATTATTGGTATTAAGAAGGAGCTGGTTATTTATTTGGCACCCTTCATAAATTAATTGTGTATTTCCATGGTGCCTCAGTTTGGGCAGGCCGTAGGTCCTGAGAGAACAAAATCGTTCAGAACAGCCTAGAAATCAAGATTTTTTTTTTTATAAAATAGAGAAAGCAAGAGGTAATTTGAACAAACCCAAACAAACCACACACACAACAGAATGCATGTTTTCCTGGGTTGCCGTGGGTGGCCAGCAACATCCATTTGACGGCCTGGCGGGACAGAAACACAATGAATGCATAAAGTATTATCACAAGAGATTCAAGAGAGGTGGATCGATGCTTGCTACGGACTTTTCAATTATGAGAAAGTGCTCATTAAGTTCCGTTCGATCCCAACCTGTAGAACAGTTGTGTCACACCGCTAGTTTGAACAGAGGCGCGGAAGAATAGAAGAAAAGAAAGACACTCCATAGAAACATGCTCAAGAAGAGAGACGCAGATTTTCTGCACCGGGAGAGCGAAGAGGCGTCCAGCAAGGAGAAATGGCTATTTTTAAAGGAAAAGAAAGGACAGACAGAAAAGGAAGGAAGGAAGGAAGGAGGGAAAGTTAGGGGGAAGGATAAGAGGAAGCAAGAAAAAGATGATTGCTGGAAGGAAGGAAGGAAGGAAGGAAGGAAGGAAGGAAGGAAGGAAGGAAGGAAGGAAGGAAGGAACATGATGAATAGAAGGAAGGAAGGAAGGAACTAAGGAAGGAAGGAAGGAACATGATGAATAGAAGGAAGGAAGGAAGGAAGGAAGCAAGGGGGTTGGAAGCCTAAAACACAACCTGACCTACTCCTGTCCTATGTGTTCCCAAGTTCCTCTTTTCTCCCAGTCTTTGAGAAAGATCTGCTATTTGAATATCACAAAAAAGGGAAGGTACGTTCATCCCGTCCCTTGCAACACTCTCCTTGGTGGTCGCAAAGAGCTTCCGGGACCTTTGGACTGGTTCTGGGCCCCGTTTGTTGCTTGCTAAGCGCGTCTCCTTATCCACCTCCCTTGGAGGGTATGAGTTGCTAGTTTAATATCTACGGGGAGGCATCGGCACGGAGGTTGTTTATTACAAAAGGCAGCCCAAGCGTCAGAAGACCGTGAAGCCCTATCTTGGCCAACGTTTTGTTCAGACAGCGGCCGACACGCCGGTTAGAGGGGTTCTGGATTCGGCAATTTATGAATTTCAATTATTTTTTCATCCCCGCTTTCTCCTTAGAAAGTCCTGTCTTTAAGATCGCGCTCCCAGGCAAATGATATTGGAAAAAACCTCCCACCTTCTGACCAGGGGTGGCTCTAATCTCCTTGGATTTGTTTCCTAAGGCTCCTTTAAAGCTGTTCAGGTGGGCCACCATCAATACATCCTGTACATCAATACATCTTCAACTATAGCATTATTTGTTTTTTTAAAAGCTAAAGCATCCCAAACGTTGTAGTATCTCCTTCTAAGTCTCTCCTTTTACCATTTTGGCCTGGGATGATGCAGTGAATGCAAGCCAGACCGGGAGAAGTGGTTCAAATCCGTTGAAATTCATGGGAGACGGGTGATGATAAAACATCTCACATTTCTTGGAAAAAACAAATCCCTCTCAGGGTCGCTCTGGGTTGAAAGCGACTTAACCGCACAGGAAAATGACGACGACAACAACATGTATCCCAGACTAAACTCAGCCCTGAAAAACGATCCGCACCGTGAAATCAACCGCATCGACATGCAAACAAAGGCCAAGCCTTAAGACTGCTTCAAGGCCACCCTCGAAAGGACGGTTCCCACGTTGGCCACGCGCTTACCTAGGTGGAGGGTGATGTTGACAGACTTGGGGTGCTGGACCCCAAAGGCCATGGACTGGCTTTGCCACCAGGTGGGCTCTTCTTGGTGGTGGAAATCGGTCAGGTAGGTGGCGTTGTGGTGGAGCGAAACCTGGTTGGCGTCGCAGCGGTGGCACAGCGTCCCGGAGTCCCTGGTGCCCATCTGGAGGCAGTAGTCCTCCGGCGGGGAGCCACACGTGTTCGATGCCTGCGCCTGCCTCCCAAAAGCCGCGTTCTCAAAGATGGGCACGCAGCGCTGAGCGCGGCCTTGAGCGTCGTAGCAGGAATCCATGGCGCCCGTGGCCGGACGGACCTCCAGGAAGATCCAAACCAGGGACCAAAAGAGCCCGGCCATGATGCTCCGTCCAGAGGCACTTCCGAAATGCCTCCGCACAGTCCCAGGCTCTGGAGCGTTCCCAACTCCCTCCCCTCCTTCCTCCCTTTTTCCGAAGAAATGGCTCACCGTTCTTCTTTCGCCTGGTTCCATCTTGTGGACAGCGGTGGAAATGTCTCCCCGTGCAACTAAAACAGAGTGAGAATCGTCATGTTAGAATTGCAGAACTGGAAGGAAGCTCATGGATCGGGGAGTCCAGCCCATGTCAAGGAGACTGAGGGTGGTGGTGGTGGATTTAGTCCTAGATTCCCAACCCTGCCCCCACCAGATGTCCTTGAACTGCAACCCCCAGGAATCATGGCCAGCAAAGCTGGTGGTGAAGGCGCCAGGGAGTGGAAGGCTAAGAACATTTGGAGACCCCAAGGATGGGAATCCCTGCCTTAGAGGCTTCCTGGAAGGGGAAGAGCTTCCTTCTGAGATGACCCTCTACTCCTGAGGAGTCTTTTACTCCTGAAGGGTCCTTTTCCTATAACGGAGCACTTGGTCTTAAAAATTCAAGGCAGGCTGGGGCCACCCTAACCCTAACCCTAACCCTAACCCTAACCCTAACCCTAATCCTAACCCCAACCCAAACCCCAAACCCAACCCCAAACCCAAACCCAAACCCAAACCCCTAACCCTAACCCCTAACTCCTAACCCCTAACCCATCAGCCTCATGCCCTTGGTTCTCCACGACATAGTCCTACCTTTAATTCCTAAGAGGGGTACGGTTCGCCCATCTCTCACTGAAAACTCTGCTCAAAAAAGGAAAAAGAAAGAGAAATTAAAAATTATTAAATACGTTGCCCAGTCCTTCGGTCTATAGAAAATTCAGCCCAAGGTCACGAAACGGCACATATTTGCAGAGGGAGAATTGCTTCCGAAGCTCAGAAGGGAGCAATCCCCATACATCTTTTCGCTTTCTCCCTTTCCATACCAAAAAAAAAATGCCTCTACAACAGAACAGTGTTGCAGCGACCGATTCCTCCGGTAGATGGCAGAAGCAAGGCATCTTGGCCCTCGCCAGTAGCAATGAACAGAAAACCAAGACGATTATTAGAAAAATCGGGGATCTGTTCCCAAAGAGGAAAAAGCTAGGTCACCGGAGGGCCTAAACAGGATCCCAGGGGAGGTCCGTAGGGAGCAGAAGGCCAACCCTTGGGAATTCACTTATTTTAAACCTCTGGTGTTTGTGTTACAGGTTATTGACATAATGGGACAAGTACTATGGGGTGAGTACCAAATCCTGGAGGAGTGGAAAGTTTATGCTGGGTTGGGTCTTGTTTCGGCAATCTTGGGGAGAACCAAGGACTAAGCAATGAGACGACAACAAGTGGCTGGTTCATGACAGCACAATCTGGAAAGCGAGGGTGCTGGCCAGGTAAGGAGGCATCCAGACGATATAGGGCATCGGAAGCTGAATGCATTTGTTCCAGGCTTTAATGTCCATTTTTTTCAAGGATCTCTCCATGGTGCTGAACCCTCTTCCTTCAAAACGGGGTTCAGCCTTTAAGTTAGAACAGGCATGTCCAAACTTCGGCCCTCCAGATGTTTTGGACCACAGCTCCCACAGGCCTTTGCCATTGGTAATCTAAGCTTAGAATTCTGGGAGTTGTGGTCCAAAAACATCAGGCGGGCCGAAGTTTGGACATGCCTGAGTTAGAAGGCTGCAGCACAACACTTGTTCCCTGTCCGGCGGACAACGGTAAGTCCATCGGTCACCGCGAAGCAAAAGGGTCCGAAGACCAAGCATTGTAGGCATGGAAGAGGTCGAACCTGGAGATGGACAGGTGACAGACGGCCACAACGGAGAGGTGACAGACATCTTCAGACACTCGCAAGGACTCCCACCTGGAGCGTGCCTTCTGCTGCTCCTCGGGCGGTGACCTGAACTAGGGGAGACACCCTCTAGGAAAGGAAATTATAACTAAGCATTAGTTCTGATTGTAAGAAAGCCGTTTGCCAGCAGAAGGCACTGTCTGGGAAGAGGAGGCGCCAGGAACTGGCCAAAAGGATGAAGAATTGACCAAAACATTTCAGAAGTTTTCTCTCCACTGGGTGAGAACAGAAGAGTTGTAGGGTTTGACATGCATGTGAAAAATTAGACCAAAAAAGAGAGAGATTTGCACAGAATCTTTCAGAGCATAAAAGCTGTTTGTGCAAAATTCAAGGCGGTATGTTTGGGTTTCTTCTCTCTCTCTCTCTCTCTCTCTCTCTCTCTCTCTCTCTCACACACACACACACACACACACACACACACACACACACACACACACACACACACACACGCAAAACATAACGTTTCTTGTGCACATTGCTTCTGATGCAAAAAAAAATAATCAGATATTTTTGAATAAAACATGTGACCCTTCAAATATCATTGGGCTGCAACGCCTGTTATTTCTCACATGAGCTGCGAAGGCTACAGCTGCCTGATTAGAGAAGAGATGTGGCGTTTAGTGGCAAATTATCCCACGTTAAGAAACCTCTGCAGACTTGCGCAGCGAGTTGCGTGGCCCAGCGTGCAACCGGTAATGTCTATGCCGGTTTCTTAACGTGGGGCAATTTGCTTCTCCGAGTTACCCCCTTGTGCCTAACTGCACAACAGGTTTGCAGAACTGTATTTATGTTGGTCGGTGTTTTGTCTTGGTTTTTCACCCCGCAACATGTTTGCTCTTTGAGGCCAACCCACACGGATGTCCCTCAGTCCTTCGTTTGGGCACAGAATGTGTGTGTCCCTCCTCCCCTGGAATCATAATAATGAGGACTAGAACCTTGAAAGAGAATGAAGAGCTTTTTGCTCTGGACTCTTAGGCCGTGCAAATGGCCCCTTCCTTCCTACCAGAGAAGAACCTCAGCCAAGGGAGGCCGGTGGTTTCCTGCGATGTGAAAATGTGCAAAGGAGGCCATTTTTTAACCCCTTGCCTTTCTTCAACCTCTTCCTTGCCTGCTGTGGTTTGATGGGTCACGTCAGGCAAGAGGGCCAGCGGCTCCGACACAGCTTCCCCCAAGGAGAGGCAGGAACAGACTGGTCGCATCTTTTGTCCACCGCGCCACCCAAGGCAGCAAGCCGGCTGGAAGGAAACATTTGTCTGTGCACCCAGCAGGAAAACAGAAACCGACAGCACAAGGAGAGGGAGGCCAAGATTCTCTCCTCTGATCAAGTCCTCCCCACCCTCTACAAAAACACTTTTTGTTGGATAATGACAGTCCCAATGATAATATTTTTTTTGGAAGTGGAAGCATTCCTTGTGACAATGTTTTAAGGGGAAATAAACGAGAGAAAGTTCCCAAATGAGCTGCTTTCAATTGGCACCAGGGGCGGGTCTTTTTTAAAGCTAACGGGGCTTAATCGTCTCTTCGAGGCCACCCCAGAATGCTTTGCCTTTTGACAGGGTCAGCTCAGGACAATACACGGATGTCCAGAAAAGGCACTTTCTTCCCATCTACTATGGGGACGGTGGAGGGGAAATGTGAGAGGACCGGCCAAGGACACTGGTGTGCCTAGAGGGATAACACAGAAATCACAGCAAATAGGTTTGGACTTCAAAGCATGGTTGGGCTCTGACATTATTTGAATCTAAATTTAGCAAAGAGATTTAGGACTTAAAACAATCTGAATACCTGCCACTTGCTTTTTTTCTGTTCATAGAATGGTGTCCGGCACCCCCTAGTGACTAGTTCTGATACTGCACGTTAATTTTTTTACTATGCTATATATTTAGCATTCACTATTATCCATGGATTTCAGTATCCATGGGGAGGGGACAGAACTCCAATGGATATAGGGGTCCTTTGTATTGTTACATTTCAAGTTTTTTGCACCCCAGATATAAAGAAATGTGTGAATTTCAGGAAATTTGTATGAACTCTTCACTCAAATTCTTCTCCATCCGTAATTCATTATTATTATGTATTTTTTAAACTCTACTAAAATAAACTACATTTATTGTAGATATATTCTATTCAACATTACTCCAGCATTTGGGAAATCTTAATTTTTCAGACTATAGCTCTAAGAAATGACAAACATATATGGCCTATGTTTTTTATTTTTCTGGCTAGAGGATTATGAGACCTGGAGTCTAAAAAAAAAATGATCAATACAATTTATTCTGCAAAATCCCCGCATTGCTTCTTACGGCAAGGAACATATTGTTGTGTATGTGCCCATGCGTTCTGACAGATTTTGATTATTATATTTCTTTTCCTTGCTCTGGCCTGTGGCTAAGGCGTCTGATAAATAAATAAACCTACCTTCTGATGGGAAAGGAAATCTGACACATGCCAGTGGGAACCTCTTTAAATGTTATGTTGTTGTTGTTGCTGTTGTTTAATTATTTTCTTAAGGAAAAAATAATAATTGTGGTTATAGAGAAAATACTGCTTTTGTTGAAATAAGGGCCAGAAAATGTCCCGGCAGCTGTCTGCAATTTTTTGTCAACAGCAGCATTGGGTTATTCCAAGATTACTAACCCCAGAGTGAATAAAGGGAAGATTTATTTCTCCACTTAATAGTATCATATGCACTCGGCAGGCTTTCCCTAACATTAAATTCTCTGGATGTTAATGTCCGAGTTATTTTTGCTGACCAGTGCCGGGCAGGAGATATTCTGTCCATTCTGCATATTTTGGTCGGGCAAGTCATAGCTATCTAATAATTCATCATCTCTAGAACAAGACTGACCTGCAGGGGTTGTTTACAGAGAAGGCACTGGGCACTGGCACACGAGTCCACAGCCAGCTCCAAAACCCCTGCAGTGAGTCTGTGCCAGAGGCCGTGATCCGGATCCGCATCACATCTTTCCCTGCTCCGTATCCCAAAAATAAACCAAAAAGAAAAATTTTAAAAAAGCGTCTCCGACAGCCACCACAGCAATGCCGCGAATTCACCTAACATTCCTCTCGGCGCCATCTCTGATCTCCTCATTTGCCTGTACAAATACTCCTCAAACGGTTCTGAAAATTTAGTCTTCATTTATAATTTAAGCTTTTTTTCCACCACCCTTCACTCCTTCTCTTGCTATATATATATTTCCTCCTCTTTCTTTCTCTCTCTCCTCTCCAGGGAGCGAGGGGGGGGAGCCCTGGCAAGTAACTGCACATTGTGAAGGTCTTTTAGGCATCTAAAAGGGATTCTTACAACTTGGGTGCTTTTGAAGTCTCCTTAACATATATTGACCGGGGTTTTTAAGCCTGAGAACGGCTACCCCGCTTTATCCCACAATATTTAATTTGTGGTGATCTGTGGTGGAACAACCCCCAATGGAAGAAAACAGCAAATGGTTAACCAGGCCTTGTTGCTGGTTCTGAAGCCTCTGCCCCCCCCCCTCAAAAAAATAATAATAGTTCAAGCACCAGCCCCCCGCCTCCCCTATGTAGGTGTTCCACCTGCCACTGGTTCAGATCACTCACTTGCAATCTACGGTGCTTTCGCAGAATATACATTGCTCTCTAAGACACACACACACACACACACACACACACACACACACACACACACACACACACACACACACACACACACACTTCCTGGGTGGACGGTGGACCGTCTCCCTGAATCGAATGCCGATTTCGGCCCCGGTCCAGGGTGGTGCGGATAAGTTGCAGCTGGTCGGGCGAATGTGTCAGATGCATTCGCTCCGACACTTTGTCCCTGCTCTTTCGCTTCCCGGTCATGCTCCGTCCCTTTGCACGGCTGCATCCACAGCTCCGCCAACACCCTGAGCTTTTGGCCGCTCCGATTTTCAATGCCGAAAAGCCCCACTTGGCATTGCATGGATTGGCCGGCAGCCTGGGCCGCAGACAGACTAGCTCGGCCACCTGATCGATCCGTGGAAATGGGGGGCAGGCGACGAGACGGGAGCCCCTCGCTCGGGTGTGGTCGGGTGCGGTTCCCACCGCGTTCCTTTTCCTTAATGTGATGAAGGATTGTTTGGTTGCTTAAGGGACACGCAGCCCACTTTGTCGCCCCCTCAAAAGGGGAGTGACGACAAGACAGAAAATGCAGGCGCAAAGGAAATGCATCCAAATGCATCCAACGGTGCAGCTACGACGTGGAGCCAAAAATAAGGGACGGGATCAGGTCCCGTTTGTCCACAGTCCGTGGCACAGGGGGACTGATCTTTTCCAGCAAAGCTGCAGCAAGCGTGGGGGCTGCCTGGGGACTTGACTCAGGCTGCACAGACTTGGAGGTTGGGGAAAGTTTGCCGCCAGGAGGGTACAAACCTGCATAACCTGAGAGCTGGTCCGGAATGAGTGTATCGTTTGTTCATACAAAGAACAAACGATACAGACAATATATAATCTAGCTATGCACGAAACCGTTTCAAACCTGAAGCTAATACTGATTCATATGATTCAGGCTTTTGAATCCACCTGGGGTTTTATTCCGAACTTTGAAGGAGCCGTGCAAACTGCTAAGCTTATCTTGGAGACTCGCTGAACTGAGGTTTTCGGTTTTGTACTGAACTTCAAAGTTCCAATTTCAAGCAAGGGTGTTCCACCCCCCGGCTTTGCTTGGTAAGAGTAAACATGGCCCGCATTTGTCTCTGAAAGCCCCCCCGACCTATTCCAGTGACCTTGAATAACCTCTGCTCAAGTTTCAGACCGAAACACGGAACGGATTTACCATGGCCCCTGGGTGATCCTGGAGTCATTAGCCTCCCCTGCCAGGGCCTCGTTCATCACGGATTTCCCCGAGCGCGTGGAGAAGAATGAGAGAGACGGACCCCGTCTTGGTCGTGCCCCATGGCACCCCAATTGCTCCCCGACCGCCGTCCGGGGCTTTCCATTTCATGGATGAGGGACGGACTCACCTGGGCGTGAATTTCTGCGCCTGCTGGAAGCGGAGCAGTGGGGTGTGTTCGCCAGCTGCGTTTTCCCCTCCGCTGCTCTCCGGCT
Organism: Phrynocephalus guinanensis; assembly: GCA_037367245.1. NCBI lineage: Eukaryota > Metazoa > Chordata > Lepidosauria > Squamata > Agamidae > Phrynocephalus > Phrynocephalus guinanensis. The sequence goes on from CM074755.1 coordinate 6,904,552, forward strand.
GACCCGTGACAGCAGCTAAGATCTGACTAGTGGCACCTCCGGACACATCGCTCTCCCCGCCGGCCTGTCAGGGAAGTGATAAACCGCAGGAACTTGGACGAGGTTCTGCGTCCAGGCAAGGCAGCCAGTGCCAATCACCCCAAAAGAGGATGGGGGGGATATGACAAAACACGTTCGAGAAACATGCACGGGGCTCTCAGCCAAGATGCCAAATGCATCCAGTCTGACAAAACCTCCATGGGTTGCCAAAGACGGGCGCTTTTCCCACAGTCAAGGTGCCAGTCGAGGAGGGGGGATCATAATAAACCGGGATGCACGGACCCAGGGCAGGTGATACACACGGGTTTTCCCCAGTGGGGGTCCTTTTAAGGAGGAAGGCAGGTTAAAAATATCTTAAATCGATGAATGAATAAAAGAAGAAAGGCGTAAGTCTCACTGCTAGGAGATTTTACTGGTCACCTCTCATTAATATCTGCAGGATTTATCATTTAAGAAGAAGAATTAATGGGTTAACGATGAACCTGGGCCTCTTTATTAAAGGACTAATTCATAACTAGTAATAACTACAGAGAATTTGTCATTGTCAACAAGTGAAGTTGTGAACGCCGCACCAGTTCTCCTCAAGCACAGAAGCATATGCTATGCTACTGAGCACAGAATCCAGCTTCTCGAAAATCTTTTTTTTTTTAAAAAAAGGCATGTTTCTAGTCCTCATGGCTGAGAAGTTGCACCTGAAAGGAAGTATCTGACTTCCTGAAATGCAGAGGAGGGAAACATGTTTGTTTTTCAGTTGACAGCTCCTAATTGGGCTGCAGCTGGCACATTTTTTTAAAAAAAAGGTAACTTTTCTAATGTCTCCTGAAATTTCTGAAGCCGGAAGGATTCTGGCATATGATTTCCAAGGAATTATGGACGGCGCTTCCCTGTGCAGAGCAAAGCAGGATCAATTATGCAAACCAGGGACATGCAAATGATACTAAACGCAGCCAATTACGCAACAAGGCTCCATTCTCCATAATTTATACCCTTCGCACCGCTCCCTGCCCTTGGGCAGAAATGGGTTTCAACTCGGTGGAGAAATGTTAACGGATTTAAGTCAGCACGAGGTCACGGTTAGAACTTTTTACTGGGCTTTGGGAGGGACAGATTCTAGAACGCCCCCCCCCCCAATTGGCATTGACACGGACAGCGAGAGAATGGCTCCCTCTGAGACTGCCTTACCTCGCAAGCCTGTTGTGAGTATTAAGTAGAGAGAAGAGGGACATGCACTATCTTGAGCTCAGTGAAGGAGACTATTTATACCAGTTCCCCAGATCATAGAATCATAGAATCCTAGAGGTGGAAGGGACCTCCAGGGCCATCTAGTCCAACCCCCTGCCAGGCAGGAACCCCTTCACAATATTTCTGACAGATGGCTATCCAGCCTCTTCTTAAAAACCTCCAAAGAAGGAGACTCCACCACCCTCCTTTGGGGCAGCATCTTCCACTTCCAAACATCTCTAACCTTCAGGAATTTCTTCCTAATGTTCAAATGGAATCTCTTTTCCTGTAGTTTGAAACTGTTGCTCCAAGTCCTAGTCTCTGAAGCTATGGAAAACAAACCAGTCCCCTCTTCAATAGGACATCCTTTCAAATATTTAAAAATGTCAAACATTATTTAAAAAAATTAAAAAGATCCTACTGTGTCCTTCCCCCTCCTCCCTCCCATGCCAATTTCTTCAGCAGATCACCGTGGCGGGAGGCCACGCAACAGTCCGGTGATCTCTACATCCTCATCAACGTCTTCGTATGAGAACTGCAGTGATGGAAGGAGACCTCTGGATTGTCGAGTCCAGACCTTGTCAAGAGTCCTAGTGGGGGGATTGAACTTGCAACTTCTGGCTCCACAGCCAGAGACCGAAACCCACCGAGCTATGGAGGAATTTCTAATAATCCTCTTACAAACACAGCCCAAAACTGAAGACATGGATTCCACATGGAGTTTCTGCGGGGCACTTAATGCGAATGTGCTATCCGTGGTGCTGAATTGTTTAAGGGGAGAGAGAGAGGACAGCTGATATCAGATACTGGGTAGCTGGTATCCAGTGAGGATGAAATGGGGTCGGGCTGGATGACCTTATGTGCCCCTCACATCTCTACAGTTCTATGATTTGATGACAAAGGGGGTGGCTTTTGCCACTGTTGTCAAATAAAGTGCCGTGGGCAAAATTAGAGGGTCCCCCCCTCTCCAATAAACAAGACAGATAGATAAGCAAACCTGTTTCTGAATTTGGCTTCCTTGCCTGCATTGGTCTATACGTGCCGTTTTCCCTTTGGGGAATAAAACTCCACGATACGCGGAGCCACATTCCTGATGATTTCCCGTTCCCAACGCCTTGCTGAGTTCCGTTTTGAAAACAGACATCCACAAGTGATGGCCAATGTTTTCTCTTGTGCAGGAAAACCGCTGCCCACATTAGAATCAGACAGCCTAATTGAGGCCCAGCCGCCTAGAAATGTTGAAGCCAGTCCAACTCACACCCAGCCTCAATCAATGCACGTTTTGTTTTTATTGGCATTGATATTGTTTTTTTTGGGGGGGGGGGAAGGCGATGAACAGAGGAAGAGAGGTGAAAGCCTCCTCTCCTCGCTGGCCAGGATCTGGCGGTGCTCCGAGGCCGGTGGCGCGACTGTGGGAATGAATTCGTATGCAAACACCCGACAACGGGGGCAAACACATTGCAGAAATCAACGAGGGTTTAATTTATGCTACATGATCGACACGGCACCAGTCTTTACGTCAATGGATAAATGCTCAATGTGGGCTTTGAGTCATTGTGGGACTTGGGTTCTCTGAAAGCATGGTGGGTGTGACATTCAGAGGTGGAAGACTGAGAACCATTGGTCTCTCAACCAGCTTACGTGGATGATGGACATTCCTGGCTTTTCAGCGTCGAGGTCAGCAGTTTGAGTCTCTTCTACCTCCTCGACACCCCCCCCCCCGCTTCCTTCAATTTAGGTCTCACCCCTAAACTGCCCCTCGAAAAGCCAAATTAAGCTCTCTACCCGCCAGGGTTCTCCTATCGATCCAGGAGAAGAGGTGAGGGTGGAGAAAAGCCTCCCCCTCGCCGGCATTTTCAGCTTTCTCGTGCACACCTCGCTTTTATGCCGCTGTAGCTTGCATTGTCAAGTTTGATCAAGAGGAGGATCAGTCATCCTCAGCTTCCCCTCTCTCTCCAGATTTAATTAACGGCCCTTTCATCTCTACCCTGAAGGAATCTGCTATCTTCTGTCTTCTTAATTAATGTTCATTAAGCAAATCAGAAGAACATTCTTTACTGGCTGCCCGGAAGGTTCTTAACCCTTGCGGGATGCTGTGTTTGGATTCCCCCACGAAACAAAGCGAGGGAAAGCAAGACAGACCCCGGGAACGTCCGTGGATCAAGTGGGACATGTTTGATAACCCAAGGACCAAAGTCTAGTTTTGGGAGCAGCCCGGGCGCTATACTTCCATCAGTGAGTGGGGTTGTGGGAATTGAGTCATGGGCAATGCAAAGTCGGAATGTAGTTCTCATGACTTAGACCTTTTCTCATGAAGCTTGATTTTATGCATATCCTGCGCAGGAACGAGCTCTCTGCAGGACCTTTAGCAAATTAGAGCGAAATTCTACCTATGCCTAATGCTTGCCAGGTTGTGGTTCAATGTGGCTCCACGCGTTTTGCAAAGGCGCCAATCCGTTCCGTGACAGGCCTTCTCGCGCCTTACCTGCACCCAGAGTCCTGGGAGAAGCTGATGGGGGAAGCTGCAGCCCGCCCAGGGAAGGGAAACCAAAACGGCCGACGGTCTGGAGAGCGTCCCACGAGGAACCGTGGAAGGAGAAGGACAGTTCTACTATGAAGGAGATGCGACATGACGGTCGTCGTGTATGTTAAAGGCTGTGAGATGGAGCGAGCTTCTTTCCTTTGACGTCAGAAGAACGCGGCACCTGAATGGACAGATAAAAAATGCCAAGAAGCCAATTTCACAAGCTCCTAGGATCAGGGAGATGAAAGCGGCTGATAAGGGCATCAAGTCCAAGCCCCAACACCCCCAATCAAGGCAGGGATCCCAATCAAAGCAAATCTGCCCGACGGTTGAAGCCTCCAGTGTTGGAGCCCTCACCCCCTCCTGAGATAACTGCTTCCATTGTTGTACTGCTCTAACAGTTTTTAGAACGTTTCCCTGCAATTCAGCCAAAACATCCTGTTACGATGGGTCCTGTACGGTGGGATGAGGGTGAACAGATCTTTCTCCCCCATTTGTGGGACGACCTCTTAAGCCTTTGAACGGTGCTCTCCTATCTCTACTCCTAACCCTTGGAGTAGCCCTTGGTCTAGATGGGCGGTATCCCCAAGCTATGGAGTGCCCCTCCCAAGTGAGATCCGCCTGGCGCCAACACGGATGACATTTCGGCGCCAGGTAAAAACCTTCCTGTTCCAGAAGTTTTTTTTAATTGATACAATTTAGATTGTGGGTCTTCTGATGGCAATCTTAGTGTGATGATTTTAGTATAAGGTTTTTATTGTTGTTTTAATTATTTATTGTTGTTTGACGTTTTTAACTGTTTTAATTCTTGGATTGGAAGCCGCCCAGAGACCTTTGGGTAGTAGGTGGCATGTAAGTTGTAAAAATAAATAAATAAATAAATAAATAAATAAATATAATAAAAGTCAAAAATAAATAAATCTCCCCTCGCTCTCCTTTTCTCCCACTTTTTCTACCCATAGAACTTGGTTTCCGGACTCCTGAGCCTCCTTCTTGCCCTCCTCTGAACTTGCTCCCGTTTGCTGACATCTGTTTTTTAAAAAAACTATGGTGTCCCGGACTCATGATGAGGCCTCCCCAGTGCCAAATAAGACAAGGACCAGTTCCTCAAAAGACTTGGGAGACTCTGCGTTTCTTAACGCCTCCTCAAACCACACTTGCCTTTTTTTCGCTCCCACACTGCACGGTCGGCTCATATTCCGCCCCGTGATCTACAATACGGGTCAAGTATGTGTCCCATAAATGGGAAACCGTACCAGGGTGCGATACGATGGGGTGGAGAGGGAGCGTTGTGACTCAGTGGGTCTACTCTAGCTGGGAACAACAACAGGATGAGGCCTCCGGCTTGGCACCAATGCCCGGCCCGAGATTACAGGTCACCTCCAACATGATCCTCTTCCCATCCCCTGGGGAATCGTCCTTCTTCGGGTCTGATGCAATGTTTTGCCACCAAAGTATCTCTTCTTTCACAGAGTAACTCCTTCTGCCTATTTTCCCCCTCTTTTCCTGAGCAACTTGTGTGTGGAGAGAGGAGGAATCGCCAGCAGGGAGTCTTCTTAAGTCTCTTCCTCTGCTCTCCTTCTCCGAGGGGGTCACGGATGGCAGATATGAGAGAGAGAGAGAGAGAGAGAGAGAGAGACATACAAGGTCAAGGTCTCTCCTTGTGATTTAATCATCAGCATCTCAGGTGGGAAGGGCCTCCTTTGGTTTCTTTCCAGTGAGGGGCTCTGATCCCTCCACCTTTCTCCCGTTCAATCCCGACCCCCTTCCTCCTAAGCACTTCAGGGTAATAATAATTTAAAAAAGCCTCTCTAGGGGCAGTTCCCTTTCGCACATCTTCCGCTCCCTCACTCTTGGCCATGTGGAGCCCATCCTTTGAACACCCTTGCGGGTGGCATCAAAGAGTGGAAGGAAACCATGGGGGGGTCACCGGTGCATTTTAAAGAGTCTCTCCAGCTATGGAAGGGCAAAGAGAGACACGCTGGTCTTGCAAACAGGAAGGATCCCAGGTCCCTCTAAAAGCAGAACACTTTGAATCAACGGCTGAACATAGAAGTGACCCACTTGTAAAATGCTTTAATTAAGAGGTTTAACTCATATAGGTGGGTAGACCCATTGGGCTCAAGTCATTCCCACTCACCACCACCCGCCCCTGATTCCAAAGATCCCCCAAAACCTCGAATTATCTTAAGGAGCATCTATTTCTCACAAGGAAAGAGCTACTTGCAACTATAGCAACTACCACCTGAAAAAGTAATTATTAGTCACTTTTAAAAGCGGCTATCAGAAAAGTTATTTGTTCCCTTCATCTCTCCTCTTTCCCCTGAAAAGTTCAGCCGAGGTCGGTGTTTTTGTTTGGGTTTGTACTTTTAAATTTAAGCTACATTGTTTTTCATTGATTTGGTGCGGTTGATTCCAGCTTTGCTTTTGTCGTAAACTGCCAAAGCGGCCTTGGTAGCCAATTGCAATAATCTTCTTCTTCTTCTTCTTCTTCTTCTTCCTAGCATTTTCCCGCAGGTATGGAGTCTGCTTTTTGTATCCTGAAAACACCACTTTGCTTGATCGACTGCGTGGATCAGGGCACAGGCTGACGATTTGCAAATCAAAACAACTGTCACTGTCTTTATCATCATCATCATCATCATCATCAAAGCAGCATGTACAGGTCAGGTTCAGTCTGTTCCAAAGTTAACATCTGAGTTCTGGTCTAATGGTTTAACCATTGCATTTTACCACTCCCTTTTTTTAAAAAAATATGGATTTTGGAAATGAATGGAAACAGTTAATTTATTTTGCCTGCTAAGTCCAGGCACAGGAGGAAGTACACACGAATCAAAAGGTCATAGGCGTCCCATGGAAAAAAAAGATTAAATTTGCTCTGTTAGGACAGTGAAGGGGCTTACAGAAGGCATGCTGAACCACCTAATTCTGCCACCACTCTCCTCCGGTTCATTTCACATCCACACTGAGTCCAGGCCCACTCTGGACGGCTGGTGTGAAGCGCAGGATGGAACTGGCAAATGAAACCTGGGACTTTGTTGCCAGGAGGAGACCTGATTTACATTTAAAGAGACTCGGATGCATAGATAATTTTCTGGGGGAGGGGATGGGGGAGATTAAATGACTGCCAAGTGTCACTTACCCGTCCCCAGCGTAATCCGGATTTTCAGAGAATCGTCAACAGCTCGGCTCTGTTCGTATGCTCCAGCGTTTTTGCCTTTGAGTTCAGAAAAGGACGGCGCTTTCCGAGCCCTTGAGAGGTCGTCCTACAAGGGAGAGGCAGGAGTCATTCTCCATCCTGTTTATGTTATGATTTTTCTTTTTATTATTGGTTTTTCTTTTATTATTTAGTTTGTTATTATTGTTGTTGTTGTTGTTGCAAACCGCCCGGAGTTCCTTCGGAAGATGGGCAGTATATAAATATTAAAATAAATAAATAAGTAAATAAATAAATAAATAAATAAATAAATAAATAAATAAATAAACCCAGCGTGCAGGACACAGAAGAATGGGGTCAGGTGACAGGAAGCCAGATTGTGGCTGAATATCTGGGGGGGGGGAAACTTCCTGACTGTTAGAGCCGTATGAGAATGGAACCCGTGACCTGGCGAAAGTGGGGAGTTCCTCAATTCTGGAGTCCTTTGAGAGAAAAATTGAGCAGGGGGATCCGAGCCCCTTCTAACTCTGTTATTCTGTTATATTCTTGAAGCTACTGTCACTCTGAATGGCTTTGTCCATCCTGGCTTAAAGATAGAGGGCCGTGGTGGCGAACCTTCGGCACTCCAGATGTTTTGGACCACCACTCCCGCAGTCTTCTGTCGTTGGCAATACAAGCTTGGAATTCTGGGAGTTGTAGTTCAAAACATCTGGAGGGCCGAAGGTTCGCCACCGCAGATATAGGAGGAGGGAAGACCCAGGAGGAGGAAGATCGAGGGCCTGAACACCACCCGTCGCCCACAGAAATAAAATATAAACCACGAGGATGTAAAAGGTAAACAAATAGCACATACCTAACACACAGGGCTGGGTCCCTCCAATGGGCTCCAAGGTGGTTTGCCCACTACTTCGACGGAGAGGGAGGGGACGGGCAAAGATCGGAGGCACCGCAGGTGAGAAGAGGGCAATTTCCAAACCCGGTATCGGATCAGAAGCCGGCACTTTGTCCTGGGAGAAAGAAGCCATGGAGACCATTTTGCACCCACGCCGAAGGGACAGCTGCAGGAGGCCTGGGTGCCCCACCCAATGAAGGAAGTAACTTTTCCAATGCAAGAGTATTCTTGTATGTGCATGTATGTTGAATTATTTTTTTTTGGGGGGGGGGAGATCCCCCCGAAGCTGCCTAGATGCCCTAAGCACCTCTGATCTTGCCTGATTTTGGAAGCTAAGCAGGGTCGGCCCTGGTTAGTCCTTGGATGGGAGACCACCAGGGAAGACCAGGTGCTGCAGGCGCCTGGAGTAGGAACTGGCAAGCCACTCCAGTCTTCCTCCCAAGAAAACTCCATGGACATGGGGTCACAAAGGGTCGGTCATGACTGTAACGACACAACACGCACACAAGATCCCCCCCCTCATTCTGATCCACGAGCTACCTATATTCCAAAGGACAGTTGGGTTTAATTTTATCGAGTATGTCAGGTCTTTCCTTTTGCACTCAGCGATCTCACCGCCGGACACAGGCGCGACACCGTGGATCTCTGAAATCCCTCTTGACGTTCCCTTCTTGGTCTTGTCAAGTTCTGCGGTCTGATTAATTTGCAATCTTGTCTTCCTATTAGTTCCGTCTTTCGCATTTGATTGTTCGATTGTCTTGTCGTGTCGCCAAATTAAACTTACTTAGCTCCCTTCATTTGCCTAATTAATCCTCCAGCATCCAATTGAAAACCGATCTGATTTGGCGAAATTCAATTAATTTGACATTTCCCCCTCCCTTGGTTTGATTCCCAGGCTGTCCGAAGGGCTCGAGGCAGGTTAACACTTCAAATAACCACCTGGGTGCAAATAACAGAATTAGATAGAAAATCCTATCTGTCCCCCCAAGAAAAATTCAAATTACCTGCTTGGCATCTCCTATGAAAACTTAGAGCAAACATAGCAAATGTATGACTTAAAAAATGAAAATGGATGGATGTTTTAGAGTAGACCAGGCATGTCCAAACTTTGGCCCTCCTGATGTTTTGGACCACAACACCCAGAATTCCAAGCCTGTACTGTATTTCCAGTGGCAAAGGACTATGGGAGTTGTGATCCAAAACATCTGGAGGGCCGAAGTTTGGACATGCCTGTCCTAGAGAGTCAACTTCCTGAGCTATACAGCTGGCCGGAAGGGGCGGAAGATGCTGCCGTTGACCCTGGGTGCAAAAAATGTCTCACCATGGCTTTCCTTGCCCTTAGTGGGAACCTGACAACCATATTACTTAAAGACTCCTAGATTTCCAACCGCCCCTTTAAAAAATCATCCTCCTCAGCCATTTTTAACCCATCCTTTCTGCATTCCCCAAATCCTCCTGCTCAGAAAACGGTGCTTGGCTTTTCTAGCCCGTGGTTCTGCTTTGCAGCTGAGTATTATTATTTTTTTAAATTCAGGAGACGAGCGCCTGAATTGAGAGGTTGGAGGAGACCAAGAGAAAAACTCGTCTCTGATCAAGCCACTGGTCGGGATTTGAGGACTTAATCGCATTTGGGGTGGAGAGGGCAGCTGGTGAGGCTGGACTCGGATCAAAGGCTCTGGAAGCGGTTCAGAGGATGGCTTACTAAGGCGCCCATTTTCACCACGGGGCCTTCTGTATCTCTGGGTCGCCCCTCCAGTCAAAATCAAAAAAACAACAACCCACAGCTGGAAACAAGGGACATCTAACACGGCCTAGGGATCAATGACAAATCGGTTCCCCCGCTGCTTCTTAAAGTGAACTCTCCAAAACTGGAATTCAGCGAGGAGTTTTTAAAAATGTGTGTGTGAAAAATCTCGTCATCCAGATAGACAGGTTTTTTGGGGGGTGGGGTGGGGTGGGGAAGGAAGACGGAAAGTGATCATTGTTCCATTCTCTGGCTTCTGAATTATTTCAGCCTCAAGTCCCTCCCATCAAAAATACAAGGCTTTGAAACAACTGCTTTCAAAAGGAGCTAGAGTTTTCACCTCGCTTCGCTGTACTGTTTTGGACACTGTGGCTGTTCCCAGCATGGAGGAGACCGACTCTGCGGCAGCAAACAACCATACACGATGTTCAAGGTGGGACATCTAAGAAAGAATCGAGAAAGGAAATGGGAACTCTTGATTTAATGCTAACAGTCACAATCGTCTCCAGCAACCCACTTCCATGGCTTCCATCATTCTGCCTGGGAATTCTTAGAGAATTCTGGGTTTTGGAGTCCATCAAAGTCAAAATAGTATATCTCTGTGGACGGTGTTGATATTAGAGATTTCACATTTTGCTGGGAAATATCAGAGCATCCCATTCACGCAGGCTCCCCGGGAGAGACGTGTAAATTTGAGTTTTGCACACCACCGGCAAGGGATTTATCTGTAGTCTCAGAAGACTTTTGTACCCTTTCCATATCAGCTCAGTGCTTTCCCCTGGATATCTCTTTGAAGAATTTCGGTTTTGAAGTAGACACTCATCCATTTTTATACATTTTATGCAAAAACATGCTTTTGCGGATTTGAGCTTTTATAGAGGCACTCGCTCGCTCCATAGATTTCGAAAAAAGAAGGCTGATTTCTGAACATCCAATCCATCAAAGATATTCAGTTGATATCTAGGGGAAAAAGTGGAGTTGAGATGAAAAAAGGGTACAAGGTCTTCCGAGACTACAAATACACCCCTTGCCAGTTGTGTGCAAAATACAACTTTGTAAATCTCTCAAAGGGAGCCTGCACAAACCTGGAGCCTGCTGGAGTTACTGTACTCAGATGTGTGAAATCTGACAGGGCAATGGTGAGAATCCACAATGAACTGTCCGTGGTGCTGAACCCCATTTCCCCCACTTTTAAGTCCAGCTTTTTGGGAAACGTTTGTCATATTCTAACCTTAAAAGGTTATGTATGGAAGTGAGAGCTGGACTATAAAGAAGGCTGATCGTCGCAGAATCGATGTGTTTGAGCTGTGGTGCTGGAGGAGAGTCTTGAGAGTCCCCTGAACTGCAAGGAGATAAAACCGATCCATCCTGAAAGAAATCAGCCCCAAATGTTCACTGGAAGGACAGATTTTGAAGCTGAGGCTCCAGTACTTTGGCCACCTCATGAGGAGAGAGAGGAGTCCTTGGAAAAGTCCCCGATGTTGGGAAAGACTGAAGGCAAAAGGAAAAGAGGATGGCAGAGAATGAGATGGTTGGACGGTGTCATCGATGCAACCAATATGGATTTGACCAAAATCCGGGAGGCAGTGGAAGATAGGAAGGCCTGGAGAGCTCTGGTCCATGGGGTCACGAAGAGTCGGACATGACTGAACGACTGAACAACAACAACAAAACCTTAAAAGGATTCATGGTACCCCGCTGTCACTGGAGTGATTTGTGCCCAGTTGATCACAGAAAGACCACCCTCGATTCCTGGCCAAGGTTTCGAGAAACAGCAATGGTTGGTTACTCAACTCTGGGGCTTTTCTTCACCTCCAAACCCTGGAAAGGTGAGAGTCTCCTTTGATGAGTAAGAGAAAGCAAAGTGTTCTGCTTATATACCGCCCCATACCACTTCAAGTAGTCTCTGGGAGGTCTGCAATTTAATTATGCAGGCGACACATTGCTCCCCCCCCTTGCAAGCTGGGTACTCATTTTACAAACCTCAGAAGGCTGGAAGGCGGGGTCAACCACGAGCCTGCTTTTCGTATTTGCACCCAGGCGCAGCCTTGTTAACTTTTCAGATCTACCCTGACCCGAAAAGTCCGAGGAGGCTGTCGAGCATCTGAAGAAAACCACACATTTATTCCGGCTCTGTGGAGAGCGGAGGCCTAGGTTGGCATTCAAAGCCACAAGACCCTCGTGGGGGGAGGGCTTGGCTGCCGCCCAGGGCTATTGTCTAAAACCAAACCCCAGCTGGGGTTCTGCGTGGCTCGGAGCTTTGAAGCAAAGACCAACAAGATTTCTCTCTTTTTTAAAATTTACCTTCTTCTTCCTTCCTGTTCTGGAGCAGAAGGCTCAGGAGGGCTGAAAGGGAGATAAAACGGAAGAGGGAAAGAAAAGAAGGAAAACATGACCTATATTCAAAAGGAGGAAAGTGGTTAGGAATACAAAAGAACACGCAAGGGCCCCTTGTTTGCAAGGAGTGAACAAAACATGGTCAGCCCGGCTCAGCAGGATTGAACCAGTCCACAGGCAGACGCCCACGTTTTCGAGGGATGTGAACCAGGTCACAGGCGGCGTCCTTGTAATGTCAGTAGGACTATACAAGTAATATCCTCCTCACCACAAAGTGATCAATCAATCAATCAATCAATCAATCAATCCATCTATCCATCCACCCACCCACCCACTCACCCACCTATCTATCTATCTATCTATCTATCTATCTATCTATCTATCTATCTATCTATCTATCTATCTATCTATCTATCTATCTATCTATCTATCTATCTATCTATCCCTTCCTTCCTTATCTATCTATCTATCTATCTATCTATCTATCTATCTATCTATCTATCTATCTATCTATCTATCTATCTATCTATCTATCTATCTATCTATCCCTTCTGTCCTTATCTATCTATCTATCTATCCTTTCCTTCCTTATCTATCTATCTATCTATCTATCTATCTATCTATCTATCTATCTATCTATCTATCTATCTATCTATCTATCTATCTATCTATCTATCCCTTCCTTCCTTATCTATCTATCTATCTATCTATCTATCTATCTATCTATCTATCTATCTATCTATCTATCTATCTATCTATCTATCTATCCATCCATCCATCCATCCATCAACCTACCTACCTACCTACCTACCTACCTACCTACACCTCCCAGTCTTGTATATTTTTCCTACATAGGGGGAAATGCCACCACCCGTCGTCTTGGATGGGTTGTTTGTGACTTTGGTGCCAGGTGCCGTCTCGGGGAACTGCTGTGCTTGGATGCTTCTTCAGGCAACTCCTAAGGCTAAGCAAACCCAGAGGTTGCTTAAGACTTCGCTGGGCCAAGGGGCTTCTTGGGAGTTGTAGCTCTTCGGGAAGCGCCCTAACGGGCTGTGAGAAAGCACTGCAGCAGCTTTTTGTTTTTGTTTTATTCTATTAAAAACAGGAAGCAAAGGGCGGAGAACCCGATGCTTCTAGCAAGTCAACCCAAAACTCTTCTCTAGAGGGGGTGGGCATTCCGATTCCTGGCCTGCAAATTCCCCGGATTCTTGGAGAAGTCTGGTGGCTACAGTCCAGAAACACAAAACAGACACTCGAGTTGGGAAGCCGCTCTTAATTGCACGCAAAAAAAAGGGAGGGGGGAAGGCATCTGTGAGTGTAATTGTGTACCTGTTGCTGGTAAGAGCAAACAATATTAGGGACGAGTCTGCTTTGCCTGCAGAGTGATCAATCCACTAATTTAATATTCCCCGTTTCTCCTTGCCACAAAATGGCTGGTGGTTTACTTATGACAGTGCTAATTAAATACCTCTCTTGTTCGGTTGTGCCCATGATTTTCTCTGCCTAAGTAGGGATTATCCTTCGCGCGCTAATACCCGGATAGGCAGCAAAGGGATGTTATCGCAAGGAATTCTAATAGAGATTTAGTTATTCCCGGGCCTCACATTTGCTTATTCCGTGACATTTCCAAAGTTCAGGTTTACTAAATAAACCCATATGAGAAAAGGAGAAACTCAAGATGTTATTTACACTCTGCTCGTCATTTTCTGCTCTGCTGGGCTGTCTTCCCGGTTCTTAAAGGTACAGGATGTTAGATTCAAGCTTAAAGTGGGTTTTTAAAAACTTGAGCGGTGCCTTTTTAGTCAAAGGGGAAGCTGATTTTTTGTTTTGTTTTGAAACGACAGAGAAAGGTCTAGAGTTAATAGACTTTTTTTCTGCAGCAAAGTGGCTGGCTGAATTTCTCCAGTGCCGAATAGAGGGATGGGAAGGTGAAAATAGAGAAGAATAGGTAGCAGCATCTTGCTGTCTGTATGTCTTTTGGCTGTGTACCTGCTTCAGAAGGGAGGGAGTGGGAGGTTATTATTTAAAAACCAGGACCATCCAGGATCGCCGTCCCCGTTAGGAAGAAGGAAAGAGCCCCCTTAAACCCCAAGGGCAGGAGAGTTAATGAGAGCCTGACAAACAGAACTGTGTGTACCACCGAGCCTAACCCTAGCTACGGCCTGAATTGTTACTCTCTGGTATGGCGGAAGATGCTACGGTTGAAGTGATAGGGCCCTACCTTGCCAATGGGCTTGCCGCTCAATGGATGGCAGCTGCTGCGTCATTTTTCAGCTCTGGCAATAAAAGCGTCTTGGACTACAACTCTTATAATCCCTTTTTTTTTGGCAGCGGAGGCTGACAACTCCAATTCCGCGTAGGCACTGAATTCACTCCAGGCTTTCGGAGGCTCTCTCCGAGGTGCTGAACCTACTCAGAGGGGGGTTACAATACAGCCCCTCCTGAACCGTTTGGATCAAAATGTGGAGCGGATTCCTCGCCCCTGCCAAAAGTGGGAGCCCGCAGCCCTCCGCAGGGTTATGGGATTTGTAATCCGGACGTGGAATACCCAAGGGTCAGGACGAAGAGAACGGCAAGCTCACCGAGCCGGTGATCCGCCTGTCTCATCAAGACGCTTCCTGTGTTAATCGCTTTCTATTGTCCAACACTAAACCAAATCTGCTTTAAGGATAGACCCCAATCTGTTGAGAAGGGAGGCTTCAGACACAGGCTTAACAGCCTAAGCAGCCACCTCACCGGGAACCCAAAGATGGAGACCTCCACCTCAAGGAAATCTTTTCAAGTAATGAGCCAGCTGGCTGCTTAACCCCCTGCCTCCTGGGACAGACAGACGGTCATCCTTGCGACCACAGGTCGACCCAACTTCTTGGCTTTTCCCCTTAAGTGGGACAGCTGGGGTCCCCGCGTAAGCCCCCTTAATGCAACCCGAAGCCACCTTGGCAGTTAACGAGACTCATGCCAATCCCCCTCTGGTCTCGGCGAGGGGAGGGGAGGGGGACAGCGCTTGGGAAAGGGAAGGAGCCAGCCAGAGCTGATCTGCCTCCTTCGTTTCCCGGTGGAACCATATGCGAAAGAGAGGGAGACAAGCAGGAGGGAGGGGGAAAAGGATGAAGGCAGAAACATAAGCTGCTGGGATCCTCTAAGAGGCAAATCTTATACATTGCACCATAGTGCTTAAAGCCCTCTGTGGGTGGTTTACAAGTTAATTACACGTCCCCCACCCCCACCCCACTTCGGCAAGCTGGGCACTCGGTTTACCAACCTCCAATGGATGGGAAGCTGCGTGAACCTCGAATTGGTTCTCTGGGATTGAACCGGGCTCGTGAGCAGAGCTCTGGCTGCAGGGCTGCAGTCTAACCACTGTGCCACGAGGCCCCCGTAGGCGCCAATGACAAGGAAGGGGAAGCTTCATCGGTTGACAAAGTAAAGATGGAAAATCTCGTTCAGAGGGGCAAATGTCATTTTAGAGAGGGGGTTTTTTTGGCTACACTCCTGCAGGGTTGATTCTAAGATTCTAGAGGGGGATTTTTGGAACAGGGGGATATCGACCCCGGTGATGGGGACAGGCAGAGAGAGGGCCGGATTAATCCCCAAGGTTTTAGGCTTACCACTCATGGTTTACAGACAGGATCCTCTCCTCTCTTCTCGGCTCTCCTCCACTTTGCTTCCAAAGTTCCACGGGAAAACTGGTGATAAGAAAACACGGAAGAAAACAACAAGGAAAAAAAATTAACGCCATTATTAATGGTCTGTACAGCTCCCTGAAGAAGGAAGGTACTGGCAGAATTGTGACCCTTGAACCGCATAAAAAGGACCCCCATGTCCATGGAGTTGTCTTGGCAGGAATACTGGAGTGGCTTGCCAGTTTCTACCCCTCAAGAGGGCTTACCAGAGTGTAAATGGCTCCGGCGGCGAACTTAGATAAATCCTCTTGTCTGAATGGGTCTACTCCAACTGGCAAGGTGCAATCAGATCCAGCCAGGCCACTTGGGATCTTCACCGCTGATCAGAGAATCTGGTTTTCCACCTCACAGCTCTGGGGTTGGAGCGATCAATAGGTCTGGAAGGATCTCACCAGAATTGATCAGCACAGCGGATCTGAAGATCAAAGGAGCACTCTCGAGCCTTCTCGTTTCCCGTAGCTTTTAATTTGAGGTTTATTCATCTGAGGGATGCAAGGAGAACATTGATCCACCTGGTCTGATACAGTTGACTCAGGCAAACACTCTTCCCTCGAGAGATCATGTCGAAATTTCTCAGCAGGCGTTCTCCTGAGAACAGATTAAGACACTTCTGGTTTCAGTGTTTGTTTTCTCTTCTCCAACCCCACTGAAAAAGAAGGCCGGTTTGCAAGCTGCCCTGTCCACCTTGGTTTTCTGCAGGTGGAAGAGACCCGTTTTGGTGCTCACACAAGGTTTTTGAGTTAAGATATGATCAGGCAGGATGGAAGTCATGGCTAAAGTTGCCACCGTAGTTGCTGGCACGGTCACTTGGATTCCAGTGCCGGATCCCAAAAACGGGCAGAGACGGAGTTCCAACTGGATTTCAGCATCTAGCTGCTCAACGGAAGTTTGTGTGTGTGTGTGTGTGTGTGTGTGTGTGTGTGTGTGTGATTGGTCTGTGAGACTTCTTTTAAAGTTGCCGGCGTGCAGCCAAGAATATTTGCATGACTTCAAGCTTTTATTTGCAATCCAGATGGAACTCCCCCCTGGGTTTGCAAGCCAGGAAGACGCCGCAGGGAGAAACACCCGTGCTTTGCAGCCCAGACAGCCGCTGCAACGAAGGACGTAGGCCTCCACCCACGTTGTTCTCTGCCTGGAGCCCCACGGCAGCTGAGATGCAGCCCTTCAGTATTTAAGACCACAACACTCCTCGGCGGAGCTCTGGAGGAGGCCCGATCCACCCGGATGTTCCCTGGCACAACTCCTGATGGGAGGGATGGAAACGTGTTGCTATCAGCTCCATTGAAGCCGGGTGGGTGCGTCCTAGGTCAAATCCACCCACTTGCCAACCTGTCGTCCTCCGGGGCATCCCGAATTCACCCCTGAGGGAGGCTGTCTGCCCTGCTTTCCCAGAACAGGCACCTCGGAGAGGTCTGCCAAAAGACATCTTCAGCCACTGGGGAAAAAAATCCCTGGGTGACAACAGACGGCCCTCCTCGTCCTGAGAAAGAGCCAGGCCGAAAGGCTCTGTATCCCATTACAAGTCATTAATTTAACTAATCTCCCTTGTCACTGTTCAATTACCCTCTGGCCCCTCCTGATTAAGTAACTCCACATATACCTGTTGGGTCGGCAGCTTGGTTTAAGCAAGGGAGGAATATAATAAAGGCCACCACTCTCGCCTCCCCCCTCCCCCCCATCTCCTTCCCATGGAGCCGGAGTTCAGATGCGAACCTAGTAAGAACAACTTGGGCCAATGGCAAACATCATTCCCCACCCGGTTTCACCCCCTTTCTCAGAGGGAACCTGTGCCCTTTTCCCTTCTAGATTTGTCACTGCCCATCTCCCCAGAGGGGACTCTGGGTGGTTTACAATATAAAATGCAATAAAACAATAAATATTAACAAATCTAAAAAAATAATCTAAAACTTTACCTTGCTGTTTGCATGTAATAAAATCTCCTCTCTCTCTGTCTCATTCTCTCTCTCTCTCTCTCTCTCTCTCTCTCTCAACTACCCTTTGGTGAGCCAACACCTTGCTGGGGTATTGACTAGAGATGGGCATGAAACGAACAATTTTTTGTTTCTGTTTTTGTTCTTTCATTTCGTTACGTAACGAAACGACAAACGAATTTTGTCTCTGAAATGAAACGAAACGAACAGAAACACCGGAAATTTTGTCGTGCGTTTCGTTTCCGTTACTGCGATATGAGTGAATTGCTTAAAATCCTTTAAAAATCACAAAAAATGAAAGAAACGGTAACGAAATGGTAACGAAACGAACGAAAATGAAAATGAATTTTTTTCAAAAATTCGCAAAAAACGGAAACGAACCGAAATGGACCCTCCAAACGACAAACGACAAACGAAATGCAATTTTTTTTATTCGTGCCCATCTCTAGTATTGACTAACAAAGTGATGCTGTGTCATTACTTCAGACTGAAAGCGATGCAGCTGACCTAATACTCCTATGGAAAACAGATGCCTTTATCCTGTTCCGGCGGGGATTTGAGGAGGATCAGCATTTAGGAAACTAGGGAAGGGATCTAAGGAGGAGCGAAAAGACTGCATCCAAGAGTCTTGATACATTGAAGCAAAAGCCGAACTACTTCAGTCCCCCAAAGAGATAGGCCTCCCGGTTGGGTCAGGGCAGGATCGGGCACGAAGCAGGATCCCTGAAGATCTGCTGGCACAAATATCTCTCCAGAGCAGGGGTGAATGGCATTGAGGGCTGTTGTTGTCGTTGTCGTTGTGTGTATTTTTTAAAGCTTCCTAATGCCCTTCTTAAGCACAGCACTGGCGACACCTTTTCACAGCCGGAAAGTGTGCATTATCCAGGAGAGGGATGAAAAGAAAGGAGGATAAAATAAAATCAAGACACCCCCCCCCCCCCCCAAAAAAAAGAAAGCAAAATAAGCAGAACAAAGGCAAGAATACAGAGGCAAGACTGGATGGGGGGAAAGAAGAGAAGAAAAAAGGGAGAAGGTTGAATATGGTGGTAGTTTAAGGACTAATAGATACGAGCTGCCTAGATGCCCTCAGCACATCCGATCTTCCCTGATTTCGGAAGCTAAGCAGGGTCAGCCCTGGTTAGTCCTTGGATGGGAGACCACCAGGCAATACCAGGTGCTCTTTAGGTGCCTGGAGTAGGAACTGGCAAGCCACTCCAGTCTTCCTGACAAGAAAACTCCATGGACATGGAGTCACGAAGAGTCGGTCACGGCTGAAACGATACAACATACACGCAAGGACTAATAATAGATATATTTCACCATGGGCTTGTGTATCAAAAACTGCTTCTCTGGACATAGAATTTCAAACCTATATCAAGTCTGTTTTTTTCTTTAAATCTTATTATTTTTCATCATGTGCAAGTTATTTGTTCACTTATAGTGTTATGATATAAACTACCTAGAGTAGCCTTATGGCCAGAGGAGGAGGAGTCTGAAAGCTTAATAAATAAATAATAAAAGAAATTTTAAAAAAACCTTTGCTTTTCCCCTGCGATTTGGATTTGATTCATGCTGTTTGCCTTGACCAGGGAATGGATTAACTCTTGAAGGACAGGCACCTTAGCTCTTTTTGACATGGAAAGGCTTGGAATGGTTAGTGGTGTGAATGTAGGAAGGGAATCTAATTAGCTGATTCTGAACTTTAAGAACATTTAAATTCATTAGCTGATTCCCGTGTAATTGGTGATATCATTAAACTGTTCAGCTCTGAAATATCAGGCTAAAAAAATTGCCGAAACGAGGTGATGTTACGAGAAATGACAAGATGGAGCCATTTGGCAGCAAAACAGCAAAATAAAGTTGTTGTTGTTTTAAAACCTAATTGAAATAAAAGAAATTTAAAAAAAAATCATAACAAAGTTAAAACTGCTTTTGGCCCCACTTAACAGCCTTTGAGCGAATTCAATTGATTTAAGTTGGGCGGCTCATTTCCATATTGTGCATTTTGCCCCATCTGAGATAGCTTAGCAAATCTGGAAGCGATATTAAGGGATCAGAAGCAGAGTAGAGACTGGCCGTCTACGGTCGTGTGATCTCCAGAAGCAGCCTTTGGATGAAGTCTTTTGTTTCCTTCAAGAAGAGAGAACAAGGAGTTTGGAAAAGGCGCCGTTTCGGAAAATGTTGGTCAGAACACATAGCGACCAAACTAAGCCCTTTGAAGAAAGGCAGAAGGAAGTTGGCATGCTTAGTCATGAGATAAGAAGACTGAGAGGAGATAGGAGAGCCCCCCCCCAAGGCAGTTCTACAGAGGAGGGGCAGTATCTGTTCTCCATCATCCCTGGGTACAGGATGTGCAACAAAGGGCTCAAATTTGGGGAAATTTCAGTCAAATATCTGGAAAAACGTCTTCAAGGTTAGAGCAGTACGATGACGGAACCAGCAACCTCAGGAGAGGGTGCGCCTTCCAACACTGGAGGCGTTGAAGAGGAAATGGGACCACCACCTGTCCTGCTTCGATTTGGAGCGGGTGTGTGTGTGTGTTGGACTTGATGGCTTTAGATGACCCTTTCAAGGCCGCGAGTTTTCATCTTTAAAGAAAGCAACCTTCCTGGATTCTGGGTTTGTTGCACACTGAACACCTTCGTGACTATCTGGCATCTCCTCTAATATCTGAACTGTCAGTGAATCTTCCAACTTAAAATGTTGTGTGGAGTGTTAGAAAATAATATTGGTATGCTATTTCACTCCCAAATAGAAAAAAAAAATTGTCTTTCCAGCTGGAATTTCAACGGCACACCTCTGCCTCATTTTATTTGCCATGCATTCCAAAAAGAGCTACTAACTTCTAATGAAACGGCACTTCACTCCAGAATCTCATTCATGTAAATAATGGGGGACAGGACAGAATATTCCCTGTTGCTTCCCTTCCATTGTGAGCCGACGCCATAAAAACCAGAAATGAGGGCCAAGGGCTGCGTTACGAGCCTTCACGGATCTTATGAGGTGGGGAAGCTGTTTGATGGGATAAGAACAGATTGTTGAAACCCCAGATATTCTTCCTTCACTTCTGCGCGAAGGCGTACGAAGCCGAACAGCAGCAATGATGCTAAACAAACACACAAGAAGGGAACAGAAAATTGCCATGTCAGGTGGCTTATTTATATTATCCTACTCTTATCTCCTGCCTTGTTCACTGCGGTGGAAAACCAAGGCAGCCCACAATATGATTAAAAGCAACGTCCACACCCAGAAGCATCTCAAAAGTTCTAAGGTTAAAAGACAAGCAGTTTATCATAGTAGAACAGCAAGGAAATTGAAGCATGGTTAAAGAAAAAAGGACATCAGAGAGAGGGGGAGGAATCCATAGAAATTGACTGTGCTACCCGTGATTTTGGAAAAGAGAGGAATCCACTCTGGGTTTTAGTTCGAACTTCTCCAAAGCTAGCCCAGGGGGTGAGTCCTAGTCCCCAACAGGTACAGTCAGCTTCTTTAACCTCCGAAGGAGACCATATTGGGTTGAAACCAAAGGAAAAAAATGAAAAATAAAGAAGACAAAAACATGGTAGCACCTCAAAGATTAACGGCTATATATTAATGTCAGCTTTCGTGGACAAGTCCACTTCCTCGGACAACTCGACACCACCACCCCCGTAAAACACACACACACACACACACACACACACACACACACACACACACACACACACACACACACAGAGCCCGGAGTCACTTCTGTCTCCATCTGCTGGATAGCTCACTGGGTTCGATCTCTGGTAGCGGAGCCAGAGGTAGGGTGTTCGATTGTCCCACTGGAACTCTTTGGCAGGGCTTGGGCTCCACACTCCAGAAGGTCCCTTCCGGATCTAGGATGGTTATTACCTTCTGCTAATCCTTTGCATATAAGCCTTCAATCCTTCAATCAAACTTTATTACAGTCAGTGACCAGCAACAAGATACGGTATATAAATAGAAATAAAATAGATAAGATATAAAATATAGAATATAAAATATATTATATATAAAATATAGAATATAATATAAAAACTGCCCACAAATCCATCTTGACCATCATGAAGCTATACCTTATTAGTATCTGAGGAAGTAGGGATGTCAACGAGCCATAGAGGAAGATCAAGATAGATATATACAAAAGACATCAGAGTACATATATGCATACTGTTCCATACACATAAGACATCCCACATTTGTTTGTTAATCAAAAGTTGTCGATACTTAGGGGCTATGTATCGTAAGTGGTACTTTTAATTAATTGATGACGCTGGTCATTGTCCTGCGGATATTGATCGCTGCGGCACAGAACCTGGCCCCACTACATGTTATAGAAAAATTCATATCTGATAGAAGTAACTGAGTATAAGCCATGAACGTCCAGAACGAAAGCAAAGGTGTCGGAACGGTTTGCGAAGGCTACCCAGGTTCCCTACTCATTGTGGCAATTAGAGATGGGCACGAAACGAACAATTTTTCATTTCCTTTTTTGTTTTTTTGTTTCGTTACGTAACGAAACGACAAACGAATTTTGTCTCTAAAATGAAACGAAACGAACAGAAACACCGGAAATTTCTTCGTGCGTTTCGTTTCCGTTACTGCAATATGAGTGAATTGCTTACAATCCTAAAAAAAATCACAAAAAATGAAATAAATGGTAATGAAATGGTAATGAAATGAACGAAAACGGTTTTTTTTGCAAAAATTCGCGAAAAACGGAAACGAAACGAAACGGACCCTCCAAATGACAAACGACAAACGAAATGCCAGTTTTTTTATTTGTGCCCATCTCTAGTGGTAATCCTTCCAGAGTGAAGGCATGTGGGTGGGTGGGTGGGAAGCTGTGCCCGTCGTTTACTTAGCCTGTGCATGCTTTGAAAGTCAACTTGAGGGCTCCGTTCTAAACGCAAATCCCCGGCGGAGGAGCCTGATTCTTCGATTAACCCATCAAGGTGATAAACCGGCCTGACAGCTCGAAGGCAGGTTTCTCTCTCTCTCTCCCCCACAAAATCAGCTTCCCCCATGTACCTCGTAATTGTCACAAACAGAGCTGGGCTGGCCCTCTGACATTAGAGAAACGGCCCCTGCAGAAATGCAGGCACTGGACATTCGAGGGAGAATAATGAAGGTGGGTGGGAGGGAATCCCAGCTCTGGTCCCAGGCAGCTTTCGCTGTGCCCATCATGAAATACCTATTTAAAAGACAATATAATCACCCCCTCCGGGGCCCTGCGTTCTATATAGAAATGGAAAACTGGTTTGCTGAGTTACATTGGCTTTACATTCAGAAGTGTGAAGCTAGAAGGCACTGAGAAACCCAAACATCTGCAGATTTTTTTGGGGGGAGGGAGGGGAATAAATGGGAGCAAATGAAGGGACGACAGCATTGCTCTCCCTACCCAAGGAGAACAAGAGGGGTTGAGTTAAAGGAGGTCCTGTTCCCACGTGGCCTCAAGGGGGGGAAGAAGCCTTGACAGGCTGAGCCGAATGTCGCAAGTTGAAGATCCAGCGAGGGGAGCTCAGGATGAAGGGCAAGAGACAAAGAAGAGCGCTAGCAACCCAAGTCCTACCGGAAAGTCAGGCGAATCCTGCTGTTGTTGCTGTTGTTGTTGTTGTTGTTGTTCAGTCGTTCAGTCCTGTCCGACTCTTCGTGACCCCATCATGGACCAGAGCTCGCCGGGCCTTCCTATCCTCCACTGCCTCCCGGAGTTTTGTCAAATTCATTTTGGTTGCATCGATGACACCGTCCAACCATCTCATTCTCTGTCGTCCTCTTTTCCTTTTGCTTTTGATTTTTCCCAGCATCAGGGACTTTTCCAGGGAGTCCTCTTTCCTCATGAGGTGGCCAAAGTACTGCAGGCTCAGCTTCATAATCTGCCCTTCCAGTGAACATTCGGGGTTGATTTCTTTCAGAATGGATAGGTTTGATCTCCTTGCAGTCCAGGGGACTCTCAAGACTCTCCTCCAGCACCACTGCTCAAAAGCATCGATTCTGCGGCGATCGGCCTTCTTTATAGTCCAGCTCTCACTTCCATACATCACTACTGGAAAAACCATAGCTTTAACCATCCTGACCTGTTGTTGCTACCTGTCATCAAAGGTGACTCTGTAGCTTTCCTTATGGAGCCAACGAGAGAGAGAGAGAGAGAGAGAGAGAGAGAGAGTCAAAGATGCACCATCAAGTCATTCACCGGCAGCAAGTCATCAGGCGCTACCATTACCGCTGGGATATACAGCAGGCAAGTGCTGGAGAAACAAACCACACAGTGTTCAACAAATACATCTTACGCTCTGATTAAAAGTTGTCCCGAGTGGATGCACACGCCCCAAACTCACACGACTGCGCACCGACTTCAGAAACCCCAAGCTAGCTCTTAATTCATTTCCGTGGCACGCCTGCGCCCTCAGGTAAGCTTTCTACAAACTCCAGCCACAACCCCCAGGAGCGGGTTCGTATTCAAACCCCCAAACGCTGCCGTTGGAAATACTTCCGCCAAGCGCAGACTATCTGAACAACAACAAGAAACATATTTCATCCGGCTTGAAGGTAATGAGGTGATCTGACATGTGTTGCTTTAATTTCTCCGTGGCAGCTCTCCCCGGGGCCAAGTTCCTTCAGAAGGAAGATGATGGTCCCTTTGATTCTGCCACTGGAGAGTGGTGGCCACACTTCACAGGGCCGGCTGCGGAGATGATGAGCAAGACAATGCATGTAAAACGCTTTGCACGTTAAAAGCTTCCTGGATGAATCTTGAATTTTTTTTAAAAAAAATCCGTAATGAAAAGCTGCAAGATGCATCGCCGTGGCTAAGGGGGAAAGAGGTGGGGAAAGGAATAGATAAAAGGCCCCTTTCATTAGAAGAATTAGGTTCGCTTCGTCTCATTGTGCCTTCCTCCCGAATTAGTATTATAATAGAATAATAAATGCATCCCTGTAGGTGCTGTTAGTTTTACTCCAGTAATGTTTGCAAAAGGCTTTGGAAATTCTTAAAAAAGCAAGGTTCCATAGAAATGCTAAGTCATGTTGTGCTAATCAGCTTCTGGCTTTAAATATGCCTTCCTTGGTTGCTGGGCGAAAACAGGAATAATTTCATAATCATGATTATACATTATTGTTTTCAACATGCAACAGCTTGTACAGAGAAGGCAACCTCCCTCTTATTAGGGGAGGGTCATGTTTCCATCCTAATTTGCCTCCGTGATCATCATCTACGTTTATCTTCCCTTCTTCCCTTTGGTGAACTAACCCAACACGGCTTCCCTGCTTTCCAGCTGGAATTACTCACAGCCTTGTGAATCCACTCCGGATCACAGACTGAACTTTAGGGGAACTTTCCAAGGTGCTGAACCTATTTTAGGGGGTAGGATTCAGCTGCTCTACAGTTCCAACTAAAACCCTGAATGGATTCACCACTCTTTGAAATCAGAGTCACCAGCTTCTGCTTCAGAAATTCTGGGAGTCTTCGGTCCAGAAGAGTGAACTTCCCCATCTTCGTTCACAGGCTTTTCTGGAACGCTTGCGAGTTTGCCTCGCATGGTCCAAACACAGGATTGCTACTCAAAGCATGCAAAAGTTACTTATTTGTGCTGGTAGAGTTCCTTAGCTGATGGCTACGGTGTCATGGTCTCTCCGACACCACTGCCAAACTGGTTCCGGATGTTATTCTGAACTTTAAAGGGTCTTTCCAATCGGCTGAGCTCTACTTGGGGGTAGTGAGCAGCCCCTCAGATAGCTGCTGAAAAATCAGAATAAAACCCAGAGCTTGTTCACCGCCTTGCTGGCCTCAGAGACACCAGCTTTCATTATATGCAGCAAGCAGGAATTCTCAGAAAGGCAGTCCACCCGAGTAAAGTTTCAAAACATTAACCTTCACAGATCAATCCCGTTTTGCATTTTTTAAAACCGTCCTTGATCTAGAGTCCCTCTTACCTCAATAAAAAAAGAGGAGGCAGTGGGTTTCTGGTCAGATGGGTGGTACAAAAACTGAATGAATGAATGAACGAACGAATGAACGAATGAATGACTGAACGAATGAACGAACAAACAAACAAACGAACGAATGAATGAACGAAAGAATGAGTGAACGAATGAACGAACGAACGAACGAACTAAATAAGTGGTCACCTCCACACGTGACAACTCCACACCTCTACCCACATGGCCATCAGTTTTCCTGCAACCTATGCTTTCTTAGGCCTCCTCAAGAATACGACCCCATCTTTGTCAGCCAGAGAGCAAAATGTTACTTTAGTGGTGTTTGCAACGTTTTATGCACCAGCAATAAAAAAAAAAAAATCACGGCTAAAAGGCACAGCTTTCCATTTGAAACTTCATTTTCAAAGTTTTATGGGATTTTTGATATAAACCACAATAAAGCACCCTCCCCCCAAAAAAGTCAGACATATCTGGATCTATGTTCTCACGCCTCTCCAGTGGTATTTGTCTGCCTCACAAAAAAAAAGTTTTCCACTCAAAAATATCAGAAAAGAGTGCGGGTGTCTCAATGTATTTTTTTAACCATGAAAGCTGTGGGTACTTTATTGTCAGCTTGTTTTTCAACAGTAAGGTGGCGGCGGCGGTGGGAAGCCTTTTTCATAACCGTCCACGTTGAAATAAAATGGAACGGCCATCGATCTGTGGAATTTCCCCCTCTTCTCCAAAGTGACAAATATCAAAGGGGCCGGGGGAAGGGAGAGAGAAATAGCCCAACCGTTGATCTTGGTTAGCAAAAATAAATAAATAAACCAGGCTTCCCTCGCCTTCCTTTGGAGGAGAAACCCGTTTAGAGACCCCAACCAAAAAGACACGGTGCTCGTTTTGTGTGCCGAGGTTGCGATGATGACGGCGGCGGCAATATTCGCCCACAACCAGCTCAGCTTTGCCAGAGTGCTTTCCAAACACTGATGCCGGGCTCCGGCATTGCTCTTGATCCTTCTGCTATTTTACTTCTTCAAGGGCGTTTAAAAATATATATCTGTTTATGGAGAGGCAGAGAAAGGCAGGCCTCGCTGAGCCCGATTAAATCCTGCTCCTTCCCCAAAGCTTTGCAATTTATTAACAGCGGAAGGCGTGTCCCGTCGTGTCCTTTGTGGATTTGCGTGGTTCGAGGAGACCACTGGAAGCTCACCTCTGCGCCGTGATTTTCGATGCACGGAAAGCGACGGAACGACAGAAATGCTCTCGCTAGTCTAGCAGGTTCAAGCCAAGGCCCCAGGGGTTCTCAATTACAGAGAAGGCCCAATAATAATAATAATAATAATAATAATAATAATAATAATAATAATAATAATAATAATAATAATAATAATAATAATAATAATAATAATAATAATAAAACTAGTGATTTGTAATACAAAATCCAGCACACTTATTGTCTGCTGTGTGCTAATTTGATGATGATGATGATGATGATGATGGTGCTGCTGCTGGTGGTGCTGGTGGGTGATGATGATAATGATTGATGGAATGATACATGGATAGACACAGGGGCTTTTGCTTCGCAGGTATTTCTCAGGAAAGAAGTTTTTATCTAGGTGGAATTTGGGGCCAGAAAAATGACCCACGAGAAAAGAGCTTCCGCCGACTTGACGCCCCGGGGCACAAGGTCCAAGGCGTAGGCAGAGGAGGAAAAAGAGGTGAGGCAGTCTGATGGTCCTGGCACTTTTACCGCTGTGGTCACACACGAGGAACAGGCAATCCAGGCGGAAGGAATCTAAAAGCAGGGTCACCGAACAAAGGCGAAGTCAATCCGTGTCCTGCCAGCAAGGCAGGGAAAGTAGGAGGGGAGGCTCCAAAGCCAGCATCCAGTCGCACTGCAAGGCTTGGGACCAGAAAATGACAAAATTAAAACCAGGCTGGTGCATGGGGGGCGTCAAAGAACCCAGCCAAACACAGTCCAAGGCCAGGCACCCGTTGACGGATGCAAAGAAGCCAAGAGCTTACCTTGCACAATAAACATGGTAATCTAGAACGGCCGAATAAAAAGGGAAAAAACAGAATATAGGGGCTAGGAGTGGAACGCTTCGACCGAACACCACTGATTTGGGGAGCTGGAGGTGTGCCGGCGGATCGTGTGCCTGCGTGTGGGTCGACGTTGCAAGATTTTATTGCAGGTTTCCTCCCAAAACCTGGAGATGACTGCCGAAAGACTGGATGACAGTTTGATGAGGCACACCTAAGGATTTCCAAAAGATAAACTCTGTTGCAGTCTTTCCAATAAGGCGGCAGAGTTTTTAGCAGAAAGCGCAGAAGGAACGTTGACCTATCGTCTTTGCGGGGTCCGAGGAGACCCGCGTAACTGGCTTTCGGGAGAAGGCGGCAGGGAACCAGATGCGATGACAGCTCTGAAAAATAATAGGATGAGCCACAATGGAGAGTGGATGGTGTTCCCATTAAAAGAGCCGAAGGACTGTCATTGATTTATATGATGTATGGCACGCACAGTAGTGGTCAGATCCCTTTGGGGTTTTTATTTATTGCCACAGAGGAGATGTTTTGTCTCCAGGTATTTTTATTTCAAAGCCTCCGTTCTGTCCCCAGATACAGGCAGCTTGGAGCTATTACACGGCTGATGAAACTTTTTAGGATCCAACCAACTGGATCTGCTAGAAGCACATGGATGCCCGGAAGCCAGACAAACTGGTCACTCACTTCTACTCCAGCAATGGCAACGAGAGAGGCACCTCCTCCCCTCCTGAATTCATCTGTCATTGCACAGGAAAGGGGAGAAATCCTCAAACATGTTCTCCTTGATCTCAGTTGCAGTAAGAAGGCAGGCTTTGTGAGTCTGATCTCAGGGAAAATTTGCACCATTACAGAAGGCTTTGTCCCGTTTTTGCAAAATGCGAACAAATGTACATGGTAAAACGTAGCAGTGTCAGCTTGGCAACTGAGCGTGAATACAGAAGGACACCCCCCCCCCAGGACCCGTGGAAGATTAGTTGCCAAAGCCCCCTGGAGATGAGGAAAAAATGGGTTATAGCAAAGTGATCCCAGAGCCCAGGGAGAACACCCAGTTCCCTGAGCTCCTTGCCCTCTGAAGATGCCTGCCACAGAGTCTGGCAAAACGTCAACAAAACTTCCAGAACATGGCCAAACACAAACCCACAAACCTCACAACAGCTATCAGATCCTGGCTGTGAAAGCCTTCAAGGATACAAAAGCGACAATATTTCTCAAGCAGATAAACCAGCCAAGCGCGAGATTCGTTGCCAAGTTTTGCTTCCTGCAAAATTATGAAAGTTAATACAAAGAAGACCCTGCGTTGCCTCCAAGGATCCAAGATTCTAGAATAAACTCCGGCGGGGCTTCAGTGGTGGCAACTGGATTCAGCAATAGGAGGTTCATCCAGGAGTGTCCAGGGGGAAAGGGGGGGGATTAATTGTAAAAAAGACTCTGTTCTGTTCTGCACTGGTGAAGCCTCATCTAGAGCCCCTTCTGTCCAGTTCCGGACATTGTACTTCAAGAAGGATGCCATCAAACTGGAACACATTCAGAGAAGGACAACAAGGATGATCAGGAGACAGGAAACCACCCCCCCCGAAGGAAAGACAAAAACAACTGGGCCTGTTTAGCCTTGAAAAAAAGCATCCTGAGGGGAGATCAGAGAGCACTTTTCGAAGACTTGGAAGGAGGTCCTGGAGAAGAGGGGCAGGATGGGTTCTCAACCATCCCAGAGTGAGTGCAGGGCACTTCTAGACTTACACTGAAAAAACTCTCAACTGTTCGAGCAGTATGACAACGGAACCAATGACCTCAAAGGGTGGCGAGCACTCCAGCATTGGAGGCCTTCAAGGGAAAACCAGACCACCATCCGTCAGATCTGCTTTGATTTAAGATTCCTGCCTTGAGCAGAGGGGTTGGACTCAAGGGCGTAGAGACCCCTTCCAACTCCATGATTCAGTGATCCTGTCTTCTCAGAGACATCTGTGCAAGAGGGATGAGACCAGTTCCTCCCCTCCCCACGTTTGCAAAGGGTTGTATCCATGTCTATGGACTTGAAGGGTTTCTGAAGCTCCTTTAACAGGGCTATTAGTGACAAACTCGGGGACATTCAACCTTGACATGACCGTTCGTGCGCATAAATTGGGGTGAGGGAATGCCGTACCTCGCAACCAGCCGGGGGAAATCGGGATGCGTCCCTTGACGGTGTCAGCACTTGCTGGAGGGCTCTCAATTAACGCAAGCCCTCAAATGATAGCAAGCCGCCCACTCCTCTGGAAGTCAGGGAGGACAGATCCACAAGCACAAAGCCACAATGTCCCAAAAAGCCACATTTATAATCCACCGCCCCCTATGAGGGAAACGGTTATGGGTGAAATGTTTGTTGACTGCAGAAACCTAAAGCGAGGGTGTTTATTGGAAGCCGGCCCCTCTAGCTCAGATTAATTTAGTGTGTCCCCACCCCCGCCACCCCGGCCTTCCTGTTCTGCTCTTGCATTTTCAATTAAGCTGCGGAATTAATCTTCTACAACAGACTTGGTTGTCTTTGTTGTTGCTTTTTTTTTTAAATAAAATCTAATTTGCATTGGTGCTCCTAAGTACTTTTACTCCCGACATTAACGAGTGCAACAGGGAAGCATCTTACTGACCCCTAGCAAAGGAAACTGGGATCTCCCACAAGGGTTGGTCCTCTGTTGTGTTCGCAGTAGAGATGGGCACGAAACGAACAATTTTTCGTTTCCGTTTTCGGTTTTTTCGTTTCGTTACGTAACGAAACGACAGACGAATTTTGTCTCTAAAATGAAACGAAACAAACAGAAACACCGGAAAGTTTGTCGTGCGTTTCGTTTCCGTTACTGCAATATGAGTGAATTGCGTAAAATCCTAAAAAAAAAAATCACAAAACAATGAAATAAATGGTAACAAAACGGTAATGAAACGAACGAAAAGGAAAAGGAATTTTTTGCAAAAATTCGCGAAAAACGGAAACGAACCAAAATGGATCCTCCAAACGACAAACGAAATGCCATTTTTTTGATTCGTGCCCATCTCTAGTTGGCAGTTACCAGGGGAGCTCTTCCCTTCCACAATCACCGGCAAGCAGGCACCACTTGGTTCCAGGTCAGACTTGACCAAAACATGTACCTTGATTCATCGGTCGCTATCTTATGCCACAAACTTACCTCTGATTTAGGGAAACTCCTGTCCAGTTTTTGAGGTATGTGAGATGTTTAAGAGCAGTTACTATTGCCTCACTCCCAATGAATGGCCATCTGTCGGGAGTCTTGTGATGGGGGTTCCTGCATGGCAGGCGGTTGGACTAGATGGCCCTGGAGGTCTCTTCCAACTCTAGGATTCTATGACTCTATGAAGTCAAAACTAGACTATGGGTGACACCTTCATAGGTTGCTAGTAGAAAAATAAAAATAAAAAAGTTGCTGAGCTTTTGAGAACACAAGCCCTCTTTTTCAAAGCAGTTACAAAAGTCCAAACATGGCAAGGGATGTAATTTGCCAGGAGAGAGTTCTTAAAAGTTCATCTGGCAAGATGGATGCCAGATTTTCTTCATGGAAGGCACAGAGCAGCATGGCCCGTTGGTGCTGGACTAAACAAGCTGATTCAAACAAAGAGCTGCATGGTTGTGTGTCCTTCCCCACTGCTTACAACCATCATGATTCTATGAATTTCTGTGGCCAATGAGGCATTCGAATCCTGGACACCTGAGTCAAAATCTAAGACTATATATACCACAGTGGCTGTATTTGGCGGGTGGGGAGAAGGTTTAACATTTTGGACGACTCTAAGAGAAAGCAAACTTGAACGGCTTACCCATCTCTTGTGGAGATCTCCATTAAGTCAGAATTGTGACTTCCTAAAGGTGAATGGAGACCCTTGGAGGGGGTGGTATTACCATGAGGAGGGAATCTGGACTTAATACACAGCCCAGGTGCTTATCTATGTATTAGAATATGTCTACGCTGTCCTAACCCAACAGGCATCAGGCACATTCAATAAAATCATAGCAAAAAAGCCAAGGCATTTGGAACCGCTTTCAAAATTTAAACATTTCAAAACAGCAGGGGGCTCCTTGACAAAGGGATGGATTGGATGACCCGGGGGCGGGGGGTCCCTACCAACTCTGCAGTTTGAAGATTATGATCAAATATTGCTCCATCCTTTAAAAAAAACAACACAAGGATTCTGGGAACTGTAGTGTTATTGTTTTTTTCCAAAAGGAACATTTTCAATCTTCCTTTAGGTGCCTTTGCTTCTTTTCAACTCCCTTCCGCCAATCCCTAGCTTAGAGAATAGCGTTCCATGCACAAACAAAGAGAAGGGAGAGGAGGAGGAGGAACCCTTAAAACTATTTCTGTGTCTTTCTGAGCAAAGGCCCATTTGCTATCATTAACTATAGATGGAATACGACTTCACGGGAGGGGTAGATAGGATGGGATTGTGAGGGTGCGTTGGTGGGGGGAGAGAGAGCATCTACGTTATGATTGCAGCCGGTGATGGAGAGCGAAAAGGGTGAGGTGAAATACATTTCCCCAGCAGCTGATTCAGACCAGTTAGATAATGAGCTCCTTTTTAGCGGCTGGTCCACCAGCTTTCCTTTCTGTGCTAAGAAGAAGGGGGGGAGGTAGAAAGGTGGTCCACCACCACCCCCGGCCCCCACTTGCCACTGTGAACAGGCTCTCCTATGAAGTCTCTCAGAAAGCTGCCTAATCATGTCCCTTTCCAACTTTCAAAAAACAGCCTCTCTCCTTCTCTCCCCCCCCCGACCCCCAATTTCCCTCCAAGATCGACAGAAAAGAAACTTCATGGATCTCTCCTTGCCCTGCTCTCTACAGAGGCATTGAGTCATCAAAGCCGACCCAAGGACCTGCTTTTTCGCTGTGCCCCTGTCCGATGGTCGCCCAGAGGGCCCTGGTCCCATTGAAGCCAACGTGGGTCACCCCGGTGTCTCCGGTGACCACTTCTCAGGGGTTTGGGGTGCCTCTGAAGAGCAGCTGCCAAAGCCGCTGGAAAAAGAGACCTCTAGAAGAGGGTAGTGGGGCTGCTTTTAGCTCTGAGAAGATAGACATTCAACCCTTCAGGGGTGGGTGCTCCATGACCCAGTTAAAAGGGTGTTTTGCCCCTAATGCCGCTGCTAACAATTTTTTTTTAAAAAAATGCTAATCTCTTCTTTCATGAATTTCACAGCCACGGAAATATTGTTGATGCTTCCCCCACCCTCCCCCAGGTTTTGTTTTTGTGGAGTAGAGGAAATGTTGCACCCATTGGATCCAACCTGAATTGGAGCTGTCCATGGTGCTACTAGCTCTCCCAATGTGATATAACATCTCATTTTTTAATTATTATTTTTTTAGGGGTGCATCTGTCTGCTCAGCTAAGTCAGAAAAGCAAACCAGGGGAAGGAAACCTGATGTGGAAACCTATATCTCCCATGATTCCTGCCCTTGGTCAACACTCTGGGGCTGATTGGTATCGCAATCCAAACACATCTAGGGCCAGTTGCTGGGTTGTCTAACCCTGAAGTCAGCAGTGCTTTGAATTATATCAGTGGTTCCCAGCCTTGAGTCTCTAGACGTCCTTGGACTCAGACTCCCAGAAGCCTTCACCACTAACCGTGCTGGCCAGGATCTCTGGGAGTTGTAGTCCAAGAACAGCCGGAGGGCTGAAGCTGTGTTAGATGGACCAACCGTTTGTGCAAAGGAAAGTAATACGCCCCAGATGTACTGAAGTAGAATCAATGCATGCACAAATGTCTAGGAGTGCAGGTTTTTTTAAGGACATTCACACCCTCTTTCCAAAAGGCCAGGCCTGGGAAATTATTGTACCAAGGGCAGCGACTAGGAAATTGCAACCATTTTTGGGAAATTGGGACACTTCAGAAATGATGGGCAGGGCGAAAACGCAACTCCTGCCCTTTCCCCACCGACATGACATGGGTTTTTGTTATTGGAATGGCAGCGGCAGCTACCTTCTCCTGTCATACTTCCACTCCCCTCCCCCCAAAAAAAGCTCACAAACTTTCTGACGGAGGCTATTGAACGGCTAACCCTCGCGGATTCCGTTGGCTTCCACCTGGGACGGTTCAAAGCCAAATTTTCGCCGGAACGATGGATTACAAGGCATTGCAATCAATATTCTCCTGTGATGGAATGAGGAACAGGGAGAGAAATGAGGCAGACAGGGAGAGGCCGGAGACATAGATACGAGCAAGCGATAGATGAAGAATTTAAAAACAACAACAACCACACAGGCAAACAAGGAATTAACGAGGATCAACTTGTCCCCCACCCCCTAAAAATGCACAACGGAGCCCGAGGGAGAGTGAAATAAACTCCCCAGTGCCAGTAGTATTATTGGGTGCTTGGACAGTTCTGGCCTGCCTTTGGCCGGTGCATAATTTTGGGGGGGGGAAATTCTCCAGTTGCTCATGGAAATTCAGCAGAAGACACGTAAACGCTGGAGACAGAGAGAGAAGCCAGAGATGGTTGGAGCACAGCCACAGTGGTTTTTGCTGTGTGCTTTTTTCTTAGCTGTTTGTTTAACCTTCTCCCTTTTGCATCTAGATTCCCTCCAAGGAAGCGCTGGCTTGTTCTTAGTTTCCTTTCCTCCCTTTATTTTGGGTTCCAAATATGCTGGGGGTTCTGTTTGGTACGAAAGTCATGCAGCTTTTTTGCACACAAGCACTCCCGTCAGCCGTAGTGCATCAGGTCTAAGACCTTTGGAAGAACTGCCCTTTCATTATTAATGTTATTATGGTGTCTGATGAGGGTGTGTGTGTGTATGCGCCCCTAGTGAAGATTTAATGGCTTGAATGTCATCGTCATACATCGAGCGAATTCTATGCAGAAGGGGATGGATTTGTTGCTTAAGCTCTGCCTTGGCACCACTGACCCCCTTTTAAGGATTTTTTTAAAAATGGGGAATCTGACAAAGAAGGAAGGGAGGGAGGGAGGGATGGAAGAAGGAAGGAAGGAAGGCAGGAAGGAAGGAAGGAAGGAAGGAAGGAAGGAAGGAAGGAAGGAAGGAAGGAAGGAAGGAAGGAAGGAAGGAGATGATGGATGGATGGATGGATGGAAGGAAGGAAGGAAGGAAGGAAGGAAGGAAGGAAGGAAGGAAGGAGCTGGTGATGGATGGATGGATGGATGGATGGATGGATAGATAGAAGGAAGGAAGGAAGGAAGGAGATGGATTTATCAATGGATCAAAGGAAGGAAGGAAAGAAGGAAGGAAGGAAGGAAGGAAGGAAGGAAGGAAGGAATGGACGTGTGCATCTACAGAGGGCTTGAGTGGCACCCATCCCCATGAACCCTCCCAGGGGCTTTCAGATCTTCCACAGGTCTGGCTTCTACCACTCTCCCCCTGAACCTCTGGGAAGGACTGGAAACAGGGCCTTCTCAGTGGTTGCCCCCAGGCTGCGACACAGTCTTTGAAAGCTGGCAGCCCTTTCCTGCTGTCCCTCCATAGGGAGCCGGGGGCCTTTCTATTCTGGGCAGAGTTCAGCAACTTTCCTGTAAAAGGAGCTTTAATAGAGGTTGCCGTCCTTTTCTTTTCTTGCTTCTAATCTGCTTCTAAAGGCTTTCAAACAGCTGTCTAGTCAATACTTGCTCTAATATGATTATGTACTTAATTGCTTTTTAATAGCATAATTCATTGTATTTTTTGGCTGCATTTTTCTTTTAAATAGCTCGCCATGCTTTCGGAGCCTGGGGAAATTACTTCTCTGGATTACAAGTCCTATCGTCCCCCAAGGCAGCCACACTCTGTCCCCATTTTCTCCTCCCTCAAGGGTTCCTCTCGTAACATTGACACCTCACAGAAACTTGACAGCTTTAAGAACGGATTGGACAAATTCATGGAGAACAAGGGTATCCATGGCTATCATTCTGGATGCCTAAGGACAACCTCCGGGTTGGAGAGAGAGGCAGGAGATCTCTCAACATCATTTGTGGGGAATCATTGTGATGCTAAAGGCAGACCCTCCCAGTGACTGTCATGACAAGTTGATTATTCACAAAGACACAAACAACCCATCCAGGGCTACCCCTTCACTAGTTCATGCCACAAGGCGACCACGATCGGATTTACCTCAATGAACCATTTGCAGAACGGGCAATTAAAAAAAAACAAGTCTTGACAAATGCACAAAACATCAATGATCTAGAGCATGAAAATCTCACTGTTTTGTGCCATGGATCTATCTCTCTTTCTCTCTCTGTCTCCCTCCCTCCCTCCTCACTATTTCATTTATCGCACGAGAGTGGACTTCATCACGTTTTGCATCTTTCCCTATACATAACCGTCATTCTGCTTGTTCGTATAAATTGCCCCCTACTCAAAACAGAGTCGGCTTTGCACTACAAGATGAATCCCATCAGGACTTTGAAAGCACTTTGCATAACAAAAGGGCCATAGAAATGATTAAGAATAATAATAAAATGCTGTTTTGTTTTGTCTTGGAGAAACCAAGAGGGCAAAATGCAGTAACATTATTTTTTTTATCTCTCTCTCTCTCTCTCTCTCTCTCTCTCTCTCTCTCTCTGTGTGTGTGTGTGTGTGTGTGTGTGTGTGTGTTTCAGCTCTCCAAACCTTGAACAACTGTGAAGACGCGCTGCAGTCAAAGTAAATGCCAGCATTAATCTGGTTACCAATATGCTGAAGTTAAATCAAATGCCAACTTAATGCTGCTTATTAAGTTTGCTGCTTCACCCAAACAAACCCTAACAATAACAGAGCCAGTGCTTAAATCTAGCCACGGACACCAGCCTGTCAGGTCTCCGTCACTGCCAAAAATATCACCTCAAGCAAGGTCCTGCTGCTGAAAAGCATACTAAATGAAGCCAGAAAAGGTTTTATTTAGAAAGAAAAAGTACAGAAAGGAAAAGGAGGGAAGTCCAATATCTAAGGAAGAGCAAGACCAACTGTTTTTATCCCCCACTCCCCAAATGTTCAAAACTCTTAACCTCAGTTTAATTTTCATTTTTAACATGACATTTGGGGGCATATTATTCAAAATAAATGGAACAAGTTTACCCCTTTAATTGTTATTTTTTTATATTCAGCTCTCAAGTTTCTGTACTCTCAAATAGGAAGAAACGGGGGTGTTGTAAACGTCTTATTTAAACAAAAAAAAAAAAAAAGGAAACCAATTGCTCACCATTCCCTAAAAGTGCCAGCTTGGAGTTTGAACTCCTTGCTGATGAGACCATGGTGCCGAATTCAGAAACAGGCGTGAATCTGGGACATCGGATTAGACCCACTCTTCATTTCTTCCTTCACTTGCAAATGACTCTGATGAGTATCTGAAGAGAAAAATTGGCTTGTTACTGAGATTGCACAGGCCACGGTGAGCCTGGAGAGAAGACTGGGGGGTAGGGGTGGGTGGTGGGTGGGAGAGATAGAGCGGAACTCTTCAAATCCTCAAAAGGGTGAGAAACACTGAAGGGGCTGGGATTCATTCTCAGTCAACCCAGATGGCAGGACACATGGGGCTCGAGCTGGATTTCAGCTGACTATCAGCAAACATGTCTCCAGCTGTTAGAGCAGTACGATAACGGAACGCGTGACCTCAAGAGGTGATGAGGCACCCAAAGGAACATTGGATCTCCATCCACCAGATCTGCTTTGAATCGGACCCCTCCCTTGTGCAAAGGGTTGGACACGATGGCCTTATGAAACCCATCCAACTCCATTATTCTAGGATTCTTGTTCAGAAAGAAAGTTCCCGGAGAGCATCAGAAGAGGTATAATAAGCATCTTGGGTGGAGCTGGACCTCAAAGCGTTCCACTTTAGGCCTTCCTCCTAGGTGAGCCACATTTATGTGCCTGTAAGGCATGGGTGTGTCCAAACGTCAGCCCCCCTGATGTTTTGGACCACAACTCCCAGAATTCCAAGCCTATATTGCCAATGCCAAAGGACTGTGGGAGTTGTGGTCCAAAACATCTGGAGAACCATAGTTTGGACACCACTGCTGTAAGGGGTCTGTTGGTCAGGTAGCACTCCCAGAATTGATCATTGGCATGCTAATCCACTCAGCTTTTCCTCTTCTTCTTAACTGTTGGAGCAGTAAGACAACGGAACCCATGGACCTGGGGGGTTGCGAGCATGCCAACAGTGGAAGCCTTCTTCAAGGGAAAACTGGAACACCATCAGTCACTAGATCTGCTTTGATTTGTGTTCCTGTCGTGAGCGCGGGGGGGGGGGTTGCACTCGATGGATGACTTTCAACTCCAAGATTTTATGATTCTGTGGCTCGGCTAGCAACTAAAATTGACCCGAGACGTATCCCCGACTCCCCTTCATTTTGCCTGGCTCTAATCCAGCTGGAGTTTACGGTTTGTAGGGTCCTGACTAGACTTCCTTTCCCATGTAGGCCTTGTAGGTGCAGCTGGGTCAAACGTTTCCAGCTTCCCAATCCGGGTGGATAACTTTTCCATTTGGCTGTAAACAGCAGCTCCCGTCAAGAGGCAATTCTGCTTTCTGAACCTGCCAAGGAGGCGGCAATAAAAATAAAATAAAATACATTTTTTTAAGAGTGTGTGTTGTGTGTGTGGGGGGGGTTGGAAATTCTTCAACGTGTCCGCAGACCAAACACATAACTCCTCCAAAACTCCATCAACAACAAACCAACAACAACCATCAAAAGTCAAGCCCTTGTTGGACGCTCCCGTACGGAAGTCCTTCGCCAACCATTACGGAACAGCAGTGCTGGCTGAGATTCGGCTCCTCTCTGAAAGGAATGAGACCAAACTAACCTTAAGAGAAATCGAGCGCCTTGTCCAAAAAAACAACAGAAGACCAGATGCTAATGGAGAGATTAGGGGAAATTCATTCATTCACTGGATATTCAGAAAACCAATGGGATCCATCCAGGCCTTATAACGAAGGCAGATTCTCCTTCATTGGCATGGTGTTGTGTTGTGTTATGGTGTGTGTGTGTGTGTGTGTGTGTGTGTGTGTGTGTGTGTGTGTGTGTGTGTGTGTGTGTGTGTGTGTGTGTGTGTGTATGCCTTATTGTCATAGTTTCTTCTCCCCCACCTCCTCTTTTTGGACAAAATCTAGCCGTTCCATTATGACTCCATGAACAAGAAATCAGCATCAGCATGTGTATCTTTTCTCCCAGAAATCACTACAATTAATGGCTGGGGGGAATACTGTTTATAAACAACCGCCCTGTTGTTAACTGATCATCATGGGGGACAATTTCTGATCGGAGGATCAAGCATTAAACTGCCCAAGAGCGCAGCAACCAGTTCAAACAACCCCCTCCAGCCCAAATTAGGTTAGGAAGGAAAACAACCCCTGCAGCACCGCAGGCAACTCATTTCACGTCGTATGTACTTAGGCGCTGTATTAGAATATATGATAATAAAGCAAGCATGGTTAGCTTCATGCAAAGCCATTCATTTCATACAGAAAGCAGCAAATGAGTTCTTATTCGCAGAGTTTATGGTTATTAACACCAGCTTATGTACTTGTGGCAGAACGGAGAAGCCAGGGTTTCGGTCTCGGTGTTCAAATGACATAGGCAGAAGCCGGGCGAGAGGGGTTCGGCGATTAGCATCTTGAAAGGAGCTTGCGTGTTTTGCAAAGTAGGATTTGGCCCCTGTGCTGCTGAGTCAACCTCGTGGTGGTGGTGGTGGTGGGAAGGCTACAGCAGAAATAATCAAAGGGATGCTCTACAGATGTTCCTACCTTCTCGGGAGGTGCCCCAAGTACGACAGCCTCCGTTTCAACTTCCCTTGAGGTTTCCTGCCCTGTGCCGGGCCATGATTTGACATGGGTACAAACACAATGCCAATGCGATTCTTGGTTGCATCAACAGAAGGATAGTGTCTAGATCAAGGGAAGTGATAGTACTGCTCTATTCTGCTCTGGTCAGACCCCACCTGGAGTCCTGTGTCCAGCTCTGTGCACCTCAGTTTAAAAAGGATGTTGACAACCTCGAGCAGGTGCAGAGGAGGGCGACCAGGAAGGTTGAAGGTCTGGAGGAAATGTCTTATGAGGAACGGCTTAGGGACCTGGGAATGTTTAGCCTTTCAAAAAGAAGGCTGAGAGGGGATATGATAGCTATGTTTAAATATTTGAAAGGATGTCACATTGAAGAAGAAACTGATTTGTTTTCCATGGCTTCAGAGACTAGGACTCGGGGCAATGGTTTCAAACGACAGGAAAAGAGATTCCATTTGAACATTAGGAAGAACTTCATGACAGTTAGAGCTGTCCGGCAATGGAAGATGCTGCCACAAAGGATGGTGGAGTCCCCTTCTTTGGAGGTTTTTAAGCAGAGGTGGGATGGCCACCTGTCGGGAGTCCTGTGATGGAGGTTCCTGCATGGCAGGGGGTTGGACTAGATGGCCCTTGAGGTCTCTATGATTCAACGATTCTACAAAATAAGCAGCAGGACCGTATTCAGGCCCCATCCCCCCAAGTTCCTCTCTCTTTCTCTTTCCAGCCCTTGCTGCTGGCTTCTCTGGGGAACTTGCTTATATGCAGGGAACGAGGGAGAGAGAGAGACGCTCCACTGTCTGCACCCTCCCAGTAAAGGAAACTCTGG
Organism: Phrynocephalus guinanensis; assembly: GCA_037367245.1. NCBI lineage: Eukaryota > Metazoa > Chordata > Lepidosauria > Squamata > Agamidae > Phrynocephalus > Phrynocephalus guinanensis. Next base: position 6,944,600 of record CM074755.1, read on the forward strand.
CAGGTAGAGACCAAGGATGTGGCGTGTTTATTAGTCAGTCTAGGAAGCCTGGACAAGCACACCTGGGATTGCTTTCTCCTGCGGATGCTGTTAGTTAGTTGCTCCGGCCTCAGGGGAGACTGGGGCGCGGATTCCCACCCTCGAACGCAGGTGGCATCGGAGGTGTACCGCAAACGCGTCTCACGCTCTTCGGAAAGGCATCTCTTTAAAAATTCAACAGCGGGAGCACTCCCCGCTGCTGTCAGCTTCCTCCGCGCAGACAGGCCCAAGACTCTCTTTAATGCCCCACTGGGGAACGAGCAAACTCAGTCGGTCCAACTTTGTCCAAACGGCGGCTGGGGCGGAAGACGTTGAAACGTCTCCACCAAGCGGGAAAGGGATGCCCGCAGCGGCAACCCTGCCACGCAAAGGATTGCCTGTACCTGGTGGCTTTGGCAGAGGGTGGAGCCATGTGGGTCTCTAGACGACGGCCATCATCCCCAGACAGCACGAGGGTCTTTGTCCTCTCCCTCAAAACGCTTCGCAAGTTGTTGAGTAACTTTCAGACCCTGTGAGTGCATGTCTAAAGTTCACATCTGGCGATGGGATGGGCAGGGCATCCCCAGATCTTTTGGGTAGATATATTGCCAGTATCTCCAGAAATAGTTGGGTCTTTCAGCTTATTGCATTTCGGGATTCTCCTCATTTGGCTTTCTGGTACTAGAGCCGATCAAACACGACAAAACTCTCCCAAAAAGCAGGGGCAACGGAGAACTGTCAGCGTCAAAACTGGACAACATCGAATCAGTCATCCACACGCCTGCAGGCACTGACTGTAAAGTTCTCCTTTGGATGGATGGATGGATAGATAGGGAAGGAAGGAAGGAAGGAAGGAAGGAAGGAAGGAAGGAAGGAAGGAAGGAAGGAAGGAAGGAAGGAAGGAAGGAATAGATAGATAGGTAGATAGATAGATGACATACAATGCACAAAGTCAATGCAATCAGACAATCAATCAATCAATCAATCGGCGGGCCAAAAAAAAGGGAAAAAAGAAAAAAAAAAGAAAAAAATGGTATCTGCCTACCTTTCTCGTTTCCTTCCTCATTCCTCTTTTGATTGCAGCTTTCATCCTGTCATACTAGGTGGCTGTTGACAGAACAAAAAGTAGACGGCCCAAGAAGCGGGGGACAAAGAAAGGAGGGAAGACAAATGGTAAAATAAACATCAGTTCTAGCCATTGGACCAGCTCTTCCACCACCATCCACTCCCTTACCCCCCTGCTATTGTATTATGGGTTTATGTCAAGGTATGTTAGATGCTAAATTAAACGTCCACCTGCGATCCATACCTAGCTGCGGCCGCAGAAAATGAGCTGCTGTGGTTGGAAAAAGTCCAGCAGCTCGACCCATCGCATTTGAAGGCGGAGGTCTTGACAGCCCCTCTGAATCACTCCCCTCTGTAGATTTCCCCCGACCCGCGTGAAGCCAAGACAAATTTATTTTTAACGGTAAATTTCATTGTCAAGAGTTCAGTCGAAACAGCTTTTCGCCAGGAGAGCCCACCCCCCCCCACTCCCTTGTTGCTTACAGAGGCAGCCAGGTCACTGCCTCTAGGGTTGGGGAATTGGCCAAGGGTGAAATGAGCTGGGCCCATCTCTGCGAGAACTGCCCCGCGGAATTGCCAGCTTCCAGCTCTGGAGAAAAAAAAAGGAAAAGAAGAAAGGATTTGGAGCAGAGGAAGTGGGCAGCTCCCATTTCAGCCGGGCAGACAATCCGGATGCCAGTTCAAACTGTGAAAGAGCGATGCAAGGGAATGAGACTATTGAGGATGTACTGCTTGATGGTTGGTTGGGTGGTTGGTTGGTTGGCTAGCTAGTTGTCTGTCTGTCTGTCTGTCTGTCTGCCTGCCTGCCTGCCTGTCTGGTTGGTTTGTCAGTTTTTCGACTCCAGTTCCTAGCATTTGCCAAGGCAGAATTCTGGCCATTCCAGCCCTCGGACACAAGTGCCAACTATAGAGGCTTGTCTCGAAAAAACAACAACAGGCTGCACGGTGTTGCCCAGACTTTGCTTCTAGAGATGGGCATGAAACGAACAATTTTTGTTTCCGTTTTCGTTTTTTCGTTTCGTTACGCAACGAAACGACAAACGAATTTTGTCTCCAAAATGAAACGAAACAAACAGAAACACTGGAAATTTTGTCGTGCATTTCGTTTTCATTACTGCAATACAGTGAACTGCTTTAAATGCTACAAAAAATCACAAAAAATTGAAATAAATGGTAACAAAACGGTAACGAAATGAACGAAAACGAAAACAATTTTTTGCAAAAATTCGTGAAAAACAGAAACGAACCGAAACGGACCCTCCAAACGACAAACGACAAACGAAACATCATTTTTTGATTCGTGCCCATCTCTATTTGCTTCCTGTTCTGAATGAAAAATTAAGGAAGCTTCCGCAGTGCACCCTGGGAATTGTGGTTCTTTGGGAGGTCTACTCACAGACTCTGTGTAGAACTTGGTTTTCCAGAAAGCACGGCAGCGGCATCTTTAAATATACAAAAAACTTAACCACAAGAAGCCCCGGGCAAAGATTGCTATGCAGCATTTGGAAGCAGACCTTTCTCCTGGTTAGTGGCTGGTGAATGAATAAGCCCTGGCTCCTTATTTCTAGACGTTTATTGATATAAGGGACAGGCAGTGTGGCATAATGGATACAGAGGTGATCCCTGGAGTCTCAATCCTTGCTCGCTGGGAGGTTTTGGGCAATGTTTTTTTTTTTAAAAATAACAACAGCACTCTCTAAATATCTCAATTACCTTGAAGGACCTATAGGGGTCGGTTTGTATCTCTTTCAACTTACACGTAACGCCTATTGCTACATAGACGTGGACCGTTCACATTGCACTCGTTCTTAGGAGACCCTTCAGAAAACTGAGCCATTTCCGTAGAGGCGGATGTGAGCTGCATGTCATCAAGTTTTCACTTTTACAGTCACACTCATATTTATTGATATTCCGGCTAGATGAGACCTGAGGTTTTTCTTTTTAAGAAAAAGGGGGGGAAATGGCATGTCCTCTGGATAGCAAGAATAGAAAGTAGAAAAAAATCAGATCTGGGAGATGTTGAGTGCCTTTCAGATGCTCTGACTACAAGATCAAGCATTCCCAGCCAACATGACCTATCGCTGTGCTGGCGGTGGGTGATGGGTACTGCAGTCCAGCACATCACTTTGTACTCCAGCAGATGAATCAGTCTGAGGGAGAGGTTACTGTCGATTAATATTTCTTTCATTTGTTGCCTTTTCTCCTCCAATATGAAACAATCTCTCTCTCTCTCTCTCTCTCTCTCTCTCTCTCTCACACACACACACACACACACACACACACACACACACACACACACACAGAGAGAGAGAGAGAGAGAGAGAGAGAAGCAATGTAGGGAAAAGCAATTAAAAAAAACATTGTTCAAACCAGAACATTAAACTTCACACATTAAAACCAGACGACAATATCAACTAGTTTAAAAACATTAATAAGGCATAAAGAGAACAGCACTTTCAGGCCAGCATTCATTAAAAAATAAACACCCAATCCAAAACAGTTAACACGGCTAAGATATCACATTGAAATGAAATGAAATGGAGAGTGGGCGGGAGGGGGAACCCACCGAAATCATGGTAAAACTAAAACGAGGCACAGTTGTTTGGCGCTGGGTCTTTGGTAGAGGCAGGTTAAGAAGAGTCTGCCTACTAGACAACCAGCTTTCTAATAGGGAGGGTGGGGAGGGCTTTTTATTTTTCAGAACTAAAACCTTCTACTTACTAATTTTTCCTCTGGATCCCGATGCCGTGATTGCGTCTCCGTGGCCCATAACAGTTGGGGAAACAGGAATGTTAATGTACCATGAGAAGGCCAGATCTCCCGTTCTCTAAGCTTCATTAAAGCTCCCTTAAGCCGTGTGGAAGGGAGGGGAAAGACAAAAAACCAGTGTCATTCCAGGGTATACGCTCCAAAATATTCTTGGGCGGTGTCTTCTACATGCCTCATTAAGATGAGCAAGGAGGCGGGAGGAGAGAAGACCACAGCGCGAATCTTTGTGACGCCAAAATAGTCCAACGTACGTGAGATGGAGCTCAGAAAACAACAACACCACTATTTTCTGCATTCCAGACCCCAAAACCCTCTGGTCAATGATGGCTGAGGAACCCTAGGGGATAAAGATTTTTTTTAAAAAAGTAACTTATCCAAGTTCTGACACATACCTAAGACACGAGTCCTGGAGGAATCGCAAAACACTACTGTTGGCTTTGAACTGAGGCGAATTTAGACCTCCATCCTGTTTGTTTGTTTGTTTGTTTGTTTGTTTTTGCATTGATATACCGCTCCCATTTCCCAAAGGAACTCTGGGCGGTTCACACAAAAGGCTTAAAAACAAACATGAATAGAAAACCTACAGAAAGACCACAGTCAGAGGTTAAGGGGTCCCTCCCGACTTCCTTCTTATTCCTCGAGTTTAGGCATCTCAGGTAGAATGTGTAATAATTTGGACACATAATGCGCAATAAGAAATCCCGTATGTTGCAAGTTATCCTTCAAGGAAAAATAGATGGGAAGTGTGGGCCGGGGTGGAGGAGAACATCCACGCCACCCTGTCCTTTGACCAGAAACTCGGCATGCTTAATCCTTGGAGGTCAAATTGAGGCGTAGGCAATAAGTAGGCAATTGCTAAGATTCACGACGGGTTGGAATATTACCCACGCCAGCCTCCTCCCGCCCCTCGTTGGCTGCAAGCGTCTGGGGAGAGAGGAAGGAACGATACGCGGTGGCATTGAACTGTCTCAATCTGCAACGCCGCACAATTAATGGGCCCGGGACGTGCGGAAAGACAGCTTGCCAAAGGCCAGGGAGCCGTCAGTCGCCTTGACTCCTTCTGCAAAGCCGTGCCGAATCGGCCATCTGTAAGGTTAAGTGATGGGCTAATGAAACCCAAAGGACCGCTCCTCCTAACACTACCAAAGCACCCGTCCCTCACCACTAGGCCATTCCTTGCTATTCATCGTGCCTGGCAGCTCCCTGAACCATCTTTGCTCACCTGGAATGGTGACCAACGCCACAGGCAGGGCGATGAAGGTGTACAAGGGCCTATGGGCAGTGCCTGAAAAACAGGTTGGACACAACACATTTTAAAAGGAACTCATTCCTTCCCAGAAGTCAGGTTGCCATTGCTGTTATATTTAGCCTTCAGGTAATTTGATGCATTGGATGTTGGTAATGAAATAGTATTATTTATTTATATACCACCCCGTTCTTGCAAAATTACTACTAATGTGTTGCACTGCCCTCATTGGAAAAATACAGGGAAATATTCTCGCTAGTGGTCAATTCGGATATTGCGCCTCGGAGATATTTATAAAACCACAAAACCAAAAAGAAAGAATACAATAGGACGCCTGTATCTGCAGGGGATTGCGAAGGATGCTGATAATAGCAGACACTATAAAAATCCAGAAAAAGGAGTTTTCACATTGCATTACCAGAACTGGCCACTAGAAGGAGCCAGAAGCCATGCTGTGTATTCCTAAATTACCAACAAGAATACTTCCTATTGCACAGTCTCAGGTTCCCTGTAGTGGCTAGTTCTGGTATATACATAGTGAAAATACACATATTTAGTTTTTTTCTTTAGTTTTTTTTTGTATTATTACACCACAGATAAGTGAAACCACGCATATCGATCCAGTGGATATGGGGGTCCTATTGTAGTAGGGATATGCCTTCCTCCCTTCCTTGACTCCAACTTTCAGAACCCTCCCAAGAATTTCCCTGGCAGAGTTCCAGCCCACAAACACATACTTACAGAGACTTAACATTTTGCTCACCTGGAAAAGGGCCTAGCTCTGACCTTGTTTCCTGTTGTTAATGGACAAAATAAACCAAGGTGCCATGGTATTTTCTGGGAGAGGTACCTTTCTAGCCTGTTGGGCTCTCCAGAAGGTGCCTTCCAAAGAACTACCGCTTCCAAGAAGCACTACGGCAGCTTCCCTTTATTTATTTATTTATTTATTTTTGTCATCTTGGTTGAAAATACAACTTGGGAAAGTGATTTTTCTTCCCTGCGTCAACATTCCCAGAACTCACATCACAGGGATTTCGGAGCTGTCACCCCAAAAACATAACTTATTTATTATATTTTATTTATGGCACGTATATGCCATCTTTCTCCCAGCTGGCAGGACTCGAAGCCATTCATCTGGTTAGGAGTATCTTTTCCTCGGTTTTCGTGATGGTGGTGTCTCCCCCCCCCCCCCCGGATGTGTTTCTTAATTGGTTGTCTCCTCGATTAAATGTTTCCAGGTGATTGATAATAAAACCAACAACCACAAGCTCAAAAAGCAATCATGCAGAAGTAAAGTAGGAACAAAACTGGGGGTGGGTGGGTGAAAACTCCTCAAAAACAAACAAACAAACGAAACAATCAACAGCACAGCAGTAAACATCCAAGCCTTCTGAAATCAAAGAGCAGCCTTCATCAATAAAATAAGAAATGTCCAGTTTTCCAAGGGCCATCTCAAAAGAGGCGGCTAGTCTCAACTCCTTGAGACCTCTAAAAGAGTATGTTTGAAAGAGGCGGTGGGGTGGGACAGAATGGATGGTTTTTAATGGGGGTGGGGGGTGGGGTGGGGACACAACCCTGTATGGAACACAGCTCATAGCTAGAGATAAATCATTTCGCTCTGGTACTCTCAGTAGAGCCAAAAGGGGAACTTAACTAAGGGCGTTTATACACGACCCCTAAGCTCCGCCGCAAATGGCTGCAAGGTCCAGACCTTAAAAATGTTTACCCACCAGCTCCGGACTTTGCAGACAATTAAGTGCGACCCCGCCCACTTTAGCGGGACAAAACAGCAGTTTTCTTGTACCTGGTCTTTGATGGTGACAAATATTTGATCCGGTGTAAGGATAGTGAGTGCGGGGCTCTCCTGGCTTCTGTTTGTTCTTTTTTTGCGCCCCGCCCCTTTAAGAGATCTGTATGCTGCCGGGAACAAAACGGAGGTAAACCGGCATTCTTTTCTTTCTTTTTTCTCCCTCCCTCAGGCAGCCAGCAACCAGGAAGTGCGGAGGGGGGTGGGGACAGAGGAAGAGTGAGGAACCCCTAAGATCTCTGGTCCGAATTTAAGTGGCCAGCGGATCTTAGGGGTCGTGTAAAAAGGCCCTTAGTCCTTCCTTCCTTCCTTCCTTCCTTCCAAGAGGGGGATTACTAGGATCCCCCAGCCTGCTGTAAATATATATATTGATGATATACAGCAATCCTCCTGTTAGTTGTGCTGATTCATGTACCCACTGGTGGAAAATACTAAATTTAAAAAACAAACAAACCTCAAACACATATTTCTGAGGATGGTGTTACCAGAAAAGGCCATTAGAAAATTCAAACAAACAAACAAACAAACAAACAAATAAACAAACAAACAAACAAACAAACAAATAAATAAATAAATAAAAGAAGGTCTACAAAAATAACCAATATGGCTGCTGAATGAGTGCTTATTCCTGGGATCTCCTATGTATTCCTCTCCCTATGCATGCCCATATTACGTGACCCCATAGTGTAGCAAAACCCCAAGTGCCAACATCTATAGTTTGTCCCCAATTCACTTTTGTCTATTTCATTTCTTGGATTTCTCTCCCCTTCCCATTTTTGCCCAAGGCTCTACTCAGGGTGGTCTTACCAACGTCAAACGTAGGATAAATAACATCGTGCATTAAAGGTTCAGACAGCCTAATACGTACAAAGGCCGATATTATTGAACAAGGCTCCTCCTGTCTCCGCACCGTGTCTCTTTTTTGTCCCTTCGCACCGTGGCTTTTTTTCCATGACGTCCCATGACTTTTCCCTCTCTCTTGGAAGCATGTGGTTTTATTTTCAGGGGTGCTTTGTTCCAGAGGAACAACAGACCTTCTGGCCTGAGGTTAACATCAAACAACAGGCTCTGGATCAGAAGCTAGCGATGAAAACAAAACAAAAACAAAAACAAGAAAGCAAGCTCCAGAACAGTATCCGCAAAAAACATATACGTGGCATTCCTCCACATTTGTTAAAGATCGTTTTCCCCTTAAACAAGTAGTCTTTTTTTTAAAAAAAAAGATAAGTGGCCTTTTAAAGGGACGTCTGAATGCAAATCCTAGTGAACCTTATGCTATTTCAGCACCAAATGAGAAAAGGGGGTGGGGGGTAGGTGGGACTTTCCTTCCCTCCTAAAGAAACACCCATTTTGTTGATAAATCAACCAAAATCTGTACCTCCCCCCTTTCCCCCTCCTCATGCCTGAAACCCTCCCCCCCCCAGGTTTAAAACATTTGCGTGTGGAAGCAAGTGAAAATCCAATTCTATCCCTTCTTCCTAAAAACCAGAAAATCACCTTAATTTTCTTTTCAGCTGAGAATGGAAGAGATCAGCAGGGGTAATTCAGGAAGGATTATTATGACTACTTTTCCCCTTTGCAGAAGAGAGGGAATTTAAAAAAAGGTTACTTTTGCTCATGCACCAAAGACAGAGGATGAACCCCTCCATAACCGATACTCAGGTTTTCTCTGGACTTCCCAGGAGGGAAGAGAATGCAAAAAGAAGAGAGAGAGAGAGAGAAAAAAATCCCTACCTAAGTGGGGAGAGTTGTTTGTGAAATAAAAGCCAGTTATGGTCAGAGGGTGCAAGGAGTGATTGACAGCTGTAGCATCCGCCGCCAATTAAGCAACCGTACCTTCTCTGGAAAGCCTGAGATTAGAGACGCACGCACGTGCACGCACATTGTGTAGGAGAGCAAATTAGCCACCTTCGTTACAAAACACCCCTGCCATCGACAGCCCAGGCATTGCTGGAGGAGCTCAAGGTAAATATTGAGGGTGATGCATGGCCTCCCTATTCTGCATTCGAGGAGAAGCTCAGCTTTAAAAGCACACACCCCATGCTGCTAGTCTTCATGGCTCTTAGGTGGGCAGGCAAGGCTTATAGACAGCTCAGAAAAGCCAAGGTTCTTTGCCTCTCTTTAGGCACTGAGCCTCCCTCCTCTCCATGACCAGAAAAAAAACAACCAGAGCTGATTAAGCAAAACAGTCATCAGCTATGCAAATGACAAGAAAGGGAAGAAGACAAGCAGGGCCCTCCTGGATCAAGCCAAGGGCCCGTCTGGTCCAGCTTCCTGCCTTTCACAGTGGCCACGCCAGATGTCTCTGGGAGCCCATGAGGCAACAAAATCTCTGTCTCCTGATGCCACTGCCCTGCATTTGGCATTTTGAGGTGCCCTCCTTTTAAGCCTGGAGGTAACACGTCTCCCCACCATGGCTTGTCGCCTGCCGTGGACTTTTCTTCCTCCAGGTATCTGCCCAAGATCTAAAAGACCCTTTAATCCTGCAGGCGAACCCTCAATTACTACACTTTTCATCATATTTAGGACTCCAGATCCCACCACCCTGGGCCACTGGGCGTAGGAATGGCTGGAGGCGATGGCTGTCGTAGTCCCAGACATCTGGAAGGATCCAAGTGGTGAGTGCCCAGATGTATAACTTAAAACATTATTTGACCTTTCTCAGGGATCAGGCAAAACTAACCCGTGACTGAGTGGCTGGTGGGTTGAGGTGCCCTTCCACCAGTTGCTGTAGCAAACGATCACAGCTCAGAACAGTTATTGCTGTGGACTACACATCCCAGTCTCCTGCTGCCACTCATTGCCACTGATGGGGAGGATGGAAGTTGTGGTGTGAAGGCTAGTTTTTTCACTCTCTGTCACCTGGGTGCTCTGAAGTGGGTTCGGCAGCGCCGCTCACTCCCGCCAGTCGCCACGGGAGGGCGCACTCCTCAGGCCACGGATCATGCACGTGTGAACCTGCCTCCCGCATACCGTGCATGGGTGAACCTGGTCAGATTCCTCAGCGGGAGGCTGCGCTGGGTTTTGCGCTTATCTTTTCCCCCAGCCTTCCAAACGGCAAGGGAGAGGAGAAGCAATGAAAGGCAAGGAGCCGAGGGAGGGAGAAATTTTCATTAAGAACCGGCTGGCGTTCAAAAAAGGCACGGGGATTAGACCGACCCGTTGTTTAAAGAGAGGGAAGGCGGCGCACGCCAGGCAGGAATGAGTTGGGATGATGGGTCGGGAACGCTGGGAGAATCCCAGTAGATTCAACTGGGAGCCAAGATCTGGATAAAGCACACCAAAACAAAAATTAAATAAAAGAATTCGGGTGCCGCTTTGGGCTGGGGTCTGACAAGCGGCGCTCGGAGCCGTGAGACCCGGCCGGGCCCCCTCCGCCACGTGTCACCCCGTCTACACGTGTTCCTGCTGACTCAGGGCGCCTGCCAGCCTCTCCGGTTCCCCACGACCTCCTCCGCCTGAGCCTGGCGTGTCTCTTCTCCACGCCAAGGGAAGTTCGGTCGGGAGGGTGGCCGCGGGCCGACCCGGGGAGAGAGCCCCGGGTCTCCTAAGGATGGGGGACGCCTCTGGACACGGTCCCTCCTTCTTCAGGATGCGTGGGAACGCGGGCAGGCGGCTCTGACAGAGCCGTCTCTCTCTCTCTCTCTCTCTCTCTCTCTCTCTCTGTGTGTGTGTGTGACTGCGTGCGCCTCCGCAGCCCCCCCCAATCCGCCCGAGAGAGAGAGAGAGAGAGAGAGAGAGAGAGAGAGAGAGAGAGAGAGAGAGAGAGAGGAGGAGGAGGAGGAGGAGGAGGAGGAGGAGGAGGAGGAGGAGGTGGAGAGGAAAGAGGAGAGACTCAGAGGGAGACGCGCAGATCGCGAGCGAGCGCTCCAGAGCAGATTTCCCAAGCTGTCCAAAGCAGACGCCCAGCGCCCTCCAAAAAGGCTTTGGGGACCCCCGCACCCCCACCCCATCTTCAACGCCAACCCCCACCCCTTCCTCAGGGGGAGAAAACGTCTGCCTTGGCTTTTGCTTCCTTCTTCCCAGGCTGGAACTATATTTGGCCCCGTCTCTCTCCATCGCACCTTTTTGGCGAGGTGTGTGTGTGTGGGGGGGGGTACCACTCGGGAGCCAGAGCGCAGGGCCAAAAGGGGAGCCCCTCGTGCGCCCCGGGACGCGCGCTTCCAACGCTTCACACACACACACACACACACACACACACACACACACACACACACACACACACACACACACACACACACACACACACACACACAGCGCCCCCAGTCCTTTTTGGGACACCCCCACCACCAGCAAACGCCCTCCCACCCCACCCCAGCCTCTGGAAGATGGTCAACGACCGATGGAAAAACGTGGGGGCAGCCGCGCAACTCGAAGATGGGCCGCAGGAGAAATCGCAGGTGAGCCCGGGGTTTGGATTTTTGTTTTTTTTCCCGGGGGGGGGGGGAGAGGGAGGCCGGGTGTTCTTGGCCATGGGGCGCCTTTGTGGATGCTGAGATGGGGCCGGGAAGAGGGCAGGAAGGCGAAGGATGCGAGGAAGGAGGGCTGGCACGAGCCGAGATCCAGGCAGAAGCGAGGGAGGTGTGTAGATTGGGTTTGGGTGTGTGTGTGTGTTTTTTTATTTTGGATCGGTGGAGGGCGCAGAGCGCTGCGTGGTGGAAGGAACCGAATTGGGAGTTTTAATCCGGATCGCAAGCCTCCCGGGCTCCTCAGGAAGGAGCCCACCCGGTCCCCAAGCCCTGGTTCGCGCTGGATGGGATGCGGAGGTCGGAGGCCGTCACTCCGGGATCGCCCAACTGGGTTGGAGACGCCAGGCTGAAACGTTTTTCGGTGGCAGCAGCGAAACTTTGAACCTCCTGTTGATGCTTTGCCCTTTTCTCTTCTTCCCTCCCTCCTGCCAGGGCTTCTCCTGCGCTTTGGAAAAAAATATATGTGACGGTGGCATATCCACTCTCTTGGCCAACGGGCAAACTGGGGTGGGTGTTGTTGTTGTTGTGTGTGTTGTGTCATCATCACAGTCGTGACCGACACTTCGTAACCGCATATCCATGGGGTTTTCTTGGCAGGAAGACTGGAGTGGCTTGCCAGTTCCTACTCCAGGCACCTACAGCACCTGGTATTCCCAGGCGGTCTCCCATCCAAGGACTAACCAGGGCCGACCCTGTTTAGCTTCCGAAATCAAGCGAGATGGGATGTGCTTCCCCCACCCCAGCCAATTCCACTCCTGCCCCTCTCCCCAAGAAATATGCCAAGCGGTGCACTCCTCCTTCCCGCCCTCATGGCACCCACAGCGTGGGATTGGGTGGGGGTGGGGGAAGCAGGTGTGTGGCCCCATAAGGATCCCTGAACTGGTCGCCGGAGCTTTGCAGAGACTGGGGTGCAGAGGGCTTGGAAGAGGGAGAGGCCGTGTCTCGCCCTAGGACTGGCTTCTTTTACCCCTCTTTGTGGATGTTGTGTGTGTGTGTGTGTGTGTGTGTGTGTGTGTGTGTGTGTGTGTGTGTGTGAGGATTGGCGGCTGGCAGGGGCTTCTGAGCGGCAAGATTGACTGGCTGGATGCTCCTGCACACACACCACCCGCCGGGTCCCCCCAGGGACCCTCTGGGAAGCTTGTGTGGCTGGTGCTGTTGTGAAATTCGCCTTGAATTATTTAGCTTATTTATTTACAGATGGAATGTCACATCCCTCTCCCAGCTTCTCTTGGGGTGGGGTGGGGTGGGGTGGGGTGGGGGGAAGAGATGAGCAAACAGAACCCAGAGCCTTGGTTTCAGAGAAGTGGCCAAGTGACACGCAACACACAAAGACACACACAGAGAGAGACACAGACACACACACACACACACACACAGAGAGAGACACAGTGAGAGCCATACAAACACACACACACACACACAGAGAGAGACACACAGACACAAATACACAAATACACACAGACACACACAGAGAGATGGAGGGCCAGCTAGCTGAAAGGTGACCTGCCTTGCTCCAAGCGCCTGCACATTTTACACACACACACACACACACACACACACACACACACACACACACACACACACACACACACACACACACACACACACACACACACACACACACACACACTGCACCCCTGACCGGACTGCAAAACCATGCCTGTGAAAAAGGAAGTGGGGAAGCATGGAAGTAGAGGAGGTATGTCTGTCTTCCACCAGTCCTGAGAGACTTTCTCGGTTTCACAGCACTTGGGCTCCCTGGACGGTGCGTGGTAGGCGTACAAAGGGTGTACCTGCGCCGTGACAAGTTTGTGTGTTCCTTCTTGATTTCGGGCCTGTCCCTTTCCGCCTTGACACCTCTAAACAATGAGATTATTCCCTCAGGAAGTGTGGGTGTGCTTTCGTGTCCAGGCGCGCGTGTGCTTCCGTGGGTAAGAGACACCATGGCACCCCCGACTGGAACGTGGCCAGGAGGACCTGCATGTGTCAGGATGTGATACGACCAAATCGGTGCTCCACGTTCCACATCAGAATGTTTCTGAGGAGCAAAAGCTCAAGGGGGGGGGGGGGTTTGAAACTCTTGCAATGGTCTAGTGAGTGCCACGGCTGGTGGCAGAGATCCGCTGCGAGGCAGAGCCTTTCCGATTACGAAAAGAAGGTGCCCAAGTGTCGGTGGGACACAGGGGAGAAACGCCAGCGTGCCTGATCTGCTGCTGGCGAAAGGCAGGTGCGTCGTGCGAGGTCTTGCGTGCGCTACCGAGGAGCAACCCTTGCAACAGGCAAGGGGCAGGAACATTTTAGAGTGGGCAGAGGTGAAGATACGCCAACCTGTGGCAGGGAATCCGCATGGGGGCCACAGTCACCTAGGCGGCACTGTTGTGCGCCTGTCTTCATTTCAGATTCTGACTTTTATCTTCCTTTGCCCTTTGCTTACACATTTCTGTCATCCACACTCCTGCGGAGCGAGCAAGCGTGCACGCTGGCGCAACTTTAAACGTGCCAAGTGCATTGTGCCAAGAGATGGGTTACAGGGAAGATTGTATGATTGTGTGCAGGAAGCATGGAATCAGAAGAGCAACTAGGTGTGTGTGTGTCTGGGGGGGGGGGAAATGCCTAAATCTGCACAGAGATGGAGAAAATCAGAGGTGTGCAAGTGCATAGGAGCATGTGTGTGTGTGTGCATTTGTGTGTTGCGTGCTTTAACCATGACACCTAGTAGGGCCTAGCAACTGCTGGAAGGGAGGGCTAGGTTTCCCAAGTGTAAAGGCAAACCTCACGCTTGTTGAAAGGAAGGGAAATTAACAGGAGGAGCTGGAAGGGTGGGGGTGAGTTAGCGTGAAAGTGGGAAGCAGAGCTGGGAGCGTGATGCCACAGCAGTCCGAAGCCCTCAGGCGTTGCTTCGAGGGGATGAGGCAGAGTGTCCTTTGGGACTCGGCTCGACCCTTTGCAATGCAAGGGGTGGGGCCGCGTCCTTCAGTTCTCCCTTTTCCCCTAAGGCAGGGCTCCTAGGGCCACCAGATCTGGCGTGGCGGCCCACCGGTTTGGAGAGATTAGGAGAGATGGCTCCTGTCACGGCGATCCCTCGGGCGAGGATGATGGGCGTTGGGATCTAAAGCATCTGGAGGATGCTGAGTTGGTTGGGGTGTGAGCGTTGGGAAAAGATGGAACCGGGGGGGATGAGGTCGGTGGGTGGGCTGGCCAAGAGGGAAAGGGAGGCAAGAGCACCACAAGACGGTTCCTGTTTTAGAGGGATGACAAATCCACTCTGGGTTTTAGTTGGGGCATTGGCGGATTTCTCCACGGTGATGAGTCCTAAACCCGTAATTGGTTCGGCATCTTGGACAACTGTCGAGTTCAAGCTAAACCCTGGAGCGTATTCACAGCCCCCATGGAACTGGAGTCATCATCAGCCTCCAGTGTCAACCAGCCACAGGGGTGCAGTTGAGAAGTGCTGCTTCTCGGGAGCCACGTGGAGCTCCGCAGCAGGGCCAGGAGTGGTCTGAGAAGGAGGGATGAACCCAAAGGCTCTGGGCGCTACCTCACGCCACCCCACCCCCCATTTCGACATGTCGACAAGCAGAAAAGACTTACCTGGCTCAGGGAGCGGCACTGCCCGGGGGGCTTGGCACTGGAGTTGCACTGTACGAGCTTATCCCAACTGTTCTCCTAGCCAAATCCAGAAGGAAAATCCAAATAAATACATAAATACATAAATAAACAGACGGACGGACAGACAGACAGACAGAGAGACACTCCTTCTGATGGCCCACCTATAACCACCACCATCACTAAACTTGGGCAGCTTCCGCTCCTCTAGCAGCCGGTCTTTTGTAAAGCTAATAGGTCTTTATTGTCCATTTGAGCTGCCCTACATTACTTTGGGTTCACTTGTTTCCTCTCCAGCTGCCAAGGTCACATGAGCGATACAGAAAAAGGAACCCGGAAGACTGAGGGAGCTTTGGTGGTAGTGGTTGGGGCAGGAGGCAAATTATGTTACCAACCTGGGTCCTCTAAGTTGCAGTCGTACTACAGCTCCCATCACCCCTGACTACCTGCCATGCTGGCTGGAACGAATGGATGTCATAATCCAGAGATATCTGTGGAGCTTCCCCCCCCCCCAGCGCCTTTTTCTGGCCACGATGCTCGACTGGTCTTCTAAGCATCGCATTGTGCAGATTGTCCAGGAAATTTCTCCTGCATTAGGAGCTCTTAGAATGAACCCAGTTCTGAACAGTGCGACAGGGTTTCGGTTTTCCAGGGGTAGTAAACCGTTCCGGGTTTTGGTACGAACTTTAAATAAACATAATTTGGAGATGGTTATCCAACCTGGAATAAGGACAATTTTAAAAAAAATATATTCTAATCTTTCATGTTGAAATTCCTCATTCCCCTTATCCTCAATTCCCAAATCAGACGACTTTATAATCCCCCAAATTGGATAAATTCTCCAGCAGCAGAATCATCTCCTCTCCACCCCCACCCCCCATGGACAGCCCTCTAAGGATTTGGATAACCAGAACTTAATTCTGCAGGGGTCCTCTCCTCCCCCAGTATTAGTAATGATTAGAGCGGCTAGCTCAATAAAGTACATTTGCTGAGTAAATTATGTGCGGACTGTATCGTATGCATGGTCAGTGGTGCTGTTAGATAATTTCTGGCCCTGGATTTTATGGTCTCTGGAGGGAGGGGGTGGTCTGGGGGTGAGTATTATTGGTTCGTGGCAAACTTTAAAAAATGGAATAAATTGATCCGTTGAGCAGGATTCTGGACTGCAGTCCCAAAATCCTTAACCACAAAGGCCATTTTGCACCTCTCTCTCTTCCTAATGGAGAAATGTCGGCTATTCTGTGCTTGTATACCCCAAAAGAAGCCCCACTCAAATTTAATAGGATTTATTTCCAAGTAGGGAAGGCCAGGCTCACCGTCTGAGCTGGGCCACCATCCTTTGTGGGGTTTTTTTTTTTTACACATTCACCACATGAAGTTAAGTAGTTCCTTTCAGCGGTTGCAGGAAACATGAGATAATCTTTGCAAATTAACCAGCAATGATTTTTCCTTGTGTATTTGTGTTTTTTTAAGATGCTTAATGTTTTCCATTTTATCCACCATTACCATGAACGCACCGTACCCGAAATAGCCTCAGCTCTCAGTGTCTTGGATGAAAACACATCCCCGTGGCTGAGCCCAGTGAAACGGCCAGTGGGTTCATTTATCAATTAAACCTTGCACTCTGGTCTTGTCGTTATCACCAAGGAGCAATTCTCCTGTACGTTCAAAACACTCCAGGGAGAATCCCGGGAGTGATTTACCGGTACACAGGCGGAACGGCATAACCCGGGTTGGCGAACGGCCGTTAATTAATGAGGCACCAGGCGTCACGCGACCAGCACCTTCTCAGCAAGCAGTGCCTGGCCTCTACGAGGGATGAATTTTATTCACTCACAAAAGCATCGACCATAGGATTATAGTCAACATCTCTTACCTTACCCTCTTAGTATGCTTGGTTGGGACAAGGGAGAGGGCCTTCTCTGTCGCTGCTCCCAGACTTTGGAACTCCCTGCCAATGGAAGGCCATCTTTGCAAAAGACCGTTCTCTTCAGGCAAACTTTTCCTTAATGACTGGCTACCTGAGATGATTTTTTAAAAATAGATTGTTGTGCTCTATTGTTTTCAAGTGTGTTTTCAGTATTTATTTTATTTACCATTTTAATATAATACTTGTATGGTTCCGTTTAAGATATGTGTATACTTACTCATTTTAGGTTTTAACTATTACTTTTTTAACAATGCAAGCTGCCTTAGGTCCATTTCAGGAGAACGGTGGGGTAGAAATATTTTACATCCATCCATCCATCCATCCATCCATCCATCCATCCATCCATCCATCCATCCATCCATCCATCCATCCATCCATCCATCCATCCATCCATGGCAGTCTTAATTATCTCAGTGTTAAAACAATAAAAAGGCTGGGGCCAAGAAGCAGTGGCCAAATCGCATATTAGCTTCCCCAACCATGGACTGGGTGACTGCAGTTCCCATCGTCCTTTGAGGACATGGCCGGGGATGTTGGGAATTGTAGTCAAACACATCCAGATGGGACGTGGTTAAGCGATGCCATATTATTCATCCTCTCCTTTAAAAAAAACAACCAAGCCTAACAAAGCTGGAAGCAGGAGAAATCTTATGGAATGTGTCAAACAAATAAAGGATGACGGATCTAAAAACCAAGACGAGAACCCAAGAAACAGCTGAGAGAACTGAGAAACGTTGGCCCAGGGAGAAGATGGAGGGATGATAGGACAGCCCTCCGCAAATATCAGAAGTGTTGAGGCTGCCGTGCGGAAGATGGGGCATGCAAGCTCAATTTTTTTATTTTATTTTTTTGGGGAGGGAGGCCCTGAATTAGTGGGTTCAGTTGATCAGAAAGGAGAGTTTTGACTAACCCATAGGAAGAACCTTTTGAAAAGGGAGAGCTGTTTAACAGCAGAAGCATTTGCTTCTGAAGCTGGCAAACTTTTAGGTGTCACTGGGAGGTTTTAAACAGAGGGTGACTGGCCATTTGTCAGGGGAGGTGTGGTGGAGATACTGTTGGACCTGGGGCGAGGTAGAATCAATAACCCCATCACTGTCTCAAAGACTCGGTGAGCCATCAAGAGCAGAGATGCAAAGTCAACTCTCTGTTTAGGATTGTGCTTCCTCTGGCGGGTCCAGCATCCCCGCCCTCCCCCCAAAAACCCTAGTTCTTACAAACGTTTGAACGCGTCTTTCAACGAAGTCATGTCTCTGATTTGTTGGAAAGGTGCTTAGATTCTCAGATATAAGATCTAAAGCCCTTCCTTCCACTTTAACAGTACTGTCTGTGGAGTAAAGCCACAAACAAGGAGGATGACAGATGCAGCAGCTCAGACAAGATTAGGAAAAAGAAGGAGTGTAAAAGAGATCAGTCCCTTGTTATCGCCACAGGAGGTAAAACACATTCAGAACCCTGTTTTAAAAGCATGTTTTTTTGGGGGGGGGGGGGGGGGAGATTCTGCATCTGCAGGTCTGCGTATGTAAAAACTATGGAAGCATCCGTACATAACGCAACACAAGCTTCCTAAGAATCAAGTTTCAAGCAAGGGCTTTAGAGAGAAACCACTTTCCAAGTACTGTATGAAGTTTTGGAAATCCTGGGGGAATTTTTTTTTATCTTGCATGGGTTGTTTCTGGAACGAGATAAAACTTGGCTGAAGGCACATGGCTGTGACTAGTTTATTTTTATATAAAGAACTAGATCTTGGAAATGTCACTTTTTTTTCCACTGCAGCAGTCATGGTGGCTTAGAGGATGTTGCTAACTGAACTCTTAAAACCTGCTTTGCCAGACACGTTGAGGAGAATACAGGGCTGATCTTACCAAAGTGATAGGTTTGAGTTAAACGTGGAGCTGCACAGACTGGAGAACCCTTTGCTTTGCTTTGCTTTTAGCCACAAGTGAGGGCGGTCCACGGACCCCCTATTTCAGGCTGGAGGCCAGCATGGCACTTTGCAATGGAGCTTGCATGCCAAAAGTGTGTCTTTTGTCTTTTTCCCGCCATCACAGCCTGTTTTTACTTATCACTGCTTAGTGACCGAGGTGCCATAAGGTTTTAATTTTGTTTTGTTCACTGTTACTATTATTTGTCTTGTCTGCTTTATTGTAATTTGTATGGCTATTGCCGCCTGTAAGCCGCTTAGAGTACTCAATGTAGATAAGCGGGGTATAAATGCAACAAATAAATAAATAAATAAATAAATGGATTCTGGCCCACCAGTTCTGATTTTAAAGGACACTGAAATGCATATATTTGGTTGAAAATGCACAAGGGAAAGAGAGAGAGAGAGAGAATGTGTTTTAGGGAAACACACTTTAATTTAAGGGGATTAGGGAACCAGGCATTTCAAATTAAGGGGATTAGGGAAAGAGATATTTTAAATTATGGGAAAACACTTAGAGGAAAAGAGTGGTTACTAAGATGAAATGTGTGCCTAAGAGTATATCTGTTAGGACTCATCTGCAAAAAAAAATATTGCACAGAGTTTGAAAAGTGGATGATAAATACTGTAGTGTAAAATCACCCAGAGACTCCTTGAAGTGGTATGGGGCGGTATATAAGCAGAACACTTTGCTTTGCTTTGCTTTAGTGGCATGCTTACAACTTGAAGCAAACTCTGGCTGAAATGAACTTGCTAGCACAGAAAGGAGTGCCTCAACATAACTGAGATTCATGAATTTATCCATCCTTACCTGCTCCAAATCCTGGAGGCCAGCTCCTCTTTATAGGTACTAGGAGATGATCAACGAGGGGTTCGCCGATACCACCACCCCCAATCCGTTTCCACAGCTGAAGGTGGATTTGAATGCAGGCCATCTTCCTCCTCATCCAACTCTCCATGTGTGGTGCCATCCTGACTGACTCTGTCAGCTCCGTTTCCATTCCAGTCTCTAAGATGGTTGGAAAGCTGTCGTCCAAGAAAACTTTCCAACCTATCATTAAGCCATGAACACTGCATCAGAACTCCTAATAATAACAACAATAACAACAACAACAACAACTACTACTACTACTACTACTACTACTACTACTACTACTACTACTACTACTACTACTAGATGCTGGCAACTGGTGATGGATGGAAACCATTGGGAAAAGTCCAAACAGGGATGTTCAGAGAAAGACACGGGCACTGCTTTGTTGGATCATTTATAAATACCTTCATAAATACATCCATAGTATATTGTCAGGGAGCTTTCTGAAAAGGAGTGGGGGGGAGAGAAACCCAGTTGAATGCAAATACATATTTGTGTGTGTTTGCATACATGTGGAGAGAGAGAGAGAGAGAGAGAGAGAGAGAGAGAGAGAGAGAGAGAGAGAGAGAGAGAGAGAGAGAGAAGTAAGAGCTAAAAGCCTCAACGTTTATTTTAAAAACCACCTGGAAAGAGAGTTAGCACAATAAAAATGGCAGAATAAGATTTGTTTTTAATAAACTGCCTTTGGGCACCAGAAGGAGAATAAAGGAAGTGACAGGTGGATCTCTCTTGGGAGTATGTTCCAGAGCTGTGGCATCACCAGAACCTGGCACATTTAAAAGAACAAGAGTAAGAACAACACTTTGCTTTATTCCTTATTTCAATGGGCTTAGTGTTTTTGATTTTTTCTTTGAACAGGGTTTCTCTAGGGGGAGGGAAAACCCCATACTTGACTTGGGTCCAGCAGCAGGTTTTCAGTCAGTGTATTATTTTTTTAAGGGAACGACACCACGAACCTGGAAGCGCAGATGATTTTGACAGGGAACGGTGTTATTTTGATGGGGAAAGAGATCCTTTTTTGCTCTTCCTCCACCAGAGGGTTGTTGATTTTGACTGGGGTGCCAGGCCAATTTCTTTTGAAAAATCAGATACCTCTGGGTGAAGGCCTCGGTGGTTGTAAAATGTGCCTAGGGGGTGTGTCACTCACTGGTGTGCCTTCAGTGTGTCCTCCTCTCTGTGTTTGTTTGTGTGTTTGTATTTGTGCCCATGTGTGAAGGGCTGTGAAATGGTGCCATTTGGTCTCCTTCTGCTCCAGAGGTCAGGACGCAAAGTCATGGTTTCAATTTGTGAAAAAGGGCTCCCACCTCCCCACCCCAAAAAAACATTACAACGAACCTATAGAGGGGAAGAACTGCTCAACCATGCAAGGGCTTACCATGAAAGACGATGTGCTTCTCCTATGCTGTAGGTATTTGAACCAAGTTAGGATGGCCAACCTTCAAGGACTTTTGAGCTGGGGAATTCCCTGCTTTGGCAGGAGCCGCTCTGGATGGCTCTCAGGATTCTGGTCCAGAGATTCTATGAGAAAGCAAAAAGGAAGTCATGTTCCCCACCTGCTTCTCTCATAATTGTTCAACTCC
Organism: Phrynocephalus guinanensis; assembly: GCA_037367245.1. Lineage (NCBI taxonomy): Eukaryota > Metazoa > Chordata > Lepidosauria > Squamata > Agamidae > Phrynocephalus > Phrynocephalus guinanensis. The sequence continues at coordinate 6,965,885 of CM074755.1, forward strand.
CCACAAAAAAAAAAGAAGAGAGACAAAGGAGTTTTCTCTGGAGGCCCTGGGATCCGAATGACACCTGTTGTTCTCATCCTTAGACACTGACATGGTGAACAACAGTTTTTGAAGTGGGCGCACACACCCCATAGGTGCACCCCCGAGGAGAACCCCCGAACAGCCCATGCTGTTGTTCTGAACCATATCCGCAAACCAGTTCTAAGGGGCCAGGAGCAGGTCTTTTGTAGGGCCTACAGGAACAAGTGACTTTAAAATCTATCGTATTGCAAGATTGCTAAAATCTTGCTGCGTGGCGGTTGCATCTAGCAGAGGCCAATTGAACCGACGGAACTTCCAGGGAAGCTGATGCGTTCGATCCCCATGGATGCAGGGGTGGTTTACTCTAGTGGTGATTTACTAAGGCTAAGCAACAGGGTTCCAGCTCCCTGCCACCGCTGTGACCATTGCAGTGAAGCACAGAAAGATCAGGAGAAGCAGGAATAGGGTGCGGGAGAAGACCTCCCTGTCTCTTCCATTCCAATAACTCTTTGCATTCAGGGATTCTCTTATGTCACTGGCCCTAAGCTGGATATTTACAACCTATTCCTGAAAGATCAACATCGTTTTAGAGGGCGGCGTGGCGTCTCAGGCCTGGGAAATTAAAATATTCAATCTGAGCAACGTTCCGTTTCAAACGTTAGAAGTGCCAGGGGAAAAAGGAGGGCGGGTGTGGAGTTGTTTGTCTCGCTGAGCTCGCTTGGTACCGAGGGTTGGGTTTTTGAAAGAGGAGGTAACGGTCGATTGCACACGAGTGCGGCCATCCTAAATATATTTCCCTCTGAAGTTAAAGCCTTATCGATTGCGATGGAGTTAACTTTCGCAGAAAGATTCTTCGGATTGCTTAGGATCTATTGATCAGCGCCAATAGACAGAAAAGCCCACTCAGAATTCGTAGAAATCGTCTTTCCGTGAAATAACAAGGGGACAGCAATTGGGGGGAGGGGAAAAGACGGGGGTGTTTGGCTTGCTTTTTGGGAAAATATGCTTAATTTGTTCTCCCTTCTTCCTTCACTAAATACTTCAGGAAGGAGGATAATTAACCAGGGAGATATTCAGAGCCATGCGATAGGGACGAGCCGAAAGCCAGAGGAACAGCCGAGAGAGCATTTAACTTCAAGTGTATTCAAATATTGAAGTTCTATTTTAGGCCAATTGAAAAAGGACGCAATAATTCGCAGAAGCTTGAGGAAGCAAGACGGACCCAAGAAGAAGTGTTTAGGTTCGATCTTACAAAAATGAAACGAAATGAAATAAAAAAACCGTAGCATTGGCCAGGAACAAAGAAAGGAGTTGTTTTTGAACACCACTGGGTCGGCTTAACATTCACTCAGCCTTCCATCCTTCGGAGGTCGGTAAACCGGGGACGCAGTTGGCTAGAAGAGGGTGCAGTGTGTAGTCTGCACAATTAAAACTGTAAACCACCCAGAGAGAGCTGTGAACACTACGGGGCAGTATATAAGCCGCACAATTCGCATTGGTTTGCTCAGCCTTTGTTGTTCAAACAAAAAAGCTTCCCTGCAGAGCCTTGTGTTTTGTGCAAAATCCAACCTTGTTTTTTTTTTAAAAAAATTGTTCTACCCTACGAGGGGAGAAGTGAAGATTGACCTTCTGGCTCTGGATATTCCTAGAGGACTCCTTTCCAAAAACTAACCAGACCTGATCCTTCTTGGCTTCCAACATCAGCAGAGATGTGAGTATCTTCACGATTTAGGGCGGGCGTGTGAGTTTCGGAGCAGTGCACCCCCGCCGCCACAGTGTCAAGCTGGTGAAAGGTCACGGACGCTCACGAAAAGGCTGTGTCACCCGTGGGAATGTTCCCACGAGGAAGGAAACGGGGCCATCACAAGAGGCCGAGTGCCGGTTTCACACCTCTGGTGACTCTCTGCTCCACTGGCTTTTTCTTGCCCTCCCTTTGCTCTGCTGGCAACGGCTGTCTTCTTTAAGCGACGTGGCTGGCGCCGCAGCTGCTCGGTTTGGTGCATGCATGCCTCTGCGGCCCCTCCAGCTCTCTCCTGGCTGCTTTCTCTCTTGTGTAAAGCTGGTAATAGGCACTCTGAGGCCTTGTTGTCTTGAGGAGATCAAACGGACCATCATCGGTGAGAAGCTGGGCAGAAACAGAGAGAGGGGGGGGTACTTAGAGAGATGCCTGCCAGGATGTGAGGTCCGGTCCAATGCAACACCTGTGCTTTCGACCCTCGCATCCTGACTGCTTTGCAGCCCCTTTGCTATCACCGAAATTCTGGAGGAGAGGGTTGCAGTTTTCGGAGCTGTCGACCGTTTTTGTAAAAGACCTCCCGCTCTGTGGACTCTGCAGGGTGGGGACGCCTGCCTTGTGGGGGCAGTGAGTCTCTTTCAGTTTCCGCTCAGAACTGTGGGTTCTTTCTGAGAAAAGCCAGCTTACAAAATCTATTAAGTCCACAAATTAAATAAACGTAGCTGGGACTCTTTGAAGGGCTGTCTGAGAGAGAGGACTCAGCACTTTGGAGGAGGCCTGTAATGTTCAGGATGAAACTCAGAGCGGATAAACCACCCGCCCCTTGCAAAAACTGAATTTGCTACTGGATAGTTTCCACATTGTGTGTGTGTGTGTGTGTGTGTGTGTGTGTGTGTGTGTGTGTGTGTGTGTGTGTGTGTGTGTGTGTGTGTTGGATGCAATATCTTTAGTGCTGTGAATGGTGGCCACTTCTGCACTTGGCGGTGAAGATGGGCCTTAATAATGTCAGTAAGGCACTGTCTCCACTCCAGGTTTCAGTACGAACCTTCCTGGAGCTATTCAAGGGATGGGATCCTGTCCTCGAAATAGATTTTGTAATCTGCACAACTGAGAGTTGATGCCAATTTTAGATCTTGGGGTCACCCCTCCCAAAAGTGTCACCCTTGCCTGTAAACACACACAATTTTAAGAAGTAGCCATTCTGGTTTATCTACCTTTCTCATCTCCCCACAGTCTTAAGGTGAGTCCATCTTGCATGTTGAACTTTTCTCCAGTCTTCTGTTCGGTTCCGAAAAACTGAGAATATTTATCTCCTCCTCGGTGGAAAGAGAATGAATGAACATCTGCTGAAGAGTACTTGTTGTATATTAATTATCTTATCATTTCCCCCCTTTTATATTCTACCCTTTCAATAAATTCCCAGGCTAGGTTTACGTTACAAAAAAAAAAATCAAAGAGGCAATAAACAAAATTAAAAGTAGGGAAACGCCGCAGGCTTAAAAAAAAGGTGTGGGGGGGAGAATGGATCTGAAACGGACTCTGTGCCGACACGAAGCCTTGTGGAGATAAAACAGCCGAGATTAAAAAGGTGTCGGAAATTCATGCCGGCGATGGCAGGTGCCAATACGATATCCACACAGGCTTCAGACGAGCCTTTCCCGAAGAGACTGTTCCCGTATTGCATCGTCACCACCAGCGACATCGCTTCCTATCAGCTTTTGCTCAAACGAGGTCTTTGAAGCCGGGCTCTCTTCCAGCTGGAATGAAGGAAAAGCCACCAGAGCTGCTCACGGAAAGATGCAGGAGGCCGTCTCCTCCATCAGCAACACCGACCACGCGGAACATCATCGGCCTGCTGCATTGACATACTGGGAGGAATATAGGTTTGTCTCTCGGCTTTTTCGGTTGCTGTGGACTGAGGCTTCCGAAAACTGTTGGCTGCAAAGTCGGCAGCTCGGCGGTTCGAATCCCGGGTGCCAAGCAGCGGAGTGAGCTCCCGCTGTTCACCCCCAGCTCCTGCCAACCTAGCAGTTCGAAGGCACGTCAATGCAAATAGATAAACATCCATAAAAAGCGGGAAGGTAAAACAGTGTTTCCTTGCAGCCATGCTGGCCACGCGGCCATGGACTTGCACAACACTGGCTCTTTCGGCTGGAATACGGAGATGAGCACCGCCCCTAGAGTCGGACACGACTAGCACGCATGTGCGGGGGGAACCTTTACCTTTACCTAAGAGAGAAAACCATGTGAACTGGGAGGTCACGTCCAGGTGCTGACTTGACCCAAAATGTTTTGGAGCCGCGGCAGTTTAAGGAGAACATCTGGCGCCGTCTCCAAGAGAAGATGCCACCAGAGTCTGAGAGTGAAGCATCGTGAGATCTAGTTGAGGAAATGGGTGTTTTGTCAGCCTTCGGATGTCAGAAGGGGTTTTCCCATGGAAAGTGGAGCCAGTTTGCTTTCTGTGGCTCCCAAAGGGAATAAATGGATCCAAGGAACGGGAAGGTTCTATCTACGGTCGCTGGAGGACCCAACAGAGATCGTCTGCTGGAAGAGTTGAGGGAACGGAACATCTCTGCCTGCTGTTGGGGTGGCCACAGTCTCTCTTCTGCGAGGAACCATCCTCTTTTTAAAAGACAGACGGGGTCCTTCCCTTTATTGAAGAGGAGAGCACCCTACCCACGACCTTCACAGGGGGCTCTGATGAGAGGTGTCCTCTGTGGTTGGGGCCAGTCTTTGGAACTCCCTGCCACTGGTTGCTAGGCTGTCCCCCTTTTTGATCTCCACCCACAAGCACGGGAAGACCTTTCTCTTCAGGCAAGCCTTCCTTCCCTCAGTAACCCGCTACCTGCAATGTGATATTTAGATGGGATTGTTATGCATTATTGCCAGGACTGGATTTTTAACGCTATTTGTGTTTTGACATTTTTAGCTTTCCATCTTTCAGAGTGTCATTTCCCCCCCTTTACGTTTGTTCACTTATTGTTCTGACCTTTAATAATGCCTTTTTAATGGTGCAAGGTGCCTCTTCCCCATCATTGTTCTTAGCGTTGAACGTTTAAGCTTTCTTGGCCACTGTTTTACACTTATGGTCTCCAACTTTTTCTGTTGTCCTTCAGTGTTTTTAAGCTGCCTTGGGCCCTTTCGAAGGAGAAAGGTGATTTAAAAATATTTTAAAATAAATACAGTAAATAAATAAAGCCCTAAGAAAGGAGAATGAACCTTCAGCACCTGGACAGCAGCTTCAACAGAAGGCAGGCTGTGGGAACACCTGGCCCTACTAGGCTTATCCGGTAGGGAATGATATAGATCCATATTATTGTAAATTACACTAACACTTTCTAAATTGTGGGCCTTACGCATCTGGGTTAGCATATGCAAATGTTACACCAGTCTGTGTCCTCTTTTGTCCTCTTTTGGCGAGACGGATTTCTTCCTGGTTGGTGACGCACCAGTGACCACTCTAATTAGATCCCTCAATCGTCCCCAACTTGACAGGCAAGTCCAGAAAGGGGGGGTCCTGCCCTCACCCTGGACAAAAAAGAAAAAAAAAAGAAAAAAGGCCTGGATGGAAGAAGTCAAGGGCAAAGCACTGCATCATGGAAAAGCATCTGCCTGCCCGCTTTGAGCTCATCGTGTCTCTACTCTTTAAATGCCAGCTGCACAGATTCCCAGTTACCAGGGTGGCCGATCCTCCTGGCCTCTTGGGAAGAGAGGTGCTGTAATTTGGGATCCATGCAGGCAGGTCCAAACTTTGGCCCTCCTGATATTCTGGACCGCAACTTCCAGAATTCTAAGCTTAGATTGCCAGTGGTAAAGGAGTGTGGGAGTTGCGGTCCAAAACATCTGGAGGGCCGAAGTTTGGACATGGCGGCTTGAACTTTCGATCTTCTTTCGTCCCATAACAACTGCAGGTGCAGGTGGCGACAAACATGCTCTGGCGCCCCATTTCTGTAACTTGCAAGCCTGCCACAAAACAGAGGACATGCTGATTTTTAAAAAGAAATCCGCACATATTTGCAAGGGGTAGCTGTTGGAGCTCTGCCCTGTTCCGGGAACCACCCAAAAGGTTCCTTCCAACCAAAACATCCTCACCCAGTTTGCCTCAAGGGCAGGAAAAACTCCAAGGATGTCGCCAGGCGGTGGTTCTCCAACCCTCTCGGGGTTGTGATTATCCCTCTTTGGTGAGATGAGCTCCTCAGTTTGGCGTCTATTCCCCGGGAAAGGAGAATGCCTTTCTTTTTTTGCTTTGCAGCTCCTTTCATTCTCCAAAATCTGAGCTGTCCGTCACCACAAAAAACTCTGATCCTGATTGCAGCAGAAAAGGAAGAAAGAGAGGAGGGAAAGGGGTGGGGGAAAATAACAGCACTTATTTCGCACTGGCGGCGGCGTGCATAACCCAATCCTACCCGGTAACAAGTTCAGGTTCATAAAGGTGTCCCTTTGATGGCCTGTTAAAGTGCTTTCTAAAAGAAAAGCTTTAAACATCCATTGTGACAGCCACAGCTTATTCCCTCCAATCTTTTCCCTTTATTTCTTTTCAAAATTTTTTTTTTAAAAAAACCCTCTGCCACTATTCTCTTCTCAGGAATCGTGAGGCTCTGAAAGTGAGGCAACAGAGTTCCGAGGGAATAATAGTTTGTCTAATAGGACATTTTAAATGTGCCAGCTAGCAGGATCGAGGCCAACAGAAGGCCAGCAGAAGAGAGGGGAAAATACCAGCGTGCGAGAAGAAATCTCAAAGTTTGCAAAAATGTGCATGTGCAAAGAGCCCCGTGAAGCCTGCAATGTAGAATGGGAAGATCAGGGTGTCTGTCTACGCCAGATTGATGCCACTTCATCTGCCAGGGCCCTTCCCTATGGAATCCTGGGATCTGTGGTTGAGTGAATTACACAGACTTCTGTGCTAGAAAACTGTCCAAACGACAGCAGTGAGGTCTAGTCACCCCCAAACTACAAATCTTGAGATTCCATCAGAACTGGTGGTTGAAATGGTACCCGTCATAGTGGCAAGGAGTAGATGCATTTCCATAATTTCATTCCCTCTGACACTCTGAACCGACAGGAAACAAGAGGTTAACAAGTGTGCCTGAAAATGCAGATTAACCTTCTTCCTTATTCAAAACATGGGCATGAATTGAATCGTGTACCCTTAACTTTCACCATGCATGAGATGAGCTGGTTTTTTAAAATGATGTTTTACTTAATTTGTTATTTTGTAATTGTTTTATTTTGTTGTAAACCGCCCGGAGTTCCTCCGGAAGATGGGCAGTATATAAGTATTAAAATAAATAAATAAATAAATAAATAAATAAATAAATGGTTCCTGCATCTTGCTTTATCCTGTGTTTTGTCCCCTGAGTTTTTACTCTGTTTTGTTTCTTCAGAAGACATGGTTTATTTTTAGAATTGGTTTGTGTCAGTGGAGGATTTTGCAGTTCAAGTCAACAATCAGAGTCTATTTTCTTTTCTGACTTTAAAGTATAACTCTAGGAGCCAAGGCCTGTGCTGATTTTTTAGCAACCCCTAGCATTTTTTCAGTTCTTTATAAATAAAAATCTAATCATAACCTTTAACATACCTTGCGGGCGTTGCATAAAAACGGTCACTGTCTTCATATTAGCTGAATTAAAGGCGAGGGGGGCAGCACCCCCCCCCCTACCCAATATTGCTTTAAACAGAAGGAACAGCAGGATTTAATGAACAAAAGCTGCAAATGGTGGGTCCTGTGACATGTTACTAGTTCAGACTGAAAGAGGGTTTCATCATCCTGGAAATATAGACATATATAAAATGAAAATCAAGCCAGCGTGGAAAGAGAAGTCAAGTTTTAGAAGAGGCAGGTATGATTTAAAACAAAACAGTGTGTTTCTATTTGGGTCCCTGCCATTGAGCCCGCCATGCCTGCTTCTGCAGTCCACCATCCTTTCCAAAACAGGCAAAAGCAAGAAATAAAACTGATCTTTCAATCCCTAGTTTGAAATGATACAGAAGGACTATCATAAAAAAAAAGAAAAAGAAGAAAAGAATTGGGTTTAAAACTCCGGCCTACCTTCAAAAAGGCATTTGTTGGTGCTGCTGTTATTGGTATTATAGGTAAGAAAGAAACATTTCAAAAATTTCTCATGGCTGGGTGAGACTGTGGATTTTTGTAATCAACGGAGGCCTCAATCTTTCTGTAAACTGGATTTCCCTCCCTAACTATCAGGATCTTCAAACTTGGAAGTTTCACTAGAACAATTCAAGAATACCAATTACTGTATCCAAAACAAACACAAACCATCAAACAAACCTTGGGTATTTGTACACGACCCCTAAACTCCGCCGCAAATGGCTCCCAGCTCCGGAGCTTAAAATTGTTTCCCCACCAGCTCCGGAGTTTACAGAAAATTAAGTGCGGCCACGCCCACCTAAGCGCGTCCCAGTGCACTTTTCAGGTACCTGCTCTTGGAGGGTGAAAAATTCCAGATCCGGATGTAAAGGAGTGAGTGCCCTGCTCTCCTCGCTTCTGTTTTTGTTTTGTTTTTGCCTCCCGCTCCTTTAAGAGAAGGAATCAGGACGATGACGGGGCTGGGGGAGGCTTGGACCAGCAAACGGAGGTGAGCCTGCATTATTTTGTCCCTTTTTTCCCTCCCTCCCCTCACGCAGACAGGAGCAAGGAAGTGCGGAGGGGTGGGGACACAGGAAGAGCAACGAACCCCCAAGATCTCTGGTCTGAATTTAAGTAGCCAGCGGATCTTAGGGGTTGTGGGAAAAGGCCCCTTATGGCTGTAAAAGCGTCTGACACGTTCAATTTCTTGACCATCAAGAATCCATTTACAAGATGGAGGATCACTTTCAAAGACCGCCCCATTAGTCTTAATGCAATTTATACTTACCTGTTTGTTTTTCTGGCAGGCTTTCCTGTAATGTCTTAAGAAAGCTCTCAGGCTGGCTCGTGTTCTTGAGATCACGGGCATGTCACTTGCTTACGGTAAGGTGGACACGCTATGCGCTGCGACAGCCATAGAGAAAATATGTGGATGCTGCAATTTAAGATCAGGTCATTTGTGTCCAAATTGAATCAAAGATGAGTGCGGAAGTCAGCATTCCTGTTTTACTCTTTCCAGACATGGGAACTATCTCAGTAAATGTTTGTGAGAGCAATCTGCTTTGAATTCTCCTTGCTTGGTTTGGGTAGAATAGGTGACAATAAATACCATGCTTCATATTCAAGTATTTCCCTCATAATCTTCTCCGGTTTATCTTCTGAAATGGCAGATGGGTTGGCCAAAATTCATGTGCTCCTCAGGTTTTTCTTAAAAGATGTTTTCAGGAGGTGGTTTATTGGTTAGTCTTTGGCAGGAAAACCAAGCCTTAATGTTTGGAAGTCAAGTCATGGCAACTGGACTTCTTTTCTTGAGAGATTGAAACGTTCCGCTACTCATTCAAGCAGCTTTGTCACTTTGAGGCAAACGTAAAGAGTCTTAAAGTCTAACATTTTTAATGGTGGAGGCATAGGCTTTCCTGAATTCCAACCTCCTTCTTCAGGCACATACAAATATAGATTCATTTTTGTTGTTGTTGTTTTTTGTTGTTGTTGTTCAGTCATTCCGTCGTGTCCGACTCTTCGTGACCCCATCATGGACCAGAGCTCGCCAGGCCTTCCTATCTTCCACTGCCTCCCGGAGTTTCGTCAAATCCATGTTGGTTGCATCGATGACATCGTCCAACCATCTCATTCTCTGCCGTCCTCTTTTCCTTTTGCATTCCATCTTTCCCCAACATCAGGGACTTTTCCAAGGACTCCTCTCTCCTCATGAGGTGGCCAAAGTACTGCAGGCTCAGCTTCAGAATCTGTTCTTCCAGTGAACATTCGGGGTTGATTTCTTTCAGGATGGATAGGTTTGATCACCTTGCAGTCCAGGGGACTCTCAAGACTCTCCTCCAGCACCACAGCTCAAAAGCATCGATTCTGCAGCAATCGTTTACTAGATTTAATAGATTCGTTTAATAGATTCGTTTACTAGAGGTTTGATGCATGGATTCATTTCCACCGGCAATGGGGTTCATCAGCCCCACCGCTGTTCCTGTGACCCTTCGTTGCTACATTTGGTGGTAGCTGTTATTTGAAGTGACATGGTGAGCGTGCACCTTCTTTTGAAGACGAGTGGCATTTATATTATTATTTTTTTTCCTCCATTGCAGAGATTTGGCAGAGTTTAGGTATGGCCCCCTTGCCCCTTAAGGGTGATTACAGACTCTGGATTTACAGGGGTGGTGGATATGGGCCTTGATTCAGCCTGATAGTCACACAGGAACTATCCAGGGTAATGAACTCGAGAGATAAAACAGTTCAGCACCATGGCTAGCTCCCATGAGAGACTCCACTGCCCTCATGCGTCGCCAAATAAGCCGCATCGAGTGGAGATCCATCAACCTCATGAAGAAGCTTGCACAGATAAAAAGAATAATTGTTGAACGGCAGAGCAGAAAGGGATGCTGCAGATTGTGCCCAAACCCCTGGCAAGAGCAACTGGGGCTGTGCAGCCTCCGCCATCTGGATGCAACTCTTTCCTGCCTTCTTTCACCTGCAGATCACCAGGAATTGTAAACTCATAAGAACATAAGAGCAGCCTTGCTGGAACAGGCCACAGCCCATCTAGTCCAGCATTCTGTCTCACATAGCAGCTCACCATTGGCTTCAGGGTCTTCCCAAGCAGATGTCTTCCCCTACTTATGATTTTCTGCCAATGGCATTGAGCGATCTCCTGCCTATCTCTCCAACCCGAAGGTTGTCCTTAGGTATCCATAATGACCTTGTTCTCCATGAACGTGACCGATCCTTTCTTAAAGCTGTCGAGGCTGACAGCGATCGCCACTTCTTCTGGCAGGGAGTTCCACAGATCCAGTGATCCTCTGGGTGAAAAAGGACTTTCTCTTATCCGTTTGAGATCTAGCACCCCAAAGTTTCATGGAGTGCCCCCTAGTTCTAGTGTTGTGCGATAGGGAAAACAGTTCTTCCTTATCTACTCCATGGGAGGGATACCATCCTTTAGAAGGATGAAATCTCTCTCTTTTTTAAAAATGGGTCTTAGGAGATTTTGTTTATGGGGTTATGCATAACAGGGCATTGCACCAGCAACGCTCAGCACCAGAGAAGAATGCCAAAAAAAAAAAAAACCCCAAACAAACTTGGCAACCACTTGGCTTCCTCATCATCTTTCAGCTCTTATGATTGCTTATTTTTGCTTATTACGTAACGGCTTAAAGACCCTCTGGAGAGGGCAAAGACCTTCAGCAAAGGCACGGAGTCGGCCCGGAAGACCTGCAGAACATCCTGAAAGAACAGTTTTGTTTCCCTGGACGGCAATGAGATAATTTATTTATTTATTTATTTTAAAAAGGGAAAACTTTAAGCACTGCTGATGACAGCACTGCTTCAAGCTTCTGAACTGGGTTTCAGCCCCGTATATTCAGAGGCAGGGAAACTTAATTTTTTTCAGATCGCAAGGCCCGAGAGATACAGTCCAAGGGAAAAAAAAATAAAGATTCCCATCTCAATGTAGGTTTTGCAAGTGGACCAACCAAGATGTAGCTCCTCCAGTGGTCCCATAAAGGAATTAATTCGTTCCACATGAAATTATGTTAAGTATTTTCTTTATACAAATTCTCTATGCATTGAAAATGGAGTAATCCCATTTTTTATGTTGTATATTTAGGCGGATTATGTTAAGAAACTATCTCCGGAAAATGATTTTATGTTATACAAGCTGCTGATAAAATGGCTGATTTTGGTTTCTAGTGAGTTCCAGAGGGCAACATAAATGTTCTGTGGGCACCCAGACTATGGAATGGACTCCCTTCTGAGTAGCAATTTGTTTCCTCTTTAATTCATTTTAAGTGAGTAAAACCACATTTTAAAAAGACTGGCATATGACCTCTAAGTTGCCCTCATCGTATTGTATTAACAGTACCCTTTGTGCATTTTAATCCTTTTAAATGCATTTTCTTGTTTTAATGGTTTTGCGATGGGATTGACGGACATGCCTTCGTGCTTTTCAGCTCGATCTGGCTTCATCTGTTTTTTTGTATTTTAAAAAGGCTGCAAGCCACCTTGAGTGTTATCTTTTCGCAGAAAGTGCAAGTGTAACAAATAAATAATAAATCAAACTGAGCTCACAGGGAGCAAGGATATAACCTGCTTTTGGCTTCTGACGTGACAGCTCCTGCAGTAGGTTTTGCTGGGATACGGAAGTCTTTTGGCTGTACTTCTTGAGGGAGGAACAAGTAATCTACTTCTGAGGAGCTAATAACAAATTAAATAGATTTTCATTTAAATGCCAGAAATCAAAACGAACACATGACTTTTAATTCCTTGCATTCCTCATTTTTAACGAAAAGCATAGAGAAATCTGCCTTTCGGCCTCACAATAACCCGGAAGGCTAGGCTAAACTGAGAGGACAAGCAGGACTGGACAGCTCATGGAAAGAAAAGCACCAGGCTTGGGGGTGGGGGTGGGGAATGCCGAGTTGCCGTCTTTTGAGTTTATGCGCATTCAAACACAATATGTCAACACCCATAAGGGCATGCTCAGAGTTAAACTGTTTAGCTCTGCTGTTATCCTGCCAATATATACACTCTGGCCGGTGAACAGAGTCATCAAACAAAACCCTAAAAAAAATTCTACTGGGGTTGTTGTGTACGAGGAGGCGATTCCACTAAATTTCACTCCCATCAACCTGAGAGCAGAAAGGTCGCCTTTTCTGGCCTTAGCTTTCAAGATTATTGAAGAGTTTCATTCCAAATGTTGGGCTTGTCCCAGATCTGAGGGGAACCTCTGGTGACCTTTTCTGTGCTAGGTCCCATCCTACTTCAAGGACCTCTGGAGCTTTTGGGTTCATCTGGCCCTGGAAGGTCCATGGAGGACTTTAATTTCCTACAGGGCTCCACATATAATGTCCTCATGCTAGGAGAGCGTTTCTCAACCGAGGGGGGTCTCGAAGCGTTTTCTGGGGTAGCCGCAAGTGTTGCGGCCCTCATTAAATCATTTATTCCTTGAACTTTCAAGGAGCTGGATATTAAAGTTACTGTGCATGTGTATAAATGAGAAACAGGCCTTTTTTGGAGGGGGGGGGGGAGAAAGAAGCCACTCATTTCTGAGAAAGGAGAACTCTAATTTATTGAAATGTCTTTTTTAAATGAAAACATGGCCCAGGGATCACTGGTCATTTGGTTATTATAAAGCGGGGGAGGGGTTGCAACTCAAAAAAGGTTGGGAGCCATTGGTCTAGGACATGGCTATACCGTGTGTGTGTGGGGGGGGGGGAATTTTGATTTCCCACACCTATCTTGGGCAACATTTCAGCAGGAAACCCAAATGTGGCTCTTCGTGTAAGTGGCTTGAAGGGGCACCTTTAGCAGCAGCTAAGCTGTCACTTCGGGTGACCAGACGATCTGACTACTAGCGTAGTTTCGCTTCAAGCGAAATCTGGCCTCGTGAACCCCACGCGGGGATGTCGCCTGAGCAGAATCCTGCTGAGTTTTGCCCTTCCGCTCTTGTTCACCAGTCTGAAGCTACATTGTTATGATAAGCGCTGAGTGGGCTGATTTTAACTCCGGAGGAGAATTCGTTATTGAGTTTGACATCGTGTGTGTGTGTGTATGTGTGAGAGAATATGCATCAACGCAGAAGGCAGCGACGACAACGACGCCTCTGCAGGGGAGCCTGCTTCCTTTTCACAGCTGAACACGCCGATGGGGGTACTGGTAGTGCTTGGGGAGGTCAAGGCATGCCCTGTTTCTGTGCCCGATACCCCATAACAAGGGCAAAACCTTTTTGGCCGAGGGGGCCGGGCTCTCCAGCGCTAGGACGGCTACCGCCATCCTCTCTGCATCGTTGCAGAAGTCAGCTTAATGCAAATGGCTGTGGGATGGGCATGAAGGATGCTTGAAGGATGGTGTCAGTCTAGGGAGGCATACGTGCAGAGGGAGAGGAATGCCACTGATGCAGCAAATTCCATCTCTTCTTTTTATCCTAGAGAAATGTAGGGTTGTTGTTGTTTGGGGTGTGGGGTGTGTGTGGGGGGGCTTTGTCTCTCTGAATATGCAGAGTTCTCGTCCTCCTCTCCAGCAAGGCCTCAGCCCCTTCTGATAGCTGCGTCTAAGGTCAGGAGAAAAATCATAGCTTTCACTCTGCAGGTGTAATGGAAAGCAAGGGAAAGCAATAACAGAGAGGAAAGCTAAATGCATCCGCATGGAAAGCAGCCAGTGGCAAACAAGAAGTGTTTTCCCGGTGGGAAAACCGCTGCGGAGAAAGAGGGTAGGTACGGCCAAGTTCGTAGTAAGGAAGGAAGGCGTCGTCATGCAGTGAGAGTGAGGTGGTAAGGAGAAAACCCCGTCCGTGCATAGATGAATGTATAGGCACAGACTGTAATTATAGGATGGCCAGAATAGGGTTGGGAATTTTATTCTGGAACGAGCAAAGAGGTGTAAATTACAGTTGGTTGGACTGCGGGGAATTAACGAGACACCAACCGCACGGCTGGTTAAATTAAAAAGTGAGAAGAATGGCAATGCAGGAGCGCTCCGCCTTATAAGGCAGGACACGTGATAAATAAATAAAGAAATAGAACATGGAAACAGGGAAGGCTGCAAAGGTAGCAGAAACATGGCGGTCCATATTAAGTCCCTCTCCTGTTTCTCCTTCCCTGGTTATGAACCAGATCCTCAATTTTCCAGTATAAAGTTTTGAGAAGTTCCACGCACGCGAGTGAAGCCAAGCCCACTGGGAAGGCTTCCATGATCAGGAATTGGGTTTCACAAACTCAGGGCGTAGTTAGAAGCAGCTTCGACTCAACAGGCAGACGGGAGAAACTCTTTAGAGGTCCATCCTCATAAAATCATGGAAAGCGTCCATAAGGCCCTTGAATCCAACCCGCTGTTCAATGCAGGGACTCAGTCAAAACAGATCTGAAAGATGGCGGCCCAATTTTCTCTTGAAGGCCTCCAGCGTTGGAGCTCACACCACCTTCCAAGGTCATGGGTTCCGTTGTTGTACTCCTCTAACAGTTAAGAATTTCCCCCCCTGAAGCTCAGTCTAAATCTGGCTTCTTGGAACTTGAGCTCATTGTTGTAATGCCGAAGAACAGATCCTGACCCTCCTCTGAAAAAGACTTCAAGGAGAGATTTCAGTGCACAAACTGTTCCCACGATGTTTTACCAATAGGGCTTAACTATGTCAGGTGTTTGTAAGGTGTCCAGAAAAATCAAAAGATGCCATCCTTACTCAATAAAGAGGCAAGTCTTCCTAATTAACTAAAGTTACGGTTCATTTCTTCTGATTAAAACATTGGTCTTGAAGTAAAAAGATCTGAGTTCAGATTAGCTGACCTTGAGCTAGAGTGAGATTCTCTCTCTCTCTCTCTCTCTCTCTCTCTCTCTCTCTCTCTCTCTCTCTCTCTCTCTCTTCACAGAGGTGTGGTGAAAAGAATGAGGGGGGGGGTTAACCCTGCAGACCACCTTGGGCTCCTTGGAAGAAAGACAGCAAATTAATAAATCATTAGTCATAACGTGACAGTCAAGATGCTTCTTTAAAGTGATTGTGTAAAGTGATTTGTGGCTTCTTTTACTCCCCCTCAGGGACTCAGGACTTAATGTTTGCCTGTAGTTCTCCACTTCAGCAATTTTTGCTCTGTCAATGCATCTTTTAGGAAAGAGAAAGTAGACAGAGAAGAGAAATAAAAAGAACAGAGAAAGTATCCCTTATTCAAAGTTCAAAACATTTGGCTTTCATAATTTCAGCGAAGGGTGGCTTGTAAACAAATAAATCGGGTGCCGGTTTAGCTGTCACCTTAGTCTATCCTGCTCAATTTGTTGGTTTTGCATTTTGTTTTTTGCACTGGTCCTTTCATTTTACATAGAAAGGCAAAATTGCTTTCGGATAATTCATTTCGCATTTCCTGGCACTGCAAAAGCAGCCAGACATGTCCAAACTTCGGCCCTCCTGATGTTTTGGACCACAACTCCAAGAATTCTAGGCTTAGATTGCCATTGACAAAGGCCTGTGGGAGTTACAGTCCAAAACATCTGGAGGGCTGAAGTTTGGACATGCTTGCAAGAACCCTTAAACATGAACTCCAGAAAAAGGAGAGGCAAAGCAATAGACAATCAATCTCCTCCAAAAGCAAGCAACAATGTATGAGAAAGAAAATTTATCATCTGATTTAGAGTTTTGAGTTCAGTGCTGCCTGGGCAAACACATTAGATACTTTCTCAGCCTAAGGAGCACAGGAGAAAAACAGCCAGGAGACCTTGGCTTCAAAAACAACTGCACCGACCCACAAGGTCCCTCCTAGCTCTGCAGTTCTAGAATTATTATATGTTGCTAAACATTGGCACGGTTGCTTTCTGTGTGGAGGGCCAGGAAAATGAGCCGGGGAGCGGGGAGGAGACACTCGACGTGGTCTATCGGGCAGGCGCTTGGCTTTGAGGCTAAACACGCTTATGGAAACGTTGTACAAATGTGTTTGTTTGTTTGTCCTCGGGTGTGTTTCCTTTTTGATTTCCTCTTCTGGGTTTTGTTTTTGCCAACGCAGAAGGTCACCCTACCACTGCTGTTCTGTTCAGTTTCAAGCTGAGACCTGCTTAAAATGGCACGGGTACTCGAGGGGCAGCGTGTGTGCTTTGTGGTGGTCAGGGAAGGAAGCGGGGTACAGGATATTAGTTGTAGCACGCCGCCGCAAAATGACACCCTCGGTGGCCGTTCTCAGTGTCCATCTCTTGCAAAGTTTGAAAACAAGTTTATTTTGGCTTCCCTCTGGAGCGTGGAACAGATACACTTGGACGCTTCCAGATAAAAATTGCTGCTCCGAAAAAAAAAGGAGAGAAAAAAAGAAAACCTTTGGTCTCTGCATTCACCCTTAGTCTCTTTTTTCTTCCTCTCGCCTTGTGACTTTTCCCCCTCGCTCCTGGATTTTATTAACAGAAGAGATTCATGATTCATACCGCAATGAGATGTTTAACGCTCCTGACTGCCGGGCTCATTAAAGAGTCATGAAGCTTGGCAACGCGGCGGTAGCCAACGCATCCGGGTGACCCACCCGCCGCGGCGGAGGGAACTCCCGGCTGGAAATGGGGGTCTTGCCATTTGGCCCTCGGAAAGCAGCAGCAGGTTATTGTTGCATTATTTTATATATATAAAAAATCAGAGTAATGCACCCCATTGCGTGACCCTCCTTCGTTATTATTTCATAAAGCAAGGATCCATGTGGGTGATTTATCGCTCGCACCTTCTGCTTTTGCTGCCTGGCAGAACTGCTCTGCAGTGTCCATGTAAGTTTGCCCAGGGGGAGATAGAAGCCCCACTGGCCTTTTGACAATACACAACGGCTGCTGTGTATAAGTAAAGTGTCCGTGTCCGGCTCTGCCTCTGGGTCCATCTTCTTTCTGAAACTCACTGGACGGACTTGGTCTGGACTTTTATTTTCCCCCTCTTAGCTTTCTCTTCCTCACAAGGCCCTTGTGAGTGTGAGATAGGAAGAAGGAACATCTGACAAAGATCACTGCAGGAAACATAGGCCTCTGAGAAAACTGATGTTGTATATAAACATCTTTTTTTCTCTTTCCATCTCTCTTTCCGTCTACCTTTACCCTAGCTCCAGCCCTGTGAAGCCTTGAAGTGAAGAGTACTTTGGGGTTATTTTCTCGGATGAACCAATTTTGGCCCATTATGATCTAGCTGAACTCTGCAGTGCCATCATCAGATGCTAGGTACCCCTAATATGCTGTAAACGCAAAACCAAAGAACACTCCTGGCGTTCATTTCTTCACTCAGTGTCTAGACGACTCTGCATTGTGTTATGATAAAATCCCCAATATTTTCCTAGCGATTCTGGGGTCAGGCTTGGAAGCCGCAGATGTGAGGCTCTCTAGGTCAGACGTGGATCTGACAAATGGAGGGAACTACAACCCCTCTAGCTAAAAAGTGTATCGGTATTCATTCGTACGGCTTACAGCCCTTTCCACGAATAAGGTTCGTCGGTGTCGCGGTCTTGAAATTTCGCTCTTGAACCTCTTATGTCAAAATGTTTTCATTCCACCGAGCTGTCGGTTGGGTTCCCGTTCTGTTTAAGTGAGCCTTATTCCCATAACCTGGGAGCTGTGTGTGCACGGGCGTATTCAAAACAACATTAATAACAATATTTAGCATTTACAAAAATGCCTTTTGGGTTTCTGAGAAGCATTTCCGATGCATTATTTGAACAGGCCTTGCAACCACTCAGAGTCGCACAGGGTCGAGTTGTTTGTGTTGGCGTGGGCGGGCTGAGAAGTGGCGAAACACAAATAATGGGTTGCCGAAAGTTAGCTAAGTAAATTTATGGCTCAGACGAGGTTTGAAGTGATGATTTTATTTTATTTTTTTGCTCTTTGCTCCTGGCCGTTCCAATCTATCACATCCGTTGGCACCGAAAAAAGGGCATTAAAGCATCTCTTGATGTTTTGGCACATCGGTGCAACTCGGTCACATTTCTTTCCACTTGCTGGAGGAAACAATAATGCTGAGAAACGTGGAAGGCTGCAGGAAAAGAGGAAGGACAGAATACAGGATAGACGGACCCTGTAAAGGAAGCCACAACCTGTCATTCTCATGAACCAAGCAGGGCTGATAATGATGGGCCGTTTCAGAGTTCAGTAAACAAAGAAATTGAAATAGTCAGAGATTTTGTATACTTGGGTTCAGTCATCAGTCCAAAAGGAGACTGTAGCCAAGAAACCAGATGGAGATTCAGAAGGATGGCCATGAAGGAATTAAAAAGATCCTCAAGTGTAAAGATTTGTTCCTGGAGACAAAAATTAAGATCCTCCACACTCTTGCATTTATTATGTATCGGTGAGAGAGCTGGACAGTTTAGAAAGATAGACATAGTCATATTTTTTAACTATTGGCAACTCAGACAGCACCAATGTCTGGGGTTAGAAATACTGCAGCTTGAAAACAAGTAACAATTTGAAAAAAGTATACAAGATAAAAACAGGATTTTTTTTTAAAAAATTACACACAAACAGCAACGGTGGAAGGGAAGGGATTGAATAAAACACCAGACCCTATAACAGCGTTTTTCAACCACTGTTCCGTGGCACACTAGTGTGCCGCGAGATGTTGCCTGGTGTGCCGTGGGAAAAATTGAAAAATTCTAAAGAAATTCAACCCAGGGCCGGCAGGTGGCCCGCAGCTGGGAGGTGCTATAAATAGCGTCCAAGGGCCAGCTTGGCTCCTCCCCCCGAGGCCCGCGGCGCTGGGCCTCGGGGCGAGGCCCCTCTGTCCTGCTTCTCCCTACACGAGCAATGGCAAACCTTTTAGAGACTGATATAGGCACAGAGTTAAAATTTTTAACATTTTCTAATGGTGGTGTGCCTCGTGATTTTTTTCATGAAACAAGTGTGCCTTTGCCCAAAAAAGGTTGAAAAACACTGCCCTATAAGCACGTTCCGATATTAAAATCTTTCTCTTGAAAATGTCCCACCCCCCCCCACCCCAATCGTTCCTGGTTAGGAAAGGGCAAAACCCCCCGAGGAAAACCTCAAAAATCATAGCAAAGTCACAGTCGATTGATGCAGGACTACTTGATTACTGGAATTTAAGATGGTGATTGGTGACATCTCTTTTTAACCTTTTTTTATTTTGCTTGATTTTAAAAATGGATCCCTGTGCAATTATGCAAGGCTTCCACCACCTGATCAAATACATCATCGCACGGTTTATTTGATGAGGGTTCTATATGCATATGACTCACAATGCTCGTTCTGAGACAAAGAGGCATTTGGTTTTAAAACGAGTGATGCGGCAAGCGTGGCCTTCTTTGGGAAGTGACTGTATTGGTTTCAAAAGTGGCATGTTTCTTGAGAAGGCACCCAACATCCAGGGCAGGTTTTTTTTTTAAATAATCAAAATAATCCATTGCTTAAGATATCAAAGAACAAAATACAGTAACCCTCTACCATTTATAGAAAAAAAGGATATTATTTTAATTTTGGGGTATGCGTGCATCGTTTCTACCTTGTGTTAACCAAATAAACACCTAACACCTTCTTCCTCCTCCTTCTCTTCCTTCTTCTCCACCAACACCAACACCTCTTCCTCCTCCATCTTGGTCTATCTCTAGAGAATGAGCTGCGGTTATATTCTCTGCACCGTTCTCTTGTCCGTGGCCGTCCTTTTAGCTGTCACGGTGACGGGGGCCATTCTCTTCATGAACCACTACCACACGCCCGTCACCGAGTCCCCGCCGCTCATCAGCACCAACCCCGACGACTCCAACGCCTTAGTCACCATCGAGAAAGCCGACGGTTCCCGCATCAACATCTTCATCGACCGCAACTGTCCCGGTCAAGCCAACGGCTTCACCAGGCTGGAAGGGCTCCAGACCACCCTTCTGAGGGCCGTGACGGACCACGACGCAGACACCAAGGCCTCCAAGGGTCAGGAGAGGGCTCTGCTGGTGGGCCTCTCTGATGAGGTCTCCCGGTTGCTGGCTCATGCCACTCAGCTGAGGACGGACTGCGACGGGTTGAAGAAAGGTCACGGCGCCTTGGGCCAGGAGCTGAGCGCCCTGCAGAACGAGCAAGGGCGCCTCATCCAGGTAAGAGGGATGTCTCCAAGGTGTCCCCACCACTGCCACGGGGATAGTCTAGAATCCAGAGTCAGAGAAGCCAAAGGGCCCAGGATTTTTTCACCCAGCGCGTTGTTAGTCTATGGAACTCCCTGCCACAGGATGTGGTGATGGCCTCTGGGCGGGAAGGAAAACCATGCGCCGAAGGCATGGCATTGGTGTATTGCAGGAGCTCCCAAACATGGCTTCCTTTTGAGCCATGTAATTGGGGGTCAATTGTCCACAATAAGGAATGAAAGAATGAAGAATGTGGTGGTGTCTCCTCTCTTTCCCATATTGCTGGCAGGCAGGACCCCGGCAGGGCTTTTAAAATGTCTTAGCTTCTGGTGCCAGAGCCCTCCGAGTCTTCAAACAGCACTGCTTTATTTGTCTATAGGTCAGAATCTATTCTCTTCAAGAGGAAAAGTTCCCGTTTCATTAGATGCAAGAGAGAAATTACTTCATTTGTCGATGACTCAGCCACTCAGGGCCAGAAGCTGGTTCCATCAACCTCAGCACATAGGCTGGAAATATGTGTGTGTGGGGGGGGGACTACAAATCTCAGCATCCCCACCAGCTGAGCTGGGGGATGTAGTAAAAAACAACCCGCACACAATGTTTCTAAACTTTGCCCCGGTGCGCTCGCCAGTTCAGTTTCAGAAGTATCTCAGAACAAAATGTCACTGTTCTGTTGGCCTTTTGTTCAATTAAAATGTCTGACCCCCCCTTTTTAAAAAAAATAGTGGCTGACCCAAGAGTTCTAAGAGTTCTGAGAGATATATTTGTCAATTTATTTTTGCGTTTTCCCCTTTTCCATTTTGCTGTAAGCCTCCCCCACCTCCACCCCCACTCACAGCCAAGCTCAAACCTATCATAGAAAACACGGGGTGGTATGGCATTGTGTGTTGAAAATAATATTTTATGGCCAGAGTTGCAAATATTTACTATCTAGCCCTTAATCCATTTGGTACCATCCTCTGTTCAGAGTATCTGGTTTATAGGTTGTAAAAATCTCAAATGGGTTGGGTTTTTTTGCAGTATTTTTTCTGTGTGTTTCTTGCCAAAATAAAATAAAGTGTGTAGGAAATACATTCCATCAGTTAGCATGCCACCATATTTCTCTATCCATGCACCTATATATCTATATGTGTGTGTGTTTGCCCATTATAGCAAGATATCCGTGACGTGGTAGAAAAGCTTGATCTACAATTATTCTGCTGTGCTTAAGTCCATCCCTAACTACAGGTTAGAAGAGAAATCCCTTCAGTTTGACTTTTAATGAAAACATCTTGATTTCTACTTCCTGGATAAATACCTGGACCAAAACGCACCTATACTTCAGTACTTCTGTATACCATCCTGAAGCCCTCCCTTGAATAAGCATGCATGTTTTTATACCTATGCATCTGTTGGAGATACAGTATATGTATCAGAGGACATGGTGCAGAATACAATAAAGTAAAAGCCAGTTCAGTGTATGCTTGAGGAAATGTCTTTCTTTCACTTCTTAAGACATTGAATGCTAGATTCTTTCCTTTACAAAGATATATGATTTTGCCAGATTCTTCGGCAAAATCCAATCCCATCAACTTAAATGAAAGTTCCATCCCTTTTGCAGTAGTTACTTTCACTAGGTACAGCTAACATCCACAACTTCCACAAGAAGTGAAGGGTAGGGTCCATCTAAGATAAACAACAACAAACCCAACCACCACCACCCCACAAGAATTGCTGGATTTAACATCCAAGAATAACTTGCCTGGTGATCTTCAAATTTTGGACTCTTAAGTTCTTCACATGGGTCCAAATCTGATGAAGTGGCATTTAATCCACAAAAGCTCATTCATTCATTCATTCATTCATTCATTCATTCATTCATTCAGACAGACAGACAGACAGACAGACAGACAGACAGACAGACAGACAGACAGACAGACAGACAGACAGACAGATGCAATAGTATCTTCAGTAGAAAAGCTGGAATAAAGCTGGAAAGGGTAGACAGGTATATGGGAGAAAATATAGAATGTACATGTTTTGCATGTCCATCTTGAAAGATAATTTGCCAGCCAGGTAGCTCAATGGTGACAACTAAGCCCTCAGGACATAAGCTCACCTCAATGAGCTTCTCTGCGTTTTAATTGAAGCCATCAAAGGAGGCACAGAATATTCGGCACCGGTGCCTGAGGGAAGGTCAGGAGAAGCAAAAATAAAAAATAAAAAACCGCCATTACTTCCCCATGGTTCAGGGCAAAGCTGCATTATATTAAATACACAATAGCTAACCCTTTAGATGTCATCTATCTGTATATGTACACTACACACACACACACACACACACACACACACACACACATTCAGACGAGGTCTTACAGGGTGAAGGACCCACAAAAAAATCAGCCTGGAACATCATGACTAGACTACAGCAGCACAGCCAACATGGGTTTGTCAGTGAAGAGTCTTCAAACATTAGCATTAGCAGAAGGATAGCTTGCAGCCATGAGCATCTTATACCCGTTGAATAATAGCCACGCTGGTTAGGATATTAGGGGAAATAAGAAACACCTTGCCATTTTTAAAACAATATATATAGAGGAAGCTGCCCGATATGGCAGGAGTGAGGAACCTTGAGCCCTTCAGATGTTTTAGAGCACAACTTCCACATCCTTGGACATTGGAAGTCTAGGCTCCGAATTCTGGTAGTTGTTGTCCAAACCATCTGGAGGGCTGATGCTAGATGGACTCAGATACTCGCTGTACCCATCTGTACCAACTCCTACTGGGAGTCTCTGGGCGTCTCCAGCTTCAGGCAGCTCCCACCCCCCCACCCCGTAATCATAATTGGAGGTGCCATGCCAGGGATAGATCCTGCAACTTTCTCCCACCACACTACGTCTCTGTCCCAATCGTATTTCTGTTTAACCCACTGTGGAACTTAATTATTTAACACTTTCTTCCATTCTTTACGAAATGGGAACATTTGAGATGCACAATTCACCTAAAAGAAATTCACTGTACCCCTTGACTCTCCGAATAAAAATTCGCTGCTTTTGTTTGTGGTGGAAGTAGCTCTTTTTTAGGCATATACAGTATTTATTCATTCATTCGTCAAAAGCTTTGGGAGGGCTTAAGCACACCAACATCTTCTTTGCCTTCCTTGCTGGTCCCCCTGTTCTTCATTATCTGTGTGGCTCCTAGTGCACCGTATAATTTGACATGTGTTGGGTGGGTCTCAGGCGAGTGCAAGCTTTTTAAGAATGCTACACCCTTCGGTCATGCTCGGAACCTCTCCGTTTGACTTGGGCTCAGCCTGGTTGGTTGAACTCAAGAATCCCAAAAGTCAAATTTTGTAACTTTACTGCAAATCCAGAGAGAGAGAGAGAGAGAGAGAGAGAGACTCCTTACCATTAACATCACAGTTGGAGAAGATGAACAGCTTCTTATACACTTCATTGCATTCCTGCACAGAAAAAGAAACAAAATGTTGGAACATTATTTTTATTTTTTTTAAAAAAGGGAATTGTTGCAGTGTGGTTATTACTTCCTCCCCAAAGAAACAGGCCACAGCTGTTGTTTTTATTTGAACCGGTTGCTTCCAGGCGGTGAGTTTTATTGGGCTAATCAGGGAAGTTGTGTTCACCCACCCACCTAGCACCGTCAGCGGAATAGGTCAGTAGACATCAGACTCTCCGGGGCAGCAGCGGCATTATCTGCTTATGATCCCTTAATGACTGGCGATCTTCTTTGTTTCTTGATCCACTGACTCTGCAGAGTGACCCTTTATTTTAAGGGCCAGTTGGCAAGCCAGGTCTTCAAACGAACTCTCTGCGATCCA
Source organism: Phrynocephalus guinanensis (assembly GCA_037367245.1). NCBI lineage: Eukaryota > Metazoa > Chordata > Lepidosauria > Squamata > Agamidae > Phrynocephalus > Phrynocephalus guinanensis. The sequence continues at coordinate 6,990,103 of CM074755.1, forward strand.
GGGCAGAAGGAAAACTCTTTCCTTCCAAGGGGGTGAAAAATATATGTTCTTAATTTCACACCGCACAGGTTTAAAATTAAGTTTTCAGGCCACCGTCCTGCGGCTGATCTAATGCTGTTCTCTCTTTGTCTTCCAAACCCCGGGAGGGTTGGAAGAGAAGCTTTTAAACTGACATGGCCATTTTCTCCGAAGGCCAAAGGTGACTCTGCCACCTTGGCCGCAGGAGGAGGTGACATTATTTCCACCTGTCAAGGAATCCTATTCACTTCTGGCCCCTTTTTTCACCTCCTGAAAGGGAAGGCAGTGGGTCTGTCTAGAGAAGGAGAAAGAAGTGTTGCATTCAACAACATTTAACAAAGGCCTCCAGGCATGGAGGAAGAGGTGTTTCAAAGCTTCCTCCATCTCCTATAAGGCAGGGGAGTAAAGAACAAGCAGCGGGGTCAACTTCTATTGTGGTTTGGTGTTAATTATTGATTATTAATATCTGCTTACACAGCAGGAGTTTCAAAACCTGGGTTATGGGGCTTTTCTGCCTGTCCAAAGATATATTTTTCCTCAACTCTCTAGTTGGTATGAGGCTCCAGTTGTCACCAGAATCCATCCCATTCCACCAGATTTCCAGTTTCATTCTTGGCGGCGAAGAGCAACCAACGGGTGACCTCTTGCCCTGAACATCTAAAGGCATCGTGACATCCATAGACATTTCACACCCGTTGTAAAGCTTCTAAAGAAGATTCTAAATCAAACTATTCTAAGGACAATTAAAACAAAACAAACACCAATGTCAAAATCTTGTTGGAGGAAATGCAGCTCTCCCTCCCTTGCTGACTGTCCACCATGTAAGTGGGCAGACCGTAGTTTGTTAGTTCTAGTGATGGATGCACCAAAAGCATGACAGATGGCATGCCGGTGAGAGAGAATCATTTGCAAGATGGTCTTTAATGCGATTTGCATAAGGCAACAGGATCCTGCTTGTTGAGTCTTGTGGCCCCTTTAAAGACTAGCCGATTTATCGTGGTCTAAGCTGCAGTGGAGTAAAATCTACATCACGTTGGTGTGTGAAGATCCTTAGATCTTTAGGTGGACTCCAGAAGTGTTATGCAGAAGAGGAGCTATGAATAATTAGATCAGATAGAAAACGAATTGTGAAATGCAAAATGCGAAAGAAGAAGAAGAAGAAGAAGAAGAAGAAGAAGAAGAAGAAGAAGAAGAAGAAGAAGAAGAAGAAGAAGAATATCTAGGAAAGTTACATCAAGTCAAGAGTGAGGAGAATTTTTTTCCAGACTGAAGGCGGAATTCCCATTTCAAAGAAGCTGTTAGTTGTTGCAGATGTGGCTTGAGACTGAACAATCAATTCTCTCAGAATGGAGAAGAATCCCCATAAAAGCTGGGGGAATCACCAAAGGATGGCGCAAGAGGGAATCATCACCATTCACACCAATAACTCTCTTTTTTAAAAAAAGAAAATTAGGATCTTGAATTTAACCAACAGAAATGAAAACAAACCAACAGGTTGGAGGGAGGGAGGGACTGGTCCCTTTAAGTTGCTGGTGGACCGTAATCTGACCTGCAAAGGCCGGAGCAAAATTTTGCAACCTTGCAAACGAACTCCGCCTCTTGGGCTCCACTGCAAAACCAATAGACAATATTACGACCATTTGTTATTACATTCGTATGTTATTCGTGTCATAAAAGCAATATGCAACGTGGTTCTGCTTGACGTGTTTTCTGTTATAATGAATGAAAACCATTTTCTGCTTTAATTTCTAAATGTAACTCTCTCAGAAAAATCCAATAAAGGCAATCTGTTCCCTGTTTATGGGGATGGGGGGGGGGAAAGCGTGGAAAAAAAGCAATGGTAGATGGAGAATTCTTTTTTTCCCTTTCTCCTCACAGCTGCTCTCAGAAAGCCAGACAAACATGGCAAGACTTGTGAATTCAGTCAGTGACATCCTGGATACGTTGCAGAAGGACCGGAGCGCAGTCCGGCCTCGGCAAAAGGCTGACTTGCAAAAGGCCCCTGCTCGAGGGGCCCGGCCAAAGAGCTGCTCCAACGGTATGGTAATAACGTTTACTTCTCTGCTCCTGCTCCGTCTGTTTTAGAAGTTGGGGTGGGTGGTTGGGGGTTCGCTCATTATGCTCCCCAAAGACCTACCTGGAATGTCTTGTAACTAAGGCTTCTGGACAGTGAGTCCCAGGATATCTGGGATCCCATATTTGGAAACAGCTCCAAGGGAAGAGGGGCACGGTGGCTCAGCGAGCTAGAGCGCTGAAACTGTCAGCTGCAAAGTCGGCAGCTTGGGAGTTCGAATCCCAGGTGCCACGCACAGCGGTTCACCACAGCTCCTGCCAACCTAGCAGTTCGAACGCATGTAAGTGCAAGTAGATAAATAGGTTCCGCCATTTTTTAAAAAAGCGGGAAGGTGAACAGTGTTCCATGCACAGAAATGCATTCAGCCATGCTGGCCACATGGCCATGGACTTGCACAACCCTAGCCGTTTGGCTTGGAAACAGAGATGAGCACCGCTCCTAGAGGTGGACACAACTAGCATGCATTTGTGTGTGTGTGGGGGGGGGAACCTTTACCATTACCTTTTACCAAGGGAAGAGAGGTGGGTGGTGCTGCGGGTTGAACTCTTGAGCTGCTGGGTTCATCAATCGAAAGATTAGCGGTTCGAATCCACATGACTGAGTGAGACCCCGTTGTTCATCCCACCTCCTGCCACCCTGAGCAGTTGGCAAGCATGTAAAGAAAAGCAAGTAACAGGGACCACTTTGTTGGCCTTTTTCACCAACCTTCTTAGACTTCCTCTTGGAATCTGACTTTGAGGGGCCTTCTTAAAGAGATAAAATAGAGGCCCTTGGATATTATGGTAAGATAAGACTTGGCCTCCAAGTTGACATAAGCGCTCCATCAAGGGACAGAAACACCTTCCTCTGTGGTTCAAGTAAAGCCGGTGGGGAAATATCCTGCTCCCTCCTTCTGAAAACCCATTCACTCCTACTCACTAATGTCACCGTAGCTGATTGGGCACCCTGAATTTAGTGGGTAAGGGACAGCTTTTGTGCAAGGGCTGCCTTTGCCCGGAGCCTAAGAAGCAGTGGAACCATGGCCGTTTTAATGAAAGCAGCCAATTAGTCCAGGCGAGAGAGCCTGCACTCAAAAGCTCAAACTGCCCGCTTGCAATTTAGCAATTAATTAGTCCAACGCTGCTTTTCTGTCTGTCTCCCCTTCCCTTCCTTCTTCTGTCATCATCCCCCTGCTCTCCTCCAGGCTCCCGGCCTCGGGACTGCTTTGACATCTACGCGAGCGGACAACAAGAGGATGGTGTTTTTTCCGTCTTCCCGACTCACTACCCAGAAGGCTTCCAGGTCTACTGTGACATGACGACAGACGGCGGCGGGTGGACGGTAAGGGACGGTTCTTCAGCCAACCGTGTGTGTGTGCCCGGCTAGGATTCTCTTTGAGGGGCATTTGTCAGAGGAATAAGGCCCGATGGCTTAGCCAAGCTCCCAGAGGACTGGTGGAAGCATATGACCTTCTGTCAAGGTTGAAGGGAAGAGGCAACGGCAGGGAACAGATGTTTTGGCCTTGCACAGCCTCAGGAAGGGAAGGGGAGAAGCCGGTGTCCTTTCTTGATTGATTGGCAAGGCTGTCCAGTCACGGGGCATCATGGAGGCCCCATACCGGCAAGTTCAGGCCACCAGCTAGCATCAAGGTCTACGCTGGACATTTTGATCTCACTGCAAGCCATTAAAAAAAAAAAACCACCGAAACATTACGCTGCAGCTTAATTAGAAACAACCTTCATGGAGTCAAGCTTTCTTTGTGCCTGTTGGAAAGACGGCATTTTATGGAAAACGGAGAGACGGGGTCTGCAATTCTTTCTTTCTTTCTTTCTTTCTTTACAAGGGTAGAAATTATCTAAAACAAATGAGATTCGCTTCTGCTGCCATCTCTTTTGAGCTCCGAAAACAGACATAAAACAAACCTGCCCTGGCACCGCCGCGCAGGCATAAAACAAACTCATTTCTATAGAAGAGCAGATGGGAAATAAATCTATACAAGAGTAAATGCAAAACGTTGTGACGACATCGATTTTATTATTAATAGACTACACATAAACAAACAGCTTGTGTAGAGAATGAGTTATTTTTTTTAAAAAAAAGAAATATGTCAAACTGTCTGGGTAGGTGTTCTGTGTATTTTACCCGTAGACATAAAGACCAATTCTTTGGTGCTGTTGTTTTTCTTAATATGTCCAAGCAACAGCCGAGGGGATACAGCTCTGTAAACAGACCTGGCTTCGTGGCCGGTGGACCTATTGAATTCTAGGGGACCCAGTAAACAAAGATTTTCTATTTGAGAGCTAAAATGTAGCACAAAAAGGAGAACTCCTTCTACCCATTGGTTTCATTGAATTTGTCAGCAGCAAGGTGAAATTATAAATATTTCCTCTGTGGCTGCACACCTACAAAATACAACAATTCCCAGCACAGAGTTGCACCCATTGGCTGGGGCTGCTGCCCGGGGCTCCTGGGAGTTGTCATTCAAAACCTCTGAAACACATATTCCTTTGCTCTAATCCTACTTATTTATCCAAATGGTCCTTTCTCTCCATCATAGTAAGGGAGGGTTTAAATACAGTAGGACCATGGTATCTGCTGGGGATTGGTTCCAGGCCTTCCCCGTGGATAACGAAAACCGTGGATAAGAGAGAATGCCACTGTTTTGTGACAGTGGCTTGCTTTGCAGCTTCTGTCTTGTGACAGTAGCTTGCTTTCCAGCTGCTGAATTGTTTTAATTTTTTTCCTCTGTCGACCATAGATAACTGAATCAGTGGTTAATCAATCAGTGGTTAATTAATCAGTGGTTAATCAATCAGTGGTTAATCAATCAGTGGATACGGGGCTCCTACTTTATTGTCTTCTTGAAGGAAGGAAAGAAAGAAAAAAGAAAAGAAAAGAAAAGAAAAAAGAAAAAAAAGAAAGAAAGAAAGAAAAAAGAAAGAAAGAAAGAAAGAAAGAAAGAAAAAGAAAGAAAGAGAAAGAAAGAAAGAAAGAAAGAAAGAAAGAAAGAAAGAAAGAAAGAAAGAAAGAAAAGAAAAAGGAGGTAAATAGTTTTTTTTCTCCCCACTTGAGGGAGAGAGAGAGAAAAAAACAGGTTTGCCCTTCAACTGCCTTGAAAAATCATCTGTATGAGAAGCTATTTATTATTCTTTCCTGAACAGAGATCAACAGAGATCAATAAAATGAGGCTTAAGCTATAGTAATTGAAGACTTTCAGTTAGTATGAAAAAGAAAGGAACTGTGCAGAACACAACTTACTTCTGGGTAGACCTTACAGAAGCAGAGGCGGAGGGTTCTGGGTGGGTTTTCATAGGTAGTGAATCCGATCTGGGTTTTTGTCCAAACATTACAAGCGGGTTAAGCACCTGTGTAGAAGGACATAAAGGAAAGGTATTGCTCAATCATTTAGCTCTGTCAGAAAGGGCTGTGTTAAATCCCTGCCTTGGCTATTTTCCAACCACATTGGACTAAAAGGACACGGGGTAGAAAACCTTAGATTTTCATTCGTACATTTTTTTAAAAAAATATTTTGGACTCTCAAAGTATTCCTGCCATCCTAACGAACAGCCATGCCGAGCGCCCTGGTGTTCCATTCACAGTGAGTTTGGTTGCTCACTCCTACAGACAATGATTTTAAGCAACGATTTCCCTGATCCATTCCACTGAACGAACAAAAATATATATTGCTTTAGCTTAGAATCCTTCTTCCGTTTTCTTACTGCCTTTTTTGCACTAAGCTGCAAGAGTTTTTATCTTCCTTCATTTCCGGCACCAACAGGAAAGTAGTATCCAAACCAAACCTCAAAACCCTCCAAAGAAATTGTGTCAAAGTAACTCAGTCTAAAGGTTATACGAAATGTTACTTATTAAGCAGTAAACAAATGTAGCCTCGTTCCTACTCATTACAATACTTTGCTACCAGTCTCGTGCCCTAGTTACCAACTGTCCCTGTCACCATTAGAAGGAACTTATTAGAAGTAACTATATTCCTTCTGAATTGTTATTTTTGAATCTTTTCTCATATTGCTTTAACTCACTTTTATGCACAGCCAGATGTCTGAGGGGGGCTTTGGTTCTCATTTTCCCTCCCTGCAAAATACGGAGTGTCACTAAGACAGCCACAGAAATATGAGGGCTTGAGCCTATGTTCATTAAATATATGCCCATGGGTTTAATTCTCATATTCTGCATCTCGTCAGAGAGAGGGTGGCCGATACACCCAACTATGAGGGGGAATAGTCCTTCATTTGAATCACCACGATGTTTCTAAAGATACAGAATCATAATTTTCCTCGCTTGGCTGAGATATGTTGCAGTTCTGCTTAAATGAAAAAAAAAATAGTATTTTGCCTTTGTGTATACAGCTTCACACATGACATTATGCAAACCGAAGTCCTTTTTCTTCTTCTTCTTTTTTTTTTTAGTGACGCATGCCCTGTTTACTTGGAAGTGCCCCCCCTTATTATCAATATCTATGCCTGCAGGGAAATAATCCCCTCAGTTCTTTTTATTTCCCTCAAGAACTTATTGTGCATTTAACAGCTCCGTGACAGAGGTAGATGCAAAGGGTACGATCACAGGAATCTTCATAAAATGATAGCTGCCCCTATGATTTCAAGGCACATTTCAAGACCCATCACCAACACCACCGTGAATTGCAGCGTCGCAAATAAATGGAGGGAAATCCCTCACGAGTCAACCTAGGCCAGGCTGAATCCGGCCTCGCCGCCATTTGCAGGCGGGTCAGGGCGAACCAGAGAAAGTTGGAAGGAAACGACCCATGTTGGCAAGGCGATCTTGCTAATTCCACGGGTCCTAATAATATATAAACCTATAAACGTAGAGACGGGTTGGTTGCCCTCCGAGATGAGGACAGCCAGGGAGGGAGGAAGGTGCGAATGGCACCTAGCCAGGAAAGGAAATTATCCCCTGTCTTAACTCTTTTAAGCTGTCGTTGAAGAAAGAGTAAATAGCCTCAGGGGTGGGATGATGGAAAAGCCAGTTATAATGAGGGGGCGGTGTGTGTATGTGGGAGCAGGGTTTGGGGTCTCTTCTCAATAAAGAAGGCGGCAGTGCCTCCATCTTGTTATCGAGATGGCCAGAAACCGCTGGTTTGTTGGTTCGTAATGGTTTAAGCCCCGCCTCCTCTGGCGGGCGGCCATTCGCCCAACGAACCGGCACGAACCGCCATGCCCATCATAATCCTGACAAGAGGGCAGAAAATAGTCACCAGTAGTGTATCCTACTGGTGGCCATTTTCTCTCTCCCTCCTGTCAGGACTGGTTGAGCGATAGATTTTTATTTATTTATTTTTATTTATTTATTTATTTATTTATTTTTTATTTATTTATACCACCGCCCATCTTCCAAAGGAACTCTGGGCGGTTCACAACATCAACAATAATCACAAGCGACAATAATAAGGAAAAAAAATAAAATAATGAGAAAAAAATAACAATAATAATATAAAAAATGAAATAATAATAAGAATCATCATAATAATATCCCATCCGTAGGCTCCCTTTCTCCACAGGAGGGGACTCAAGGCAGCACACCATGTTAAAAAAAAACATAAAGAATCAAAAAACACAAGACATTTTACCCTCCCAAGTAATTAACTTACAATAATCATTGAAACACATTGATTCAAAGCTTTAAAGACTCAGCTAAATGGAGTCCTCCCTTCTTTTTGAGGCTTGCCCTACTTTTAACAGCTGCCTAAAAGGCATTAAATTCCTCTCAGTGACAGAAAATAGGATCTGATGCACTTAATTTATCCCAGTACCCAAACCACTTATTTACATATTTCTTTCACATTTCTACTGTGCAATTAATGCAAAGCTCAACTTTCGGCTGTTGACAAGCAAATAAAGTAGATATAAAATACAGAGCGGTAAAAAGTGAATAACAGACAAATATAGATATACAGTATAAAGATGGGAAACAACAGGAAAACAGCCCAGAAACACCACAGCAGGCTGGGTGGTTTTGTCAGGTTGCTTAAACAATGGCATTAAAAGCATCTTTTAAAAAGCACCCCTGAAAAAAGGCGGGAAAATTCCCACAGAGTGAGGGTAATCCTGTGAGGTAAACGAAGCCTCCTCGTGAATAGAAATTCGCTTACAAAGGAGGCGCAGAAAACGAGAGGTCTCGGATGCCGTTTGGCTTGCCTTACACCTCGTTAGCATTAATGGAGACATTTTTATTCACGACCGTTGCTTCCCTAAAAATCTTAATAGGTCTTGGCTGCACCGTCGATTGTGAGGCTGACCCTTCTCTTACCCCCTCTCATTCCTGATAGATACTTATTATTTATTTAACGGCAGGAAGATAGATAGATAGATAGATAGATAGATAGATAGACAGATAGATAGATAGATAGATAGATAGATAGATAGATAGATAGATAGATAGATAGATAGATAGATAGATAGATAGATAGATAGATAGATAGGGAAGGAAGGAAGGAAGGAAGGAAGGAAGGAAGGAAGAGATAGATAGATAGATAGATAGATAGGGAAGGAAGGAAGGAAGGAAGGAAGGAAGAGGTAGATAGATAGATAGATAGATAGATAGATAGATAGATAGATAGATAGATAGATAGATAGATAATAAAGATACTCCTGCATATATTGCTGCAGTAAATAAATAAATAAATAAAAACCAAGCACTTGCAAAATTAGGCCAACGGACACAAACAAAAGCATCCATTATGTTGCTGGCTCCCTCTCAAGTTTCTGTGTTTTGCCTCTCTGTTTTTCCACTTATTTCTGATACATTCAGGGTCATTTCTTTGCTTATCGAGCGCTGTGAGGAACGTGCACATGAAAACAAAAGAAAAAGCTCCAAAGTGAGTCAGTTTGGGAGGGAGAGGAAGAAAAAAACCCCTCAGCAACACAATAATAGACTGAAAAGGATGACGTTTAACCTGTAGAGAAGTGCTCAGAACGGTGTGGCCTCATTTTATTTTAATTGATGTTTACTCCACGATGGTGGTATTAAACCTGCATGAGTCAGACTTTGAGATAAACAGGTTGCTCATTTCTCAGAGGGTCAACTTGCTCAGTCTCAGCAGATCTCAGAAGACCCCTGGGAGCTGGGACATATTTATTTATTTATTTGTTTTGATTTGATTTGTATTAAATTGCTTATCCTGCTTTATAAATCCTTCCAGGGTGAGGTCATAGCATTTCTTCATCTTGAGCTCAGGTTGCAAGGAAGTTGCAAGCTTGCGAGGGAGAAATTCTACTTTGTGTCACCCAGGCTTGCTGGCTTTCTGTTGGTTTTGGGTGGATGCAATCTATCCTCACTATTCCCATCAACATCAACATCCTCCCACAGAAAGGAATGCCTAAGGGGCTAGTCTGCAGCGCCACTTGGCTCTGCAGGCTTCTGGCCAATGCGGCTGAGCCTCATGGGCAGCAGTTCACTAGGCATGTGGAAAATAATACAAAAATCCCATTTTTTGTGACTGTTCACCATGCAGAGACTTCGTGTTGAGACTCCCTTTTGCACCAGTGAGAGTTCTTAGTCCCAGATGAAAATGGGATGCTTTTGAAATGGACCCTTCCTTTCTCCCTACCTCTTATCCATCCATCCATCCATCCATCCATCCATCCATCCATCCATCCTACCTTCCTTCTTTACATCCATCCATCCATCATCAGATCCATCATCCATCCTTCCTTCCTTCCTTCCTTCTATCATCAGATCCATCCATCCATCCATCCATCCTTCCTTCCTTCCATCCATCCATCCATCCAACCATCCAAACCACAGAGATATCCAGCCAGCTAAAATTAATGATCCCTAATGATCCCTAATTGGGAGGTCTCACATCCTCCTCCTCCTCCTCCTCCTCATCATCTTACAACTGCAGAGCTGGAAGGGACCTTGATCACTGAATCCAGTTCTTGTTGGGGAGGCACAGAGGGGCAATCGCTGAACTGTTTGTGTTTTGGAGAAGCAGTTGGCAACTGTGTGATGCTTAGAGAGGCACCTTTCCCCTGCCTGTACAACACTCACAACCTTAGCAAAGAATCACAGAAGTTTTGGGAAGTTAATCCAAGTTTCTCTCCATCACACACACCTTCTCTGCCTCAGCGCCACTTAGTGCCACCAAGCCCTGAAGGGCGATCAGAGAAGGCGACACCATTACTTAAGTGTCTATTTAAAGCCGACCTGGTCAGCAGGATCCTTTCAGCTTTGAAAAGAAAATAGTTTAGCAGCCATGCAACCCGCTGACAGGGAAAAAAAAAACGCCTCAGCAAGTCTGTCAGGGGTACCTGACGGCTCCTGGTGGGCTTCGTGATTGAATCCGGACCTTGAAAGCTGGACAAACCACACAGGACACAGATGTGAAGGTGGACTAGATTTGTCCAGCTAGACCCAGGGTTCTGAAAGGTGAACTTTTCAAAATCTGCATTTCAATCTCTGTACATTGAGTACCGAATTAGGTGTTTTCCCCCCCCCTTCTTTCTGAGAGCCTCACGCTTTTTAACCTTCTAGGATGTGATTTTTGCATTTTCTTGTCCTGCAAATCCCATCATCTGGCCTACAGTTAGACCAGTGGTTCTCAACCTGTGTGTCCTCAGATGCTTCTGGACCGCAACTCCCAGAAATCCTGGACAGCTCAGTGAGTGAGGAAGACTATTGGGAGTTGCAGTCTAGGAACATCTGGGGAGACCCACAGGTTGAGAACCACTGATTTAGATGTTTGTGTCCGGTCTTTCAAGTAGCACTCCTCCCTGAATGGAGAAATGTAGGATTTGTAGCCCAATCAATCAAAAACTCCCACCTCTAGTATGAACTTTACTGGAACTGAAACCCTAAATATGTGCTAGGTGCACCATGGTCCTCCTTGGATGAGGAACAACGGCACCTACAGAATCTGATAAAAAGGAGATCTGTTTCATTTTGTGCGGCATAGCAAGGCTGTAGTTTTCCTAAATACAAAAGCCAAAAGGAACTGGAAGTATCTGCTGGAACTCAATCAAAAGGCAACGGCCAACAACCTATTTATAAATGTCTCCCTACTGCAGCGGGCTGTCTTTTGCCGGACTGAAGGTATAACCGGTCTTACAACCAGCATGAGACCAGGCATACAAAGGGGGCTCACAAAATTGGCAACAGGATGCAGCCTTAAATCTTTAGGCTTTAGGGGAAAGGTCCCATACACTAAACTCATTTTTATGGGTCTCCTTGAGCAGCCTTAATTTGACATTTATGCATGAAGGTCTCTCACAATTGAGTTCCTATCAGTTGCTCGGCAAATTTTGGAAACATGTTAAAAATCCTTGGCACGGTTGCTACATTGACATCCCAAAAATAAAGTGACCAAAGACCATTTCTACCTCCCCCAATTCTTTGGAATTACAGTTTGTGAGCTGTCCCAGTAGAGGTGAGACCAGAACCAATAATGTAGCCGCTTAGTGGCAGTTCTAGAAAAGAAACACTTTGGGACAACATGGTTTTTGTTTTTTCCGAGACAAGAATGGATGGCCGGGTTAATTGAAATGTTGTAATGAATGAATCCTCCTCTGTCACAGACAGATGGATGCAGCTGTTTCGGTGTGATACCGATTGTATCTCCCCATCCACCAACCCAATGAAATAGTGATAAGATAGAAGCAAAAATATGTGCATAAAGCAGATTTGAAATGCTTGGTCAATTCTAGAGCACCCAAAGAAAAGTCACAGCCCCAGGAGGGAAGGAGGGATATTTTTCTTCATATACCAGAAATCACGACGACAAAGCCTCTTCCACACTGGTATGCACCTTGAGGGACCAGTCTGGTTACACTGGCCGGGCCTTCCGTGTCAAACCGATATTGATGTACCATCGCACCACCTGTTTGTTGTTGGAACTCAGAAGGGAAACCTTCAAATCTCAATCAGGCTTTTTTTTATATATATCCCTTTTCCCATAGGCTGAAGTGGTATTTTTGTTGTGCTTGCTGTTGCTTCAATATGACAGAGATGAGGACTGGCATTTAACCAGCCGGATGCTAATACCCCCCAGCTCAGAGGCATGTGAAGGGAAGTATTTCCCTGGAGAAGCGGCCATTTATATTTCCTGTCTCAGTTTTGACTCATATTTCTTGGCACATATTTGGAGAGGCAGGCTTGGTCTCATTTCAATTATGCTCAAAACACTCCAGTTACGACTCAAAATATGCATAATTCACCTCTAGTTTGAAAGGGGGAGATTTGTGTTAACGAGAACCCAAATGTCTGCAGAACGGTCCCCCGTTTCAGAAAGGCTTCTAAAAAGCAGCTCGCCTGTGGTGAGCAAAGCTAGCTTCCAACTAACAAACTTGGAAAGAGAACTGGTTTTATATATTATTTTTCAGCCTCGCCTCTGCCTTGGATACATAATAAGGGCCTGTTCAGACAATACAGAAGCTCCTTAAAACCCCATAAGGTAAATCTCTCCTGGGAGGTAAAGCTCTCTTAGGGGCTGGTGACTCCGTTTCACAGGGCCCGCACATCTGCTCTGGGTTTTAGTCCAAACTTTACAGGACTTATATAAATGTTGCCGAATCCTATCCTTAAAATAGGTTTGGCAGTTTGGATGCCTTTTGCGAAGTATGGACTAAATCCTGGTGCAAATTTCATTGCACCCCTACAAAAATCAGTCAACCATGCCCACTGGTGTCACTGGATGATCATCTTAAATATTAGAAGTTTGATCTGTGAGAATATAGATTTTTAAGAGTGAAGGCCAGTCTCTTGAACTAAGCTCAGAAAGCAGCTGAAAAGTACTGGGGTGTATGTTCTTTCTCAAAGAGATGCCATGAACTGTTCTGTAGGCAGGAGCTATTAAAAACGTGATTGCATTCTGAACGAGTGAATCCATCGCAGGATGACTTGTAGGCAAAAGAGGTCTTGAGACCCATGGCTTGCAAGCTTTTACGCTTTGCTGACATCTTAACCAAGGACAGGAAGCATCAAACCCCTACAAGAAAGATCAGACTCTGGGCTGAATCGGGAAGAAAGTGAACCAACATTGACAAGAGGCCAAGAGTTCAGATTTCCCACTGGCTGTCCCATAAAAGAAATGTCAGAACATAAGGAGAGGCTTCCTGCTAGATCCAAGCAAAGGTTTATCTAATTCGTTCTATTCTATTCATTCGGGGGTTATGTACGGAAGCTCACAATCCGGTATGGGTGTGGGGGGACCCTTACATCTTGAGAGGAACAGGTCAAATGTTCACTGCTTCTGGTGCTAGGAGCAATCAATCCACAGGGGTTGCACAGTTAAGTTTTTTCAGATTCCCAGAATCCCCCTCGGCCATGCAGGCTGTGGACTCTGGCCCAAAATATGTGCAAGAGTTGTAGTCAACAACAGCAGCAGCAATAATAACTTTTTCTAGTGCTATACAGCCATGGATCACCCTAAGGCAGGCATGTCCAAACTTCGGCCCTCCAGATGTTCTGGACCACAACTCCCACAATCCTTTGTCATTGGCAATACAGGCTTGGAATTCTGGGACTTGTGGTCCAAAACATCAGGAGGGTGGAAGTTTGGCCATGCCTGCCCTAAGGTGTCCAACAGACTTCATGCCATCCAAGATGGCAGCCATCATGACACCTCATGGCTGCATGTCATCTAGTCAGGACACAATGTATCCCATGCATTTCAGCAAATTCTGGAGTTTCACGATCCCTTCCATCCTTGACCAGGCTGTGGTTTGGATGCTGTACAAGATTATTCTTGGATGCTGTACTAGATTATATTTCTGGGAGAGATGCAGTCCAAGAACATCTGGACCCCAAGGTTGGGAACCACTGAGGTGCAGCCACCAGATCTGGGAACCGACTAACCAACTACTGACAACAGCTCTTTTGGGGCCAAGGCTAAAGTTTCTAGACCTCATGGCCACAGGGGGGGAGAAGAAGGCCAGCTCTGAAAAAATCAACCTGCACAGCTTTCTCTTTCTCAGAATGCAAGAACGCTTCTTTTCCGGAGGAAAGAGTCTGCCTTGGATTTCTGTGCCACTCATCAGCCCGGCGAAGACGCTGCCACGCTACCCTCACGGAGCAATCGTCAGCAAGAGGCGTTTGTCCGTAGAGTTCTATGTGCCGCTAATCTCCCCAGGCATTTGTATAATCAGGCCTTTACATGTCCGGGAGGAAGGAAAGAGAGTGACTGAGCTCTGTCTCTAATACGCCTGAACCAGCACAAACCCTTCTCTGTAAGCACCATGGACAACTGGCCTACTTTAGAGCCACAGGTCAAAGCAGATTAACTGCATTAGCGCCTGTTCTCACAGCCTGTCTTCCCTGGCGTTTGGACCTCTCTCAGCCAATAAAAGCTGGTGTTCTCCATTGCAATCAGCTTGAAGGGGGAGGGGGCTCGCTCAGTAAAAATGTTCCCCTTTGGCCGTTGACTGATTCAAGCTGAAAGCTCTTTCCAAGGGGCTTAGCAGCAGCTTCTCCAGCGCTCAATGGGAGGATCAATATTAAGTTGGTAAATCTAGAAGGTAAGTACTGCACGGGTTGGAGTCAGTGGGCTGGGCGACAGCCCTCAGAGGGGGCTTCTCCTCACCTTCCACCCCATCCCACGGCAGCAAGTGCTCCCCAAACTTGTGAATTTGGGACTGCACTGGAATTTCTGTTCAGGCAATGCGTGGCTGCAGGGCATTGAGCCGGGGGTTGGGCTGGATGGCCTTACAGGCCCCTTGACCAATGCCTTGATTCTAGAGTTCTGCATCATGAACAGACGATGCTTGTGTTGGATTCGATCACCCCCAAAAATGGCCTGTTCGGTTCGGACTCGCAGCAGGGAGAAAGGCAGCTCATCTGAACACTCGAGACAGTCCCCTTGTCAGACCCCACCTGGAGTACGGTGTCCAGTTCTGTGCGCCTCAATTTAAAAAGGATGTTGACAACCTCGAGCGGGTGCAGAGGAGGGCGACCAGGATGGTTGAAGGTCTGGAGGAAATGTCTCATGAGGAACGGCTTAGGGAACTGGGAATGTTTAGCCTCTCTAAAAGAAGACTGAGAGGGGATATGATAGCTATGTTTAAATATTTGAAAGGATGTCCTATTGAAGAGGGAACAGGTTTGTTTTCCATGGCTTCAGAGACTAGGACTCGAGGCAATGGTTTCAAACGACAGGAAAAGAGATTCCATTTGAACATTCGGAAGAACTTCATGACAGTTAGAGCTGTTCGGCAATGAAATATGTTGCCACAAAGGGTGGTGGAGTCTCCTTCCTTGGAGGTTTTTAAGCAGAGGGTGGATGGCCATTTGTCAGAGGTATTGTGATGGGGTTCCTGCATGGCAGGGGGTTGGACAAGATGGCCCTGGAGGTCTCTTCCAACTCTAGGATTCTATGATTCTATCCTCTGAACGTGTTCCAGTTTGCTAGCGTTCTTTCTCTCCCTTGCTAAGAACTATCCATGTTTTTCTGCTACATCCCCTGGTTTCATACCCATGCCAGCACCGACATGACATAATTGGGCAGTCCCCCTTTTCTGCTGCCTCCAACAACAAACACCACCACCCCTGCCACCCCTAACACATCAGGATTTTGAAGCATATGCCGGGGAAGGCAGAGCCTGGCCTTCCGATACTGCAATAATGTCATCATAGGTAGTTTATTCAGCATGAAATTACCCAAATCTGTGGAGGAAGAGCCACCCAGAGCAGCACAAAGAACTTGGGAAAATGTTTTGCGGGAGAAAAGTGAGCAGGGAGGGGAAATGCACCAGAGAGAGGAGTGGGGAAATGAGCAGGAGGCAGGAGGGGATCTCTCTTGCTCAGAATGCAAGAACTCTGCATAATCCAGTGTCTTTGATTCCCTAGGGAATAGTTTTACGTACACGGGCAACTTGCACAATTAACTACTAGAAGGTGACGGCTACAGATATAGGTGGATTCCTTCCTTCCTTCCTTCCTCCTTCCTTCTTTCCTTCCGTCCATCCATCCATCTATCCATCCATCCATCCATCCATCACCTCCTTCCTTCCTTCCTTCCATCCATCCATCCATCCATCCATCATCTCCTTCCTTCCATCCATCCATCCATCCATCACCTCCTTCCTTCCTTCCATCCATCCATCACCTCCTGCCTTCCATCCATCCATCCATCCATCATCCTTCCTTCCTTCCTTCCTTCCTTCCTTCCTTCCTTCCTTCCTTCCTTCCTTCCTTCCTTCCTTCCTTCCGTCCGTCCGTCCATCCATCCATCCATCACCTCCTTCCTTCCTTCCATCCATCCATCCATCCATCATCCATCATTCCTTCCTTCCTTCCTTCCTTCCTTCCTTCCTTCCTTCCTTCCTTCCTTCCTTCCTTCCTTCCTTCCTTCCTTCCTCAGCAATTCAGAAGCCGATTGGTCTCAGTACGTATGGGTGCGATCAGGGGGATGTTTTTGAACTACAAGGGGTATGCCCCTCCTTGCTGAGTACTGCACTGCATATTATTATTATTATTATTATTATTATTATTATTATTATTATTATTATTATTATTATTATTATTATTATTATTATTTGCAGGCTTGTGCTGAGAACTGCCCACAGGGTGCTATTCTTTACGGTGCATATCTAAGTTTGAAATAAATAAGAAAGGAAATGGCCAGGAACGTGTCATTCATAACTAGTTGATGGCCCACTCTGGCATAGCCACCGGCTTTCAACAGCAGGCCCAGCTCCAAAGCAGCGTTTTGAGTGGCGGTCTCAACAACCCATTATTTCCGACAGACAGCCCCTTTGGGGGGGGGGCATCCCCGATGCCCAGCCATTCCAGCGTAATTAGCCAATTTAAAAGGCCTTAATTAATTAGTATTTTGCGCCCGGCCTCTAATAAGCTGCAGCCGATAAGAGGCTTGTCTTCTCCCACCTGGTCCTGCGCCATGTGTTGAGCGACTTACACTCGGGTCTTCCGGCTCAGCCAGTCCAACGCACACACCCACACACCCCAATTTGTGTCTCCCCCCAGGTCTTCCAACGGCGCGAGGACGGTTCTGTGAATTTCTTCCGTGGATGGGAAGCTTACAGAGACGGTTTCGGGAAGCTGACGGGCGAACACTGGCTCGGTATGGCTGCCTTGAGTCTTTCTCAACGACCTTGGAACAGGATCCAGTGTTGCATTCCTAGACATAGAGCGGGTTCTAAGTGGTTTGGGATCTTGGGACCTATCAGAGCAGCTGTCCCTAACTAAAATTAACCTCCCAGGTGTTGATGCTACCTGGGGGGCTACCCCAATGGAGGACGGTAAGTCTACAATTAGGAACTGGACCCTTCTCTGTTACCTCCCTGCCCTCCCATCATGGTGTTTCCTCTGAAATATTGGGGTCTTTGGAGTTAGGCTGGAGTTTAAGCCAAGCACAAAAACAAAACATGTCCCCCCCCTTCCTGGGAGAAGCACCGATCTGTGCAGAATCGGGACAAATCCTGAGCAAAAAGGGGCAGGCATGAGACTGGCAGGACAAGGCAGGGGGTTGTGCAGAATCCAAAGAGGTTAATGAAAAACAAAGATAAAAAGCAAAACTGGGGAGGTCTTGATTGCACAGCGCAGAGGAAAGCTTCGGTAAGAAGTCCCAGCAAAGCGAGGCTCGGAAACATAGTGAGAATTTACAAAGAATCCACCACAAATCCTTGGTCTGGGGTTTCTGCTTAAAGAGCCTAACACGATTCCTGAGGAACAAGCCATACAGTCAGAACCGGTTGAGCAAATGTAACATTAAAACCTGCTAAACAAGAAGTACACAGAGGGGAGTGAGCAAACACAGCATGGAGGACCCCTGCCCCTGCTGCAAAAAACAAAAAAAAAAAAAAGCCAATGACAACTCCTGTGATGTTTAATTAAATCACCTCTCTTCATCAAGAGATAATCAAAGAGATGGGAAAGCACACACACACACACACACACACACACACACACACACACACACACACAAACCCTGCAGCTCGCCGCTCACCCTTGGGAGATGTGAGCCACTTTCCTTGTCCTGATAGATAATGAAGTCCCATCCCTCGGCATCTGTCACAAAATTCCTCCAAGGAAACAGCTTGGCGCCAAGCTCTGAACTGGGAAATGATGATAAATCGCAAACAGGGGCTTCCTCGTGTTGCCTAGACATGGGATGTTCGGAGGCCCTTTCGCACAGAGACAGAAGAGGCGTAAATCACCCTCAAAAGAGTTTCCGCACATCCCGGTCCGAGGACCTCTTCCTCCCCCCCCCCTTCTTAGTACCACAGGATGACATACGAGGTTCTTTTCTGACCCTAATGCTGGGGTGTCTCGCCTTAGATGTACAAACGTCCTCTACCCCTAAGGCTGTGGGACCTATAGAAGTTACCAGGCTCCTGCCATCCCCAGGTTAAGAACATAAGAACATAAGAACCTAAGAAGACCCGTGCTGGATCAGGCCAAAGGCCCATCTAGTCCAGCTTCCTGTATCTCACAGTGGCCACACCAAATGCCTCTAGGAGCACACCAGACTAGATCTCTGTCTCCTGATACCACTCCCCTGCATCTGGGACTTAAAGGACCCCGGTTTTAAGCCTGGAGATGACCCATCCCCATCAGGGCTGGTAACCTGTGATGGACTTTTCCTCCAGGGGGACTTGCATTAGATGCTCCTAGACTAAGCCTCCAACCGCTAGTGATGGGGGGATGAGACACATTTAATGGTGAATAAGACCGATGTGTGGCTTTATTGGCATTGTTATTCCGAGGCAAGGGGAACACCTGCAATATCTGAAGGGTCAACTTTAAATCCTAAGGAGAAGATAAGAAAAGACCTCATCTCACTGGGTCCAATTGTTTTCCTCCTCCTTCTCTCTCTCCTTTTAGGGCTGAAACGGATCCACGCCTTGACCACACAAGGCAGCTACGAGCTGCGCATCGACCTGGAGGACTTCGACAATGCCACCGCTTACGCCCATTATGGGACCTTCTCGGTGGGTTTGTTTTCGGTCGACCCCGAAGAAGATGGCTACCCGGTCACCGTTGCTGACTATTCTGGGACGGCAGGTCAGAGAAAGAAAAAGAGAGAATGTAGAATCGTGGAGTTGGAAAGGACCTCAAAGGTCATAAGTCCAACCCCCTGCAAAGGAGGTCTGAGAGGTGTCTGTCCCATTTTCTCTTGAAGGCCATTGTCATACTGCTCTAACAGGATTTTTTTTTCCAAATTCCATCTCCCTGTTACTTGAGCCCATTATGATGTGCACTATGCTCTGGGATGACTGAACAATCCAGCCCCTCCTTTGCAGGACTTTCTTCCAAGTCTTTGCAAAGTGCTCTCCTATCTCGCCCCCACCCCCCACCCCCCGGTTTCCTTTTCTCCGAGCTCAACATGTCCAATTCTTTCTGTTCCTTCCAATTTGATTTCCAGCCCCTTGTTCTTCCTGGCTGCTCTCCTCCGAACAGGTTCTGACACTGGCGTGATGGATCCAGGAACCACATCTCCACACACTGGACCTCCATGGGCCACACGTCTCAATCGGAAGTGATTAGAAAATATTACTTTTCCCCCTTCCCTCCACAAAAAAAAAAACTCATCCACAAAATAAGTTGCCACCCCAAATCTCCTTAATTCTTCCCCTCCAGGCACTGTTGGAGGTTTCTTACTCCCAGGGGGATCCGATCTTTGCAGATTGATATATTTGTAATACAGTAGGACCCCTGTATCCACTCATTCATTATCCACTGATTCAGTTATCCATGGTTGGCAGAGGAAAAATGAATAAATAATTCAGCAGCTGCAAAGCAAGCTACCATCACAAACAGCAGCTGTTAGGTTGCAAAACAGCACCTGTAAAGCAAGTTATTACCCCAAAACAGCAGTTTTGGGGACATTTTGGCATTCTCTCTTATCCATGGTTTTCATTATCCACGGGAAGGCTTGGAACCAATCCCCAGCGGATACTGGGGTCCTACTGTAATAGCCACCGACCCAACCAACAGAGTCCTACCTGAGTCGGAGAAACCATGTTTCGGAGATCCAAGGCCAACAGCCTAAGGACGAGCCCGGGGCCAGTAGTCACTACGAACCATCCAGGAGAGAGCCAGGCGCCTGGTCAAGCCAGTCCAAAACACAACCCACGAGCAAAAGAGTTCTGATGCGCAGGAAAGCAGAAACCAGAACAGACATCCTATCCGGCTACCTTGCAATCCCAATATGCACTTCGGACAGCTGGGCTCCTGGGACCCCACCCTGAGCTCAGCTGCAGATGCTTGGCTAACGGGAGCTCAGCAGCAGGATTTGGCCTTCTTGGGAAGAACAGCTCCCTTCCCCCCCCTGCAGGCGACCTGATGGCCTGAGAGTTATCTTTGCGGCCGTTAGAGTTTGTGCTGCCATTAGAGAGTTATTTTGGCTTCCCGTCGACCTTCCGTGAACTTTTAGGGGCTGGGATAACAGCCGGGCTTTCTCCTTTGACCTGTCCTCAGAGCCACCTTCACCTGGAGTCTCGGCCTCTTCAGAATACAGAAGGAGACACAGAGAGGCCATCCGTTGAGGGTCCCCCAACACAACCTTGGGTCACCCAAGTGCACTGGGACTACAATTCCCAGAAACCCTGGCCAGCACAGCTGGCAGTGAAGACTTCTGGGACTTGTAGGCCAAGAACACCTGGGGGAGCCAAGATCTGGGGAACACTTCTCTGGAGTTTGCAGCACCCGCCAGGTCCTCCCTCGTGTCGGGTTTGGGGTGTGTGTGTCTCTGACTTGTATTCAGGTGAAATATAATGAATCAATCTTGTCCTCACATATTTGGTGTAGTTGAGAGAAGGCTCTTTATGTGGTGGCCACTGGCATTTTGTTTGGGGATGGAGGAATTTGGGGGTCGCTTCAAGGCACAATGAACTGTGTAAAGCAGGGGTGTCCAAACTTTTTGCAAGGAGGGCCAGATTTGGCGAGGTGAAAATGTGTGGGGGCTGACCATTCAGCCCCATTTGGTCCCCGGGCCGGACTTTGGACAAGTCTCTATAACATGCAAGGAGGAAGGGAGGATGCTGCAGCAATGGGGCTGGGGGTGGGTAGGTTGGGCGGATGGCTGGTTAGGTGGACAGAGGCAGGGAGGGCAGTCAAAACATAAAACTGCAAGCTGATGCCTCCATCCAGTATGGGGATGGGCCAGCTGGCGGGGATGCATGGTAGGCTGAGCCGGTGAGAAGAAGAGATTGCCGGCCACTGGAAATTTGGAAATGGGACGCTTTTGGCCCCCAGGCCTGACTTTGGACATGCCTGGTGTAAAGCCTTTAGGTTCCCAGGTAATATTCCTAGTGTAAATACAGGAGACATATGCACACACAAACAGATGAGGAGGACACACACACACACACACACACACACACACACACACACACACACACACACACACACACACCCCTTCCTCCATTATCCCTCTGAAGCAGGGTGGGCTAAGAGTCCCATTTGGCTCGGGCGCTCAAAAGGAGGTGGGTCCCTGCCACCGCGTTGCCAATGCTAATAGCCCTGAAATGATTCGCCCTGTCAGAATGGCAAATTTCCACTTCAAAACATCCACTCAGAATTGAAATTTCATGTCAGAAATTGACATTTCACCCTACGGTTAAGAACGTTTTTAAGTTGGAAACTCCAATTTGCAAGGGAGAATATATGGAGCCCAGCGGTCAGTGGCTGACTCAGAAATAAATATGTTTTCCTGACAGGGAAAATAAAAATATTTTATCTCAACCACAGAGCTATTTAAAGGGGCGGGGGGGGGCTCAGAGGGAGGAATCTTAGACTCACAGTTTCACTTTTTCTTATTTAAATGCTTTACCGAGAAGAATTTTCTTTTCCAGCTTTTCTCACTTTGACCTGAACCCTTTGCGGTCTCCTAAAGGTAGAATCCCTCAGGCTCCTGAAGCTGAATGCAGTGTCCTGAATGCTGGGCTTGCATAATGAGCCAATCTAAATGGCAGGCTCTCAGAGTCCACCTTAGATGCCAACCTCAGCCCCCCACCCCTCAAAAAAATGTTCCATTTGAGTAGACTTTTAACAGTCCCTTCTCTGGAGGCTTTCGGCAGAGTTCAGATTGTCACCGTTTTAAAAAAAGGGAACTCACTGCTTCTCTTGCTAAGTTGCAGCAAGAACCAGGCTACTATCATTGTTATCTGTTCCCTAATAAGTTAAGGAACCTGCTGTGTGATACCCTACTCATACCACACAGCCCTGTTACCAGCAAACCCACAAAACAGAGGTAAATGTCCTCTAGTTCCCCCTAATGGCCAATTCTGATATTGCACCTTGTGTGTTCTATGCTGCCAGGTCAGAACTGACTTATAGGAAGACCCCAATAGGGCCTTTCAAGGTACAATGAGCCAGGAAGGTGGCAATGAATTACTTCTCCCCATTACAGGAGACTCCTTCCTGAAACACAACGGGATGAAGTTCACCACAAAGGACCTGGACAACGACCACTCGGAGAACAACTGTGCCTCCTTCTACCACGGCGCCTGGTGGTACCGCAACTGCCACACCTCCAACCTGAACGGGCAGTACCTCAAGGGTCACCACAGCTCCTACGCGGACGGCATCGAATGGTCCTCGTGGACAGGCTGGCAGTATTCCCTCAAGTTCACCGAGATGAAGATCCGGCCCGTCAGAGATGAGAACTAGCCACGGAACTAGCCACGTTCCCACCCACCTCGCCTCTTCTCTTCTCTCCCTTCTTTCCCGCCACCTGCCCCTTCGTAGCTCAGTGTCACTTTGTCTGAGTCTGGGCCCACCAGAGCTGAAAAAGTCCTCTTCCGGTCAACAGCATCCTAATACATCCAGAAGTTCCTCCTCTGTGTACGATCGGATTTGGGATGAGGCTAGACCCGTTCCCCTGATGTCTCCCCTCCCAAAAGTTTTCTTCTAAGCCAGTTGTTCTCCTCGTAAAAGCACACACACATGGGGGGGAGAGGAGGAGAAGGGGTCCTGCATTATGGAGTAAGACTTAAATCTCTTTTCCCACCCTTTTTTTCCTTAACACAAGACACTTTGGTATCCAAAGAAGTTGGCCCTACAATGTGTGTGCGTGTGTGCGTGTGTGTTTACTTGTGTCATTTTGATCCAAGCCTACATCAAACAGTATTCCACCCACCTTCTGGTAGTAAGATTTGTCATGGATTATTTACAGCAGAGCCCTCAACTCCAACCAAGGTGGGCTCATTGCACAGCTGCGCTCTGCAGAATAAGCCGTACCTGGGAGTCGGAAGACCCGACATGGGCGCTCAAGAAGGCATCTAGGACGGCCATGTTTTGAGCCAACGTCCAGGGTACGGTTATTGCAGGGGAAATCATCCAACGCCAACTGGGTATCAGGACACTTGGGTATCATTTAGTGGAAGCTTGCCTGCGTGTGCGAAATGTCTTTGAAGGGAAAGCGGAAGAATGGGATCACCAGTCCCATGACAAGACAACTGTTGGTCGTTTGGGGCTACCATCACAAGAGGAAACGGATCTTACGGGTTTGTTGAATCTTCTCCCAGTTAAGCTCTTTCTACATGTGAAAAGTGAACTGTCCCACAGATGTGGATACACCTAGAGAAGACAGAAGATGGTTATACTTGGCGATGTATTTTTTTTTAAAAAAATAGACTGTCTCTACCACCATACCAATGGCCCCAGGGGAGATTCAATCCACACTTGTGACTTCAATGAACTCCTAAACCTCCCCTCCATTCTTAAAAAAAATGACAGGCTCATGTTCTAACAGTTAGTTCAGCCACGATGGAAATCAATCTTTGGTCCCTGCAATCACCCATCTGTCTCCCTTGGGCAACTAGAATTTTGGACCAGTAGAGTTTTGGCTCCTTACTTTGATGTAAGTGGCCACTGGATTTATATCAATGGCTTCTGTGCCCTGTTGTAATGGATGAGGACTTTGTGCCTCACACACACTGCCAACATGAAAAGCAGAGAAAGACAACAGCACGTACCCATGGCAAACTAAATGTGGATTCCTGCTCTGTAGTGGAGCACATGCCTTCCACGCTTAATCTCACAGTCATTAGCAGTCAAGCAAGAAAATGCTTTTTCCAGTTTTTCAAAAGTCATATGAGTAAATCAGATTTGGTTGGGAGTAGTGGAGTCTGGATTAGAGAAAATTAGGTATTGGTCTGCTGCATAGCAATGGCTACTAACTCCCATTCCAGGGGAGCTGGGGATCCACTCCAGGATGTGTCTGTACCTTACAGGAGCTATCCATGGTGCTGAAACCTGTCCCTCTTATATCTTGGATCACTCACATTAAGTATGGAGAGGGTAGTGGAGGTCCCATTTTGTACCCGTGATAAAGTCAACAATAATAATGGAAAAAGCCTCCCGAACCAATATGAGAGACTGTTTTTCAACACAGTGAATTTGTTTCAAAGCAGTAGCTAAGTCGGTCTATTTCAGCAGGTACTGTGAAAAAAAGAACGTCAAGAATAACAACCTGCTAAAGACTAATGACTTTATCACAGCGTCAGCTTTTATGGATTGTGTTGATGTGTCTAGGCAGGTTGATGGGGAAGTGAAGCCATTAGTCTTTAAAGGGGACCCAATATTGGTGCATTTACCGTTGCATTGCTTTTATTCTACACGTTAAATGCTAAACACCAAGAAGTGCAGCGCTCTGTTGCTGCATGGAGCAATCAAAAAACCAAACCAGAGTCAGCTTCATTCATGATGGCTTCCTTTCTATCGGTCACCCTGCCCGATCAGTTTCAACAGGTAGCAGTCACCTCTGGCTAAATTGATGTGGGCAGCATCCCCCAAAAGTTTTGGGACACACACAACTGAACCTCAGAGGGTTGTGCTGAGTCTGCATTTTGGCCACTTCCAACTTTTAAAAAAACATGTTTTAACTTTATTTTAAAAGCCCTCTCCTGCCTCCTAGTGGCCAAATAAATATTTTTTTTCTTTTTAAAAACCTAGCATCAGAGTGCCCACCAGGAAAACCATGATAACATGACTTCCCATACTCTTCAGAGAGCACAAGGGGAATTTCCGAAGCCAAAACAAAGTCTTTTGGGGTGTGTGTAGGTGTCTGGCGGGCATATGGGACCCCAGAAGGCCGTATGTGACTGAGAGACCACCCTTGCACCTCCATTTCATCCCAGGCGCCTTTTTCTCTCATAAATGCCCAGTTGTCTCTGGGAAACTGGGCACATACGAAGCAGTTCTAAAGCTGCTCCCTCTTCCTCGGTAGATGCTGAGCCCAGAAGTCGGAAACTGAGGGAGGATTGATCTTGGAGCAGATTTATCAAGGGCACGGAAATCCAGCCCATCCTCATTTTCCCCCATGCACAGAAAGTGCATTTTCTGTCCAGCTCCGGAATTCATGTTTTTCTCTTGGCCGTGTCTAGCGGTGTTGACTGTGCTGCCTTTTTTGAGACCACAACTGCACTTGGGACTTTTTCCTTGCAACTTGCCTTCTCAGAAGACTCAAGTTGCCAGACGTTTGAGGAGGTGACCTTCAGGCGTCATGAGGATGCCAAGATGTTCCCGCACGTAACCCTGCTTATAGGAGGTTGTGTTCTCCAACTCTCACCAAGGGATCCTTGACAATTTCAGGCCCATGAGATGGATCCAATTCCAGGCCCATGAGATGGATCCAATTCCAGACCCATGAGACGCATTGGGTAGTTTGGAAGATTATTATTATACTGTATTATTATTTTTTAATGGAAGGTTACTGGGGAAAAATCCCTGGCACCATTCTCCACATACCAAAAAAATATGCTGTCCTACAATGCAGGCATTGTGTCCTCTTCTATTGAGTCGACTTGAAAAAGTCTCTCGTTACATATTGAAGTGGATTTGAAATGCTTTATTTTCGTGTGTATGCGTGTACCCTCTTTAACACCTTTGTTCGAAGTGGTGGGATACCAGGGGCGGGGAGGTTTTCGTGGGGAATTCTGCAATTGAAAGGAAAGACATCACGCATTTTGACGCTGTGCTTAAGGCAGGCACTGGGCCAGGCCAAGCATTAGTGAGGAGACGTAGGCTGGGATGTGGTGAGACCACAAGAGCAGTCGTCCACTCTTTAGTTAGGAGTGAAGCTCTACACCGTCTTTGAAGAGAAAGTGGCGTCTGATTCGGCCCCAAGATTCCAAAATTGAGAGGGGGGGAGAGAGTTCTGTTCCCTTGCTACTAAGCTGCTGGTCAGGGGGAAGAGAAGGTACCCCTTTTCCTCAGGCAGCAAAATGTCTTAAAAAGCATTGGAGGGCCAAGGGATTCCTTTCTTTCTCCCATCAGAAGAAAAGAAGAGCCCCCAGCAATCAGCATGATGTGCTTGGGAAACAAAGGAAGGAAAGAGGAAAGACAAGAAAGGTGGTTTATCTTTATTTCCCAGCAGAGGGAATAAAACAGAGGGCTGGATCGAAGCCTCCCGGCCCCAGATTCTTCAGATCCCAGCCGTCTTTCATCTCCTTTAATTAACCAATTTGACTCAACACTCATGCTCAAAGCAACACAATTGTTGGAAAGCAGAGGATGATTGCTTTCCCTCAATAGTGTTGCTTTCCTTTCCTTTTTTTAAACCGATGCCATAGATGTAGGATCTCAGCTTCCCGATCTCAAAAATTTCACGGCACATGCTTTTCTCCCAGAGGGACGGTGTGTGAAGGATAAAATTCCCAAGAGTTATTAAAATATTAGTGTTTTTGTATGTTATATATTCTGTTTGCCTTTGGGATGGAAAAGAACTCAGGGCGAGTCTATTGAGCTGGGACAATCGAAGTGTCTTATAGCAGTTGAGAAGATTATATGATTGTTTCTACATTTTCTTTCTCTTCTCTTCTCTTATTTACATCTTTGGGTAGCTTCCTTCCTTCCTTCCTTCCTTCCTTCCTTCCTTCCTTCCTTCCTTCCTTCGCTCTCGCTTTCTTTCTCTTCCTTCCTTCCTTTGGCCAAATGAACAAGAAGAAAGGCAAGGAGGTTGTTAACCAAGAAACTGGCTTCCTCGCTTCACCCTGGAAGTCTTTTCTTAGTGGGTGTTCCAAACAGATACGTCAGGATAGCGCTCCCTGATGTTTCTGCTGCTTTCTCGTTTTCCTTCCTGGTGCTAAGAGTCAAGTAACGGAGCGGGCAACGGGGTTGGGTTGGTGGTACTGAATTCTGCGTTCTGTTGACCTAGCTGTCGTGAGGGCAAGGAAGAACCACTTTGGCCATATTTAACATTGGTCAGTTATCAGCACTGCAAATGTCAGTCGAGGAGCCGGCATCGGGCCCTAGTGCCTGAACTACAACACGTCGCCTGGGGTTTGCCGGTCCAGTGACGTAGATCTAGCATGTGGTTGGTGTCCAATGCTGTAACTTGGAGACTTGCTCAAAAAAACTCCTTAATAAAAAGGAACTCATTATTACCTATCTGTGATTTGGTATCCTGTTCCTCGTCCAAATGCAATGACACGTCCTCACGACCCACATGCACGATGCTCCACTCAACCATCGGAGACCTATCCTGTCCACCAACCCAAGGGTGGAGATTCCTGGTCTTTTGGAAAGGCCCCAATATTTCTTGAGATGGTCTGTTCTCAGGTAACCTCAAATCCCAGGGAGCTCCAGATCTTCCCTTGAAGAGAAACCCTCCGGTTGTGGGGCTCCTTCTTGCTCTTCCGTTCACACGCTCCGGTTACATTTCCATTGTAGTGTACCTTCCCAGTCACTTTGACTTTGTTCCCCTTTGCCGTCTCAAAGAGACATGGCAGGAGATTCCCCGTCGCTACCTGGAGCTCTTCTTTTCCCCCTTCCAAATATCATCTGAGAATTGGAGGCCAGTGAAACAATGGGTGCCAATCCAGCTCATTCCTCTCTGCCCCTGTGGCGGAAATTCTGACAATGGAGGTCCATATTTCTTCCCCCGTCTTCCTCCGCCCCCAACCCTGGCAACCACCTGCGACTTCTTAGCCCCTGGAATGCGCTGCGCAAATCTCATTGTCATGGACGCGGAGGTGATAGTTAATGAGGGGTCTTATTTAAAGATGGGGGCGCACGGAGACGCCCTGCTGGCATCCACACGCAGCCCGGCGAACGGAGGAGCCAAACCGTAAGTACGCGATCCTTTAAGCTTTACTAATATGGGGCGTTGATCAAAGTTGTTCATTTCGACGCTAATAACCTTCTCCAAGCTTGAGGTAGGGGGCATAAAATTTTTAAAAAGCAAAAACGTAGAGGCACCTTCAAGACTAAATTTGTCTATTTATTACCGTGGGCTTTTGTGGATAAGTCCACTTCATCAGGCATAGGAGAAACGTTTTCTTTTCAACACTAGTGCTTGCACGGGCGAACACAGCTTCTCCGTCGACAACAGTACCCTTGGAAAATATATCCACTCTGCCTGTGAAGGGCCTGCCCTCTGATTTCCTCTGTCATTCCAGTCATTCAGTAACCTCAGATCCGCCCCTTCCACTTTCAACTGTGTTCAGATAAGCTTTTTGAGACAAATCAGGAGTCGCTTCCCATCTCAAATAGAGATTTATGTCTGTTTGTGGAGCCAGAAGTTGGGAATTTAATTCTCCCACTATGATCCCGTGTCCCTTTCCAGCTCTGTGATGCTAGGATGATGGTGGTAGTGATGACATTTGCCAATCTGGGCAGGTTTTTCCAAGCTGAAGTACAGGCAAAGTATCCCCCCGGGGTGCCCCCTCCGAAACAACAGGCACAGCTACTGTCAGTACCAACAAAACCACATCACACTGGCTTGGAACATCGGTGTTAAGCGTTGAGGCACTGTCCAGGAAAAAAGGAATTGAGGTCCTATCTTAGGTATCAGTGTGGCTGACAGCAGAGCTTGGAATGTTACTCTTTTAGACCAGTGGTTCTCCACCGGTGGGTCCCCAGATGTTCCTGGACTGCAACTCCCAGAAATCCTGGCCAGCTCTGCGAGTGTGGAAGACTTCTGGGAGTTGCAGTCCAGGAACATCTGGGGACCCACAGGTCGAGGACCACTGTTTTAGACCGTTCTGGCTGGCCATTCTGAGTGCTATAGTTCGGTAGAACCATCATCGCCAAAATGAGGATGATCTGCAGGTGTTCAAACCCAAATTTTTAATACAAAAGTGGTCCAAGCCTGGGGCTACTGTGGGCTTCTCCCATATCTATTTATTATTATTATTATTATTATTATTATTATTATTATTATTATTATTAAATTAACCACACAGCTATCTACGCTGGATTTTGTATTACCAATCATTAGTCAAACGCTTCCCAAGCGTTTAGGACTCAGTGATGTATTGGCGAATTATGCGAGCAGATCCCAGTAAAGCGGCTTTCTGCAGCTGGCGGATGGTGACTTTGTCAACTCCAGTTTCTTCTAAATACTTGCTTAGCTCTTTAGGCACCGCACCCAGCGCGCCGATTGCCACTGGGGCCACCTGTACCGGTTTATGCCAGAGTCTCTGAAGTTCAATTTTCAGATCATTATATGGGGTAATTTTTTCAAGTTGTTTCTCGGTGACTCTACTATCCCCTGGTATAGCAACATCTATGATCCACGCTTTTTTCTTCTCCACAATCATAATATCTGGGGCATTATGCTCCAAAACCCTTTTTCTTTCTTTCTTTCTTTCTTTCTTTCTTTCTTTCTTTCTTTCTTTCTTTCTTCTTCTTCTTCTTCTTCTTCCTTCTTCTTCTTCTTCTTCTTCTTCTTCTTCTTCTTCTTCTTCTTCTTCTTCTTCTCTCTTCTTCTTCTTCTTCTTCTTCCTCCTCCTCCTCCTCCTCCTCCTCCTCCTTATTATTATTATTATTATTAATTATAAGCACAAGTTCCCCCCTTCCTCCCATTCCAAAGATAGCAAAATTTGCAATAAGCAGTTGGTGTTTATAGAAGCAACATATTAAGAAGCCTGGTCCCTCCACCCCAAATGTCTCTAGGGCTGAGCTCACAAAAGTAGTTTGGGACTGGCACCTTCTCGGGCCAACAGGAGGGTTGTGGGAGAAAACTGACTAGATGCCAAGCTGTACAAAACAATAGCCCACCGAGCGCTGAGCTGTTCAGGAGAGAGCATCCTCGTTTCAAATGCTAATTTCAATAACGGAACGAGCCAGCTGAGGCCTGCCTGGGCACCCTTCCTAATTCTGGACAGATCCTGCCTTCCACCGAGGGCTGGAAATGCAAATCAACTGGCCAGGCAGCAGTTGGTCCTCGCCTCTCCTCCCCTCCCACATGTCCAGAATTTATTACGCGGATCATTTTAAAATCCTTTCCCCCTCCCCGAGCTTATCTGAGGTCCGCTCCACCCCCTCAGAAGCAGGTGGAAGGCTTAAGACATCTTGTGGGATTTGCTTGTTTTCGCTTTTATTTTTAAACACGATATTACAATTGCACAGAGAGAACTGAGTTGCCGGGTACCTCACGGGCTTAGGCTGAGAGCTCGAATCCCCACCGGGGACTCCTTTTGACAAGGGCCAGACTCCATCATCCATGGGGTCCCTTGCAGCTCGATGATGATGATGATGATGATGATGATGATGAAAAGAAGACATGGCCGGGATGGTGGCAGGGGAAAAGGATAATAATGAAAAGAGTGTGGAGTCCATGCCTAACCTGTTATTATCAGAAGTTATTTATTTATTTATTTATTTCATTTCTACACCGCCCATCTTCCATCAGTTAGGCATATACTAGTGGAGATTGGTTACTCCAGTGTGACCAGGGAGGGGTATCCGCTCTGGGTTTGAGTCCGAATTTTTAAAACCAATCTGTCTTGCGTATTGGGCTTACTTTGGGGTTCATCCTGAATGTGAATGGAGACATCTAAAGTTCTCAACCAAATCTGGAGCTAAGAGTCAGACTCGGTAGCTTACCCAGCTCCTGTAAAGTTCGGACCAAAACCCAAAGAGGATTTATCCTCCCCGTGAAATCAGAGTCACAGATCTTCATACACATTTAATATAAACTACCCATTCCTGCCCGCCTGCCTGCCCAATGTTGGCTCTCAGCCTTCTTCTATAGAATATTCCTTTTGCATAGTAAATGTTTGTCTTTACTATCCCAGGGGGTGAGGGATTATTATTATTATTATTATTATTTTCCATCAGAGTCAGGGCATGAAAAACTCACACCCGTGCTGCCCATTAAATTCCAGGCCTCATGAATAAATATTAGAGACCCGTGTTGAGTGGGCAGGGCTGGGGGGCTAACCTCTGGCCCCAGTCAGATTTAAAAACAAATAAATAAAAACCATTCCATTTTATACATGATAAAAGGAAGCAGCTAGGGGGAAAGGCTTGTGTTGAACTAATAGCCATTACGAGCTAAAATTCTAACCTGGCTCCCTGGTGTTTCTGAGCAAGCCAGGAGGGATCCGTCTTTAGCTATGGAATTTTTTAAATAAAAATTACAACCTTAAATTGTGCTTCTAAAAGGAGGGTAGGTATGAATAATGCTCCAGGGAATGAAAGGAGGTAGTGAAGCCATACAAATTATTAGGGTATACCCTGATCCCCCAGCGTTGACTTCATTGTCATGGAAGTGTTGCAGCCTCCGGCTTTCGGTCCGAACTTTCCACGTCCGGTTCTGGGTATTGAGTCAAGTCAGGAGATGAGGTCCCGCGCTCTGGTCAGTTCACACTAAAACCCAGAGCCCACGGTGATATCAGAGCGGCACTGGAGGCCAAGAAGATTATCTGCCAAGATGCCTCGTTTCTGGCACAGGAAAATTAACTGGGCTTACACTCACCTTTTCTCGGAGCAAAACTTGTATAATGAGAAGTCTGGTCGGCAATCAGAGACTGGCGCTCAGAACGAGGAGCAGCGTGGGAAAACAAAGAGAGCTAGGCTGAAATAGAAGGTGGATTAAAAGGCTTTACGGCCCTAAGACGCCCTATTCATGGGGGAACGTGTGAATGCTAAAAAATCTGGATACCAAACCCTATTTAAAGAGTAAACCCTATACATAGCATGGCCTGTGGCTCCCTCAAGTGGCCAGATGTAGTAATGGCATCATGAAAATATATTTCCCTACTGTACACGGCACATGCAATGCTCCCCATACAGGGCAGGTCTTCATCGTGAGGAATGCGTATATTTGGGGATGCTTCTTTTAATGTTTTCAGATTGTGGGTTAAACGGATCAGCGGGTGAAAGGGTCCCCCTGTGATTGCAAAATAATTGCACGAGACTGGTAGAGACCCTGGACGTCCGACAGGCAGGCTGCTGACCCACACATATACCAGGCTGCCTCTTAAAATGTCAGGGAGCAGAAACCAAACCCAGATGGTCCACTTTACACATCAACAAAGGCACAGGAAAACGGGGATACCAATTTCTGCAGCATGGCACCGCTTGTTCACACACACAAATAAATAAATACTCAATAATATTTATGGCACTTGTACTAAGATTTGGGAACAGGCCACCCAATACCCATTTGGAGAAGCTGGGGACTGAACTTGTGACTTTTCGCCCGCTCTGCCGCCGAGTGATTAATACACCCTGCCGGCAGCAACTGAGATACGAAAACCCAAGAGTGAGATGGAGCCATAAAAACGGAGACTCGTATCTATTTGTTACAGCTTGGATAGGTTCTCCTTTTCCTGATGAGAAAAGCTGGGGGCCAGATATGGGTTGCCTGCGCCACCTTGAATCTTTGATTAACGTTTGGCAGGAACAGAGTCAAACATGGCGCCCAGGGTGCGTTTGTGTCTGATCCGGTAGGGGAACCGAGCCGCGTGTTGTGGGCATTAAGCAGGGGACTTCTGTCCCTCAGCCTCCACCCACAACCTCCCCCCCTCCCCCAAGCCTCATAAAACAGCGTTTCTGCAAAACAAATTAATCACGATGTAGAGAGAGGGCTTCGTTTGGCAAACCACGTACAGCGCCGTCCATTCAAGGCGCAAACTGACGGCGATATTCTATGGTCCAAAAGTTCCTGAGTATGTGTGTGGGGTTTATTTGGGGGAGCAGGGTGTCCATTTATAATCCAGCCCATCTAACATATAAGGTTTTCAAGTCAGCAATATTAGTCTCTGCCTTTTTTTTTCTCCCTTCGGTCTCCTGCTGGGAAATTAATTCCCTCTTTCGAACGGCCCAAATTTGATCACCTTTTTAAAATCCCGTTTATTTTCATCTCAGGAGAGGACGGAGAGTCAAAGTGGCATATTTATGGATCGCCGGGCGAAGCTGTCCTGCTGCTGACGGTCCACTGAGTACCTTGTGAAAATATAAGCAACCTATTCATAAATTATGATAATAATAAAGGGTGTCAACAGACTGGCGTAGGCAGCCTGTGGCCCGCGAAAAGGCTACGAACTACACCTTCCATCATCTCTCCGTGGCAACCCTGTTGACTAAGGAGCCGATGGGAATTGCAACCCCAGAAAAGTTACCTTAAAGAACTACTTTCCCCCAGAATCTCCTGGCTAAACAAGCAGAGGGTAATTTCCTGAGCTACTTACACTAGGTTTGTGGCCTATTTATATATATTTTACCCCACCTCTCTCCTTAAAAAGTCCCGAAGCAGCGTGGTTATGTGCCAAGATCAACTACGGATAGAAAACTCTCCATCATTCCTTTGGTACACATTGTGTATCTTTGCTATTCTGAGGGTGGCACCCTGCCCCGAGTTCGAATTTCAGCTTTTAAAGGAGCTTGAAGCTATTTGGGAGCTAGGGATGCTGGGGCCCCTTAAGGGGCCTTCCGAATATTTTTCTATCCATCCTGCAAGTGATTCCAGGAGATCGATGGGGTTGCTCTGTCAACTGGTGTTATTGTGTCTATTTGTCAACATAAGTTTCCATGGTCGTCTTAGATTCTTTTCACTGTGAAATCAGGTTTCCAGAAAAGCCAGCTAAAATAATCTTAATGATGATGATGATTTTGGAATTGCAGAGTTGGTAGGGAACGTAGATCGTACAGCCCCTGTCAAGGAGGCCGGGGGGGGGGGAATCGAACTTCCAAACATTGGCTTTTGCAGCCAGATGCCTAAACCTCTAAGAGCTCTCCATCCTCCCGGTAACTTTTTATCCAATTGCGCAGAGCTCCTCTCTCGTGTGCTGCACAAGGGTTACTCTCCATCTTTCCGAGTTGATGTCGCCCTCCAAGGGCGCTGCCAAAGAAACCTGAGTTCCATGTTGATACCGAACCCCAGTATTTCCAAGACTGGCTTCCTGGAGGCGCCTGGAGCCATTCTGCCAACCCTTCCGGCTCTGCAGTTGAAAGGTGATTATTATTATCCTTATCCTCAAACTATTGTTCTGTCTTTCCTCCTCTCTAGATGAAGGTCCCCTGCCCCTTCTCCTGTGTCCTCTTGATCAGCTTCGGGGTCTGCTTCCCTCCAGACTGTGGACAAGAATTAAGAGCTCCTGGATCAAAACCCGGAGGGGCTCCAGGGCAGCCCGGCCTGCTCCAGGCCTGCGAGATGCCCAAGGGGTTATTCCGTTGTTGCCCGCAAGACCTCTGCTCCCTCTTGGCCAAATGGCCGCCGGGCTTCGGGAAGGAGAAGGCGGCCGTCCGATCCCGTCTCCGGAGGCGGCCCGGGGGCCAGGACCCCGGGAACGAGGCCATCATCAGCTACCTGCCGGAGGAAGATGGAGAGAAGCGGGCGGGGCCCCTTGGCAGCTTGGCGGAAGAGCTCAGTGGTTACGACAGAAAAAAGGGGGGTTTCAATTTTCGCTTTGGGAGGGGGAAGAAAAACGACAATCGTTCGTGGAAAGCCATCAGAAACCGAGGTCTTTAATTCGCATTAATCCGTGCCACCTCCCCAGGTAAAGCAGCTGGATGCTGGTTGAAGCATCTTCCATGTTCCTTCTCTCTCTCTCTTTCTCTCTTCTTTTAAGCCAACCCCATCTTCCGCAGGAACTCAAATGCGACTTCCAGCCGGCAAGACCTTCCCCGCTTTTCTCTTGGCACAAATCGTTTTGACCGAGCGCCTCACGATACCAAATCTACGGGTAGATGCCCCCTCCCCGTCTGCAGATGCAAATAAAAGGCAGAAGAGCAACGAGCCCGTACCAGGGGAGAGCAGGTGTCCTGGCTGTTTCTCCCTAGATCTCGCTCTTTGGATGCAGTCAGGCTGCAGAAAGCAACTTCTTACATGGAAACGTGTCTGAAAAATTCACACCCTTTTCCTGCGTGCTTTCCTTAGTGGGGGGAAAATTGGCACCCACTTTTCCTATGGTACATACTTCCCTCCCCCCCCAAGACCCCCACCTTATCACGCTCTGCATGCTTCCCCCCCGAAACGTGTATGTTTCCTGTACCAATTTTTCTTTTATATTCACATGTCTATGCCCCCCCCCAACTCTTTTTCGAGATGGCCAGATTCTGAAAGGATCGATTTCGGTACATAATAATTTTCCGACTTGCTTCAGCGTCCAGCAGGTCCAATGATATCTGAGTTCGTAAGGAAACTTTGGATTTGACAAATTTTCTCCCCTGTCCAGGCTTATTTCCGTGAAAATGAAAAAAAAAAGTGACCTAAAGCGCTGGTTCTTTGTATTTTCATTTCCGCCTTGATGTCTACGAATGACAGCAGAAACATTAGGCAGGGAGCAAGGGAGTGGGTCTCTGTTTATTCCTGCAGGAGGGCCGTTTTGTGTCCTACAGACAGCAGCCTTCTGTTTGAAGGGATGTCTCGTCCGTAGCTGTTTGCAAAAGAATGAAGACTAAGGCAGGAGAGGGGCTGAGAGGATCAGAGGCCTTGAAGTTGCCCGGCCACTATTAAGAGGGAACGGCAGGTACCTATCTCATCGGGGCACGGGGAAAGTGTGTTTTCTTTCTATCTCTACCCCTAAGACAGAACCAAGACATGCAGCAACTGAGTCGAACTGGGGACGGACAGGTAGAGACCTGCCCCATTTCTGCAGGGCTTCCCCTTTTTCTTTTCAAGATCTACTCACAGACTGCTACTCTTAGGCTCCCTTCCTTCGTGCTCAAAATCCCTTCTCGCTTTGTCTTGTTCCTCCGTTTTGACAAGAGGCAGCTCTCTAGACGTGGAAGCTAGCTCTTTTGTAGCCGGGAGACCTATCCTCACGGACGGAGATCAATTTCTCTCCCTGGGATACTAAATCTAGGCTTTTTTTGCTTTTGTGGGACGAGAGGCAATCCACTTACACGTCTCTTTACGTCTTTTTTAAAAAAGCTCTCCTTTTTCACTGCTGCCGAGGCTGTCAGCGAGCCATTATTGCATTCGGCAAGCGGACAGCAAGACAGACAGTTATTGAGGCGTTTGAAGGCAGGCACTGGATTCTTGGAAATAATTTCATTTAAACCGGGGACGGCTGTCTCAGGCACGCTGAATCTTCCCCCTCAGTATTCAAATTTCTGCAGCCTGCCTACCTGGTTCTTCGCTCCTTCACTGCCACCCGTTCCTCCGGCAGTCATCTTCTGCAAGAACAGCACGTACAGAACCGGCACATGTGGGCTGCGGAAGACGCGAGGCTGGATCGGGTCTTGTCCTGAATCGATGTTAAGAGTCCCAGCCAGGCCTTAAATTCGGACCAGAGATCTGTTGGCCAATTCTGCCTCTGAGGGGAGGGAGGAAAAAAAAGCCTTAGACACAAAAGAATGCAACCCTGACCTCCTTCTTCCTGGCTGAGCTCAACAGGCATCACAGGTTTGTTTCAACAAAACTGCTAAACCCATTAGACCAGGCGGGGTCACAAAGGGAACAACATAAGCATCTCCCCTTTTCCTCGGTCCAGAGATAGACATATACAAAAGGTAAATAAACAATCGCTTCTGTTTGTGGCCTTAAAAACAGGACCGCTGGGTCATTTTTGCTCATTGGCAATTTTACAGTGCAACGCTCCTGGAGCATTTTAATTAGTTTTCAATTTTACCTGCATTTCATATATACTTGTCATTTTACATTGTGCAGTGCACTGACACGGATGAAATAAAACTAAAGCTTAGGGCCCCCGTTTGTGAAAGGCTCCCATATTTTCCCCATCCCACAAATTAAAACAATAATGATGCTGTTTATAACTTCACGTAGTTTAAGGCTTCAGCATACCTTAATTCTGTCCTGGCTAGGACAGTGAAATCTCTCCGATATCATTTTGACATTCTCAAATACTACCAACTGTCTCCGGTGTTGTATTATCCTGCAGTTAAAAGTAGATCAAAGCGTCAACCTCAACATACTCCTTCACTGTTCTTTTTTTTTTAATATTTTTTTTACTGTACTTAGAGCTATCAATTTAAGTTAAGTATATCTGAGGAACGCCACCAGACACCTCTCGAGGGAGATAAAAACTGCTTTGATAACAGAACTGAGAAGGATTTCGGGGGGTGGGGGGATGATGATGGCTAGAATATTAATAAAAAGGTTTTTAATAAAAATTAAAGAGTCAGAAAAAGATCAAAACCATCCTAGTCATTGCAAAAGGACCTGACAACTACCACGGTATGCATAAAAATACCTAGGTGAAAGATGGTGAAGGAGAGAATTCTGTTGGATTTTACAGTTGCAACAGTACTGTTTTTCCCCCATTGCCAAAACCCATCCAACGGAAGAAGAAAAAGTGCCTTGCTTAAAGGATTCAGACTTTCCCCGCAAGGTTTATGGAGCGTTATGGAGGACAAGGTGTGTGGAATTTAAAATGCAAACCGCTAAAATATGTATCCCTGTGCAGAAGTATATACATTCCACGGGAGAAAAATGCCCGGGAACCTGGAAATAAATGTGTACGGCGGGTAAAAGGCCTAGGGCAAATGTGCGTATTAAGAAAATGGACTGAGATGGTGCCAATGGAAAATGGAGGGACTAAAAACCAATAGGCCACCTACTCTGAAGTAAGGGCAGGAAGGGGACACCACGAAAAGGAAGACAATGCAGTGAGATCAAGGTTCTGCAAATAACCAAATGAAGTTTGACCAGGAACATTTAATAGTGTACAACCTTCATGGAACTCCATTTGGTCAATCATTATTTTTTTTTGGGGGGGGGAGGATAAAATCTAATATTTTGATGGCTTGCAATGCTGCAAAAACGGTGCACGCGCTCCACGGGTGTTTGGGGAAAGTGGGCCATCGGAGGAGATGCGGCCTCTGATGAAGGTTCTCCAGCGGCCCGACCGTCTCTAGAGACAGATCCAAGGCTCAAAGCGTAGCTCGTGGCAGGTGGGAAGGAGGGCACCATAGCTGGCCGGCGTTGAGGTGGATGAGATGTGACCCCCCCAGGCCGAATCCTTGGAGGTGGGGTGGGGGTGGGGGCTCATCTTGTCACCTCTAGACACGTTGACGGGCGATAAGAAAGTTGCTTGGGTTTTTGGTCCCAATTTCAAAGGAGCTGTCCCTGGTGCTGAAACTATTCCGGAGTGGATTCCACCCCGTCCCCAAAAAGAACAGTCGTTTGTTGGCCAATGGATGATGGTTTCCAAGAAAGCCAAGGCTGGGCCGTGAGGACCTTCCCCCCCCCCCCCAAAAAAAAAATCCGTTCCTTATTTCTGGCCTGGAGGCCATGCCACTGGAGGCCTCCGTTTTGGAGAACGCCTCTGAGCCTGGTTTGACTCCACGGCCAAGAGAGAAAGCCGGGAGCCTTTTTTATTGACGTTGCTATGGAAACCGATCTCGTCTTTCATCCGCCCGCCCCACCCTGAAGTGCTCCGACTCTTAATAAATATTCACCCTGTCAATTCTCCATCGACCGGCCCTGAACGGACAAGGTTTGGCAAACAACAACGGGCTTGAGGGACGGCCCGCTAATTGGCGGGCTTGGGAGACGATGCTGATTTGTCTTAACGAGAGGCAGACCACAGAACCAACGGTGGCTGGTCGTTCTTCCGAGCGCAGTTAACGGCCAATTAGGAGTACCTGTGGAATACCCTGCCTCTAGGTGAGGGGAGATTCTCTGGAATCGATGGGGGGAAATCACGCGGCATTTCTGGGGCATGGTGACCCTTTTCAGAATGGCCTTGGGGAGTACAAAATGAGCAATTTTAGCAGGAATTCTAAGCCTACACACACACACAAAAACATCTGGCCTACTACCCACACACATTATGACAGCCTGTGTGTTTTCTCTGCACTTTGGTCTACACTTTTATCTGAATGCTTCTCTTAATTTCCAATGGCCTTGACTTAATTAGCATTCATGACAGGATCCGTTGCAATACAAACACAGCTTCAGGGGCGAAAGCACTCTCCACGCCCAATTCCAGGCTTAGACCCGAACTATTTTTTTAATGGAATACACAACCTCAGCACTTAGCATTTGTGTTATAAAAGTTCCACCTATCTGCTTCTCCCCCCCCTCAAAAAAGAACTAGAAAATGATCCTCCTCCCACCCTCCACCCCGAATTTGCTCCTTGGTTCAATTTTCCAGCTGCGCAGCGCTGGAAATTAACATTTTAATTTGTTTTTAATAAGGCCTATATTGCATAGGCGCCCGCAATTTTAAATTGCGCAACACCGTGATACAAATTAAGAGAGCGGGTTTTCTGGCAAAGAGCTGCAAATATTCGCTCTCTCGGGTCACATCGAAAGGGCGGGCTGGCATTGACGAGAGAGGCTGGCTTGACTGTAAAACACAACCCACTGCAAAAACAAAACAAAACAAAACCCACGTGCCTTCGGTCTCCTTTCTTGGGACTCCTGCATGTTCAGAATCAGCTGCTCTGTAAATTGGAGCAATCACACGGTTAGAAGCATTGACCAGTTAAATCGACTCCCACTGCGTTAGGCTTGGTTTTACCTTCCACCCAACTGCCGGGAGTCTATCCCGGCCATGCCGCTGTCACCCACTCAATTTGCTCTGTGGACCTGTGTCCTGATACAAGACGCCGTGAACGCCCATGAGTTTTTCTCTCTTTCTCCTGAGACACCATCAGGAAAAAAAACAGCAATGGGAATTCTGCTGCGAGATCCTCCCTGCTTCATCCTACATAAGCTTAACACTTGTTTTCCCTTCATCTCCACCTTCCTGTACCAAAACCTTGCGTTTTGCATTAAACCTTTGCGTTCCGTGCGAGACGCAAGGTCCCTGTGCCAAAAAAGTGCAGAAATAGCATGAACTACAGGAAAAGAGATTCCAGTTGAACATTAGGAAGAACTTCCTGACAGTTAGAGCTGTCCGGCAGTGGAATATGCTGCCACAAAGGAGGGTGGTGGAGCCTCCTTCTTTGGTGGTTTTTAAGCAGAGGCTGGATGACCATCTGTCAGAAATATTGTGAAGGAGTTCCTGCATGGCAGGGGGTTGGACTGGATGGCCCTTGAGGTCTCTTCCAACTCTATGATTCTATGATTCTATGAAATCTTGCCCTACAAAGAAAACTGCGGCTGCTTTTCATCCCGGCCTGCAAGGGCAAAACAGCCAAGATCGACGTCTCTATTCCTGAATGAGTCCAGCCGAAGAAAGAAAGAAAAAATTCCAGACTGCTCAGCGTTCCCTGCGAGGCCAAGGATGGCACGGCACCTGGAAATCACTTCCCTCTCATGCAGAAACAGATGAACCCCCTTTTCTGGTCTCTCTCATCTGCTTAGAAGAGGCAACCAAGCACGGGTTGCTCTCCGTTCTTTACAAGTCTCTTATTCCTGACATGAAATCATTTCTAGCATTGGCGCCCATTAGCCTGGATCTCTTTGCGCTGCCGTTTTCATGACGCAGCAGAGCAGAGAGGAGAGAACCCGCCGGAAGCAGACCCAGGAGGCCTCATTGAGACCAGCACCTTCAGTGTGGCACAAACCTTACTCTCCAACAAGCCATTGCGTTGCGCTCTGCTGCTTGTTCATTTGGTGTGCGCTAAAGCTTTCATAATCTGAAAGCAGGGAGGCACCTTACTCTCGAGTCAAGCAGTGGTCCACGTAGCCCACTGCCACCTGACTGGCAAACTAACACCCAGCGTGTTGTTAGTCTGTGGAACTCCCTGCCACAGGATGTGGTGATGGCATCTGGCCTGGATGCCTTCCAAAGGGGATTGGACAGATTCCTGGAGAGAAAAGTCCATCCCAGGTGACAAACCATGATGGAGATGTGTGTCATCTCCAGGCTTAAAACCGGGGTACTTCAAGGACCAGATGCATGGGAGTGGTTTCAGGAGACAGAGATCGAGTCTGGTGCGCTCCCAGAGGCATTTGATGGGGCCACTGTGAGATCCAGGAAGCTGGACTAGATGGGCCTTTGGCCTGATCCAGCATGATGGCTCTTCTTAGGTTCTTATGTAAACGTTCTTCCAAGATCTCATGAAGGGCGTCCTGTGAACTAGAAATGCCAAGGACTATGGTCTGCCACTGAGCTGCACCAGCCTGTTTTGCTGCCTAAGACACGATGCTAAATTATACCTCTTGCCCACCATATACACAACGACAGCTTTTTTAGAAACCAGTTGCCGTGTGTGGGCATTTTTGTGAGTTCTACTGTTGACGTAAAGGGAAGGGATTAAGCTTGACCGATCCGCCAGTGACCCCCTCCAAAGTATGATGTTCCAAATATTGATGGTTGTGGCACACACACACACACACACACACACACACACACACACACACACACACACCTATTCTTTCAGCACGGAGCTCCTGATCAAGGAGACCGGAAGACAGAAACAATCAGGGCTTCCCTTTCAAGTGCCGGACACTTCAACCGCGACACAAAAGCAACACCAACCACGCCTGTAACAAGAACCTAACGGGAGGACGCATGGGCTAGCGAGATCCCTACATTCGCTTTTCCAAGAAAGGAGGGGGGGGGAAATAGATGCGAATATCCTTCCTGTACTGTACTGTGGCTGCCTCTTGACGTCCACCACGTGGTCTCCTCCCTTCTTGGCTCTGAATTCCAGCCCAAAACAAAAAACAAAAAAACCCACCGCCGTCTCTCTACTGTCCGACGTGCCTCTGGATTTACTGCCGCAATCTTCGCTTCAATCGCCACGCATGCAAGATGTTGGACTCAGTATCGATGATACATCAAGAGGCCTAAATTGGAAAGAACATGCATTTGACAGAAATGTTCTTTTTTTTTATTTTTCTGGGACATCAATTTATTTAAAAAAAAAACACTAAAGAAGAAGGGCACGGGTAGAAATCTGGAGTTGTTTAGACAAACTGGACAAGCACACACAAAAGTTAGAGAGAAAGAGATACAGAGAGAGCTAGAGAGAATGAGAGAAGGGTGCAATTGGTCTGATCCAATGAATCACAAAGAGGGGACAGAAGACCCGCAGATATTACAGAAAACGAAAGGGGAGGCACAGCTATTTACACACCGGAAAAGCAAAATGAAACAAAAAGATCTACAAAAGCCATGTGTAATACTGAAATATAAATGTATACTAGAGTGGCGACAAAACAATAAGATGACCCACAAAATATCGGTACCCTCGGCAAACAGGACTGCCCGACCGCAGGGGGGTTTGTTTCGCTTTTTGACGCGAAACGGGTTACGGATTCAAAAGGCAGCCCAGGGGTCGCGCCGTTCGTTGCCCTGCGGAGCGTCCCGTAAGAGGCGTTACTGGCAGTTTGGCACAGGTGTGTGTGTGTGTGTGTGTGTGTGTGTGTGTGTGTGTGTGTGTGTCAGGGCAGGGAGCAGAGGTGGCAGATTAGGAAGGGTCACATCTGAGCTTGTCTAAAAGGAACTGGAAGGAAGAAGGGCAATTAGGACTGGTTAACGGTGGGAACGCAGAGCAAAGATCGCCAGAAGGGCGAGCGAGGAAGAGGGCGCTTTAATTTTTCATGCCTGATTAGCTAGGCCAAAGGAAAGGAAACTTAAATAATAAGACGGCCGTGTTAAAGTTAATTAGCAGGTTGGTTCCGCCAGGGCCTCATGAGGAATTCTGTCCGTAATATGGGATGGAAGGGTTCAGGAACTTTTCGGCACTGGGTGGCCAGCTAGAGAAACCACAGAATAATCCAGCGGATCAGGGCCTCCGGAGATTGCTGGAGACCCAACCCCTTTATCCGCCCCTGCCAGCAGCCAGACGCTTCCCGGGATCTTTACTAAATGAACCGCTGCCTCTTTTGACGAGCAGAGGCTGCAAGTCAAGCCCAAAAGCTGGCCGTGTTCTGAGCATCAGATATCCACCCGTGCCACCTGCATGGAGAGCTGAGCAGTTTCCACTTTAATTAGTAGGCAAGAGTGGTTGACACACTAAGGAGGAAGGGGTTTATGAGAAGGGGAGGCTTAGCAGGGTGGGTGGGAAAAGTTGAAAATAAGGCAGGGAACGCCACAGATTCAGAAGGTGTTGAGGATGCGCCAGGCAGCAGGGGGACGAGGGCTGGGGAAAAGAGGGAGACGGAGGAGGAGGAAGAGGAGGAGGAGGAGGAGTGTAATCGCTCAAGGTTTCCCAACCATGGCATACACTGGAACGGCTGGGTGCGTATGCACCTGACACACACACACACACACACACGCACACAGAGGGCGGCCTTAGAAAAGGCAGCCGTCAGTGGATTGATTCTCAGAGCCCTAAAAAAGGCAGCCAAGTGTGGAACAGGAGGGGATCGGAGCATCGCAACGTTCCCGATGCAAATCCCATGTCCCTGAAGGGGACACCCGCCCATCTCGGCTCCTGCCTATTTCAGTGGGATCTTCCATGGCAAAAGGGCTCCAGCAGGACACACAGCTTTAAGGAGTCACTTCTTTTTTGGGGTGGGTGGGGGTGGAATGGCACTCCCGGATGGCACGGCCAAAGGTTCTGGCAGCTGGAGCTTTTCTAAATTCTGGAAACCGATCCCCAAACAGTGTGTGTGTGTGTGTGTGTGTGTGTGTGTGTGTGTGTGTGTGTGTTTCCTTCCACGCCTCAGGCACTGAAAAGTCTCCGGCCGGCCCCGCAGTCCCACATCTGGGCTGAGCCCTGCGGCCACCAACCCACTGCCTGTTGGCCCCGGACCTCGGGCGGCTTCTGCTACCTC
Source organism: Phrynocephalus guinanensis (assembly GCA_037367245.1). Lineage (NCBI taxonomy): Eukaryota > Metazoa > Chordata > Lepidosauria > Squamata > Agamidae > Phrynocephalus > Phrynocephalus guinanensis. The sequence continues at coordinate 7,033,920 of CM074755.1, forward strand.
TGGACGATGTCGCTGATCTCTTTCACAGAGCTGAGCAGCTTGCTAAAGTCTTGGGCGGCCGCCGGGCCGCCACCGGCCGTGGCGGGGCAGATCTGCAGCTCCCGGAGGTTATTCTCCAGCTTGTTGATGGCTTCGCGGAAGGCAAATTTGTTCCGCATCTGTTGGATGGAGTCGACGTAGCTCACGCAGAAGGTGTACAGGTTCTTGCCGGCCTCCAGGACGGCGCTGTGGCTGGCCATTTGCTCCGAGTGCCGTCCGATGGCCGTCCGAAGGGCCTCGGAGCTCTCCAGCACCAGCTCCTTGGTGACGGCCCCGCTGGCGATCTTCTCGGGAGGCTGGCGGGTCTTCCGGAGGGAGACGCGCGTGGAAATGAGGGGGATGAAGGCCGTGGAGGCCGGCGGGTCTACGCTGGGGGCCAAGGAGGCAGCCGGGGCAGAGAAGGGGGAGGCGGGAGAAGGGGGCAGCAGTTTGGCAGAGGGCGGGGGCTTTGAGGCAGAAGAGAGCATTGGCTTTTTCCCTCCCTCCATGACGAGGGCGGGCCTGGGGGTCTCCACGCTAGCCGAGTCGGTGGCCTGAATTGGCTGCCTCCCCTTCCCCGTGGTGGCCTCGGCCCCGTCGTGGCTGGGACCCCCTTTGCTGCTTTTGCCCACGGAAGAGGTCAGGGCTAAGGGAGGCGGCGGGGCTGGCTTCAGCTTGGAGAGTTTGCCCTTCTCCTTCTCCGAGGTCGGCCTGGTCTTTCTCAGCCGTGGCTCCTCGGCGGCCGCCTTCCCGCCTCCCAGAAACATCCCGGCACCCGTTCTGGGAGCCGGTCCCTGTTCCGCTGCCGGCCCGACCCCGAAGGCACTGGGTTTTGCCGAGTCCTCTTTGTGGGAGAGGCCGGCGGCGGCGGGAGGGACCAGGGGCTGCCTCCGGCCAAGTTTTGGCGTCAGGGAGGGCGGGCTGGAGCCCGGGCTGGCGTCGGCCTCCTTAGGCACCTCCTCAGGCACCTCCTCGGCTCTCTTGAGCAGACGCGGAGGTGGCGTCGCCGTTCCTCGGGAGGCTAGGTCGGCCTTGGTTTCGTTGGCCCGCTTCCTGGGCAAAGCCGGCTTTTCGCTCCGGTGCCCGCCCAAGGTGGAGGAATCGAACTGGCGCCCCGCGGACTGCAGGTTCCGAGGGAGGGTCACCGACTTCCACTCCGTGTCCTTGGCCCCGTGGGGCATGCAGGAGGCCGAGCACGAGCGGAGGAAGCGCTTGCTGGAGGAGGAGTTTGACCCGGGCTCTTCTTCCCCGGATTCCGCCCGGCTGCTGACCGAAGGAGGGCCGCTCTTCTTCCAGACGTGGGGGGACAGGACGCTCGGGGTGGCCCCCACGGTGCCGTTGGCCACCCCCGCCTCGTTGCCGGGAAGCGGGAGCCTGCCGGCCCGGTCTTCGGCCTCCGCGGGGTGTGCGAGGGCGGCTCCGGGGCCGAGCCCTTTGGCGTCCTCCTCGGGGGGAGCCCCTCCGCCCTTGCGCTCGGGGTGGCTCTCCGCCTCCCGGAAGGAGCTGCTGCGCTTGGGAGGGGCCGGAGCCATCTTCTTCTTCTTCTTGATCAGGGCGCTGAACAGGTTGGGCTTTTTGTCCTTTGGGAGCAGGCGGTCGTCTTCGTTCAAGCCGCCGTCCCCGGCCGGCCGCTCTTTCCTCGGAAGCAAGGGAGAAACAGCCGGCTCGTGCTCCGTGGAATCTGCAGAGGAAGAGGTGGAGGGGAGAGAGAGAGAGAGAGGGAGGGGGGGGCAGAAAGGGCCGTTTGACTGCGCTCTGCTTCAACAACAAACCAATCTGCTCACCTCGCTGGCCCCTACCAGGCGGATGGTTTTTCAAATGCAGCTCCCCTCGCACCCACGGCTCACGCTGGCGGGAATAATAAGATTTTTGTATTTATTTCGCTTTCTCTCGCTCTCTTTTTAACGTCCTCCAAGTGCTTCAGATAAATTAAGCCGGTAACCCTTATTAAGGTGTGCCGGTTTTATTATCGGCCATACCGGGGATTTCGGCGGGGAGGAAGACGTCGGGGCTGCCCGAGAGCTGAGGACGCCGTTCCTGGCATGCTTCGCTCGACGCTACTAGCAAAAGACACGGATTTAAAGAAGGAAACCAATCGGCCCGGCTGTGTCGACGGCAGTGAGCCTGGTGGCTGAGCCTCCGTGTCCAGAGGCAGCCTACCCCGAAAAGCAAAAGCAAAAAGTGTTCTGCTTCTAGACTGCCCCATACCACTACAAGTAGTCTCTGGGCGGTTTACAGTTTCATTACAGTATGCAGGCCACACATGGTCCCACCCCACTCCCCAGCAAGCTGGGTACTCATTTGACCCACCTCGGAAGGATGGAAGGCTGAGTGAACCTTGAGCCGGCTACTTGGGATTGAACCCCCAGGTCGTGAGCACAGTTTTAGCTGCAGGACAGGCATTGAACCACTGCACCACGAATCAGGGGCCTGGGGAGCCAAAGTAGGAAAGGGCTCCCTCTCAACGTCTCATGTTCTTGAAGGATCTAGCCGGCCTCTGGAAGAAGCAGAATGCCAGGCGAGGCCAAAGGCCTCAGGGCTCTTCCTACATCCTTCCTGTAATAATCCGTGACAGAGAGTCCAGGACTCCGGGTTAAATCGTATCCCCACCGCACCCCACCCCCAAAGGGAGGAGAACCTGCCACCTTTTACTTTGGCTCAGTGGCAAGCTTATTCCGGCACAGGTTGTCATGGCCCAAAGACCACTCTGCACCACCAACGGACCACGAAAGCTGGCCCCACCGCAGAACTCAAGGAGGCCGCCGGGCTCTTCGGGGGCTTTCCCCGCTGCTGCCAACGACTCATGCGGCCCAACCGCCCGAGAGTTTTGTTGGATCTGCCGCGGGAACCTGCCCTCCGCTCCGAGCGACTGGTCGAAAGGCTGCTTAATTTCATGGTAGATTTTTGTAAATCACCTCGCCGGGCTCCTGGATGAAATTATATTTGGTCTCTGCCAGAAGCAAGGCTCTTCATCATCCACGGAAGAGACACCCGATACGAGGGACGGGCAGCCGTGGGGAGAGTGCGGGGGTGAGCCTAGCGACAGACGGCAATCAAGAGGGTGAGGAACGCGGCCGGATTCTTCTCTACTAAATCCTGCACCAAGGGAAGCCGTTTTTAACCCAACGCCCAGCAAAAGTCAAGGAAAAACTGCCTGCAATGCACAAGTGACGAGGAGAAGGCGAGCTTCCTGCATTATCAGGCTGCGCCTCCTTCTTCCCGGCTTTCCTGGCGGCTAGCAGAGACGGGGACTGCTCTCCAACACCAGGGCTGGTGTTTGCTCACCAGAGATCCAGGTCACTGACTCCAAAGATGGCAGAAGGGCCGCCGTGCGTTCGTGCAACTCCAGGGCTAAATCCCGCCACCCTTCTTTCATTCACCCCACCGCTTCCCCACCTGCCCGCCCCCCTGTGACGCGATTAATAAAACAACGAGTGTCCCGAGCCCGCCGAGCGATCCCTTTGAGTTGGTTTCTCGAGACATACCACATTCCCCCGGCCCTTTCGCCGCCGCCGCCGCTTCCAAGCCCTCGCTGACATCTTTGCATTCAGCAGTCCGGCGCGATGTTCTCGTTTTCGTGGGGAGCTCCGGAGCCTGCAGGAAGGGATTCATGACGCCCCGCATGCCCCTCTTCCCGAGTTCCTTCTCCACCTCTGCAAAGCAGGAGACCAAAGACAAACGCTCAGCAGACTCCAAGCCGCTCCTGGGTAAAACAAGCATCTCCCCACCCCACCCCACCCCACCCCTGCCCGGTGAAACTGTGCCCATACGGAAAACAGAGCAAAGAGGAAGGATGGGCTGACCCAAAGGATGCGAGCAACCCATCCATGGCCTTTGAGGCTTGAAAGACATTTCAATCATCATTGCTTTGTGAAATCTGTGCATAAAAAAGATTCCCACAAACCCAAAAGCCAAGAAGAGAAAACTGGACCACCCTCGGGTCTGATCTGTTTTGATCTGGATTCCTGGCCTTGATCGGGGGGGGGGGGGGTTTGGGCTTGGCGGCCTATGAGGCCCCTTCTATGATTTGAAATTGGAGGTAGGTCTCTTAGCTCGAAAGGGGAGATGTTCATGACCAAATCTCCATCGCTCTTGAACTCAAAGTAGGTGTGCCCTCGTCCTGTTTCAGCCCCATCCCATCAGGCACAAAATACAAATGTAGGGCTGGAATCCATCGCAAAGCAGTCCATCGATTGCGTCTACGGGTTCCTGGGATAGATCACTCACGGACCCCCAAGATTTCAGGTTCACAGCCCTGGCCGCAAACCTGCACAGCCAAGAAACCCCCTGCCTTGGCTTGCAGAAAAGATACATTTTCCATCGCAAAGGGGGAGGAAGAGGCGGCAGCGAAGAGATGTGTGTGTGTGTGTGTGGGGGGGGTTATGCAGATGGAGCCGTCATGCAGAAAAC